>VDFB02271358.1:960521139-960604329 GCA_007258455.2 Sequoia sempervirens
GGGAGGGGAGGTAATGGGAGTGGGAGAGAGTGGGAGAGGGGGGAGTGGAAGTGGTGGTAGGGGACCGGGGGTGGGGGAGGTGAAGGGGGAGGGAGGGAGAAGGAGTGGGAGTGGTAGAGGGAGAAGGAGAGGGAGTGGGAGTTGGAAGGAGAGAGAGGGAGAGAGGGAGAGGGAGAGGCAGAAGGGGAGGGAGACAGACAGACAAACAAAGAGGGAGAGGGAGAAGGAGAGGGAGTGGGAGTGGGAGTTGGAAGGAGAGGGAGAGGGAGAGGGAGAGGGAGGGCAGAAGGGGAGGAGGCAGTGGATGAACCCAGGAGAGGAAGAGGGTGGGGCTGGGATTGGGAGAGGGAGGAGAGAGGGAGAGGAGAGGGGAGGAGAGGGGGAGGGATAGGAGGAGATAGGGATGGGGATAGGGAGAGGGAGAGGGAGAGGGAGAGGGAGAGGGAGAGGGAGAGGGAGAGGGAGAGGGAGAGAGAGAGAGAGGGGGGGAGTGGTGGTGGGAGAGGGGGAGAGGGAGAGGGAGTGGGAATGTATTATTTACATATTTTTATTTTTATTTTTATAGATAAAAAATATGTAATAAAATAATTAAAAACATAATTGTAAAAATTTATTGCAAACATGTACATGCCTACAAAGATAGCTCATACAACCTCAACTTGCATCCCTAGGACAAATATTTTTGTGTTTTTGACAACACTTCTAATTTGGATGAATTTTAAGTTGATATGTAGGTTTGTGGCTGCTCGAGATGAAATGATACAGTTTATTGTATTCCAACATACTATAAAACCAATTTGTTCATAAAAGACCAAAATTAAGCCTTGTGGGAAATCATAATAAACTAATAGATGTAGAAAAAAATGATAGTGAATTCTAGCTAAATTGACTATTTTAGATGTAATGGTGAGCTCAAAATTATCACCATTCACCACATATGCTAGATACTAAGATTTGCTTGCCCTCATTACCTAGAAAAATACTAACCCTATGAGATCATAGATCCATACCATGAACCATTGTAACTTAGCATATAAACAACAAATATATCCAAGGCCTAATACATGTGACTTAATCACAAAACCAAGAAAATAAATTAAATATTCAATATAATGGAGAAAATTACAAAGATTAATCTATAAATATATAGGCCCCTTGTATCCATGAATTAAGGATATGACATGTCCAAGAGGTAAGAGTTTAACTCTCACTCACTCCCAAGAAAGAAAGGATTTAATTCACTCTAAATAGTATGATAGATGGAGGATACAAGTACAGATTTGTGTCACACTTTAAAAAAGGAAATGACCAACAAAAATACAAATTTTTAACTTTGACCACCTAAAAGTGATATTTATATTTTGAATTTTAAAATTATGTAAACTAATGAAACGTAAAACTCTTAATTTAATTAATTTAATTTATGTTTATATTTTTTATTTTTAAAATTACTTTGATAATTTTTTGTATAAAATTAAGAGAATAATTTTTATTTTTTTTAAAGTGAGGTCAATGAGATGTTGCAAAAAAGGAGCAATTTTTTCTCCACGTAGATTACTTGAAAATCTAATGCATGGAAAAAAGTTATTTTTTGATGAATATTTATCTTTTAGAATTTTTTAAAGCTAAACTTGATCAAAATGCCACAATTTCTATGGGACAAACTTTTGTTTGATTTTTTTATGATTTAAAAAACTACATCTTGAAGAGGATTATCTCCTCTAGTGCACTACATATTTTTAAAAAATTTAAAATATGTCTTAATATCTTTAAATTCCTAATTATCCTCATGTTTGATTATAAAACTACTTACAATAAATTTTAAAAAATCATAATAAATAAATCAAATATCAAAAAATAATATTTTTAGATTCTAGACTTTGAGCTCTACAAAAGGGTAATTCCATATTTTTATGAAGGTATCCCTAGTTGAAGAAATTGAGAGTTGAAGTTGATTGTTGTTTTATTTTCCTAAAAAGAAGGGTTAACCTACCACATAAGATGCTATGTAGTTTTACACAAAACAATTTCCCCCAAAACCATCTAGGGAAAAATATTTTCACTCAAAATTATTTTTTTGGTTGAAAGTGTGACATAATTTTGTGCTTTTACCTTATATTGTAACTCAACCTATACTAGATTAGTGTTATGCAAATGCATAAATCATGACACATGATTGGTTGACACAACTACCTAAGTGTGTTAAAATAGAGAAGGTAAATAAAGGATAAATGGTAATTATTCTAGCACAGTGAAGTAACAAGAACCTAACCCAAGAAAAATAATTTATTACTCTTAACAATAAATTCTATCATCAAAATTGACATTGGCACTTCTATTCCAAAGAAAATTTGAAAATATTCTAAAATAAATTTAAAACTTATTCCCTAAACAAAGTTTCTTCATCCAAGATGTTAATGAGGATAAAAGAAAGTCATGGACTCTAGCTTCTTTCATAAAAGTTTCTATTTAAAAATAGAAAAATTGGTAAGCAAATTTATTGGAATTCACAAGAACATAATTGATATTAGTGGTTGGAATATGATCCATCTTCAATAGAAAGTAAAGTAATTTTCATCTCAAAATCATGTAATTGAACACAAATAATTTTCTTACATTATCATCAAATCACCAAAAATTCTTTGTTATAAAGTATTTCAATTTTTGAGAAAAATTTAATCAAAAGATGCTTACACAGTGTAGAAATCTCATTAATAAATTTTTAAGTCACTTCATATACTTCCATCAACTCTATTGAAGATATATCCTCATAAATACTAGAGAGAATGTCTTTCTCAAGTGTTATCTCCTATTTTATATTTTCGAATGGTCATTGATGCTTCAAAAAGTTCATATGACATATAGGATAGTTTTTAAAAATAGTGAAGAGTTGAAAAAAACCTTCACACCAAAAGATATATCTTTGGTTGGTCAAAATATAGTCTTTATTCAATTAAATATTTAAATAAAATTGTCACAATGATTCATTATTCACCCTCCATAATTTTTGTTTTCATTATTATTGTTGTTTGGTTAAGATCAATACATAGAATTGGTTAAGGTCGTTAGATGTTTTGTTGATCATGAAAACCTACAATGAAATATATGTTGTGGTTTGTGGTGACTGATCATGTTATACTGTACACCTGGCATGTATCCTTACTGAGGTCTGGGGCTAGGTTGAGCCCCGGGTGGGGGTTCGGGGGTGTAGCCTCCAAGAAAAAAAAAATTCCCATTTTTTTTCACGTCGTCATCGAAAAAGGAAAAATCGCCGAAAAGGAAAAAAATTGACTTTGTAAAAACCCTAATTTTGGAAGCTTCTAAAAAGCTTGTTATAAGCGGTTTGGATGGGGGTTGCAATATGACATTATTAGTAAGAATGTAATATGTTTTACACTGGATAATAAAATAATTGGATGGCTGTGGTTTTGTGGATGTAGCCCGGATTGGGTGAACCACGTTAAATTCTTTGTGTTGTCTTGTTTCTGCTATAATTTTCCGTGTGTTTTATTTCTCTGTTTTATTGATCAAATTGACATTTAACTGTTAGATATCTACTTTCTAACCCTAACAATATATATTACATATCAACTTAGAGAAAGAGTTTAAGTATGCAAATAAAATATGTAGTTTTGTTTTAAAATATTAATAATCTCCAATATTTGAAATGGTTTGTTGAAATATACATGTAGTGATAACATCGAGCATTAATTGTTCAGTTCCAAAAATAACATCCACTTTATTTGATTAAATAGGGGGGAATGATTCTATATAAGAATGCAAGTGTTTTAATTAAATAATAGTGAAGACATTAGATAGTTAAAAAGAATTACCATCCTCCACCTTCATTGCATCTATTATCATATCAATAAATAGGAAGTTCACTATTTTTAAATTTGTCAAATACTTTTGAATAAATACTTACTTCTTTTTTACCCAATAAGAATAGATTTAGCTTGTATAATTATACCTAAATTCTTCATTTTTCTTCTACTCTTTCATTTAAGTTTTGAATAATGGTGTTTACTCTTGGTTAGTTAGAATAATGTTTACACATGTTGGTCGGATTAAATCATGGTGATTTTCATTTAAAAGATGCTTCCTTTGAGCTAGGGACCAATTTGTATTCAAAAGAGAAATATTATATTCATGGAGATTGTTTCTAAATATTTATAAACACTCACTAAATGAAAGTATTTGATGTGATGTAGTCAATAATTTTTGGATTAGAAAACTCAAAAATCATGAATTTTTAAGAGATCATTGCAAGCATCAACTTATTGTGCTCCATCTATAATTGAAATTTCAGTCATAAAATAAAATAATTACTCTTAATATAATTTGAAATAATAATAAATAAATTTATTGATAGTTTAGTCTTCAAAAGTGAAAATACCTCCCGCTTCTTAATCTTCTAATGTAATAGTCATCCATAGCTAGACCAAGAATGATCTAGTTTCAAAAACTATAAGAATTAAGTAATTTTTTATTATGAAATTAAAATGTTTATATTATCACTACTATGATTTTCATGAATGAAACTATATTTTATATCATGTCAATCAATAGAGCAACACCACTTATAAGTGGAAAAAATGTAGTTTATTTCATTGAAGAAAAAAACTATGTCAATAAATATATCACTACGAATTAACATCTTGTCACTTACTAGAAACACAATCTTGCTTATTTATTTTATTGAATCTCTTTATTATATCCAAAACCTTCAATATTATATTAGGGACAATTTTATTTATTTTATTGACAATTACATACATGATCACATGGATAACAATATTATATCTGGTATTTCTTTTGATCTCTCTAATGTAGTTATATGATACCTTCAATTTTGAAGTTATTATGAAATTTAAATAATTATAAATATATTATATTTTAATCAAATGACTTTACACTATTAAGAAGTTTATGGATAAGCTAGTCTATCCTTTTTGTGCATTTCTTAGCATGCCACTAAAATAATGATTCTTAATAGGAAAATGATATGACTCTACAAATGCATATTTCTTGATTCTCATGAGATAATTTTTAAAGTTTTTTAGCCCATATTTCTACATAAACATCATCTTAACAAATATAAAAAAATATAAAAAATGAATTGAAATGATGAAAATAAATGGAAACCATATGGAGATATTTGAATATCTTACCAATATGACTATCACTGAGATGCCAAATCTTCTTAAAGTTATTATTTTCATGTCATACCTCATATGACTCATTTTTATAACTAATATGATATATTCTAAATGGATCCCCTAAGTGTTCAAGGAGGGAAATATCTATAAAATCATAAATATGGAATCATTTTTGGTGTTCTCACCAGTATTTTTGCGTTTGCCAAAGTTTCCAACTTTTGTGGTTCCCCATCCCTTCATACCATCCCTTCCAACCTCAACACCCTGAAAGTTCACTCTTTGTCTAAGTATTTCAAAGTGTTATATTTTTTCATCCCAACATTCCCTTAAGTCTTCAAAAAAAATCCTCTAAGTTTTTTAATAGTTTTTCATCCCTCCATCCTTTCCCATTTCCCCAATTTCCCAAAATCTAATAACAAGAGATAATTTTTTCCCAAGTTTAAAATGTCACAAGGTTAGAAAGTTTGTGATATATGAAAATGTGCAATGAAGGGAGAAGAAAAGTTCAAAGTATCAAAGTTCATAAATTTCACAAAAAATGAAAAAAAAAGAGAGAAAGAAATGGTTAAGGTTCTTCATGTTGGTAAGTTCGCAAGTTTGCAAACTTGTTGATATGTTGTCATGGTTCACAAGTTTTCCATTTCATTGAAAGTTTGACACACCAAAATAAAGTGAAAGAGATGGATAAAGAAGATTAAAGGCACACCAAGTTCTAAATGCTAGCAAGTTTACAACTTCGCAAACTTAACAGGCCAAAAAATTCCAACATGACAAGAAACATGGAAAATGTAATGGATTTTCAATTACAAAATGTAACCTATTGAAATAATTTCAAATGTCGAGTCTCAGATGTATTGGCATGAATTTCATTCACCCACTCCCATCTAGCCCCAAGATGATCTTGAAACATCATTAATGTATTTACAATGATCACCTACTATTAGATCATATATGATGGCACCTCAAAATTTGTTCTTTATGTAAATTGGCATAGATTCAAAGGAGGAAAATTAAGTTTATCCCATACAATAATTATTATACTATAGAACTTGATGATTGATGCATCATCACTAGGATGTTATATCAGTAGATTTATTAAGAAAAAAAATTCCCCTTGCACTCAACCCTATGAACCATCAATGCTCATAGTATGGTAGGAGGATGTTATTTCCACATTTCTAGGTGATTAGATTAGATTTCCAAGGGACACTCTTCTATAAGATATTTATGAGAGTGATAGCTAGGTCATGGGCACACTTTCTACAACATACCCACAGTGGATCATAAAATGTATTATAATTCTAGTTCTTTCTTATAGGGCTATTAAGGACCTAGTAGTACTCATTTTTCAAGTGTTGGTTCTTAGTTTTCAATAAAGGACAAACAAAGGAAAAAAGTTCTTTATAACATTATCTCTACTCTCTCTAGAGTTGTTAAAAATTGATCAATTCCTTGTAATCAATAAAAATTTATTTATTTTTACCTCTTCTCATTGTTCTTGTAAGTTGTGTATTCTTTAGTATATCAACATAGGTTGTGGATCCTTCTACTTTCCTTTTTATGTTGATTAAGTGTTCTTACTTTCATGTATAAATGATATTTTATCCCCTTTTAGAGATGTATGTTGTTGTACCATCGTAAATTGTCACCCTTGATAATTTCACTCTATTTTTTTCCCCCCTTTAATTTACTAGACCTAATTAAGCACCTAAGTTCCTAGATTATGCATTTTGGGGCCCGTTTGTACCATTATTTGAGAGATTGCAAGCATTGAACAAATGCATCTAAATGATATTTTTTTCCCTAACACTTAATGTCTTGGAAAATAGGGCTAGGACCCATACATCTTTGGGTGTATGGGTCCCCCTATTTTGTCAAGGACCAATTTTGGATATGTTGGCTTCAACATTTTAACATCCAAAATTCAATTTGCAAATGCCAGCTATTAGGATTTAATTTTTGGGAAATTAGAGAAATGTCTATAAATATTGCATAATTTGAAATCTAAGTGGGACTATCTAGCAAGTTGGAGAATTTATGATCAAGCATTATTGTCAAGAGCAACATTTCAAAGACCTGTTGTAGCAATTCAAGATCCAAGCATCATGTCAAATCCTATGTGAGTTCATGCGTGTTAAGGTTATCATTGTTTGTGAAGGCTAATCCTTGTTGTAGGTCTCCAAACAATTTCAAGCATTCAAGAAAGCAAGATTAGACAGCTTGAAGACAAGTTGTTCATTCTTGTAATTGAATCCCTACACCTTGTCAACTAATGGAAACTCATCTACAAAATTATCGATAGTGTTCCGATAACTCTACAAGCGGAAACAAAGATCTCAAATCTGACATCAGAGGACTAAAAAAATAGAGCAAGAGATGCATACAAGGACTTAGACACCCTTGATACACTCTATCCCCCTTTTCAAACTAGCATCAACTTTTTTGGGTAGGTACACAGTCCTTTGCACTTCCCAAATTTTCTTGCAATTCACTGTTTCAGTTTATCAATTGTTGGATTCTTACAATTTTGATATTATGGCACATAATCTAATTAGGTTAATCATAGTAAATCAATTACAATCCATTCCAATCCTCAATAGTATGGAGATCTAGGTTTGATTGTCTCACTTTTATTGCTGAAATTTAATATATACATCTTTTTTATCTCCATCTTAATGAAACCCTACAAAAGTAGGCAATCAACCCTAGCTTCTATACATTAAAACTTAGGGTTCCCCTTTTTCTATGTTTCATTTTGGTGAATCTAACATGTTGACATTATATACCTTATGAAATCTAAAGAAATTCACCCTAGATCTAGGTTTTTCATTACATTGTTTTATATTTCTCATTTAGGGTTTCATTTTTGCATCATAAAAACATAAAAAATTTAAAAAATTGCATCATAGGTTGCATTAGGGTTTATTTTAATCATTTAGATCATATCTACATTCAAAATTGCATTCAAAATTATCATTTATTGTTGCATATTTGCATTTGAATCACATTCTCTTAAATTATAGAAATTCTAGAAAATTATTCACTTGCAAACCTATTTGCACACATAAATAGAGCTTTTAGATAGTCTAATAAACATTCACCTTTTGAATTTTTAGAACCCCTATCAAGGACTCAGACACCGTTGGGTGCCTCTATCCTCCTACACTTGCATCAACAAA
Organism: Sequoia sempervirens; assembly: GCA_007258455.2. Classification (NCBI taxonomy): domain Eukaryota; kingdom Viridiplantae; phylum Streptophyta; class Pinopsida; order Cupressales; family Cupressaceae; genus Sequoia; species Sequoia sempervirens. Next base: position 960,529,478 of record VDFB02271358.1, read on the forward strand.
AAATTTAATACATCTTTGTCTCTATGTCTTCAATCCGTTTGTTCTTGTAGATCTCTGAATTGGAATTCTTAATTCATTGTATTTAGACATCTTTCATATAGCTCAAAATTTGAAAAAATATTGCATTGTTTGATTTCAAAATTGCATCAAAACCATAATTTGTAGATTGTGGCATCTTAGAATTGGTCAATTATTACATTTTAGATCTAGAAATTATAGTTAAATTTGTGAAAACATCTTCACATTGTTGCACTCTTGCATTTTGCATCACATTGGCCAAATTCAATAAAATATGGAAAAGTATTCATTGTTAAACTTGTTTGCAAGTAGACCCAGAATCCTTCAGTAGTTCCTTACACAATCAAATTTTGAAATTTTAGAAACCTTGTCTAGGACATAGACACCCTTGGGCTCCTCTGTCATGTTTGGATGCCTCTGGCCTACTATTTTTGGCTTAAATTTTTTGTGTCAAATCTCTCTCGATGTCCTCTATCTAGATCTGATGTTTTTTTTTCAATTTTTTTTATAAAACTATCTAATTTTGATCATTTGATCCCTAAGGTAATTATCAACATGTTTCCTTTTCAAATATGTGGTTTTTATATGGTAACACATGATTTATATAACTATAATCTCCCGACTTATGAGTACAATATAAATAAATGAAATGAAACCATTGATGATCTTGTTAGTCATTCTCCCAATATCTCTCCTAATTGTGAGGGCATCTTGAAGGAAGAGAATGAAATCATTGACACATTTCTTAATATCACTTTGCCTAATTTTCATTCATCTGCCAACATATCTCCCACTTGTGAGAATGTTTTGGTGCAAGAGGGTGTAATCATGGACAATCATGACAATCATAGTTCTTCTTCTCTTGATAGCTCTCCTACTTGTGAAGAAGGTATCTTGGTGTTAGAGGATCCAATCATTGAGCATCATGAGAATATTGTTTATTTCTATCCCAATATGGTGCAAGAGGATAAAATAATTAATACATTTCTTTCAAAATATAGTAAGATGGATTGCATAAATGAATATGTTAAGGTGACATTAGATCCTCCCTCGATAGAAGGTCATCAACAAGAAGTTAATTCTGTTGAGGTTATGAATGCACAATTGGCTATTATATCTCCTTTTATTATTGGACCTCCTAAAAATCCTTTTGGACCTCCTAAAATTCCTCTAATTATTGGACCTCCTAAGTCACCTCTTATTATAGAACCTCTTAAACCTCATGGCCATATCCTAAACTTTGTAAAACAACTTACTAGTAATCACGTGTTGCAAAAACCAAGTTATCATACTATAGCTCACACATATAACACCATAAAAAATAAGAAACCAAAAAAACTCCAAAATTCATCCCATTGACTCAACCATATCTCCCACCCACACCTAACATTCCATAGTGTAGTGGTAAATAATTTATCTTTTTGAGCAACTTCATAACACTCTTGCTAAGATATCCTTGTGGGATTTGATTCAAACATCACATGTTTACCATGGCATGCTTCAAAATGATTTGCAAAAAGTTGTCATCCCTCTTAGTGTGTAACCAAATGATGTAGCAACCTTAATTGAGGGTATGACTTCAGGTAATGTGGATATTTTCTTTCATCAAAATAAATTATCCCCTTTGGAAATGCAATAACAAAATGATTCCTTGATGATACTGGATAGTATTAACAAGGTTGGGATTAGGCATACCCTTATTGACAATGGTTTAGGGATTAATATTTATAGTGTTAAACTTTTGGACAAAATTGGAGTGGACAAGACTAAATTTTAACTAGTTGATTTGTCTATATGTGGTTTTGATAATGTGGGAAGACAATCACTTGGTGTAATAACATTACATGTCAAATTTGGTAAGGTTGTGTTGCAAACTCCTATCCATGTCATGCCCCATGATCTTTCATATAATATTCTCTTGAGTAGACCATGGATTCATAACATTAAAGGAGTTCCTTCAACGCTTCATCATTTAATGAAATACATATACAAAAATAAGGATTACACGATAAAAGTTGATCCTAAGTTTGAAAATTGTTTACAAACTGAAACAGGAATGATGAATCCTCTTAGCACATTGAAACCAACTACAAAAGTGGAACCTTTGCAAATCGATGATGATCCTAATTGTCTTTCATTAGTGATAGAGTTATTGGATGATGATTGGGGATCATTAGATTTCACACCTACATTCATGGGGGAATACAAGATTACACAATTGAAATCAAGAAAATAAAAAGAAGTTGCAATGATATCAACAAAATCTCTCACCGAAATCATCAAAAGCATTTGAATCTACAACTTCTAGCAATAAGGAAAAAAATTACACATCCACTTATGATGAAATTGATTGTGAGAAACCACCTTCGGGTAAAAGCACAATAGTGTGTCACACTTTTGGCCAAATAAATGGTTTCGAGCGAACTATTTTTGGCCAGAAGATATTTTTCCAAGTGGCTTTCAACCGAAACCATGTGGCGCCGACATGGCAGGTACATTTTCAGCCGAATAGGTTCTGATCAAAAGGTACTTGGCTGAATATGGCTTGCCAAAAACATGAAAAAAGTGAGTGTATCTGGTATTTATAGCTTGGAAATTGTAGACACGTAAAATGTACTGATTGACATTGGACATCTAATCCTAACCACTAACATCGCTTCATCCTGAATCATCCTTCGGTCTGACCATTTAATCAAATTCCTTTATTTGATTAAATTCATTAATATTCCTCTCTTAATTAAATAAATCAGTTATCTAATTAAGTCATCCTTTCTCGATAATTAAATTAACCATTTTGATCTAATTACCCTTATTTAATTAAATAATTAATTTTATTTGATTAAATTTCTAAAGTCTATCTATTAAATTAAATAAATTAAAACCTTATTTAGTTTAATCTAACATCATCTCTTTTAATTAAATAAATCAAAAGTCCTTATTTAATTAATCCTTTATCATATTCTTCTCATATTTGATTTAAATAAATCCACAAATTTAAGTCAAATAGGTCACATCATTTAATCCCTTCATTAAATTAATTAACCTTGATTAATTTAATATATTCTCATGTCCCATCCTCCATCTTTTACCACTTGCACATGAAAATAGAGTTATTTGGTTTATTAAATCTCTATTTTCTTCAACAAGGCATCTTTTAAGGAATATTCCTCAAGTTTGAATTCAAAATCCAAGTGGACTTTGTCCTTCCAACAAGGCATTTACTCCACCTACAAAGTCCTTTTGCCTTGAGCCAAGTGGAATTCAATGCACCTTCTTTCCCTCTTACATGTCATTTCAACAATTTCAAAATTCAAATATATGCATTTATTGACACATTCTTCAAAACTTGCACATCCTCCATCCATTCACATGTTGACAAGTGGCACTTTGCCATTGGATGAAATTTAGTCCCACATTGCTCTATTCTTGGCATTCTCTCAACTTGACATTCTATAAATAAGAGGCTAATCTCCTCATTTCATTATCCACCATTTGAGTAAATTTACTATGCTCAAATATTTAGCAATCTTCATCCATATTTTCGAATTTGTAGCTAGGTTATGCAGATTTTTGTCTTGAAGCACTCATCACTCTTCATCAAAGTGGATCACAATCTTTATCAAATCATCAAAGCTAGCATTGGAGTTGGGAAAGGGCCAATTTTCACATCAAATTGGCACCAATTCCCCCATGGGATCAAGAGTTTGCATTGTCTTCAATAGGATTTAGCTTACTTTTTGTTCTTTCATTTCATTCTTGCTTTATTTCCTATTTAAATCTTTGATAATGGATTTCATGGGGAATCCTTGTTCTTACTTGCATATGATCTCCTAATGTGTTTGTTTATTGTCCTTCACAAATAACAAAAAAATAAAAAAGAACTTCACTGAATCATGACAAATAGTATTAGTTGCTACTCCTTGCCATGTGGTAGTTGCAGTGTCATAACATACTCACTACCATGCATGGGGGTATAAACTTGGCTTTATGCAATCATCTTTTATGTTGCAAGGAGCAGCATATTATAAGCCATTTTTGGCTCACCTTTGTCCCTATACTTGGGGGGAAAGGGGTTAGGTATCCTTGTGTTAGGTGCATTCCTTCTAGCAATGGATCCCTTTGTGTCTCCTTAAAACATTGGTGTAGCAAGTACACTAACATTTTAAGGGGGGAGGATATAGTCCCCCACTCATTGTTTGAATATGGAATGGTCCATTTTTAGTGATAATAACATACATCTCTTAGGAAGTGTGACCTTCTTAATCAAAGTGTGGCCTTCTTGCTTTATGTGAAATGTCTCCTTTGTGGTGATATTGGGATTGATGTCCTCTAAGTTTCAGACCTTTCTTGGTATATGATGCTTCCCTTGGTGGTAGTATTCCCTGAGGTGTGAGTTTTCTAAATTCCATGACTTGTCCTCTCTTGGTGGTGATGTCATGTGTGATATTCCGTAAGGTGTGAACTTTCATGTATTGAGAAAAATCCCCTTTGTTGTAAATCACCTTTTGTGGTGGTGTTGTTATAACACCCCTTGAGATTTTGGCCTTATCTTATCATTTTTTATGCACCCCCTAAGGTTATTTTTTCTCATCCCACATGACGTTAAACTTTATGCACCCCATAAAGTGAGTTTTGTTTTTCCCCTGTAACGTTAAACTTTATGTACCACTTGAGGTGAGTTTTATGCACTCCCTAAAGCAAGATTTTGCAAGGTAGTTCATGGATTCATCACAACGGAGCTTGTTGGGCCAAGAACTTGAGTACCCCTTTGTAACATGGTCACCTAGCATAACAAAACTTTCTTTCTAGTGGAGCCATGTGTTTCATGAGTGTTTAGCATAATGTAATTTTCTAACCTTATGGAACCCATCATATTGCATGGACACCTAGCATACACACAACTTAATGGCCAATAGATCCATGTGGCTCATGTGTGATGTGGCATAATGCAACTTTCTCATCCTCATGGGAGCATTCCTTTATTTGATGGATGATGTTTGGTATTTGAGAGAATTTAAGACTAAGGTCTCTTTGTGTTACCGACTCGAAACCCTTTAGTACTAGCCTTGTGTTTTGTTGTGTGTCTTTTTTAGTGTCTTGTTCGTGTTAGCATTATGTTTGCATCATGTTTGTGTTCATTTTGTTATCATATATATGTTATATCACGTTTTTTCATTGTGTATGCTTTGTGTTTTCGACATGTATGTTTGTGTAGGTTATCTTGCTGCATATCATACATGTGCATGTTCCTTTATGATTATGTTGTTTTTCCATGGGATCTTGGATCCTGGGGGCTTGTGCACTCCCCCTAGACCCTTAGTCATCTTATCTCTTCAACATTTGGATAATCGAACCCCTCTTGATATACATTTTTCTCCTTTAGTATGAGTCTGAGCATAAGTTCATACTCTCACTAAAGAGGGGGCTAAATGTACTGTAATAAATTGCCACCATTGATAATTTCACTCTATATTTTGTCCCCCCTTAATTTATTGGACCTAATGAAGCACCTAAGTTCCTAAATTATGCATTTTGAGGCCCATTTGTACCATTTTCTAAGAGATTGAAAGCATTGAACAAATGCATCCAATTGATATTTTGCCCCAAACACTTAATGCCCTAGAAAATATGGTTAGGACCCTATGCCCTTAGGCATATGGAACCCCCTTTTTTACTAGGGACAAATTTTGGATATGTTGGTGTCAATATTTTAACATTAAAATTTTAATTTTCAAATGTCAACTATCAAGATTTAATTTTTGAGAAATTAAATAAATGCCTATAAATACCTAGTTATTGCATCATTTAAAATCTAAGTGAGACTATCTAGCAAGTTGGAGAATTTTTTATCAAGCATTATTATCAAGAGCGGAATTTCAAAGACCTATTGTAGCAATTCAAGGTCCAAGAATTATGTCAAACCCTATGTTATTTAATGTGTGTTTATGTTATCATTGTTTGTGAACGCTAACCCTTGTTGTATGTCTCCAAGCAATTTCAGGCATTCAAGCAAGCAAGTATGAATGGTTGATCTAGACTTGCTCAAACATCATCAAACAACCTAAGGTTAGTCATCAAAAAAGTCTAAAACAATCATTCCCCATGCAATTCATTCAAATGCAAAGAACAAGAAACAAAGCAAATTTGATCTAATGAAAGTTAATAAAACTCATTCTAAGCATTCAAACCAGCATCCCATGGGGGAATTGGTGCTACTTTGATGTGGAAAGTAGCCCTTTCCCAATTCCTTGCAAGCTTTGATGATGATTGATGAAGATTGGTGATCCTTGATGAAAATTATCAATAACCTAGCTATGGTGATGAAATGCTATGAAAACCTTGATGAACAATGAATGAATTTGCATAAAATTTGTAGGTAATGACTTTGCATAAAGTTGTGTCTCCAAAATCAATAGAAGAGTCCTCCATTTATAGGAAAGAAGGATGGAGGAATGAGAAACATGAAGGATGTGGGACTAAAGATGAACCAATAACAATGTGCCACTTGTCAACATTTTATTGAAGAGAGGTGGAGCACATTTTGATCAATGTGCATGATAAATGCAATTAGGTGGAAATTTGAAATTTGAAAGATGGCTTGTGGAGGAAGATGTGAAAAAGGAGTTAATGCCACTTGGCTCAAGAAAAAAGGACTTGTAAGAGTTATAAATGCCATGTTGGAGAACAGGTCCTTTTAGGAGGGAGATTTCAAAATGAAGGAATATTCCAAAGAGATGCCCTTTTGAATAAAAATAGAAGAATTTATAAATCAAATAAATTGATTTACTTGTGCAGGTTACAAAATCTAGAGGATTTGTTGGATTAGTGTTAGAGTTAATTAAGATTTAATTAACTTAGATGGAGATTAGTTTGATTTGACATTTGATTTAGATTTTTGGATTTATTTAAATCAAATGAGAGGAATAGTGAGTATTAGATTTAATTAAATAAAGTTTGATTTATTTAATTAAAAGGGATGATGTTAGATTTTAGTCAAATAAAGGTGATTTATTTAATCAAAAGAGGAAATATGATTTAATCAAATAAAGTGGTTTATTTAATTAAAAGAGGAACATTAGGATTAATTAAATAAAATGATTTATTTAATTAAAAGAAGATGATGATTTAATCAAATAAAGTTGATTTATTTAATTAATAGAGGAATTATGATGAATTAATTAAATAAGGATTATTTAATTAACTGGTTAGTAAAGAAGTGATTCAAGGAGAACTAATGTTAGTAAATCAGGATTAGGTGCATGATATCAAGATCAGGATGATTTGAATGTCTACATTTTTCCCCTCTTTGAAGCAATGTACCTATTGCGTTGGTTCAAAGAATAATCTTGTCGAGATCAAAATTCAAAATAAATATGATTTTTTTAGATGCCCCAATGGAAAGAAGTATACTGGTATACTGCCCCCTTGAGAGATCAAGTGAAAAGTTTGATTTTGGGTCGAGCTCATGACAAAGAGGTTCAAGATGGATGTATGGATGGTTATGTAATGAGATGCTTAGACTAACAAATTTGTATTATACAATGATGAAAATGTAATGCATGTGAATGATATGAATGATATGCAACATGATGATAGTTTTTGGATGGAGGATGGATGCATTGGTGATGGTACCATGTTAGTGCGAAGAGAAGAAAGAAGAAATGAGATGATGACAAGAGGATTCAACAAGTCCATGATCTACGAGACTTTATTAGAGATGAGGATAATGATGATGATGATGATGATGTATTGCTTATCAAGAATTGTGATTTTAAAAGGGCTTACTTACCTTATGTTTGATAACACATGTAGGCACGATGCATCAAGGTATAAAGAACTAGGATGGCGTTGCACCTAGTGTGATAGACTTTGAATCGACAATTAGATAGGAGTACTCTTGTTCACACCTGACATATGAAACCCTATTTAGAATGTAGTTTAGATATTCCAAACATCTCAAACCAAAACATAGAAAGGAAAGCCTTCCTATGTGGTCAATAAGACACCTAAAACACCCTTCCTACAAACCAAACAAAGTACACATGACCAAGGTTATATTACAAGAAAATCCAACAAGCACAACAGATAAAAAGATAATGTTGCCCCATTCATTTCTCTCTAAATCCTTTTGAGTAGACATCATCAAGAGGTCATTGGAATAAGTGCAATAAGATAAATCAAAAGGCAAAAATCAAGTAAACAAACAAGCTAATGTTCTTCATACCACTAGCCAAGACTAAACTACGGTGATGCCTGATGTTGATGTCCATTGTAGGAAGGATGCATCCTAGGACATGATGTTATCAGATGATTTGGGATTGACTAGATGATGGGCTATTAATACCAAGAGTTGACCAACTTGTTTACCTACTGACCTAGACTTGAGACCTTGACATTTGAGTTTTCACTTTTAACCTGCTAGACTTATTCCTGACTGTTTCACCAAAGGTTGAGGATGACGATGATTTATTATGAGCGGATGTTATTGCGGGTGATCGTGAGATGGAGCGGATGGGTTTTTTCAAATATTTGGATGTTTTGAAATGTTCTGAGGCTATTTTTTGGTATTTTGAAGGTGTTTTACAAATGTTTTGATTTTCAAAATTTCCAATATTTTTGGGTTTTTTGAGATTTACGAATGTTTTTGAATTTTGTGTTTTTTGTGTCTCAGGGGCTAATCAAAGATTAGCCTTGCTTACGTTCAAGCTCAGAGACGACGTAGTCCAGACAAGACGACCCTTTTTTGACTTTTTTTATTGACTTTTTAACCTATTTTGGGATTTTGATATGTTTTTTATGTTTTTGGATTTTCGCATGATTTTGACGATTTTGACATGGATATGTGTGACAATATCAGTGATCTGTTTTGGGATTTTGTTGAAAACCAAGCTAAGGTTGATTGATTTGATTGATGGATTGATGATGATAACATTGTTGAGGATACACAACAATGCAAGGATAGTGTTAAGAAACACAAGGATTAGGATGGATATCCCAAGATCATGAGGGATTGATTGAATTTGATTGATTGATGATGATAACATTGTTGAGGATACACAACAATGCAAGGATAGTGTTTAAGCAACACGAGGATTGATGATGAGGGATTGATTGCATTTGATTGATGAATATTTTGAAGCTTAATTTTGGAACAAAATCATTTTGAATGATTTGATATGACATTGAAGTACCAATTAGATGCAACTGATATTTGATTGTTTGGATTGATGTTCAATGAAAGATGTAGCTTTATAAGGAATGCATTCTTGTGAAAATATGCCATGGGCTATTGATTTGTATTTTTTTCTCAATTTGATTTTACGTTTGCCAATGTTCGGATCACCACATAAGTTGGAGGATATAGATCAAGATTTATTCCCAAAGCAAGATGTAAATATTTGCCCCCAATGTCTAGCAATGTTTGAAATGTCATGGATGGATGCTTGTATATATGTATGGATGGATGTATATGGATTATCTTGTGATAAGATAAGGTGTTTGAATAAACAATTCTCATTTGGATAATGCTTCATGGCTTAGATAACGTTGGGTAGGATAGGATCAATGAAAATGGCCCATGTCAAGATGTTTACCATAAGCAAGTGTAAAGTGTGCACCAAAATTTCATCAAGATCAAGATAATTTGGACTATGGATGTAGATGGATTGGATAAATGGTTTTTATTATGGATAAGATGGTTGGAATGTTGGATTTATTATGGATGAGATAAGATGCTTTCACCTGAACTAGCGCATGTAGATGCTTGATTCTACACATGACACCTATTTTCCAGGTTTTCAAGTGCCACCATAGTGGTTTTCACTAGAGGATGATTTTTATCTTTACTATTTTTTTGTTTTTTTAATTTTTTTGAAAGATTTTAAGCTCATGTTGAGCCACCTAGTGGTGTCGATGTAGATGCTTTTGTCATGATGTTCCATTGATATCCTACCTAAAGAAGTTTTTTTTCCAAGATACATGCACTTGAATACAACTTTTGAGATTACTAGTCTGCTTTGTTGATACCAGAGTTAACTTTGTCTTTGTCCGCACATCGCAATAGAATGCCTTTTGAATCCTTATAATGAAAGGTCGCTGCCAATACATGGTTAATGTGAGAATTGGATATCATGTGCGGAGGCGTGGATGGAGTGTGTTTAGGAATAAAAGATGGATTGGTTGATAGTTTGGAACCTTTGACTCTCCAAACTTGGGAAGATGAATAATGATGGGTGGATATGGAAGTTTGTGTGGAATTAGGATCAACTGCTTGATATACTTTGTACGTTGCTTGAGAAGCCTTCTTTTTCCTTTGTGGCCATCTTTTATGGATACTTTTCCCTTTTTTATTTTGCCACATAGTTTCTTTGACTAATGGAGTTTGATAAGGATAATCTTTCTTTGTATTTTTTGGTATCCATGTGTATTTGATTTGTCCATTATGCTTCCTAGCTTCTTTTTCTTTGATAACATTCTTTGTGCTTTGACTCAAATATTTCTTTTGATGTTGGTCCCAATTTGTGGATGGGGTGATGGGTGGATGAAGATTCATGACATGGCTGGTTGTAGTATTGGCATCGGTTTCGTCGTAAGGATTCTTCGTGCTCCCTATGTTGATGCTTGCACGAGATAAAATTGCCCCCAGTATTATAAAGGTATCGTTGATATTTTTAGATCCCTTAATTGTCAAATAACCAAGACCTTGATGCTTAGGATTGCCAATAATTTTTATTGGTTCTAGGATACCCTGTTCATGTAGGCCTAATCCGCTACCTTGATAATTAATCTATTGAAACATTTTATTTGCAATAGGATATGATTTACCTTGGAAACAAGGTGCTCATCCTTCTCTGCTCTGTTGTGGATCTTCAAAGGTGATAGTTTCTTCATTGATAAGATAGCTTTCCCTAAAAAGGTAAGTGATCCAAGTTTATAAGTGATAGGATCCTCCATAAGTGGGATAACTTCTTGATTCATATCTTTGGCTTGATCTTGTGCAATATCATATTTTAATACTTCTTCAAGAGGTGTTGATGATTCACTGTCAACGTAAAATTCTCCCCCATGATTCATCTTTGATATTCCTTCACAAGATGTTTCTGATTCACAACTTCTGTATAAGCCTTCTTCATGACCCATTTCTAATATGTCTCTAGATTTTTCTATATCTTGATCATGTGTAAAAATATCAAGAGTATGAGACTCTTGTTCCTTGGTAATGATATCAAGAGTATGAGACTCTTGTTATGATTGAAGATCATCTACATGTCCATCCAAAGAAAGCATCTCATGGGTAGATGGAGGAATATGTGCTATATGGATATGATCATCATTTGTGACATCTTGTGTAGATAAGAGAGTTTCCATTAGATCATTGTAGTATCTTGGAGATATGAATTTTGATCTTGATTAATTTTGGAATTTCTTTTGACATGCTTTGGATCAAGTTCTTGACATGGGTCAATTTCAAAGGATGGATTGTTTATAAAGGATTATTGGACATCTTCATTAGGCATGGGAAGTGGCTCAATATCCTCTTGATATTTGAGTGGACTTGGATCAAATGTTGAGTTGAAGATTCCTTCAATATCTACAATCATGAGGTCGAAGGATGTCAATATGTCTTGGAAAGGACCATTGCTAGACTTTGGTGAAAGATGTTGATCACGCTTTGGAATGAATTCTTGAGATATGTCCTCAAACTCATTGGATGAGGTAGAGATATTTTCAAAATGATCATTGGTGGAAGGATCGATGATTATAGGTTCAAATAATGTTAACACTCCTTGAAATAGATCATTTTCGGATATTGTTGAGGAGTTTTGATCATGATTGAAAAGTGACTCCTAATGTATGCTGAATTGATCTTCGGATGAGGTAGAAACATCTTCAAGGTTCTCATTGATGGATAGATCTTGATCATTGTTTTCAACAATTGTGGTGAGGAGATTGTCAATGCTATCACTAGTGGTTGAATCTTCATCACTGTCCTTAATAGTTATTATTTTTTTATCAATAAGGTCTTGGATGATATTTTTGAGTCGAATACAATTTGATGTTGTGTGTCCCTTTATTTTGTGAAAATCACAAAGGTGCTTCTCGGTATACCATGGTGGTTTAACTTGAGGCTCTTGATAATTTTCATAAACAGGGATTTTGATGAAATTTTCTTGGACTATTCGTTGCATGACTGATTCGATTGGTTCCCCAAGTGGTGTGTATTTTTGTTTGTTACCTTGTGAGATTTGTAATTTAAATTGACCTTATGGTGATTGATTTTGGAGATGTGGTGATTGATCTTCGAGATGTGGTGATTGGGTTTTTTGTTGATATTGTTGATCTTGATATCCAACTTCTTGATATTGGAGATATTGTTCTTGATGTGGTTGTGGACACAACTCAATGCTTTGATGACATGGTTTAACCAATGGAAGATTGTATTGATTTTGGGGTGGAGATGTGTCTTGGCACAATGAGTCAATTATTTTTGCAAGTGAAGCAATTTGATCTCACAAAATTTGATCTTGATTTTGATCATGACACCCTTGATATAGTTGATTTGGTTTTTGTTCAAGCAGATTTGGAATGTATACTTGTGGTGTTTGCATGGGATCATGGAAAAATTGATTTTGGACAATGTTATGATTTGGGATGAAGTTTATATTTGGAATTATAGATGGAAAGTGAGCATTGTTGTTGTTGGGAATCACAGTTCCTTGATTTAGGTAACTTTGATTTTACATGGTGTTACCTTGACTTAGATCAATACATGGATTCGTTAACATATTGTTTGGACTTTGAACCACATTTGTATGATTCGCAAACATATCTATCCCAAATTTTACCAAGTTTGGATTTGAAATCTTCATGTTTGGTAAACGTGTACTTGGTATATTCACATTTGGCATATATGGATTTGGTGGGATAATGTTGTTTTGTTGAAGACTCATGTATTGATTGTTTGGTTGATAGATTTGTAGGTTTGGACTTGGATTTAAATCTAACACAGGGAAAGGTGTTCCAAACTTTAGATTGGGAATACTCAAATTTTTTGTACCATTGAGGTTTGTAGGAGATAATGATCCCATGTATGGATTGTCTAAATGTGAGTTTTGATAATCCATTGGTTTTGTAAGGCTTTGATGTTTTGGTTGACTTATATCACTCATGATGAATGGAGCAAGTTTATATTCCATGTTCTTCTTGTTTTGAGATCTAGTTTGGACCATCAAGTAAGGATCAACTTTCAAGAATATAGGAGGTAAACCTCTAACTCCTTAGGTTGGTCTAAAATTTAGGTACAAAAAGAAAATCAAGGATGTTAAGGATCAAAGGATGGTGATGAGATAAATGAAAGATGGATGATGTGAATGATTGAACTCTTAATAAATCTTGAAGGAGATACTAGACTTTGGGACTTTTGGATTTTGGATTTTGGATTTGATTTGGATTTGATTTGATTTGGATTTGGATTTGGATTTGATTTTGATTCGAATTTTGGATTTGGATAATGAACTCATAAACCCCAAGATGTTGGATGTTATCAAGGTATGAACTTGTCCACAAGGATTGATAATTTAACTAAGTGCATGAAGAAGGATTCATCTACACACACCTAGTCAAACAAAATGATTTTGATTTTTGATTGAAAGGATTTTCCAAAAGTCTAGTATGAAGGATTTTTCCAATATTCCAAGAGTTGTTTGTGAGATGGGATTTGATTGATGTTTTTAGGATGGATGAAAGTGTTGATTTTGATCCTAAGTGAACTTAGAAAGACTTTTGTTTACTAGACCAAGGTTTTGAAGAAAATGCTTTTCCCTAAGAGTACTTCAAACCAAAAGATCAATGTTTGCTCAAAAGACCATAAGACAAAAGATAAAAAAAAAATGTGTGGGGTTCAATTGATTTCATCTTGATTAATGAATTGCTTTTACCACATCCAATGTCTTGCTTATGTTTTCCAAACTAAATGTCTAATGTCCCAATTTCTTTTCATCCCACAAAGTCCATTATGTGGAAATCGATAAAATCAAGGCAATAGTTCCCTAATGTTGACATTAGTGAGAGAAAATTGAGATGTAAATTCAAATACTTAGAAACCTCTAAGGATGAAATCCCTAGGGAAAGCAATAACACTTGGATTTTTTCAAAGGTATTTGCTCCTCCTAAAGGGTTTGAAATTTTGAGGATTTTGTTGAATGTTTGTTTTTCAATGTTTTAGATCCAAGCAAAGTGTTTTGATTCCAAAATGATACACAACCCTAGGATAGAAAGAGACAATATTTATTGAATTCCCACTTGGATAAATAAAATTGTGCCTATTCTTAGCGGATGATTAGAAGCTTGACCACACTGGTTCCCCTCCACAGCACACACTTCTCGGGTCATCCAAGCTTCAGTTCTCATGAATCTCCCATGACGAACTTCTCATCTCTACTGAAAACCGCAAAAATGTGGGACGGCTTCAGAACAACCGTTCTTGCACCAAAAAATAATAAGGATTTTGGCCTCCATAAAATTGGTTCTTAGTCAAGGTGATCAGGGACATGGTACCTTGCGAGCATCCAGCAAGCCACTAAAGGCTTTAATCAATCATACTAGGGGCGCTTATACTTTTTAATGTAGTACCCCATTCTGAAAGACATTGTACAACTAAGGCCTACATACCATGAGGACCTGAAAATTTTGTCTTATCCATTTGTATACCGGCCCGAGTGAAAAACCAGTTGGAGTCACCTTTGAATTGGTCTTAGGCAGGCCCCTCTAAAGGTAAAAAAAAAATGAGCAAGCACATCCATAGTTCGATCAATCTTTGTTTACGTGATCAAAGAGAGAACACACACGATATACTCAACTCACACTAGCAAGATTTGTTCAATTTTAAATCCCAAATTGAAGTGTGGAGGCAATCTTTTAGACAACCTAATATCACCAAAATACTTTTGATTCTCAAAAATCACCGTGAACTGTGAGAGAAGTCCATACGCCTTTTAAATGATATTAATTTGTAAAGAAGATTGCAAAACACGAAAAACACATATTCATTTTAGATCTCAAAACAATAATGGATTCTTTTTATAGCACCAAGATGAAGTGTGAAGTTTGCTTGCTCAATTTTAAAATCCAAAACCAAATCTAGTAAATTCCTAATGTTCTTTTTAACCCTTTGATTGTTCTTTTTAAAACCCAAATGAAACTTATTTGAGTCCTAAAACTAAAGATAACAAGATCCTAAGGATGGGATTATAAATGCTCCCAAAGTGTTTAAAAACACTTGTTACAATGAGTATCAAATGCTTTTTCTTTCACTTCCATGCTCCATGACTCTTTAAAACCTACAATCCAAGCTCCAAATGCTAGATGAAATCAAGAAACAAGAAGATATGAGGGTTAGATGAATGATTAAGCATAAAAACCCTAAAATTTAGACCATGTTACAATGTGATTTGACTTTAGGTGAGAATTTGAAAATTTTAACTCTATCAAAGTTGAGAAACACCTACACTATTGGATAACTTATGAAATTCTACCCCATTTCAAAAAAATAAGCTCTGAAAAAGACCAAAATATGACCAAGATACAACCATTTTAAGATTGAGTGCAAAATCAAGAAAACAAAGGCCTTGCCATTTGGAACACAGAGGCGACATCATTATTTGAGTGCAAACAATGACGTTGGAATGATTGCTTCATCGTTTGAGGATTTGAGGGTCACTCTATGAAAAAACAGAGACCACATATGAGTCACTATTTCCTCCAGTGTCATTGTTTGACTTGGAAAGACAAAAAACAAAAAAAATGATGAAAATGGCCAAAAAAATGTGTTAATTTTGAGATTTATGCCCTCCTTCTAGCACCAAAATGTGAATGGTTGATCTAGACCTGCTCAAACATCATCAAACAACCCAAGGTTAGTCATCAAAAAAGTCTAAACCAATCATTCCCCATGCAATTCATTCAAATGCAAAGAACAAGAAACAAAGCAAATTTGATCTAATGAAAGTTAATAAAACTCATTCTAAGCATTCAAACCAGCATCCCATGGGGGAATTGGTGCTACTTTGATGTGGAAAGTAGCCCTTTCCCAATTCCTTGCAAGCTTTAATGATGATTGATGAAGATTGGTGATCCTTGATGAAAATTCTCAATAACCTAGCTATGGTGATGAAATGCTATGAAAACCTTGACGAATAATGGATGAACTTGCATAAAATTTGTAGATAATGACTTTGCATAAAGTTGTGTCTCCAAAATCAATAGAAGAGTCCTCCATTTATAGGAAAGAAGGATGGAGGAATGAGAAACATGAAGGATGTGGGACTAAAGATGAACCAATAACAATGTGCCACTTGTCAACATGCTATTGAAGAGAGGTGGAGCACATTTTGATCAATGTGCATGATAAATGCAATTAGGTGGAAATTTGAAATTTGAAAGATGGCTTGTGGAGGAAGATGTGAAAAAGGAGTTAATGCCACTTGGCTCAAGAAAAAAGGACTTGTAAGAGTTATACATGCCATGTTGGAGGACAAGTCCTTTTAGGAGGGAGATTTCAAAATGAAGGAATATTCCAAAGAGATGCCCTTTTGAATGAAAATAGAAGAATTTATAAATCAAATAAATTGATTTACTAGTGCAAGTTGCAAAATCTAGAGGATTTGATGGATTAATGTCAGAGTTAATTAGGATTTAATTAACTTAGATGGAGATTAGTTTGATTTGACATTTGATTTAGATTTTTGGATTTATTTAAATCAAATGAGAGGAATAATGAGTATTAGATTTAATTAAATAAAGTTTGATTTATTTAATTAAAAGGGATGATGTTAGATTTTAGTCAAATAAAGGTGATTTATTTAATCAAAAGAGGAAATATGATTTAATCAAATAAAGTGATTTATTTAATTAAAAGATGAACATTAGGATTAATTAAATAAATTTAATCAAATAAAGTGATTTATTTAATTAAAAGAGGAACATTAGGATTAATTAAATAAAATGATTTATTTAATTAAAAGAAGATGATGATTTAATCAAGTAAAGTTAATTTATTTAATTAACTGGTTAGTAAAGAAGTGATTCAAGGAGAACTAATGTTAGTAAATCAGGAACATGTGCACGATATCAATCAGGATGATTTGAACGTCTACAACAAGATCCAAGACCTTGAAGTGATTTGTATGGCTTCAATCCTTCAAGGAATTCATTGAAGGGTGTTGAGTTGTAACACTTTGTTTATTCATCATTCCCTCCTATCATTTATCTATTTTTATCATTGGCATTACCATTGTGGAAGTGGAAACACTAACACAGGGTTTGACTGAGGTAAGCCCCTAAATGACACAACCCTTCTCTTTGAATCTGTAGGTTTCAGGCTTGAAGAGGATTGAAGTAAGTTTGAAGAAAAGTTGTTCATATTTTTAATTAAAGCCCTACACCTTGTTAATTCATAGAAACTCACTTGCTCTTGGATGGCAATGGTGGTGCGCGTGCGGGAGTTGTTGCAGGCTTTCCACCTATAGTAGGTGGTGGTTTGCATGTCATCTAGACTACTTTGCATGCGTCCTCCAGTGTGTGATCTGGTGTTTGGTGGTGGTTTTCTGTGTGGGGGGTGTCTCTAGCTTACGGGGGGGTTGTCTTTATCTGCTAGATTTGTTTCTTCCTTATTTGCTTGTTGCTCGATTTGGGTGAAGGGGCTGTGGTTTTTGCTAGAGGTCTCTATTTGCCTCTTCTTTTCTTTGGAGCCTTGGGGGTGCATCTATGTGGTTTTGGTGTTTCTTCTATCTGCTGCCTTGGGTGATCTTATTTTTGGATGGGGGGTGTCCTTATTTCTTCTGCGTGGAGGCCAGTTTTGAGGGGCACCGACACTCCAAATTTGGATTTTTGTGGTGTTTCTGGAGAGGCTTTTGGTTTTGAGACGTCGGGCTTTGGGGTTTGAAGCTTCAGGCTCTGGAGTGGGCTAGGGTTTCTTTTAGCAAGGTCAAGTGTGGCTATCATGGACATGCAGGATGGGTTGGAGGAGGTGAAGGGTGATGATATTATGACGGAGGCTGGGGATGGGGTTTTCAGTCCCTCTTCTTCTCGGGTGGGCTTGTCTAGGATCAATGGCTTTAAACTGCAAAAGGTGAATGGTTGTTTGGAGAGGGCTCAAGCCTGCCCAGTGGTGGTAATTCAAAAGGAGGTGGTTGTAGATGATCTAGAATATTTCAGTAAGCATGTTCTAATTTGTAAGTTTCTGGGAATGTGGGTCTACTTATCATTCCTCGAACCTTGGATTCAGAAGACATGGAATCTGAAGGGGGATTTTGAGATCCTGCTTGCTACAAATAACTTCTTCTTGGTGGACTTCTCATGCATCTCAAATAGAAATAGGGCTTTTGAGGGTGGCCCATATTTCTACAATCAAGTTGGTTTGTTCATGAAACCATGGCATGCAGGTTTCATTTTAGCAAAGGAGTTTCTGACCAAGATCTCGGTGTGGGTTCGCCTACCTTGACTGTCGCTTGAATGTTGGAGGAGTGATATTCTACAATCTATTGCAATGGCGTTGGGTAAGTTGATTGGTCCCTCTCAGCAAACTTTGGAGATTAGTATCTTTTCTTATGTTCATGTTTGTGTGGAGATTGACTTGAGCTAGCATTTTCCTGACTCTATTGATCTGATAGTGGGATCTAGTTCATGGACACAACCTCTAGATTATGAACCCATGTCGTTTAGATGTCATTTATGTCGAGAGTATGGTTATCTTCAGAGAAGGTGTCCACATGCTACTGGTGTGGGTAACTCAAGGAATGGGAAGGATACATCAAACTTAGGATCTGAGAAGGGAAAAGGACCCATGCAAGGGGTGACTCTGGATAAAGATGGGTTTGTTCCTGTTAGGACATGAAATAAAGGTCGAGGGATGACGAGGAATTTTTGGGACCGCCAGGAGGAGGGGGTGTTCAATAGGTTTGATGTGCTAAATGATTTAATTCATGAGGAGGGGGTCTCTCCTTACATGCATGTGGAATCTACCCCAGTTACTTCTCATAATCCTGAGCCTATGGATCTTACGTCTTCGGCTTCTAGTTCTGCGACGGCTCTTGGGGAAGTAAAAGATTCTTTTGTTCCTTCCCTTAAGGTTGGGCTTGGGGATCCATGTGCGGGGATTGGTACTTCTTTGGTCTCTGCTTATGTAAGAGTGGGCTTAGCTATAGGTTCAGGTTCTGGAGGTTATGCAAAGAGTAAAGCTTCCGCTTCTTCTCATAGTTTGGGTGTGCATCAAAATTCCCTGAAAAAGAGTACTCCTGACAAGCCCCAAAAGGTGGGTAGGAAGAAGGATCAAGAAAAAGTTAAGTTGGCTGGTGAGACGTTAGTTGAATCTGGGTTGGTGAAGACCTTGGATACTCACTTCACCCAACCTTCGTGATGATTGTGCTATTGTGGAATGTGAGGGGTATGAATATCATCCCTAGACAAAAGGCTATTCGTGATTTGGTCCGTACTCATTCTTTGGATTTGGTTTTTCTCCAAGAGACGAAGGTATCTGTTGATAGCATGATGTAGAGTGCTTCTAAAATTTGGAATAGAGGTTTCTGTCAATGTGTGGGTGCACAGGGGAGCTCTAGAGGTCTTTCCTGCTTCTGGGATCCTCAACGAATCTCTCCTATTTGGTGGTTTTCCAGTAGATTCTCCATCTCTATTGTTGTGCTAAGTTTGGTGACAGGGGAAATATTTTTTCTGTCCAATATCTATGCTTCGTCGGATGTCCCTGGTAAGATTCTTTTATGGTCTCATATAAATTTTTTGAGATCATTGGATCCCTTTTTACCCTGGATCATGTTAGGTGACTTCAATGCAATTGTCTCTCTTGAGGAGAAAAGGGGGGGAGTACCTTTTCTGGACACCTCCTCTGATCTTCTGAGGGAGAATCTGGCCCAACTTCGGCTGGTAGATATCAAACCTTTAAATGGCACGTTTACCTGGAATAATAGGAGGCTTGGGGAAGAAGCTATTGTTGAAAGATTGGACGGGTTTCTGGATTAGTGACAAGTGGCTAACAAGCTCTGAAATCTTAGATTGGCGAGGATCATATCATTGGCCGATCAAATTATTTGCTTGCCTGGTTGGTGGCTCTAAGAAACAAAATTTTAAATTCCAGATTATGTGGCTTAGGGAGGAGGGTCTTTTTGGCTTAGTGTTTAAATGGTGGGTTGAAGGTCGACCAGATTTTGGGACTGCTATGTACACTTTTACGAAGAGGCTTCAATATGTGAAGTATAAACTAAAGCATTGGAATAAGAATTAGTTTTGCAATGTGTTTCAATAGAAAAGGGTTGCCCAATAGCACCTGGATTCTATTACTAGGCCGATCAGGGAGCATGGGTTTGATGTGGCTTTGAGCAGGTTAGAGGATGAAGCAATCAAAGTACTTGAGGAATGGGAGCTTTGTGAGGAAATTTTTTGGAAGCAGAAGGCTTGTATTGATTGGCTTTAGGAAGGGGATAAGAATACCTCCTTCTTCCATAACTTGGTAAAGGCTAGAAAATAGGGTAACATTATCTCTTCTCTCCACTCTTCTGAGGGATTTTTTCTTTCTTCCTCTTTGGAAATTTCTAATGAGGCTGTTTGATTCTTCTCTAATCTTTTTTATGAAGATACCCCACTGGCCAATGAAGAGGAAGACTCTATCCTGGCTTGCATCCCTCCTCTGGTGACAATGGATATGAATGCCTCTCTTCTCCAACCGATTTCTTTGGAGTTAGAGGATGTGGTGTTTTAGCTTAAAAAGGGGAAGGCTCCTGGTCCTGATGGGTTCTCAGTCGAGTTCTATCAATAATTTTGGGAAGTGATCAATCTTGACTTGTTGGAGGTTGTGCAAGAATCTCTAAGGAACAAGCAAATGTTGAGAGCTATGAATGCCACATTTCTTGCCCTTATTCCAAAGTATGAGGGTGTCAATTCTCTAGATCTCTTTGGACCAATTGCTTTGTGTAACGTGGTGTATAAAATCATCACAAAATTAATTGTCGAGCGCTTGAAGCCTTGGTTGGATAAGCTAATCTTAGAGGAACAAGGGGGCTTTGTAGCGGGTAGACAGATTCTGGATGGATTTGTGATTGCGGTAGAGGCTATTCATTCCATGGACTCTTCAAGGGAAAAGGCTATGTTCATAAAATTGGACATGTCAAAGGCCTATTACAGGGTCAATTGGGGTTTTCTGATCAAAATTCTTGGAGCCTTTGGGTTCAACAGTGAGTGGATTGATTAGGTCATGTGTTGTGTGAAGACACCCTCCTTTTGAGTTCTCATAAATGGGGAATCCTCTGAGTTGTTTGGTGCCTCAAGAGGTCTTCGGTAGGGAGATCCTTTATCCCCTTATCTGTTCATTTTGATGGCTGAAGGTTTGGGGAGGCTCATTAAGTCCCAAGTTGTGGCCGGGATCATTCAAGGATGGAACTGGAACAACTCCCTTTCTCCTCAAACCCATCTTCAGTTTGTGGACGACTCGGCCTTGATGGGGGTTGCTAAGGTGGCTGAAGCAGTTGTTTTTCATCAGACTTTGGATTGCTACCTGGCTACCTCTGGACAATGCATCAATGAAAGTAAGTCTTGCATTTATTTCTTTAATACCCCTAGGCTTATACAACAATGTATTGCCAGGATCTTAAGGTTTCAGGTGGGGAAATTTCCCTTTACCTATTTGGGTATCCCTCTGGATGTGCGCCCACCTCCTAAGCATTTTTGGCAAGAGGTGATTGATAAATTCAGAGGACTGGTTTGCCATTAGACCCATATATGGTTATCAACGGCGGGAAGAGTCACTCTATTAAAGTATATTGTGCAAGCTCTACCTATATACAGATGTTTTGTGATGACTGCCCCTTCAAGTTTCATCAAGGATTTTGAGGGGCTTTTTAGGCAGTTTCTTTGGTCGGGTAATCTCCTCTTGAGAAATTGGAGCTTAATTAAGTGGGAAGTTGTTTGTCAGTCGAAGCAAGATGGTGGCTTGGGATTGCATAGAGCGGATTGGAATGGACAAGAGTTGGCTGCTAAGTTGTATTGGAGGTGGTGTTCACATCAACATCAGACCTGGGCCAAGATTCTTACCTTCAAGTATCTTGGGGAGGTGGATGGCGCTGAGGTTCCTCGCTTTAGTCTTTTGGGAAGAGGCTCTATGATCTGGGAAACTCTCAAGAGGGTAGCTCCGCTGGTTAAACAAGGCTTGTTCTGGATCTGCAATAGAGGTTCGCTTGACTCTTGGGATGGCTTCCCACCTATTCTGTCCTCACATCCTCACTTGGGGAACTTAAGTAGGATTTTTGTTCAAGCTGGTTGGAGCAGAGTGATGGATTTCAAAGCCCCTCAGGTATTGGGGCTGACTGTCATTTATCAGTGGAAGGATATGTAAGAGTGGCCTTTGGGTGGATCTTTGGAGGATAGGAGGGAGTTATCCTCCATTTTAGCTGATAGAGTATGTTGTTCACTTCTGGAGAGGGATGTGTTGGCTTGGGGCCCAGATCCTAAAGGGAAGTACTTTGTTTCTTTAGGGTATCATGCTTTGGACAGACAGGCTTTAGGCAGTGTTGAGGTTCCTTGGTGGAAAAACATTTGGAATAAATTCTCCTAGCCAAAATGCATCTTTTTCTCTTGGCTAATGGTGTATGGCAGGTGCTTGACTTGGGAAAACCTCTGCAAGGAGGGTTTCCAAGGTCCCTCTTTATGCTTCCTTTGTCTCAAATATGTTGAGACTTCTTCTCACCTTTTCTTTTAGTGCCCCTTTGCTAGGATTATTTGGAACTTCTGGTGGGGGGCTTGGAATATGCAGTGTCGGCATCCTTCTTCTCTTGGTGAGTTCTAGTAGAATACTAGGCCTACTACGGCAAAGACTTCATTTTTTCACACTACCTGACCTATTGGCCCTAGTTTAATTATTTGGCAGATTTGGTTGGAGCGCAACCGAAGGATCTTTCTAGATAGGAAGTTACTGGTGGGCCAAGTTTGGGCTCGCATTCTCGGGGCTCTACAAGAGACATTACATGCTAAATGTGATTTGTTAGTACCAGTTGACACTGGGGATACTGGAGTAATTCAGGAGTTGGGGATTTGTGTTGGTAGTACTGGAAGGCCCAAGGTCGGGTGGGCAAGTGCTCTAGAGGGAAGGTCTTTAGAGGAGGACATTGGATGCTTCCTCCCACTAGGGTTTTGAAAATCAACACTAATGGGTCTCCAAGAGGTAATCCTGGGCACGCTGGTATTGGTGGGGTGGGAAAAGATAGTTCTGGGGTGGTTGTGTTCTTTTTCTCAGAGTATAAGGGGCAACACTCTAATAACCTCATGGAGGCCTTGGAAATTCTTTCGGCCTTGAAGAGGGCATATGCTCTCGGCTGGAAACAAATTATATGTGAATCTGATTCTCAGGTTGTGGTAGACTTGATAAATAGACAACATTTTGATGCTGTTAGTTGGCAATTGGCAGTGGTGGAAAAACAAATTGTCAGCCTTGGAGATTTACTAGATTCAGTCACTTTTTCCCATATCCCTCAAGAATGGAACAAGGTGGCTTATGGGCTGGAAAAATGGGCATCTGAGAAGAATGGGACGTGGTTGGTGGATGATTGGGGTAGTTTACCAAGGGACCTTGCCCAGGATTTGGAGGGTTGGGTTACTGAGGATGCGAAATGTTGCATTAATGATTCTTGATCTCTTGCTTGTTGTCTTGTGGCCCTTTCGGGTTTTTCTTTTGCTTAATACTTTGTACCTCTCTTATTGATTAATAAAAGTTTTTACCCCTCTTTTTATTAAAAAAAAAAAAATCTTAGAAACTCACCTACAAAATTATCCAACAATGTTCCGAGAACTCTACAAGTAGAAACAAAGATCTCAAATCTGACATCAAAGAACTGCAAAAATAGAGTAGGAGAGGCATACAAGGACTCAGACACCCTTGGGCGACTCTATCCTCCTTTTCATATGGCATCAACTTTTTTGGACATGTATGCAGTCCTCTACACTTCTCAAATCTTCCTACAATTCACTGTTTCAATTTATCAATTATCGGATTCTTACAATTTTGATATTAGGGCACATAATCTAATTAGGTTAATCATAGTCAATCAATTCCAATCCTCAATAGGATGGAGATATATATTTTATTGGCTCACTTTAATGGTTGAAAGTTAATTTATATGTCTTTTTGATCTCCATCTTAATGAAACCTTAGAAAAGGAGGCAATCAACCCTAGATTCTATACATTAAAACTTACGGTTCCCATTTTTCTATGTTTCAATTGTTTATACTTAGTTGCAAGAGATATCTATAGATTTCTAGTCCTTTAAGCCTGTTATAGGGGCTATTGTGTTTATACCCCTTCCTCTTAGTGGTTTTCAAATCCCTTACCTTCATACTTGCTGGCAAGAGTTGGTAAAAATAGAGTTGTGTGTGAGTTTGCAACCTTTCATAGGTTTCATGTGTTGTTGTTAGAAAGGAGAGAACTTAATTAAGTCCTAATGCATCACCACCTTTCCCTTTCTATTATTGTCTTTCACCCTTTTCTCTTGTGAAATACTAGAGTAGGAGTAGGCATTAGTTTTATTTGGAATTGAGTTTAATCAACAATTGCATTTGGGCTTAGAAAGTAACTATCCTTCTTTGGAGGTTTGATCTTGAGTTAGCAAGGTCCCAAACTTAA
This sequence comes from Sequoia sempervirens, assembly GCA_007258455.2. Lineage (NCBI taxonomy): Eukaryota > Viridiplantae > Streptophyta > Pinopsida > Cupressales > Cupressaceae > Sequoia > Sequoia sempervirens. The sequence goes on from VDFB02271358.1 coordinate 960,554,173, forward strand.
TATATCATTCCCATTATACCTTTATAATATTGAGTCAAGTTCAATCATGGTACAATTTCAAGTGACAATGGTAATTTGTAAAATCCTTCTCTTGTTGGAATTTTACCATGAATTTATTTTTGATAAATTAAGTAGGGAAAGGGCCCTAACCCAAGAGTTTAAGACAACATCAAACATAAATTAAAATAGAGGCACATAGGCCAAAATATGAAAATTCAAAGCATGTAGGCCTGCCAAAGAAAGAACAAAAAATCAAAATCAAAAGCCAAAAAACAACATTGGAAAATAAAGAAATAACACCAAGGGCCCAAAAGAGACTTAATTAATCAAGTCCAATTCTTTTGCGGAGCATCCATCAACACCTCCTATTCATCTTTAGTCTAGACCTTATTTCTTTTTTATTGTTATATTTAGCCACCTGAGGGTCTTCTTCCATGTCAAGTTGTTAGACACACATGATAACTGAGAGGGGGGATGAATCAATTGTGCATTAAAACCTTCAAACCCTCATTAACCTCCAAACCCTTATTAAGCATCAACATGAATATAAACAAATAAAACATCAACACATCAACAACCATACACAATAGAACACCAGATTTTATGTGGAAAACCCTAATCAGGGAAAAATCATGGTGAGGATTAACTCACATATATGAATATCAACATCGATTACAAAAGGCTCACTGTCGAAAGGGATCACTACCCAAAGGACTCATTGTCCAAAGGAAAGAAAGAATGGATCACACCAAGGGCTCACTACCTAGGAAGATCACTTCTTCCAAAATACAGAGATTACAAAGAAACTATTATAGGGAGGTTCACTGCCTTAGAGAAATAGGAGAATCCACCACAACATCTCTTCACCATTTACAACCTTCGACTCACTACCTCCAACAACTTTAGGCACACTGAAATGTAGACACCTTTTGATCACTACTTCTGATAGTCATAGGTGTTCATGCTCACACTCAAATCTTAACACTTGATCACACACACATCATTTCACATCACATCTCACATCACACACTTCTCCAATAATTGACCTTGGATATATACCTTCCGCAACCACAAATAACCTTCTCCAAGTCGGCTTCAATGAAAGGTAAGCACCTCAAACATGCAACCACCAAATAGTTCATCACCAAACACTTCCACGGTGGAAAGAAGTGAAGGAAGACCACACCAAGGGTTAACCAAGACCCAAATCTACACCGAAATGCTACACCACACTTCCAAAATCCACTAAGCATATTTGTAAATAGTGCTAACACGTTAGCTTGTCCAAAGCAACATTAATGCTATCAAGCAACCAAATCATACTTCACTAGGTTCCAAAACATCCTATGGACCATATAGCAACACCACACAATATTATGGAATATACTAACACCAATAGAACATTCAGAATCATTGGCACAAATACATGCACAACTATGAATACTATCATCATGTGCAAACAGACAAACTGCCACTGAGACACAACACATGAACCAATCTTGCAAAACAGTTGAACACCAAAAAATACAAGGGAAGATAGATACAAGCATCATTAGCACATTCCCAAATTTTAAAGACGAGAAACTTCAACATGAAGAAATGTCAAGCAATTCTATTTCTTCCATACAACCCTCTTCACAAACCAGAGACATTCCAACACACTGTCAAACACGTCTTCTACTACCGCATGATCCAAAACTTGAAACTCTAGATATATCACCTTAAAGGACCATTGATCATCATATCCAAACCACACAAGCACATCTACATAACACATCCCTATCACCTTATACTCTTTATGCAAATTTTCTCAAAAGCACTTGGAAACCAAGTGACCCTAATGCATCTGCAACACCTACTCAATACCACAAACACCTTATCATCAACACCACACTAGATTTTGACATAGGTTGACATCAATGACAACATAGTAAAACAATCTCCCCCTTTGTCATTGATGGAAACACCTGCTGAAAAACCAAAAACCATCTACAACAAAAGCAACTCTCCCTCTTACTTAGACATTTCTTACATTTTAGACTTATTTCTCTCTCCTCCCTTTCTTATGTTTTTTAGTTTTCTTTCTCTCCCCCTTTGACATCAATGGAAAAGGGAAAGACCTGCATACTTCACTTCTCTCTCACACTTTTAGGAACAACATATGCTCCCCATGACTGCACTAACCAAAGACACCACTACCTACTCCACTTGAGAGGTAGCCTTCATTAGTCTAGGACAAATAATTCATCTTGAATTGCACCCCTGGACGTATGCACCATCTTATGTATCTAGTTGAAAGGAGGGGCAATAACCCCTAGCTTTTTTTTTAGATACTCAACTGTATCTTTTGGAAGAGCCTTTGTGAAAATGTCTAATATTTGATCCTTTGTAGGCATATACTCCAATTTCACTTCCTTCTCAGCAACTTTCTCTCTTAGAAAGTGATACTGGATAGAGATATGCTTTGTTCTTGAATGCATTACCAGATTTTTTGAAATGGTTATAGCACTTGTATTATCACACAAGATAGGAATAGGTTCATCATATGATACTCTAGTATATTTTAATGTTTGCTTCATCCACAACACCTGTGTGTAGGAAGATGATGCAACAATATATTATTCCTCTGCAATAGATAATGACACTGAATCCTACTTCTTACTAAACCAAGATACTATTTTGTTTCCAAGGAAGAAAGCACCTCCACTTGTACTTCTTCCATCATCCACACAACTTGCCCAATCTGCATTTGTATAAGCACTCAAAGAGAAGTTAGTATCCTTTGAATACCATAGACCATAGTCCTGATTGCTAATCAAGTATTTGAATATCCTTTTGACTACTACCACATGTGATTCTCTAGGATCTTCTTGAAATATTTCCACAAGACATACTGCATGCATAATATTTGGTCTAGTTGTAGTTTGATACAATAATCCACCAATCATGGATCTATACTTGGTCTAGTTTTTCTTAGGAGATTCATCATTTTTTCTCAATTTGCAACCAGTAACCATAGGAGTACATACTAGTTTAGAATCCTCCATTACAAACTTATTTAACATTTCTTTAACATATTTTGATTGTGTAATGAATATACTTTTTTTTATTGACTGATTTGTAGCCCAAGGAAGAAAGTCATCTCCCCAAACATTGACATTTCAAACTCATTTTACATCTCCTTTATAAATCTTTTACACATTTCCTCATTTCCTCCAAATATTATGTCATCAACATACACAACTACAATCAAGATTTGATCTCTCAACTTTGAAGTAAACATTGATATTTGCAGTGCCCTTTTTGAATCCCTGCGACACTAATTACTTGTCCAATATTGTATACCAACCTCTAGGAGTCTATTTGAGTCTAGATACAATGCTTTCTTCAACGTATAGGCCATATCAGTATCTTTTGATAACTAAAAACCTTATGGTTGTTCAATGTATACCTCTTATTCTAACTCACCATTCAAGAATGTAGACTTTACATCCATCTAATATACCTTAAATTTTTTATGTGTCATAAAATCCAAAGACATTTTGATAGCCTCCATTCTTTCCACATGATAAAATGTCTCTTCAACGTATATTCCTTCCACTTGTGAGTAGCCTTTACACACAAACTTAGTCTTTTTTATGATAACTTCTCCATTCTCATTCATTTTGTTCTTGAAAACCCATTTAGTTCCTATTGCATTCTTGTTTGCTAGTCTTGGGACTAGTTCCCATGGCTGATTCTTCTCAATCTACCTCAATTCTTCTTCCATTGCTTTGATCCAATTTTCATCCTTGCAAGCTTTAGTAACTGTTTTAGATTCTACTTCAAAAATTAGACAAAATTTTGCATGTTCCTCTGTCATAGCAGCTTTTCTTCTTGTCAGCACACCTTTTCTTTTGTCTCCAATTATTTGATCCTCAGAATGATTCTTTTGCACATACTTAGGATTTTTAGGATTCCTTTATGGAGCTTCTTCCTCTTCCACTAGTATCTCCTTTTCTTTCTTTTCTTATTTTTTCTCTTCTCTGCAAGAGGGTTCATCATATTCATATCCTTCTATCAGCAATGAGCTTTAATGTTATTCTTCATCCACTTTGACACTTTCATTTTCAATTATCTTCTTTAGCCTTTTGTTGTAGCACCTATATGCCTTTCTCTTTGTAGAATATCCAAGGAAGATTCCTTCATCTAATCTTGCATTAAAATTTCCTAAGTTCTCTTCATCTCTCCTGATATGACATTTACTTCCAAAAACTCTAAAATATTTTATAGTAGGAGCTTTTCCATACCATAAATCATAGGGGGTTTTTGAACTATTCACTCTTGCTTAACCTCTATTAAGAATGTAGACTACATTATGAATTGCTTCTCTTTAGTAGACATCTGGTAGATTTTCTTTCTTTAACATAGTTCTTGCTACTTCTTGAATTTCCCTATTCTTCCTCTCCACAACACCATTTTGTTGTGGAGTTCTAGGAGATGATAGATTTCTTTTTATCTCATGATCTTCACAAAAATTGTTAAACACATCCACCTCTGTCAAACCTCAAACATTTTATTTTCAAATTCATTTCATTCTCAACTATAGATTTAAATGTTTTAAACTTATCTAGAGCTTCTGATTTTTCTTTGAGAAAGGTCACCCGAGTCATTCTAGAGTAATCATCTATTAACAACATAAAATACCTATCACCTTGAGAGCTTATTGTTCTGGTGGGTCCACATAGTTCTATATACACCAAATCCAAAGGTCCTATGGTAGAGTATTCTTTATTTTTGAACCTCTTCTTTGTCCATTTTCCAAACTGGCATAATTTGCAAATTACATTGATAGGCTTTGTAATTCTTAGCATATCTCTCACAACATGAGTATAGTTGATCTTCACTAGGATATCAAAATTGATATAACAAATTATTTTGTGACATAGCCAACTTTCATTGATTTGATTCATAAAGCATTTACCACCAGCATCTTTGAGCTAATAAATATTCCCTTATGTCCTTATTCTTGTAGCAACTAGAGTTCCAAAGCTTCATTTTCTGATTTCATAACCTTCATCCTAAAACACTAGATTGTATCCTCTACTACAATTTTTCCTACACTAAGAAGATTATGCCAGAGAACCTTAACATAAAGAACATCATCTATCTTATGCTTTCCATCAAAACTAATTGAACCTTTTCCATAGATCTTAGCAAATGTGTCATCAACAAACTTAACAAAACCACCATCATATTTCTCAAGTTTAACAAACTTACCTCAATAGAAAAAACTTTAGCACTATAGGATTTAGGAAGGGTTCTCAACACCTTTTTCATAATTTCAATTTCCTCCAATTTTCCACCAAGACCATTGATGGAATTGACAATTTCATCCACCCTTAGCATGTATCCTACAATATCTTCATCTTCTGACATCCTCAGGGTTTCAAATTTGGCTTTGAAATTTGACATCTTTGCTTGCTTGACCTTAGCATTTCCTTCATAAATGATTTTTAACTTCTCCCATTCCTGTTTAGCAATTTTATAGCTTATCACTTTCACAAGTTCTAAATCAAAAATCCCATTCAAAATAATATTCTTCGCTTTGTCATTGTTCTCATAATCCTTGATATCATCTTCATTTTTCGGAGTAGTAGTGGGTATAGTATATCCATCTTTAATTGACTTCCATACTCCAAACCGTAATGAGACAAGAAAGGCGTCTATCCTTGCTTTCCATTAGGCATATTTTTTTCCATCAAACATAGGGAATTTTCCACCATTTTTGTATGCCATCCAGATCTACCTCAAGTGATTAAAATTCTTCCAAGGAACCTCACTCTAATACCAATTGTTAGACACACAAGACAACTGAGAGGGGCTCAAATCAATTGTGCTTTAAAAACTTCAAACCCTTATTAAGCATTAGCATGAATATAAACAAATGAAACATCAACACATCAACAACCATACACAATAGAACACCAAATTTTATATGGAAAACCTTAATCAGGGAAAAACCACGATGATGATTAACTCGCATATATATGAATATCAACAGTGATTACAAAGGCTCATTCCCAAAGGAAAGAGAGTGGTTCACTACCAATGGCTCATTGCCCAAGAAGATCACTTCTTTTGGAATACAAGGATTACAAAGAAACTATTATAGGGAGGTTCACTACCTCAGAACAATAGGAAAATATACCACAAAACTCTTCACCATCTGCAACCTTCAGCTCACTACCTCCAACAACTTTAGGCACATTGAAATTTAGACACCTTCTGCTCACTACTTCTAGTAGTCATAGGCATTCATGATCGCACTCAAATCTCAAAACTTGATCACACATACATCATTTCACATCACATCTCACATCACACACTTCTCCAATAATTGACCTTGCATATATACCTTCCACAACCACAAATAACCTTATCCAAGTCAACTTCAATGAAATGCATGCACCTCAAACATGTAACCACCAAATAGGTCGGCACAAAACACTTCCACGATGGAAATAAGTGAACATGGACCACACCAAGGATTAACCAGGACCCAAATCTACACTAACATACTACACCACAATCCCACAATCCACTAAGCACATCCGCAAATAGCGCTAACATGCCAAGTTGGCCAAACTGGCATTAATGCTACCAAGCAACCAAATTCACACTTCGCCAAGTTTGAAAACATCCAACCTACCATATAGCAACACCACACAATATTCTAGAATATTCTAATACCAACAGAAAATTCAAAACACTGGCAAAAACACATGCAACTGAGAATACTATCATCCTGTGCAACCAGTCAAACTATCACTGAGACACAACACATGAACCAAGCTTGTGAAACAACTGAACACCAAAAAATCCAATGGAAGATAGATACAAGTATCATTATCCCATTCCCAAATTGACAGACAAGAAACTTCAATGCAGAGAAATGTGAAGCAATTCCATTTCTCCCAAACAACCCTCTTCATAGACCAAAGATAGTCCAACACACTATCAAACACATATTCTACTACTACAAAATCCAAAACCTAAAACTTTGGATATATCACCTTCAAGGACCATTGATCATCATATCCAAACTACACAAGCACATCTACAAAATACATCCCTGTCATCTTGTACATTCTTTATGCAAATTTTCTCAAAAGCACTTGGAAACCAAGTGAACCTATTGCATCAGCAACACCTTCTCAACACCACAAACACCTTCTCATCAACACCACACTAGAGGTTGACATAACTTGACATCAATGACAACACTAATTATAACACAATGCAACATAATTTTCTTTTTTTGCTTATTGATTTTATATTTTCCTAACATAGTCCCCATGACCACTTTCAACATAATTCCATGGGTGACTAAGGTGAGATTGTAAATAGCCAGTTCCATTCTTTTGATTTTTCATTGCTTTTTTCAATCTTGAATTTCATCTCCTTGGCCACATGTTATAAGTTCTCTAGTTGAGATTTAAAATCAAAAGGAAAATCCTTCTCATTGCTCATTTTAGCAATTCTATCTTCCTAGTCGACATCCTTTCTATCCTTGTCAAGAGGATCAGAAAAAAAAATCTTCTTCCTCCTCCTGGTTATCATCATCATCCACTTCTTTACCTTCATCAACATCAATATCTTCTTCATAAGCTTTTAGGTCTTTATCATCATCCTCCTTATCAACATTACCTCCCCCTTCAACATGCAGCTCCTCCTTCTCCTTACCATTACCCAACTCCACCTTAGTGTCCTCAAAATGTTCTTCAATGGCCTTAGTATGTAGCAAATCAAATTGTTCCTCACTATGGATGTCATCATAAGACTCCTCAGTCTGAGGGATGAACTCCTCATCCTCAAAGTCATGAACCTTCAAATGTAAGGAGAAGACAACCTATTAACCTTTAGACTCCAAAGAAGATCCCATAATCTACTGATTATTCAACTTGGTAGATCTTCAACCACCTAAAGATAGTGAGGTGTTTTTCTCCAGCATCAACATGATGTTCTTCTCTCCTTTAGCATAAAAAATATTGATGGGAGTATCTTCCTCTAGAATAGGAAAATTCCTTACTTTTAATAGGGGATATATCATGTACATAAAAACTATTAGTGGCCTAAGTGTTATCAACATGATCCAACAAGGGGGGATTTCTACTAGACAAAACAAGAACTTTTTTTAGGGGCAGTAATGAAAGTATATTTGAACTTCATGTTATTTTGATCTCACTTATGTTCTTTCATGAGTTCCTTCCTCTTGATTTTCCTAATTCATCGGAATGATCTAAACTTGATTTGCAGTTTGATCTTTCTTTCCTTTATCCGAGTTGTCATTTTGATCATCTAAATCATATCCACAGGTTCTGGATGGTCTAACTGTATCTTCATCAACCTTGACATTAACACTCTCAATTACTTTTCTCAACCTCTTATTGTAGCACTGGTAGGCTTTACTTTTAGTAGAATAACCAAGAAATATTCCTTCATCACTTCTAGCATCAAACTTTCCTATATCTTCATCTCTTTTGATGTAGCATTTACTTCCAAATATTTTGAGGTATCTAATAGTAGGCTTATGACCATGCCATAGCTCATAAGGAGTCTTAACAGTATCACCTTTGATGTGTACCCAGTTGAGAGTGTAAATGGCAGTACTCACAGCTTCTCTCTAGTAGATATGAGGAACATTTCCTTCCAACATCATAGTCCTAGCAGCTTCTTCAATTGTCTTGTTCTTTCTTCCACAACTCCATTTTGCTGAGGGGTCTGCGGTGTAGATAATTGTCTCTTTATCCCATGCACTTTATAAAAAGAATTAAATTCACCAGAAGTGAATTCACCACCTCTATCTGATCTCAGACACTTAATCTTTAGACCTATCTTTGTCTCAACCATAGCCTTTAAAATCTTGAATTTCTCTAGAGCTTCAGATTTTTCCCTTAAGAAGGTAACCCACATCATTCTAGAATAATCATCAATAAGTAACATGAAATACCTATATCCTTGTAAACTTCTAACTCTAGAAGAACCACTCAAGTCAATAGGCACAAGCTCCAACACTTCATTTGAACAATGTTGTTTTCCCCAGAATGAAACTTTAGTTTGCTTCCCTAATTGACATTCCTTGCATATGGCATTAGTAGGTTTTATAAACTTAGTAAGATCTCTCACTGCCTGAGTAGAACTTATCTTGATAATATTGTCAAAGTTTACATGACACATTCTCCTATGCCACAACCAACTTTCATCAACTTGAGCAATCAGACAACTTTTACCAGCAACATTTAAGTGAAAGATATTACCTTTTGTTTTTGTACTTGATGCAATCACATTTCTGAAACTTCCCAATATTCTACACTTTCCATCCTTGAATTTAAGATTGTATCCCTTGTCAACCATCTATCCAACACTTAAGATATTATGCTTCAAACCTTCCACATATAGAACATCATCAATATTATGCTTGCCATCAAGAGAAATGGATCCTCTACCACGGATTACACTAGCTTTGTCATCACCAAATCTTACAACACCACCATCATACTTTTCCAAGCTCAAAACTTACTTTTATCACTTGTCATGTGATGAGAGCATCCACTGTCAATCACCCATTCATCTTTTTCTTCAACTCGGGCAGCTAGGGCTTTCCCCACATTTGTGCAACTAGCAGATTTAGTAGGTACAAGATCATTTTCCTTGATAGCAATGAATACCCATTCATCCTCACTTACATTCCCTTTATCAGATTCATCATCTGTCACACCTTCATCAGCAGCATAATAACACTTTCTTTAGAATCTAGGCTTGTTAGGTCTTGGCTTAGGAACTCTTTTCAGACACCTTGAGGCAAATGACCTATTTTATTGCAAGAAAAAAAATTAATAGGAAATTTATTTTTATACTTACCTTCTCCTCTGGCTTCCCTCTTGACAATAAGTGCTTCAAGCTCATCTAGTTTTCTCTCTTCTTCAATCTCTCTCATTTCCTCCTCATACTTGAACACCTTTCTAGAAGAACTTTCACCTGGATCATATTCTGCTTATCCTTTCTAGAGATAGTAGCCTTGAATGCAGATTTTGTCTTAGGAAGAGAATCACCAAACTCACTTAACTCAAAAGCAGTAAGCTTACCAATCAACATGTCTCTGGTTACATTTTTCATAGTCTAGATCTCCTTAATAGTTGTAGCTTTGTCTTTGTATGCAACAGGAAAGGATTTGAGAACTTTAGTAACAATCTTTGATTCTTCCAATTTTCCACTAGCACATTTGATACTACACACAAGTTCATTCACTCTCTACATAAAAGAAGTAATGTTCTCATCATCACCCATTCTCAACATTTCATATTTCCCTTTTAGGCTTTGCAACTTAGCAATCTTCACATGGGCATCACCTTCATATGAAGTTTCCAAATTTTTCTAGATCTCATAAGCAGTCTTCAGATCCATTACATTTGTCATCTCAGAATCAGTCAAAGCACTCAACAATGCTTCCTTAGCCCTGATATTGTACTCGACATCCTTAATCTCAGTAGAAGTAGAAGGACCATTCTGTGGAACGATATATCTATTCTTTGTAATTGTCTAGTAAGGTTCACCAATGCATCTCAGATGACACTCCATTATAGTCTTCCACAGAGAATAATTTGTTCCATCAAATCTTGGACTATCCTTCTTATATGTCGACATCCTGGATCACCTCAAGCTATTAAAATTCTTCTGAGGAACCTGCTCTGATACCAATTGTTGGAAACACAAGGGTAGAAAACTGAGAGGGGGGGTGAATTAGTTGTCATAGAAATTAAACTTATTAAACTTATTCTCATATCTGATAAATAAACATGAAAGAATAAACCATCACCACATCAAAAACACACATAAAACCAAGATTTTTTACGTGGAAACCCTGCTAGGGGAAAAACCATGGTGGAGGTTAGTCCACAAGAGTATACTCTATTAAAAGTATAAATAATTGTAAATGGGGAATGTACATACATTCAGGCGCACTTCCTAGAGCTCACTGCTCAAATACAAAAAGGCTTACTACCCAAAGGAAGACACACTGTCTTACAGAAACATTCGGATTACATCCACAATATTTTGAACTGAGAAAATAACATCTACTAATGCATGATTACAGTTCTGGTTAAGTTCATAAACATATTCTTACTCTTCTTCACACTTTACTTCTTCCTCTGAAAGATTAGAACATTATTCACACATAGGACTCGCACATGCATGCCTTCAAATGGTATAAACAATCGCTCATATATATCTACAACTAGGGATAACATCATCTACATGTTGGCTTCAACAAAATATAAAATGAGTACAAATTGTCGGCCCAAATCATAAAAAAAATTCAATGCGCACCAACCAATGTTGGCCACAACATAGTGAAGACCCAAAACAACATCCTCGAACATGAACCACCTTCAAAAATTATGCCTCGAAGATCCACAACACGCTATAATCACCCTGTCGGCCATGAACATGAAAAACATAAACTCAAAGAATAAAATCACCAATCGTGAGCACAATGATCAATGTGGATGTACAACACAAATATAGCATGATCTAGAAACATCCACGAGCATCATGAATCACTACAGAAGCATCTAAAACAACTCAGCTTACTAGAATCATATCATCTTCTTTCAGAAACACCAACTGAAGCAACACAACAATTGTTAGAACACAGATACTCATAACTCGATTAAATCTTCATGCAGATCTCTGAAACTTTACGTGGATAAACTAGATATACTCAAAAATAAACCCTTTGATTCACAACCTCTAATCATCAATATACTGAGCTAGCCATTAGACTGAACTTCACTGCATCATTGACAACTTACAACTTATTTTATTACAATTTTCTCAATATCCTCGACATAGACAACCTTAAATACATTAATGCCAATAGTGTTGACATCAATGACAACCACATATCAGCAATATCCAACAGCATAGGGGTACCATAACAAGGGTAATTACACCATTTTTCCACAAGGTTCCTAATTTTGGGATGAGAAGCCCACATTATTTCATATCTAAAGGGATACATTCCTTTTGACACAACTTCATTCCACTAAAGAAAAATAGTATTATGATTAGAACTAGACTTAGGCAAATTTGAAAGGGATAGACAAGGTAAGATATTCTGACCATTTGAGATAAGTAATTTTTCCAACCTGAATTGAATTAGATTATTACCCTGCCTACAATTAGACCAAGTAAAAGCATACCCTTTAAGCTCAATATCCATAAGACCAAATGAGGAAAGGGAATCAAAAAAATCCACCATACTTTTGAAGTAGTCTTCAATCCCACCATTTTTTTCTGAAGGAACTAAAGGGGCATTGAAGTCACCTTCAAGTAACTAGTTCTCTTTATACTTTGGTCCCATCTAACCAACAATAAGGTCCCACAATTTTTTTCTAGTAGGTTTAGAGTTGGGAGCATAAACATTAATAAGTTTCCATTTAGTGGAGTTTCCTAAGACATCAAAGAAAATGTTAGGATATTCTTACAAAACTAGCCTTTCCATCCCTTAAAAATGCTATGATTCCAAAGGATAGCCAGGCGCCCTCAAACACCCTATGTCAGGGAGACACAAAACTCTATAGAAGGGTAGAAGTTTTTAACTATCTAAGAAAAAATAAAATCATTCATTTTTGTTTCTTAAATCACGAGAATATCCACCTTATTTTCCACAAGACAACACTTTAGGAGGTACTACTTAAAGGGGTTGTTTTAAGCCTATTATATTCCAAGAGAAAATCTTCATAGGAAATAGACAAAAAAGCACACACTTAAGACCCACTTAATATGAGTAAGAAGGGGTTGTCTCATGCTGAGGCTGATTAAAATTCTCTTTAATTTTTTGTACCTAACAAATCCAAGGTCTTTTGTTTACCAATAGCCACATCCCTTGCTACCTCCCTAGCCTAGGTGTCCCTATCAGAAAGTTTCCCTTGCTAACAATCTCACCCCACATTAGGCTTCGTATTTTCCTTCTTCCCATTCACCAGAGTCCACTCTTCCTCCTCAAGACCAATTGTAGACTTAGTAGGGGGAGAAGGAAAATACCCATAACCAAACCCTAATAAGGTCATGGAATCTTCAATTCCCAAATCTTTTTTTTCCTTTTTTTTTCCAATTTTCATTTGGAGAGGATCAAGAGGGCTTCCATTTTTACGTGAGTACTACCTTTAGAGGGAGAGTTGGTTTGAACTAGAAGAAGGTCAAAGACTTTCTTAGGGGGATTTTTTCTTTAATCTCCAGAACAAACATAATAGGTGCAAGGAGTGCCTTGGGAGTGAAGGGATCTTGCACCACACTATCTTCCACAAAAATAGAACTCTTTAGAGAAGGAATTTCAACTTTTTAACCTAAGGTGCCTTCAACAAGCACTTCTTTAGACACCCCCTACCATATTGTCAAAAAGGGGGATAAAAACACTTGAATCCAAGTAGCTTTAATTTTGGTCTTTCTCAGTAGAATTCATAAAGGATCAAATAATTCTTTGAGTAACAACATTAGAAATGGGAGCCTCTAAAGATTCATAGGGACCACTTCTCGAAGGGATTTAGAGGGAATAAAATACAATATTTTTCTTGTTGGATTTAACTTTATTTGGGAAATTATCACTTAGATGCACAAAATTCTTACATAATTGATAATAAATATTGGCATTCTCATAAAAAATAGGCTAGATCTTAGTACCAAATTTAGATTTGAGAGTGATATGAGTAGGGAGGATTGTATTAATAGCAACATTAACACAAAACCTAGCAAAGATCAATATCGACCTCTGTTGAGTAACCTTATCCACTGCAAGGAGGTGGCCAAAGGAATTGGCAATACACTGAAGGACTTTATGATCCAAAATTCTAAAGGTAGCCCAAGAAAGCTTACCTAGGTTGGGGCCATAAATCCAAGATCCATTGATAGTTCTAGTCTCAATTTCCATTTACAAAGAGATAGACAATTTCTAAAGTTGTTATCAAGAGCCCAAGGCCCCCCATAAGGACTTTAATTAGGTCTTCCTTATTAGAAAAAAGAAATAGAAAGATTCCATTATCCATCATGTTGATGGACATACAGCCTTTTAAATTCCAAACTGAACCTTCCCATTTGTGGATTTAATCCATATTAGGCTTGAAGGCCATAAATTTACTGTCTAGAACTAGATCCATACCTGTAGTCACTTTTAACAATAGATAATTTGGTACTTCAATTGCCACTTCATCCACTTTACAAGTAACTAGAAGAGCATAACCCATTTCCAATTTTGGTGAGGTTTAACCAATAAGTTTGTACATAAATGAAACAGGGTCTTTTATTACAAACATATGTTGTTTCCTTGATAGGGGATATGACTCCCACTTTTTATAATGAAACATCAGACCTATGCTGACTAACATTAGGCCTGATAACTAAATCTTTGGAATGGGGAGCCCCACAAGGGCCCCCCAAGCACCATAATATGAAAAGAAAGGATCCATAGACCAGTCAAGTGGAGAATTTGGAAACCTCCCAACAAAACATAGGACCATAAAATGTGAACCAAGCCAAAAATTTAAGAATCACTCCCACTCCCACTCTAGACCATCACCATGAATTTATTGATTAGATGAATTGTAATGTATCTTTTCTCACTCATTTCATACATGATGTCACCATATTTGACAAAAATATGTGTTCCAACATCTTTTTTACTAGCATATTTAGACCATGAACCACAACATCAAGGTATTAGATTAAAACTTAATTTTGCACATAGTTTATAATTGGTTCACTAACCTATTTCAATTTTTCAACTATGTCCTGTGAGTTTACCAAATTCATGAAAGTACCTAATCAAAGGACAATATCCATAAATTGTAAACCTTTCTAAGTTTGTTCCAACACAAAGTAATATTAAATTGAATAATTTTTTAGGTCTAAATTATAATAGATATGTTCTTCTAAAAAAATAGATAATTATATTGAGAAAACTTAATTTTAGATAAAGAAATTAAAATTAATAAAAATAGGTGGATTAAATACCAACAAAATTATTATAGACATTATCAACATCTAGAATATTTCAAGATATTTTAAATTATAGTGTTATAAGCGTTAGTGTCAAATTACACATTATATATCTAGTTTACATTTATCTAGTACCTTGTAGACCTACTAACACTAGGCTAAGTTCAATTGGAGGTTTTTTTGTCTCACCTCATAGACACATGACACATGTCATCGCACTTATCCCAAGTGTTCTACATGTGTCACATTTCTTGGAGGGTTAGTCAATGTTTCACTCTCACCTTTCTTATTCTTCATTATCGGTATTTTGTGTGCATGTCCATTTTGTAGAAGTTATTGGATATTGCTTTAGTTTCATTACTACTCCAACATGGTATTAGATCCATGAATTGAAAGTGCCTTCCTTTTTAGTTGAATCCCAAAATAAGCCCTACTCTAACCTCAAGAGCCCCTATTAGCTCCTTGTTTCGATCTGCCACATCCACTATGTTGTGTTCATCTTTGGTTTCCCCAAATTTAGAATTGAATAGGCCTACTCTTTTTTGTCCCTTGTGTTTCAGGCCATCCATGACCACCTCATCCTTGAAATTCATCAAGTTATCTTTTGCCTCTACCTTTCTATTGTAGTTTCAAAATGTTGAACATTCAGAATATTGAGAGGGGGCGAATAAGTATTCTATCAAACTTTCGAACACATCATATCTAATCACCAAAACATATTAACTAAAATAAAGAATGAAAGCATGAATCATCCACAAAGCCATAAAACACATGAACACCAGGATTTTTATTTGGAAAACCCAAAAAGGGAAAAACCACGGTGAGGATTAGTTCACAATATATTATATCTAGATATAGTAGATTGTAGGGGCTCACTGTAAGGACACACTATCCTTATAAGGCTCACAACCAGAGTTGAATACAATACAAAAATGGCCCACTACCAAAGTATGAACTAATACAAAGTGCACCTTCCTTGTGTTGTATATCAGTTCCTTTGTAGCTTTGTATATGAAGTATTGCTCTGCTTAGCAATCGTTCAACAACTCTACTTTGATTCTGAAATCTTACCATTGAATTCACATGTTTGCATCATCTGAGACTATTCACACCTGATATTTTATTTATGCTCACTCATCTCACACACTTCAACTCCAAAATATCTCATATATATACCTAAATACCTTCGCACACATCAATTATGTCAGCCTAATTAGATGTAAATGAAAACAATCCAAAATAGCTTTAGTCAGTACCACACATGATTCAAAATCATCTCCATGCCTAAGCAAACTGTGCAATACCTAATTTAGGTTAGCACAGATCTAAAATAGATCCAACTAACATATGCAATGTATATTTAATCTTCTCAACACATATTATGTATTAGGTCAACTAGGAATTGGACCTAATCACAAAAACTTCCAATCATACACACGCTTCCCAATACTCGCAACTTCTAGATTCAATCTTTCTTCAATTTCTCATTTCACTGAATCAAGAAGACTAACTCTAGAACCGCAACAACAAAAAATTCTTCTTAAGGAAATACAAAATCTCCCACATTGATACATTGAATAGAGAGATGACAGTGATATACATAGTTGAACTCTATCATTGATATCTTACAATATGCTTCGCAAAACTTCTCTAGATCTTGAGTATAGCTGAATATGACAATCATAAATATATGGTTAAAAGCGCAAAGTTATACCTCTTCTTACGGTGAAGTGAAAACCCAAAAATTGACGCACTAAACCACAACATCGTCAACAGAGAACACTTATCCAATTTCCTGATAGACCAGCTTTCTGGTATAGTTATTATTATACAAATGACACCAAAAATTCTTCCCCACAATGTTGACATCAATGAAAACACTGGGTCAGCCGAATCATCTGATGTATGTACACTTCATGTTCATGTTTCCAAGCTACATCAACAATGACAGACTTCCAAACTTCCAACAATCTCCCCCTTTGTCATTGATGGCAACATGCATATCAAAAACATTTTTTTGTGCCATGAATCAAAACTCATTTCTTCCTAGTGTTAACTCCCCCTTTCAAAATTAACCTTGACTTTCCAAAAAGGTTTTCCAAAAAAAAATCTTCTCATTAATTCTCCCATTATCTTGGTATCTCTCCCCCTTTGACATCAATGGAAAATTTCATGTAGGGGTCCTAGTACACTTCCCTTGGATATATGTAGGTATGCATCTTCTTCAAACAAAAGATAATTGATCATAAAGGTAAGACATATCAACCTGAAGATATAGATCCCTTGAGTTTCTTCAGAGTATCCTTCCAAGTAGATTTTCCTTCTTCCCAATAATTTTTTGCATCTACAAGAGTCTTGTATAGTAGTTCAAGCTTCGTTAGAGACTCTATTCCTTCTTCCATAGTGTCAGGGCTAAGGTTTATTTCTAATAGTTTATTAGAACTAGCAAGGTCACTAGATATAGGAGTGTGTCTTATTTTTACTAAGTCCCTTAGTGCCACATATTGCTTGATTATCTCTTTCCTCTGATTTTGTAAAACAAAGAAAATTTCCTACAATTGCATAATGTTAGATCACTTCTAATTGTTTTGGTCACTTGCTAATTCATAAACATCTGCTTGAGTTCCTATTCGAATTTCAGTCCAAATTATTTCATCCTTTGTGCTTTGTGTGTGTTTAGACCACTTCATACAGTAAGATATTAAGTCATGTGCTTATTCTTCACAACCTTGAACATCCTTCAATCCCTTCAAGATTTTGTGATGTGGATTTGCACATTTATTTTTGATATCTTCTAGGTTCTCCTCTGTAGTCCTTGCTTCTGATTCATTTCCAGTTTGTTCTTTTAGTCCGAAGATGTATGCTTTCAATGAATCAACCATACTTCTGAGATTTTCTATAGTAGACACTGATGTATTAATGCTTGCACCAAGGATTACCTCTTGTAATACTTTTACTGCTTCATACAAGTCTTGTGTACTTCCACTTTCATGCTCATGTTGTGTCATATTAGTTGGTAATCTTCCTTCTTGTTCTATAAACTCTTGTTTGATCTCAACTAGAGGGATAAAAATACCTTTCCTTTTCTTCCTTGAACTATCAAAGGCTTCAGTTATAGACCTATCCTCTAAGTCTAATCTGCTAGGGTCCTTAGGGCTTCCTAAAAAAACTTTTTCATAATGAATAGCTTCCTCCTCAATCACTTCATAATCCAACTCATAAATCCAAACAATTCTAGGCTCAATTGCTTCCAAGTAGCAATAATTAGTAGAGACAAGGAAATTTATATCTCTGAAGTACCTTTCCACCACACTCTTGGGTATCCTTATTCTCTGATTCATCCTCATCTGAAACATTTTGAAGAATGCTGCAAGAGCATCCTATTGAGCATCTAAACCACCAAGATTCATCATAAGACTTCTTATTTGATGTGCTAATGGTTATGTATTTGATCGTTCTACTTTTCCAATTACTAGTATCTCCCTCATGAAATAGAAAAGTAAGCAAACTATCAAAGTACCATACCTAAATGTATGGTTTTTGTTCCTTTTGATTTCCTTCAAATTTTTCATCAAGTGTTGTTGAAGTAGCTCACAAAGATCATAATTTGCACCATTCTCAATCATGTTAAATGCAATGTGAGCGGAAATAGTAGAGACTGTGTAGCTATCATTAGGTAGATAGATTTTATGTCCAATAATTATCACAGTATACCGAATAGCTATATTTCCAAATGTACTCAAGGTGAGTTCCTTTCCTTGGAGAGTTGTGCCATTCTTTTCAGTTAATTCTTCAACATTTATAAACTTCCACCTTGGAATTGGTCCAGAGGACCAAAAACTAGTTACATCCCTTATTGCTTCTTTGGTTATTGAGTATGCGTTATCAATCCAGATAGATTTGTCATGAATCCTGCTCAATACAACTCTAATGTACCTCTTATTAAATAGTGGGAACTTCCACCACACATCTAATTTTCTTTTCAACTAGGGTTTTGTATTATGATTTAATGGTATCATAATCTTCTTCCAATTTTCTCATCCATAAAACACTTAATTCAATAAAGGAAATTTCTTCAATTTTCCCATGTATGTATGCACAAATATCTTTAGTGGGTGAAACACCAAAGGGAGTGTTAGAAAATGCACTCGTTGAGTCTTCCGACAAAAAATTCCAAGAATGCCTCTTCAATTTAACTTGTGCTCTATCTGAGATATTTACTACCTTCGACCCTTTCATTACATTAAAAATGAGAATTATGGAGAAAATTTAAGCAAAATACCTCTTGAATTTGCTTCAATGAAGATTAGAGTTTTGATATTTTGCTTTCGGGAGACGCCTCGAATCCACTCCCTCTTCTTCAATTTACTTCTTCTTTGCATCAAATTAACTTGTCTCTTCAAATATGTTTTTAACTCCATGATTTGACCTGTATCAATAAATGTGTTAGCAATAAATGCTTCAGAAAAAGTTTTCAAACTTTGAAACCTTGTATCCATAGTTAATTTATAGAAGCTTCACAAACTTTCGCATCGCAATATTTCCTTCCGCAACTTTCTTCTATAGCTTCAAAAATACCTCTTTCAATATATATCTTCTGCCATGACATGATACCTTATATTTCCAAGGGCATATTAGAATTTTATGTTATTGCTCCCCCTAAGCCTTAGCATGGGCTTAGTTTTCAGAAGAAGTATGTGTACCAAAGGTAGGTACAAACGCATTTGAAGTTCATGATTCATCTTTGTTCTTTGACTCCTCTTTATTTCTCCATATCTTTTCCATTTCTTTCTTAACCTCAGTAGGATCAACTTTCTTCACAGATTCATTCCTCTTTACCGAATTAGACTGTCTTCTATTTTTTCTTCTGCAAACTTTTGTCTTCTATTTTTTCTTCTTCTATGTTTGGGTTTGTTGCAAAAGTAGCACACAACACTTATTTGACTTCTATTCATCCTTGATTTGCACTAGTTAGCCTTATGTCCAAATATATTGCATGTATAACATTATCCATTGAAATATTGAAACATTCTCCCAATATTATATCTATTCATCATTTGAATTCTGCACTCAATACTTTTATGTCCAAATTTCTTGCATGCAAAACATTGTTTGGAGAAGAATCCAACATTTTGATTCATTCTACTTCTACATTCAATTTCTTTATGTCCAAATTTATTGCATGAAAAACAAATACTATTGAAAGATGGGTACCTTTGAGCATTTGGTTGTCTAGTAGGAGGTCTTCCAATATTGCTTCTTTGATTCTTGAACTTTCTACCATTTCTTTGAGTATGCTTTTGAATTGAACCTTGTTAGATATTTGATTTGTCTTTGAACTCTTTCCTTCTTCAATTCCCAAACCATCTTTATCCTTAGAGGGTTTTTGTATTGCAGTCAATTCATCAAGCATTACAATAGTAATTATTTTGAAATTCTCCTCATATATTCTTGCTTTTTCCATATCAAATATGAGATTTACCACTTCTTGTTCGAGTCTAGAGCATTCTTCATTCTTGATTTGTACCAATACATTCAAACATTCCTCAATCCTTCCTTTTTCTTCCATTTGCACTTTCAGTTCAGTGATCTCTTCATTTGCTTGCTTCAACTATACATTGACTTCCCTATGTCTTTCTTTGAACTTCTTGATTTGTTCTCTCAGCTTTTTGATGCACTCATTTGCTTCTCCTAGGCTTTCCTTCAAGCTTTTGTTCTCAGTTTCAACTCTATTGAGATCTTCAAGAGCAACCTTAAGTTCTTTTTCAAACATGAAGTCATCTTCTACATATTCAATTGTAAAAATTTCTTCTAGAGGAATAGGACACTTTTTTTTTCCATGTGTTCAAAATTCCAAGATCTTCCTCTCAAGTTGTTAGGATTTTTTGAAGGAACCAAGCTCTGATACCAATTGTTGAACATTCAGAATACTAAGAGGGGGGGAAAATCAGTATTCTATTAAACTTTTGAACACATCATATCTAATCACCAAAATATATTAACTAAAATAAAGAATGAAAGCATGAATCATCCAAAAAGACATAAAACACATGACCACTAGGATTTTTACATGGAAAACCCAAAAAGGGAAAAACCACAATGAGGATTAGCTCACAATATATTACATCCGGATATAGTATATTACAAGGGCTCACTGCCAGGACACACTATCCTTATAAGGCTCATAGTCAAAGTTGAATACAATATAAAATTGGCTCACTACCAAAGTATGAACTAATACAAAGTGCACCTTCCTTGTGTTGTATTTCAGTTCCTTTGAAGTTCTGAAATGAAGTACTACTCTGCTTAGTAGTCTCTCAACAACTCTGCTTTGATTCTGAAATCTTACCATTGAATTTACATGCCCGCATCATCTAAGACTATTCACACCTAATTTGTTATTTATGCTCACTCATCTCACACACTTCAACTCCAAAATATCTCATATATACCCAAATACATTTGCACACATCAATTAGGTCGGCTTAATTAGATGTAAATGAAAACAATCCAAAATAGCTTTAGTCAGCACCACACATGATTCAAAATCATCTTCACGCCCAAGCAAACCATGCAATACCTAATTTAGGTTAGCACGGATCTAAAATAGATCCAAATAACATCTGCAATGTATATTTAATCTTCTCAACACATATTATGTATTAGATTGGCCAAGAATTGAATCTAATCACAAAAAATTCTAATCATACACACACTTCCCAATACCCACAACTTCTAGATTCGATCTTTCTTTAATTTCTCATTTCATTGACATCAAGGAGACTAACTCTAGAACCGCAACAACAAAACATTCTTCTTAAGAAAATGCAAAATCTCCCACACTGATACACTAAACAGAGAGATGGTAGTGATATACATAGTTACACTATCATTGATATCTTCCAGTATTCTTCGCAAAACTTCTCTAGATCTTGAATATAGCTGAATATTCCAGTCATAAAGATATGGTTAAAAGTGCAGAGTTATACCTCTTCTTGCAATGAAGTGTGGACCCAAAAATCAACACACTAAACCATAAAATCCTCAACAGAGAACACTTAGCCAATTTCCTAAAAGATCAGCTTTTTGGTATAGTTAGTACTATACAAATGACACCAAAAATGCTTCCCCACAATGTTGACATCAATGACAACATTGGGTTAGCCAAATCAACTGATGTATGTACACTTCATGCTCATGTTGCCAAGCTACATCAACAATGATAGGCTTCCAAACTTCCAACAAAAAAATCCACAATTCTAACAACACAAGTCACAATTATGCATATCAATTAGAGTTTTATAGCCACTATTATACTTTGTAATCACCAAAAACTATTTACGTTTTTTTAACTTATTTTACTGCCATGGTTTGTTAATAGTACCATTTTGTTAGTCTATGACAATTTATTGTAAATGTTAAAATTTTATGCTCCAACATGGTTTGAAAACATTTAATAGTTAGCCTTTTATGTTATCATTTTATGCCAACATTTCTTGTAACTATAGCATTTAACTGTGACCACAAACTACTAAGATTTATGATAACTACATAATTTCTTGTAGATTGATTGCCAAGTGTTTGTAAAGGGGCTAAATTTTCTTTTTGTTATAACTTTCAAACTAGGGGGTATTTTTAAAACTAAATAGTCAATCAAATTTTGGTTTCATCCACTACATAGTGGAGAAGATATTTTCCCAAAATTGTGCTATTTTATACTATTTTTTTCCTTTAAAGTCAACCTTTTGTATTAAATTTTGATGGTGCATAACTTTCACCTTGTTTAACAAAATTTTGCATATTTTTTCTAAACTCATCTAAAAATAACAAGGATTTTGATAGTACATGTATTTTTTAAATTTACAAAGCTTATTTTTCTAAAAATTATAATTTTTCCGTGTTCTATAAACAAATGATTTAGGTTTTGTTGTACCCAAAATAAAGTTTTGCTTCAATAAGGCATTTTGATCAAAATGGTCTAAATCATGTAAAATTGTTGTCAAAAGGCAATTTTAGGTCAAACAAAACATGGGGTTTTTGTGGGTTCATTGTCAATAGGATACTTGAAAATTTCTAAAAATTTGAAACTTAGGGTTTCAAACCCCTGTTTTTAGGAAAACCTTAAAAAATAGGACCTTTCCATAAATATTTGAAAATGATTTTGATAGGATAATTTGACTTCATGATCACACTAATCAAGTCAAAATCACCAAAAAAATTGTTTTACTCAGGTGGATCTATTTCATTTTTTTTAGGAAGAAAGATAGGACCTTTGAGGCCATTAATGGTAGAATGGACAATACTAGGTGTTGAGATCCAAGCCTCAAAAGCTTCAACAAAGAATCCATTGCAAAAGATGCTCGAAAAGATGCTTTGTGACAGAGGGGATTTTCAAAAGTGAAAATGCTGAAAATTGACTAAGTCTGGAAGATGCACACCTTGCTACAAGGAAGAAGCTACACAGTCAATGCCTTAGCCATTTTTAAGCACCTGTACATGCAACATGGTGAAAGAAATTGCTATGGTCAACGTGTTTGCATTGTCAGCCATAGTGATCAAACCAATCAAGCTACAATGGCGAACGCAAAGCACGAAGAGATGAGAATTTTCAAAGAAAATGATGAAACTATAGCCAAAAGCGCCCCTGCTGGCCAGGGCACCCATGAAGTCAAAAGGTCAAAGGAAATCATCAATTTTTACCAATACAATCATCGCCTTCATCCTTCTGTTGGTTTTCCAATGCATCACCAAGCAAGTTCACTTGATTCATCAATCACTAACGAACGAAGGTGAAGACATAAGATGTTGAAAGCAAGTATCATCAAAGATTGAAGTCAAGCAAGGAAAAAGTGCCCCTACTAGCCAGAGGCGCCCATCATTCAAAGCCACCCATTGTGGTTTTCAATGACTATTTTCTACAAGGGATCTTCTCAACATCATTTCAACTTCACAATCAATCCAGTTGTGAGATCACAAGACCTGTCAAGCATTCACAAATGAAGATCAAGCATAAAACGTTGGAGGCAAAGGAAAAATGAAGGAAATGAAGAATTGACTAAGTGTCAATGAAAATGCACCTTCCTAAAAATAGGCACCCAACCTTTTGGGCAATCAGATGCTACTTTTGGATGTTGTGACTTCTAGGAAGACCTCTTCCATTTTGATCAATCTCCACGATGAAATCGTCAACACATTCAAAGGAATAGTCAAACCTCCGATGACAAAGATCAAGCTGGAGCTATTCATGAAGGCTTTTAAAATGTAAAATGTACCTCAAAATGACAAAAGCACCCCTGTAGGCCAAGGGCGCCTAGAAGTTTGAACCTCACTAATTAGTTTTCTAAGTTTACACATACAGTCATTTGTTCCAGAGTGTTTACAGCTTTGTGATAGATTGAACATCTCATTCACAAGATTCATCAGTCATCGACAATTGTTGAATGAAGAACAAAGGGTCAAATGGATAAAATTGAAAAGCATCCAAGAAGTTGGCTAACACTGGCAGAAAAATGTGCCCTTTTGGGAAAAGGCACCCAAGAAATTGAACAATCAGATTTAGTTTTTAGGGTTGGTGATTCCCATTAACATCTCTTCCAAGTTGATCCAACTCTACTGTGAATCTATTAGCAAGGCTTCAGGATCAACCGAGCAACCAGAATCAAGGATCGAATAGAGGCACTTCGTCACAAAAAAAGGATAAAAAATCTTCAACTTCTCAACTTGGATGCCTAAAGTCAAAATAGGCCCAGTTGATTGAAGTTGTCTCTTTTGAAATCCTTTTCATGTCTAAAACGTCCCCAAATTGGTGGAAATCATCTCTGTGAACTCCTGATTAGGAAGATTGACTCCTTAATCTAGTATTGGTGCCTAAACTTGATTGATTCCACATCAAATGCTATTTATCAAGCCTAGGCGTCATTATTCATTATTTCTCTTTGTAGGTTGAAGCTCAAACACAAGAATTTTTCTCTCCAAAGTCATTTGAAGATCTGACAGAGGGAATTCTCAATGTTCTTCATGTTTTCAAGAATAAGTTACACAGAAGAACAAATTATCAAGGTTTACATCTCCAGGCATGATTTTCTTGAAGATTCAGAGAGGCAATTCATAACTTCCAAACTTCTCCCCCTCTTTTTCTTCTATTCTTGTCTTAGATCTTCTTGCATGTCCAAGTAAATGGTAGTTATTCACATATTGACCTTTTGGGTATGATCAGCACAACATTTTCAACAAAACCCACATGCCAAATTCTTCCAGAAAAAGTAGCCCCGCTGCCCCTTTTTTTAGGGTTTCTAGAAAAAGTCAGAATTACAAAAAATAGACAAACTGGATTTGTTTAGCTTTGAAGTGCCTACAATACCCATGTGTTAGATTTTTCAAGAAAAATAGTGCTTCGTTGCTTCTGCTCCTTCTAAAGCTTCTGCCCCGAGAAGTTCTTGCATGTACAAAGAAAAGTAACTTTTTGGAATTTTTGACATTCTAGGTTCATTCAGAAAATTATTTCCAACAAAACCCACGTCTCATAAATTTTCATGAAAAGCATTTCTCGGCAAGGCTATTTTTAGCAGTTGCAAAAAAGTTGTATGAACAGTATCGTGTGCCCAGTCAATCTTCAAGGTTTTCATAATGCAATTCTCCCAGGTTGAATACAAGACCAAAATGGTCTTAATCCATGACTTCTTGAAAACGGTTGACACTGATCTGCATCGGGCACACCTAGAGGTCGATTTGGACAAACTGACAAGCATAGACACTCAAAGTCCACATGTTCAACATGGTTTCACCTCGTATATCTGATAGCCTTCCAAAGCCAGTTTAGAGGGTTGAATATCATTAGAGCTCTGTGTGTGCAACGAGTTTGTGTGCATTTCTCACAGCTAGAGTGTTTGTAGTCAAACTTAGTGGTTTCATCATACAACACTCTTTCATTGAGAAGAATCAAGAAAAGCATCAGAAGTGAAAAGTTGTGGGAGAAACAAAGGTCATCACTCTAGTTACAAAGCCGCCAAAGTTACCAATCAATTCCTTGCTAGTATCAAACGTGAAGATGGTGACTACGTGAGTCTTGGTGATGTGCAGATGAAGTTTCAGGACCTCATATGTAGTAGTTTCTATAGTGATCCTACTGACTGTAGGTTAAGTTAGATTGCAATCATGTCAACAAGGATGGACGACACAACTACAAAGAAGATTGGATATCAAAAGTAGATTGTGAGTGGTGAGGACATGTTGTGACGACACCATCATCTTGCAAGCATCAATTGTCTAGAAGCAGAGACAGTCAATGACTAGTTAGAGGAAATGATGACTTGAGATGATGAGGTGTGAACTCTCAGTTAGGATTTCCTACCCCTCCAAGATAGAATTTATGACACAAAAGTTAACTTGATGCCTCTTTCCAAGTTAACTCATTGTCCCATGAATTGTGCATGTCTATTTTGGAAACACCTTTGTATATTGGAGTTATGTTTTAGTTTAGAATTAATTAACTGAAGTAGACTTTCTAGTTAACTATTAGGTTACCTAATTTTAGACATAGGAATAAATCTTGTAGATTGGCAAGAACTAAGTGTTAACTCAAGGAGATTTTAGGGTTGCCTACTCCTTTGAGCTTCTATAAATAAGAGCATCCTTGCTCATTGTATTTTAACTTTACTTCACGGTAACAAAATGTTAAGCTAAAAATCCTTCAACTTTGTTCGCTTAGTATATGTTCTTGAATCGTATTTGTTATAGCTAAACGCTGAGCACAACTTTCTTTCTTTCTATTCAGATAGGTGTGTTCAATCTATGTTCATGTTTTATTAGTTGATTGCTTCTTGTGTGATTGTCTCTTTGACACAAGTTGTCCCAAAGTGTAATCTTTGATCGAAGTTGAGATAATAAATCAGGAGAGACACCTTTCCTTTGATCCAAAAGTCTCAAGATCTATCATTGTATGTTGTTTCCAATAATCTTTCTTTCAATCTACACCTCGGAAAGAGCATTGTGCCTCCTTGGGAATATAGAGAGTAGGATTATCGTTATATGTTGTTTCTAGTAGTCTACGTTTCAGCCTACACCTCAGAAAGAGCATTGTGCCTCCTTGGGAATCCTGAGATCTAGCCTATTGTTTGATGATTACTTGCATGCGTTCTATTTCGACATAAATTTGGAAGTTCAAAGCCTTCGGATGCATTCTGAGAGACAGTTCGTCCAAGTGATCGAACCATTCCATTCCTGCTCCTATATCCTCTTTCTTTGTTTTTCTAGAGGAAATAGGATAGATTAAAAGTTAGCCTAGTTGTAGTTAAGATCTGCAAAAACTAGAGAAAACCTTAGCTGCAATGCATTGTGTTTTATTACCCTTGTGCCCTGCCGCTGAGTAAAAAAGATAGGAACTTAGTTCATTTTACTTTTACGCAACCATAAGCAAAAGAGGGAGCTTCCCCTCCTAATTTGAAGAGCATTTAATTTTGTGCATAGCTATCCATTTCCAATAAGCACTCCATAGGTGCTAATTGAAACACCAACAGGTTTCCATCTTGCAAAATAATTATAATCACATCTTGTCATGTTTTATGGAGGTTTATTTCACAACACTAATCAGACGTGTGATTTTTAAGGTACAATTCAAGTGCCTCTTTGTGTGTTTCAATTATGGATCCTAAAATTAATTTATTTTTACATAATTTTCACACATGGAAGATAAAAGTATATCAAATTCTTCAATCAAAGGGACTATGGCTAACATCAAATGATCAACCAAAACATTTTAAAAGGGAGTGTGAATCATTTTTATATAAAAACAAGTTAGATGAAGCCATGGGTATTATTGGCACCCATGTATCTAATAATTTATAATTTTATCTTGTCAACTATACTACTCCTAAGCAAATGTGGGATAAGTTTAATGAATTATTTAGTACAATTGATGAATTTAAACTACTTTAATTGGATGTTGAATTAACTACATTACCTTGTAATGTGTTTCTCTCAATTGAATATTTTTTCTAGTAAAATTAAGGTCTCTACTTTCTTATCTTCAAGTTTGTGAAAAAACTAAATCAAATAAAGAATGTGTTCTCTTGCTCCTATCAATGTTAAAAGGCTCATATTAGGTATTTTCTTCTACGTTTTACTCTACCACAAGTGCTCATGGAACAACATTTACAATGCCAACTTTTGAATAGTTTTTTGAAAGACTCGTGGGGGAACAACATAACTTACTCTTTGGGGATTCAATCGCCTCATGAAAAAGTCAAGAATTAGTGGCCCAAACATCTAAAGGAAAAGGTAAGAAGCCTTCTAAAAACTTAAGGTAGAACCAACTTTGAGCAATGAGAACTCATCTAAGGAAAAGAATAATTTGAAACTAGCCACATCATTTTCTAAAATCAAGTAAAAATTCTTCAAAGACAAAGAAGAAAAGCAAAGGAACATGCACTTTTTATGGATTATAAAATATTGGTATCAAATTTTGTCACCAATAGATTGCAACCTTGGAAGAGGCCATGAAGAAACACAACATTAAAATTCCTAAACCTAGCAAGCTTCGATCACTTAAAACTAAAGGTTTGGATTCATCCAGAGATTTGAATTTTTAACCTAGGAGCCTCATATCATATGGCCCATTCGCATGATCATCTTGAGTCTCTTTTGATACATCATTCTTAGACTATAGTGGATAATTCTTCATAAATTTTAGTTTTGGGTTCAAGTATTATTGTAGTCTATTTTGTGTTGTTCCCAAAATAGCCTTTAAATAGATAACCTTTTATATCCAAGAATTAAGGTCTTATGTTGAGGTTTTCTATTTGAGATTGAGTTAATTAACAAATTTTATGTTTTCTAAGTCTTAATTGATGCATTTAGATTTGAGGAGTTTGGTTTCCTCAAGTGTCTATGAAAAGGAAGCCTTAGAAAGGGTCAAACCCCACATTGCATGAGCTTTTCGAGAGAGTGTATTTTTGGAAGAGTTTGAATATCATTATAACAAGATAACCTATTCTAGGGTTTTAAACATTGTTCAGGTTCTTCACAGCAGTTTGGAAGCTTTTCATGGCAGATAAAGTTGTTGCAAAGCTTCATTAAATGACAAAGGGCGGTATTTTTTTTTTTTGTATTATATATAGAGAGACCACAAAAAAAGAGTGCCAGAAAAGCACCGAGGATCGAAGAGTACAGCTCAAGAGAGGCTAAGCCTCACATCAGGAGCTACAAGATTATCCATAACTGAGAAATACAAAAAAGAACCAAGCGAAGCGTATTCAAAGTTTTGAAGACACTAGAATAAGATATCATCCATGTTATCAACCCAGGCCGTCCACCCCTTGGCTCCTTCCATCCAGACAATGCGTTTCGAATCCTGAATCTGAGCCAGCATGAGGATCTGCTCCTTGTTGACGTTCCTGTTGTTCTTTACCTCTCGGGTCAGCATATTGCAAGTCTTCTCAAATAACTGCAGATTGTCCAGAGTCTGTATTGTTTTTATATTTGGTGTTATACCATATTATTCTCACTGCGGTTAGCAGTTTCAACACCATGATGACTTATTGTAGGGCAGGTGTACATGAGAAATGCTTTCATAGAAAAAGGAAAAGAGTGTGGAGAATATTATGCAGCCCTAGAGATCATCATTTTCAGTCCATGCAAGGACATGAACGAAGAGGTGATTTTGGCGGGTCTGTTGTTTTACTTATTGTAAAACCCTTCCATTTTTTATAAGGAGATACCACAGCCACCATGCTTATGTTGCCAATAATGTTGCTTTCTAAAGCTTGTAAAGAGGGCCTATATATATTGACAGAGTGCATCAAGAATGAGGATAAAGGATACCATTCAGAGATTAGAGTTGATAAAATTCCAAATGCTTTGATTCTTTTCACTAATAATTTGGGAATGTTGGGTAAGAAGTTGAGCTTTTCAACTTTAAGAATTTTATATCACTTAAACCTGAGATTGTAGAAATACCACACAAGTGAAGGAAGATCGAAGGAGTTAAAGATAGTGATGAGGTTTCTGATGCTTATAGCAATTTTATCCAGCAGATCCTTAAATATTGCTTTTGTCATTCACAGTCTTTCCAATTATCTGACACATAGAACTGGATTTTCTGCTAAATATATCCAAGCTGCTGCTTAGCCTGACAAATCTCATTTTGGTGAAGATTCAAGTATCACTAAAAGGATACACGTATTCTAAATTGGACAAGCTTGGAAACTTACGTAAAGGTTAATTTAGATAAAAAGGAAATGTGGCTGCAATGTACAAGGGAAAGGATTATAAAGAACTTGATATGAATACAAGTTTGATTTCTTCAATAGATATAACTTCTAAAGCATATGATGAAAGGGTCTTTTGGGAACGAGCAATCGTTCTAATTTTCTTGCAAGGAAGGTCTTAGGGAAACAAGCTCTATATGTCTTGTGGAGGATGATTTACATCCATAAAGAAATGTCATAGAATATGCTGCAATACTACCATCTTTTAGAAAACAATGTGACGAGTCTCAAACAAAGACAAACTCGAATTCACTACCAATATTATATTGCAAGTACATTGTGAAGATAGCTACTGGGAATAGGTAGCTATTATGTTTTCTTCATAGGAATGTCCCAAGAATGTGATAGAAGAAATAATTTGATTACATGCAATTAAAATATAGTGAAGAAGAGAATTCATGACCTAGGAATTGAAATCATAGAAGAAAAGACATTAAGAGTGGATATGAAGCATAAGGATAGTGAGATCAAAAGGGGAGACCTCAGGCTACAGTGGGAAGACGGGTGACAGTGTTAAGGACCTATGCATCTCAAATAACATCAGAAGGACCCTATCTTTGTGGTTGACCATCAGATTTGCTTGTAGGCTTGGCCGATAGTATCCATTCTTATAGATGCACTGGCACTTGTTGGATAGGCTTTTTTTGTTTTTGTTTTGGATTCTTTGCTAAATTATTCACAAAAGATTTGGTTGTCTTAAATGTTATAGAATATGAGATTTTGTGTTGCTAGATCTTAGCCAATAAATACACTTGTATTTGTGACGACCTTCATTATGGCATGTCTGATTTTGCATATGTTACCTACTCAATGATGATTGTTAGAATTATATTCTCCACTTTCTAGTGTTTGCACCATTTATAGATAGGGTTAGAAAGTGGACAGAGTTTTGCAAAGTTCAAAGTGAGGAATATTCCATAAGAATCAGGGCATCAACTTATCAGAGTAAAGTGGATCAAATTATTCTTTTTCAATAGGGATCCTTAGCTTTCTCAATCATACAGTTTTTGGGAATTACGGTAGTCATGTCTCAGATGCTTGGTTGATCAGAGTTTGTAAGGCTCATGTCATACAATATTTTTGCAGAATCAATCTTCGGGGCAATAGCCATGATTTAGAAGTGATAGGAGTATTAGTAATTCATCGGTTTATTAAGGATTTTGTAAACATGATGTGTATGGTTTTTCATCAAGTCGAGATATCAACAAAAATTACCTTGAAGAATTCACAGTAGCAAAGAATAAAGGATAGTGTTATAGCGGCAAAGAAATATGAATCAAATAGTATTCCATTCACAGGTTAGAAAGATATAGCGATAGTCATTCCAAATGATGAAAGAGAGTATTTGTGGTCTGAAAAGTGCATACAATGTCTATGTGACAGTGAGCAGTCATGATAAGGTACTACAGTCAAAAAAATGTCAAAGAAAAATGCTTCAAGAACCTACAAAGGGTCTAACTGTGCATAAGATCTTATAAAGTTGACACATGACAGTGGAATCATTTGACAACAAGTACCACTGTCAACTTCAATCACAAATACACATTCAAGAAAACAATGCAAATAGTCAATGAAATGATAGATAGGGGCAGTGAATTGTGAACAAAGAGAGGGTAGGAACCTTGTTACTTATAACACCTAAAGGTTGGATTTGGAAGAATGCTTTGAAGGAGAAGAAATAAGACAGTGACATAGAAAAGAGAAGTAGAGAAGATGTATGACTTGATTACACAGGGCAGTGACTTCATTACAGAGGGTAGTGGTTGTTAAATTTATGTGAACAGATTAAATGCACAGAAAATAATTCAAAAGTCAGACAAAATAACACAGCATATACCCTGGGAAAACCCTCCTCTTGAGGGAGAAAAACCCAGCAACAAAGATCTCTCTTATATATAAACAATGACAACAGATCACTTTACAATTAGGTCTAACTCAAGACCAATATTCAGCACCTGAACAAGATGCAATAGCAAATATCAAACTGGCACTACAAATTTTGGCAGTATGAGAGTTCACAACCTGTCCTTAAATCAATTTGCAATCTGATATTGAAGTGCAGAGAAAAACTCACTCTTGGCAAAGCATATATCTACAGAAATTCGCACCTGGCAGAGACAGAATACGGATCTTACAGAAGTCCGCACCTGCATGAACTTTACTCTGTGAGATGTTCGCTCTGTGATATGTTCGCACTGCACTGTGTGATATATTCGCAATTAATCATTCACACTTTATCATCTGATATGATCGCACTTTATCATCTGATATATTCGCACTTTATGATACAAAACTGATGTGAATAACCGAACTCCACTAGATCTGAGTAGTTACAATGGACGAATCAATGTCAATATATATTAATGAATGGGAGAGACACATCCCCCATGTCGGCCTCTTAAGAAATCACGCATCTTCTTAAATGAAGGTCGGCCTGAATATTCACACCTCTTCACAAGAGGTTGGCCACCTTTAAGAAATCGTCTCCCAAGGAGAATGAAGTCGGCTCCAAATAATAAACAAACATTAAATGTCTTCTAAAAGATTAAGGTGAATTCGTATCTTCTCATGTCGGCTATACTATGCAATGAAGATAATACAAAACAATGAATATAAATTAAATAGCCAGCGGCTATCATTTAATTTATGTTCTCTCAATAAGGCTGAGCTGGAAGGAACAACTGAAGCTGCTATATCATTAACACTCCCTCTCAGCTAGGGAGAGAACTTCCAGCTACACAATACGAGTCATCTCAATATGAGGTTCGTCAGCCATTATTGCCTGTAATCAGATATAAGGAGAAGGATATCACCTCAATGTGATGACGAACATCATGGCTACATCCATGTGTGAAATAACATATCACCTCATTGTGATATTGACCATCATGGCTACACCCATGTATGGAAAGGAGCTTATCACCTCATCGTGAAAGCATATCACCTCAATGTGATATCAACCATCATGGCTACACCCATGTATGGTATGTACAAGTTTTCATCACTTGCGTGATGTTGTCACCTCAACGTGACTTTCACCATGGCTCTCCCAGAGGGTGAAAACACAAGTACACAAGAAATCATCACAGACTCTCTCACATGATGCTGTCATGGAGTCACACACATGACATCCACAATGACTCTCTCAGAGGGTGGAAACAAGGGCTTTCACCTCAAATTCTTCCGTCACAGAAGAAGATGCATTAACAAGGGATTTCACCTCAAACTTCTCTCACGAAGAACTCATTAAACAGGGTCACTGATGCTGAGACTCTTTCTCAGTTAAGGCTGGATTCTCCACCATACCAGGCTTATCTCAAATGTACACAGCTTTATCCTGGCGAGAGGCTTGGTGAGAATATCTGCCATCTGCTCATCAGTGTTGATGTACAGCCTTCCACAGTACCATATCTCTGATATAGTGGTACTTGATCTCAACATGCTTGGAGCTGTCATGAACCACAGGATTGACAGAAGGCTTCACACAACTCTGATTATCATAATGAATAATAGTAGGCTCCATTGATTGTCCAAACAATCCTGCCAGGAGCTTACGAAGCCACACTGCTTCTCGAGCTGCCACACAAACTGAAGCAACCGCTAGAGGTGCCCTTCTGATCTGCAACACAACCATCTTCTATAGGTTCAGTAGGCTCCCTCTGAATCTTTAAGTACTTGGCCTTGCAATACTGCAACCTTCACTTCTTCTCAGTAAGTTACAAAACTCCCTCTTGATCCCTACTTTAGAACTCGCAAAGAAGTCTTCTAGAAGTGAACTCCCTCTAGCCACCAACTCAGTCCCATGGCTGCAAGTTGTGACTTCATGCTTGATCATTTCTTTGGTTGGCATAACTTCCTCATAAGATGCCTCAATCTTTTCATCGCTAAGCAATCTATCACTTTCCTACTTCTAGCTGTTCACAAAGCATTTAGGGAGAGATTACTAACAGTTTATGACTATTCAAAGAATTATCAAGACTAGAATCATACAAGGTTTACTATCTCAGGTTATAGCATGAACACATAAGAATTTATGCACAATGTTAGAACATGAATAAGTAAATCAACCTGAGGGAGAATTATATCAAAAGATCAAACTAAAGGGATAAAGAACTTATCTTTATATAATTTTGATATAACTCTTTCGTTCATCTTTTACTCCTCTCGAGAGTACCAAACTCAGTACTATAAAAAAAACAATCTGCACAACTACAGATTTCTTGCATTATGCGGTTAGCATGTAGGACCATCTCTCTCCAAGAGTTCAAGGTTCTATCACAGATCAAACATTTGAAGAGTAATATCGATGTGATCAACCTATCACAACGAAAATGCAATTCTCTTCTTTCTTTTTTTTATTTATTTTATTTCATCTCAAGGTCATACTCAAGGATCTACATGATTAGTATGAATCAACTCACAATAGATAATTTGAAATCTTCAAAGGATCTTTATGCTAGAGATCACAATTCAATAGAAATAACAATCTCTTTATGCTAATCACACAAGATCCAAAAAGATATAACTTAACAAACAAAGAATACTTATCTCTTTAAATATTCTGAAGGATGCAAGATACGCTAATTTTAAGCACAGATCAACACACAACTTTCACGACTTGAACGCAGGCCCATGACTTAAAATAGAAATTCCCTAGAGTCCTTCTGAGGAGAGGACTTATTCATATCTGCAAGTGAAGCATGCTGATTAGGCCTAGTTGGCCAATCCTTGGCGAAGTGCCCAAACTCATCACACCTAAAACATTGAATCTTGGACATATCCCTCTTCTTATTGGATGGAGGTGCATTATCATTTCCCTTGTCCCGATTCCTCTTGAAGAATCCTTTCCTTCCATCTTTTCCTTTCTTCTTTGAAGCATGAGAGGTGAGAACATGAATGTCTTCATTCTTTGAACTTTGACCAACGCCTCTTGCCACCAACCTTGATTCTTCTTGAATGCAATCAGATCTTAAGCAATCAAACTTAGGCAGTTTCGATCTTGCACTGATTCCTTGAATGAAGGATTCCCAAGACAAAGGCAGCCCATTGAGGGCGAGCATGGTTAAATCCTTATCATCAACTATATTCCCAATTGTTGAGAGCTGGTCTCGCAAATTTGAAATCCTCATGAAGTATGCAGTAACAGACTCTCCCTTTGACATCTTCACATGATGCAATTGATGCTTTAGTGCAAGGGCTCGGCTGGTATTGTTGACTTCGTACATCTCTTCCAAGGTCTTGAGCATATCTCTTGCTGTCTTCAGCTTAGAAATGATAGGAACAATATGATCCTTGACAGAGTCAACCAGAATCTTCATTGCTTTGATGTCTTTCTTCAGCCACTCCTTCTTTTCTTATGCCTCCTCAGGTTCAGAAATGCTAGGCTCCACAAAGTCACCCAAATCATTTTCACGCAAGGTGAGCATGATCCTAAATCTCCATGAAGTGAAATTAGATGCACCTTCGAGTCTATCTTCAACCTTCAAGCCATTCACCATCTTGACTGAGTAAGATAAGTGAGTAACAGAAGGTATATTGATTGGCAATAATCTGATCGCGATCCTCAAACCCGCTCTGATACCATGTTAAATTTATGTGAACAGATTAAATGCACATAAAATAATTCAAAAGTCAGACAAAATAACACATCATATACCCTGGGAAAACCCTCCTCTTGAGGGAGAAAAACCCAGCAACAAAGATCTCTCTTATATATAAACAATGACAATAGATCACTTTACAATTAGGTCTAACTCAAGACCAATATTCAGCACCTGAACAAGATGCAATAGCAAATATCAAACTGGCACTTCAAATTCTGGTAGTATGAGAGTTCACAACCTGTCCTTAAATCAATTTGCAATCTGATATTGAAGTGCAGAGAAGAACTCACTCTTGGCAGAGCATATACCTACAGAAATTCGCACCTGGCAGAGACAGAATACGGATCTTACAGAAGTTCGCACCTGCATGAACTTTACTCTGTGAGATGTTCGCTCTGTGATATGTTCGCACTGCACTGTGTGATATATTCGCACTTAATCATTCACACTTTATCATCTGATATGATCGCACTTTATCATCTGATATGATCGCACTTTATTATCTGATATATTCGCACTTTATGATACAAAACTGATGTGAATAACCGAACTCCACTAGATCTGAGTAGTTACAATGGACGAATCAATGTCAATATATATTAATGAATGGGAGAGACACATCCCCCATGTCGGCCTCTTAAGAAATCACGCATCTTCTTAAATGAAGGTCGGCCTTAACAAATAACATGTGTCAGCCTGAATATTCACACCTCTTCACAAGAGGTCGGCCACCTTTAAGAAATCGTCTCCCAAGGAGAATGAAGTCGACTCCAAATAATAAACAAACATTAAATGTCTTCTAAAAGATTAAGGTGAATTCCTATCTTCTCATGTCGGCTATACTATGCAATGAAGATAATACAAAACAATGAATATAAATTAAATAGCCAGCAGCTATCATTTAATTTATGTTCTCTCAATAAGGCTGAGCTGGAAGGAACGACTAAAGCTTCTATATCATTAACAGTGGTGACATGAAACCTCAAGGATTCTATGCAAATAATGAAGAGCTAGCAAGTTTGAATCACTATAAGGAGATCATTTATATAGCTTGGTAAATGTATGAGTTTTTCCTAAAACAAGTATTCTATGATAATCCCAAAAGGGATAACCGCACAGTCAAGATACTTGTCATGATCAGGCATGAAGATGGTGTCATGACCAAAGGATAGTGGCAAGGAGGACAATCATTAGTGGAGTGAGCAAAGGTTTGTTAATAGTGCAAGGACAATATAAAATAAAGGAGCATAATAAAGATAACACTTATGTAGAATAACAAAGGGCAGTCAAGTGACAGGTGACAAAGGATATCACAAGTAGTAAAAGACAGTTATGATAGTCAAACCTCACAGATGATAATGCACATCATGACAGTAGTGAAAGGACAGCCAAGGCAGGGTTTTAATGGACAGAGGGTAGAATTTGATAGTGGTATGCACAAATGAGGAAGGCAGTGACCTAAGTATTGCAATGCATTAAGACATAAATACTGAGCAGTATACAAGCTATTATGACAAGATATAGTGAAAAGATGATAAGTTTTAATCAAGTATATGAGGGTAGGATGAGAATGCAGGGATAAAGAGGGATTTATGATGATGCCAAGTGTCAAAAACTTCCCTTGAAGATCTCCCACGCCTCTAGGGCATTTATTTCACCTTAAAACCTCTTCCCACATGCCCTATCATCATGCAAGAGGCAGTTTATGAGCAATTGCAAAGTTGAAGATTAGTTGTGCTTTCTTCCAAGAATTTAGGGACAGTTTGAGGAGTTATGAAGCAGTTGGAGAGAATATAGGGAAGTTTTGACTCAGTTTGAAGCATCTCCAAGCATCTAGGAGTTTCTCAGGGAGTCTTGGCTAAAAGATAGGGTCAAGGTAAGAAATTTTCCTCATTCAAACACCTTTTTGAAGCATTTTAAGGGGCTACAAAGTAGGGGTAACTGTTTTGGACGCCCAAAGAAGTTTGGCCCAACAAGTTGATGGAAAAACTTGTCTTTCTTTCCTCAACACATGTTCCTATTATGTAGCAAGTTGTTGAGCAACTTATAAGAAAGCCTAAGGGTAGATTTTTCTCTAGTTCTTATTCTCTTAGCTTTGCATTGTAAGTTGTTTTTCAGAATTCTTTCAAGCTAGAGCAGATTTGTAAGTCCATTTTCAAGCTCGCATAGTTGTATGTAACACTTTTTGATCAATAAAGATAAGCTATTTTTCCTTCTCCAATCTGTACTTTTGTGTGCAAATATAAATTATTGATGTATTTTTTATGATTTCATAAAAATCCTCAATGTATGTCTCATTTCCTTCATCACCTTTTTGTAAAGATATACATATCTTGTGGAGGTCATAGAATATAACAATAGTTTGAACAACTTCTAACTATGAAAATACCTATTTTTTCCTTTGAGGATAGAGAAAAATCCATCTTTCCTATGAAATAATGATGTATAAGTATGTAGAAACTTGAGTTGTGCATGAAACAACTTGTTCATTTGATCATATTGTGAGTCCAAACAGCAATGTAGGTTTGAGATCAATTTGGTGCATCACCTTATTAATCATAGGTTTCATTTTATGTTTCCTTTTCACCCTTTTCTCAGCACGCAGTTGTAGGATAGGTTAATTATGTGAAGTTTCAAAGGGAACCAACCCTCTCTAGAGGTTGATCTCCAACATTTAATCCCACACTCAAGGATATCATCCCATGTTTCAAAAGGTGGTTGAGTGATTCTATCAGCTCAACAAGGGGGCACACTTTAGTGACAACAATTTTTGGCACATCCAATGGGACTGTTGTAACTATATTAGTTCAAAATTTGTCCTATCATTGTTGATATTTGTTGTGTATATCAATAATTTCTGCCTTTGGAGGAAAAACTATTCACACACCTGGCGACTCCAAGTCTATTCTATTGGTTTCAAGAAGACTAAGTCCTGGTATGTACTTAATTTTTGAAAAAATTAGACTTCATTTTCTTTTCTTTAAGTGATATTTCAATGAGTTTCCAACTTGTTTAAATTCTACATCATGTCTTCATTTCATGAAGATAAGTTCTACCATCCTCCATTTCATGAAAATGTTGCTCATTTACATCCTTATCAATCATACTAATCAAAACATATTGTTGGTTCCATCCCAAATAATCCATTAACAGCAGGTTATCAACATACTTGTCATGCTTGCCACCCACCCACCCTTGCTCAAGCCTCATGGTAACCTACATATGGTCAAGCTCAACCACAAGAAGACCTTCTTGTTTCATGCTAGCATAGCTATCCTTATAGTCAACCTCCAAATTTGATAACATAAGTGTGAAGGAATATAATGATAGACTTTCAAAGACAACTAAATGAAATTGAAAGAGATCAAGAGCATAACTTGCAGTAGCAAGAGTTGGCTTACACAACTTATCAACACCAGAAAGAGATGGAGATACAAATGAAGCAATATATAGAATCTTGCAAAAGAGATTTCTACCAAACAAGAGTAGATGAAGCTTTTTCTTATCCAAGCATAAAGGATAGAAGACGAATCAACCTCTTGCATTTTGAATCAACATGCAAAAGAAGAGTCTCCCAAGTACAAATTTCCAAGCTTCAAGCAAGAAACTCAACAGGACCTATAATTAGCTTTCTCATCCTAGCACCATTTGCCTTTACAAAGGTGGACTCATTGTCTACCAGGATAGTTGGTTTAGCAAACAAGAAGAGGAGGTTTTGGGGGAAGAAAAAGATGGAGATACAAATGAAGCAATATATAGAATCTTGCAAAAGAGATTTCTACCAAACAAGAGTAGATGAAGCTTTTTCTTATCCAAGCATAAAGGATAGAAGATGAATCAACCTCTTGCATTTTGAATCAACATGCAAAAGAAGAGTCTCCCAAGTACAAATTTCCAAGCTTCAAGCAAGAAACTCAACAGGACCTATAATTAGCTTTCTCATCCTAGCACCATTTTCCTTTACAAAGGTGGACTCATTGTCTACCAGGATAGTTGGTTTAGCAAACAAGAAGAGGAGGTTTTGGTGGAAGAAAGAGACTTTTGTTGTTGATTCACTTGCACATGATGAGGAAGAGGAAAAT
Source organism: Sequoia sempervirens (assembly GCA_007258455.2). Taxonomy (NCBI): domain Eukaryota; kingdom Viridiplantae; phylum Streptophyta; class Pinopsida; order Cupressales; family Cupressaceae; genus Sequoia; species Sequoia sempervirens. The sequence goes on from VDFB02271358.1 coordinate 960,594,157, forward strand.
CATACTTTTTGCAAGGGGATGATGAGCACAATCAACTAGGGCAGCAGGTTGAAAGACAAGTAAGAGGCTTTGAACATGAAGTTTTAATTAATTTATTTGATGAGCTCCTATTTTTTGTTGAAAATGAAGAAAAGGTATCAATGCCTATATTAATGAATCAATTGAGACAAGACAACAAGCAAGAAAGAAGTGATGTGAATGAAGATTTGACATTCTTATTTGATGAACTTCCTTGTTTTGTTGATGAAAATAAAGGGAGTATACAAATTTCAACCTCATCACAATTTTTGGGATAGATAGAAGATAAAAATCAGCATAAAGAGACGTTAGTTCACGAGGAGGAAAATGAAGACAACCTTGTTTTGCAAAATAGAGAAGTTGATACATGCAAGGTTGTTGGTCAAAAATGATATGAAGTCAAAATCAATCCTCATACAGAAAAAGCAAGGAAGAGATTAAAGAAGACTTATTTTGGGATGATTTGGAAGCATTTTGTTCAATTTTAGATGTCAAGCCAACACCTTTAGAAGATAAAAATCATGAACAATAGGAGCATAGTGCAGAAATCTCAATGTTTCTACCAAAACAATCACAAGAAATGGTCTTCACAAAGTAAAATGATGAGGCAACAGACCATCAACAAGAAAGAAACAAGGAGAGCTTAAATTTATCCTTTCACGAGGATTTCCTATCAAATATCTAGCCATAATAGAGGCCAACAAAGCATCACAAGTCATACTTGCACCCTAGCATGAAGTTGCAGCTGAAGAAGAATGCATTCAACTTACCTATGTAGTTCAAAACAACAATATGTTTGGTTAATATGAAGAGGAAAGTGGACTTTCTTTCGTTCTTCAAGAGATATTGCAGCCATTGGTTAAACATTTTTTCAATTTCCATCTTCACTTGGTTGCTCATAAGTATGTGAAGGATTGCAAATTGATGAGAAAAGGAAGCTATTTCAAGGAACCAGTCAATGGTTTTGTTTGAGCAAGTCTAGTTGCTAGTTAGTGTAGGTTAGGATAGGTTCTCTTTCGAGTTAATAAGTGTTGTTGCACCATGTTATTTTTTCTTTTTTTCCAAATGTTGAAGCACAGTTAGTGTCTAGTATAGGTGTTTTGTTAGTTGTCATGGAGGTGTATCAACTGTCATCAAGTTTGTTTTCAGTTTGTCTCATATTCTCTTGACTCCTATACACAATGGATATGAGGGCTACTAGTCTTATGAGTTTTAGCAAGAAAAAAATTCACAGAGGTCGCCAAAAATGTAGTCTATTTTTCTCTTGTTCTCAAAATAGCCTTTAAATAGATAACCTTTTATATCCAAGAATCAGTTTAAATGGTTTAAGATCTTATGTTGAGGTTTTATATTTAAGATTGAGTTAATAAACATGTTTTATATTTTCTAAGTCTTTATTGATGCATTTAGATTCAAGGAATTTGATTTCCTCAAGTGTCAAAAGGAAGCCTTAGAAAGGGTCAAACCCCATGTTGCATGAGCTTTTGGAGGGAGTTTTTTTTTGGAAGAGTTTGAGTTTCATTATGTAAAGATAACCTATTCTAGGGTTTTAAACATTTTTTGGGTTCTTCATAGTATTTTGGAAGCTTTTCATGGCAGATAAAGTTGTTGCAAAGCTTCATTAAATGACAAAGGGTAGTATTGTTTTCATATTTGGTGTTATATTATATTATTCTCACAATGGTTAGCAGTTTCAACACCATGATGACGTATTGCAAGGCAGGTGTACATGAGAAATGCTTTCATAGAAAAAGGAAAAGAGTGTGTAGAATATTGTGCAGCCCTAGAGATCATCATTTTTAGTCCATGGAAGGACATGCACATCTAGAGGTGATTTTGACAGGTCCATTTTTTTTCTTATTATAAAACTCTTACATTTTTTATAAGGAAATAACACAACTGCCATGCTTATGTTGCCAATAATATTTCTTTCTAAATTTTGTAAAGAGGGTCTATATACATTGACATAGTGCATCAATAACGAGGATAAAGGATACCATTCAGAGCTTAGAGTTGATAAAATTCCAAATGCTTTGATTCTTTTCACTAATAATTTGGGAATGTCACGTAAGAAGTTGAGGCTTTCAACTTTAAGCCTTTTAGGTCACTATAAACAATTTTGTGTCCCAAAACCTGAGATTGTAGAAAGGTCACACAAGTGAAGGAAGATTGAAGGAGTTAAAAAAAGTGATGAGGTTTCTGATGCATATAGAAATATTATCTAGTAGATCCTTAAATACTACTTTTGTCATTCATAGTCTTTCCAATTATCCTACACATAGAGATGGAGTTTCTACTAAATGTATCCAAGCTGCTACTTAGCCTGAAAAATCTCATTTTGGTGAAGATTCAAGTATCACTGAAAAGATGCACATATTCTAGATGTTATAGGAGGAGAAACTTATAAGATCAGAGAGAGGACAAGCTTGGAAACTTTTCTTGAGGTTAATTTAAATAAAAAGGAAAATGTGGCTGCAATGTACAAAGGAAAGGATCATAAAGAACTTGATATGAATACAAGCTTGATATCTTCAACAAATATAACTTCTAAAGAATATGATGAAAGGGCCTTTTGGGAACGAGCAACTAATCTGATTTTATCGCAAGGAAGGTCTTACGGAAATAAGCTCGATATGTCATGTGGAGGATGATTTACATCCATAGATAACAAAATATATTGCAATACTACCATCTTTTAGAAAACATTGTGAAGAGTCTCAAACAAAGAAAAACTTGAATTCTCTATGAATGTTATATTGCAAGTACATTGTGAAGATACCTATTGGGAACATGTGGCTATTATGTTTTCTTCACAAGAATGTCTGAGTGAATATGATAGAAGCAAGAATTTGATTACATGCAATCAAAATACAATGAAGAAGAGAATTTGTGACCTAGGAAGTGAAATCATAGAATAAATGACATTAAGAAGGGATATAAGCATAAGGACAATGAGATCAAAAGGGGAGACCTCAAGCTGTAGTGGAAAGGAAGGTGACAGTGTTAAGGACCTATGCATCTCAAATAACATCAGAAGGACCCTATCTTTGTGGTTGGCCATCAAATTTGCTTGCAAGTTTGGTTGTTAGTATCCATTCTTACAGATGCACTGGCACTTGCTAGGTAGGCTCTTATTTTTTTTGTTTTGGGTCCTTTGCTAAATTATTCACAAAAGATGCAGTTGTCTTAAAAGTCATAAAATATGAGATTTTGTGTTGTTGGATCTTAACTAATCAATACACTTGTATTTGAGATTACCTTCATTATGGCACGTTCAATTTTGTATGTGTTGCCTACTCAATGATGATTGTTAGAAATGTATCCTCCACTTTCTAGTGTTTGCACCATCTATAGATAGGGTTAGAAAGTGGACAGAGTTTTGCAAAGTTCAAAGTGAGAAATATTCCATAAGAATCAATGCATCAACATATCAAAGTAAAGTGAATCCAATCATTCTTTTTCAATAGGGATCCTTAGCTTTTTCAATCATACATTTTTTGGGAATTATGGCCCAATCATGTCTCAGTTGCTTGGTTGATTAGAGTTTGTAAAGCTCTTGTCATACAATATTCTTTTTAAATCAATCTCCAGGGTAATAGCCATGATTTAGAAGTGATAGGAGTATTAATAATGCATTGGTTTATTAAGGATTGTGTAAATATGATGTGTATGGTTTTTCATTAAGTCAAGATATCAACAAAAATTACCTTGAAGAATTCACAACGTCAAATAATAAAGGACAGTGCTATAGTGGCAAAGAAATATGAATCAAATAGTATTCCATTCACAAGTTAGAAGGATATCAGAACAATCATTCCAAATGATGAAGGAGAATATTTGTGGACTGAAAATTCCATGCAATGTCTATGTGATAATAAGCAGTCATGATAAGGTACTACAGTCTTGAGAATGTCAAAGAAAAATGCTTCAAGAACCTAAAAAGGGTATAACTATGTGTATAAGAGTGAATTTGTACCCCATGTGCAAATCCCCTTTTTTCCTTTATCCACCTTAGAAAACCAAGTTCGGAGGCTTAATTCCACCTAAGCCCGCTGCTTGCATCCCACTTGGCACCTGTTTTGAGCGTCGGTGGAGACGTTTCTGTCGGGGACGCTCGTGCGGTGCACAGACGTCCGCGTGGTGCACTTACGTCCCCAGCATATTCCTGTAGCTAAACCTACAAAGGCAATACTCTTCTCATTAGAGGTAAAGCTATAACGCCCCCTTCAGTTTACCGACCTGAATATGATCGTTTTTCTCCATTCCTCCTTCAAATTCATCCCTTCTATTAGCTCTCAAAAACGCAGGTGAAATACCTCAAGAGGTTTCCAAACTCTTGGTACGTTTTAGGGTACTAGACAAGGCCAATTGTTTAGACCTTCTTCTCTTCATGTGTTGCTAGACCTAGGCAGGTATACCTATATGAATGAGGCAGGCTTGACTTATGTTTATTCCTTAAAGTAATTTACCCACGATGGCAAATGGGAGTGGAAAAATAAATTTTATTTTGGTACAAATTGTATAGCAATATCAAGGCTAAAACCTAATATGTTCAATTTAAAAGATATAAAAAATGAGTGAGACTAAAATGATGAAAATGTAGAGACTAGTGCCTTATTGGGTATGCGGAGTCAAATGAGAAATTTAAAGTGAGTAACCTCTTTCTGGTAGATACTCTAATTATTTGGCTTATAAATTTGAGTCTATAACTTGTATAAACATGCAAGAATATGATTACCAAATTCTTCTTAATGATCCAAATGAGATTCCCTAATTACTATGATCAACTAAAAGGATTTAATCTTTTCTTGAAAGAACCAATTAATCAACCATACAGATACAACAAGTGTGCACCGATAAACTGAATATAAGTTTGTTATATCAATTTAAATAACTAGAAAACATCAACCTTGGAGACAACTTCATTAATACTTTCAATTACCACAACAAACAACTGATACCAGAAATACGCCACCACATCAAACGATTTTCATTGATATCTTTATAGTTTCAAACATGCATCATAGTCTCATAATTGTAAAACATTGTAATCTACTATATCTTTTTCTATTCACTATTCGCTATATGCTATATCCCTTTCGCTACCAAAAATGGATATTTATACATCAATTGCTCGAAAGGACACGTCCTTTCAAAATGTATTATGTTAAAACAACAATAAATTTAAAAGGGTAATTAAACTCTGTTAAGCCATAAATGAGTCTGCAAGAAGTGGTCCAAGTAGTCACAGCGCTCATGCGTATCTGCATTTCCCAATGCATTCTGGATTGTGATCTCCATTTTCACCATCTTTTCATTCTGTTCGCATGCTTCATCCAATGTTCTATCTTTCGCGGTAGCTGTCTTCAGAATTTCTTGCAATATTAATTCACTTTCACCTTTCCACTTAGTCATTTCTTTTAATCTCCCTTTATCATCAAAGAACACAGTCAACCCTTTTTTGGTGGCATTAATTAATCCTTGCGCATCCCATCGCAATTCTTCAAAGAAGTCTCGGTGCTTATTCATAAGATGATTCACATCCTCAATCGCCACATTATCAGAAACATCCCTATGGTTTATTTCTTGAAGCTTCTCCAAAATCCTACCATCCGTTCTTTCGTGTTCTTGCAATGCATTAAAGTTATGTGAGTGTGTTCCCCAGAGCTTATTTAACCAAGTTGTTAGACTGGCTTTTATTTTCTTAATTATTGCTACAAGTGCATCACATTTCCCTTGAGAGTATGCACTTGATCCTTCCCAATGATCTTTTGCTTGTGAACTTTCAGCATGAGTGAGTAGCTTGGTTGATTTCATTGTAACTCCTAACAAATCTTTCAGGTGGTCATTTTCTCTCAACATCCTCTCATTATTCATTTTGTACATTTCTCTTTCCTTGATTAATATTTGTATTTGAGCTTTGTTCAATTTTGCCACATTGATTCCAATCTCTACAGTTGCCACAGGATCAGCCTCTCCAACCTTTAAATTCATAACATGCCCGAATGCCTTCTTAGTATCAATAACAATTGATTCCTGTGAGCTGGATACAAGTCCCAAATCATTAATGACCCTTCATCTGGATTGTATTTTGACCCTGCATATACTTTTGTCACCTTTTCTGGGCTAAGCTTGTGTGTAGCATTACTATCTTTTAGAAAACTATCAAAGATTAATGCAAAATTGAGATCCAACCCTGAAAAAATCATAACACCAGCACTTTCTAACATTTTCCTCCCCTTTTCAGGGGTCATACCCGCCATCTCTCTGTCCACACTCATTTTTAGATCATTCAGTAATTGTTCTTCATTACTTGGTGTAACATTATCAACCATTTCTCTTATCTCTTTTCCTTTGTGTTTATACAAGAATGCTTTAAATTTTGGAGGATTTATAAATTCATTATCTGATACAAATGACTTATACTCCACGTACCTTGCATCTGCATCTATACTCTCTTCCATATTTAATTCCCTGATAGGGCAAGTATAGTCCTGAGTTCTCAATCTTGACATCTTATTGGATTGACCCTGTGGCACATTACCCTCAGATGCCTCTTCCCTAGAAGATAACAACTTTGTATCTTGCAACCCTTGATTATATTTTTCTACCACCATTTCTGCTTCTTTAGCTTCTAGGTTCCTGATCATATCATCAAACTGATAGAGTACATGTCGATATCCTCCAAAGTTTATCTTTTGTCTAGCAGAATTAATATACCCTTCTAGATCAAAATTCTTTCTAGGTGGTCCTCTTTTCATGTTGTATTGTAGTAACTTATCAAGAATCAAGTTGTACCCTTCCTTTGCTAATACAATAAAATCACCGAAGCATAATGTACTGGGCATAAAATCCTGTTTTCCAAAGGATCTCAAATTCATAACACTAGAAAAGTCCATTTTCCTAACAATTTCCAAGTATGCAATCCTATCCGGGACTGTTTTAGGAAAAATGAACGGGGCATCTTCAAATCCGTAAACCCTAATCATGGTAGCATCATGCAAACAATACCAATCCCCCCAATTGTGGCTAATTGGCCCATTGAAGTCCTTAGGCCTGAGAAACCTCTTTATCTCATCAAATAGAGAATAAGCACATGGATGATTATAGAATTTGTACGATGGTTTTACAAAATAATCCTCAAAGTGTATGAAACAAGAATTAGCAATCCTACTACCCCAAATAGCAGTCCATAATTGAACAGGTAATGACATACCTTCCTTATCAAATTGGGAAATTCTCATCTCTTGAGGCCACAACCCTAACTCCTGTCCAAAATACAACACCATATGCATCAACAACGAATAATGCCTAAGATGTAAGATAGAGGCTCCATTTTTCACTATCATCAACCCAGAATCGAGCCCCTTAAAAATGTATGAGGCATAATCAAAATGTCTAGAGTTCTGATATTAAATATCTGTTGAGATTATCATAGGCACGATTGGCATATATTCAGGGACTTCCATTCCCAATACTTGGCCTACCAAGAAATAAGTATACTTCAATATATAGGGTTCAAAAAGATCAACATGGAAGGGGGGTCCATCACTATCCTCTAGTGGAATTAGTTTTCCATCCTATTTAATTTTGTGCAGTGGCAATCTCCAACCTTTATAAATTGTGTTCATCCTCCTGAATTCCCTTTCTAATTCTTCACATATGATCTCATTGCAAACCACTTCCAATTTGAAAACCTCGCCTATTGCATCTTCTGATATATGTATCAATGGTTTCCCAGATGGGTCACAAATGGCTTTGAGTTTCTAATTATAATGAGTGGCCAACAATCTCACCAATTCAACATTGACAAATACATTAGGGTAGACCAGCTTTCCCAGATTAAACTTCCATGGATTACATACTGGTTTAAAGCTATTCCTCTAATAGTAATGAAAACTAAAAAGTTCACAGCCTCTTATTGGTGTCCAAATATCTCCTATGAGCTTACATTTGTCATCTAGTTTATCCACTTCTGCCCTAAGTTGTGCATATCACCTGGCTTTAGGTCCAGAGCCAAGTAATTGGTCGATAAGATCTTGGCTTAACTTACGCTCAGTGCCCTCTGGCTCAATTTCAGTTTTCAATTTTTTTCCTCTAGACTGACTACTTTCCCCATGTTTTCTCCCCTTCAATTTTCCTGAACCAGTGGCTTCGATTCTCCAAAAATTAAAGAAATAAAAAATTACAAAATTCAAGGTGCAAAAAGCTTACTGTATTTCACTTGAAACTTTTGAGTTGAAAAAATGCTCTAGTTCTTCGTTCGTCCTTCTGCTTTCTCCGCTATCAATTCCGCAATAGTGTTTTCAATTGAATTTTCCTTAATTCATGAAGTTACTTATGCTCTGTGGCGCCATTAATGTTTTAGCTGAAACACGAGTGTAGGAGGTCTTTTTTCGAAACTCTCACTGTCACATCATGTAATGTTGTCAGTGAGACATTTTTAAATCTTGAGCGATCCTTTTATTAGGGATTTTACCAACATTCATTAAAACATCCGCTAAGAGATCTTGTAGTTTCCCTGACACTTCGAGTCTCCCCAAGAGTTATTTTGATTTTCTTATATCTTTGCTATCAATAGATCATATATCGCTAATATGTCTCGTAGTTTCACTAGCATTATGAGTCTCCCCGAGAGTTATCCCTTCAATCTCAAGTATATTGCTATAACTCCCACTGATGCAAACATGTCGCTGTGACTTTGTAAGTTGGGCAGATGTTCCTCTGCTTATTTCCTATCTTGTCGAGATATCTCCTTCATCAATTCTGATCGCCAAGACATAATTATTCTCTTGTCGAGGAAACAACATTTGGTATGACTCTCCTATCTCTTTCTGGTGAAGTCTATCTCGCCGATGATCAAAACATATTGCCAAGGCCTTACAAATGCAATCTTGTCGGTGTGACATAGGGGGTCAACAAGACTCAATGGACTCATATCGACAAAATCCTCCTTCGCTTTATCAACAAGACCGGATGGATGCTACAGGACTTCACTCTGATGATCCAAGTCTAGCTGATATAGTTCTTTGTGCTTCGATCGGTAAGACACATATGTGTTCGATATGACTCACCCCAATGACTGTTGTCTTGCCGATAGGATCCTTTTGTCGTTGAGACTACAAACTGCATCATGCTGATATGAATCCTCAGATGAAATCATATCGGTAAGACATTCACAACCTCTTGTCGATGCACTGAAAAATATGTGTTAGTATAAAATAACTTATGGGTCGGGAAGACCTGTATCATCTCATGTCGATATGACTTTATATATTCAAATGCTTAGGGTCAGGTGAACTTTATGGGACCAAATGATAAATACTGAATAGAACATGGACGACAAAGCAAATTACATCAATTTTATATTCATGATATGGGATTCTTTGGAAAACTTTTATGAGTATAGACAACTATAAATTTTTTAAATTTTACAGTTCCAATAGTGGCTCCATCTGGGGATGAATGATTCTGAGATCATTGCAAGGATTCAAATCTCTGGATGAGTTGACCAAACTTTCATGGTTATGGACTAATAAGAAGGATGGAATGAAAAGAAGTGGAGATGAAAATGATCCTATACTACTGTACATGGAGAGAGTTTATTTTAAATGAAGGACTTTCAAGATTGTCCATGTACTGGCAATTCATGTTCCTTTTATTTGCTAAACTATTGTGCATGGAGAAAATTCTGAGAGGATTGTCAAGAGTTGTCCATGCACTGGAAACCCTTAATCCTCTATATTCTTCAAGAGAAAAAATGCTTTAAAAATTGTCCATGTATAGGCCCAACTCCTGTTCTTCACCAGTCATGTTTTGTAAATAATATGAGTCTTCACCTCCTTTACCAACAACAACAAAGGGTCCCAGCCACAAGGCTTCAAACTTCCCGTGCTTTCCCTTCTCCTGACACCTTGCATTCCACATCAGCACCAGATCATTTTCTTCAAATTTTCTATCTTTTGCTTTTCTATCAAATAAATACTTCATTTTTTCCTCCAACTTCACATTCTGGTTTTGAGCTACTCTTCTTATCTCATCAAGTTTAGCCAGCTACTCCATTCTTTCTTCGATTGGTTCTAGAATGTCTATATCTTCCTGAAGGATAAATTTGTAAACTGGTAACAAATTTTGTAAAGGCATCCTAGCTTGTGT
>VDFB02271358.1:960604429-960732296 GCA_007258455.2 Sequoia sempervirens
ATTTCTTTTTCTCATCATTCTGTAAATTCTCCAAAGAAGGAATATTATGTTTACTAGAATTAGTGTTCCCTGGAGTAAGGGCACTCACTTTATCTTGATCTCCTGCACCTTATGTACAAGTATTCTATGGAGGAATAATCTCCTCTTCTTTCCCATTTTATTTTTCTATCTCCATCCAAGATACTTCACACATATTAGGGATAAATCCTCCATCTTTTTTCCTAGAGGGTCCTTTTACTTCTTGCTAACTAGATATATTTTTCTCATTTGTATTTTCCGGAAGCATATTTTTAGTTTCTTGTTCATCTACAGGAACTTGTGCATTTATTTCAACATTAGTATCATGCATTTCTAGAGGCACTTGTAATTATTTTCTTTGTGGCATATTTAGTCTCACTCTATATCTTCCTTTTGACATCTTCATCCATACTCATCGATTGATCTATTCTTCTTTTAGTACGAAGCTCCTGGGCTTGTCTTCAGACAATCTTTTGTTTTTCTTCCTGGGAGACAAAGATCCCATATTTTTCAATTGCTTTCCATTTCATTTCTTCATCAACCTTGAGAGCTTCTTATCTTCTCTGCCTCAAAGGCTCAGCAAGGCTATCTATAGCTTTGTCAACAATGTCATTGAAGGGAATGTTCTGCATGAGCATATATTCAATGACAACCTTCTCAATTGTCTTCTTGTCTTCTGAAGGGACATCTCAATGTAGTTCCATTGTACTATATGGTAGGCTATACTCAACAATTCCACTTAATATGGCTCCAAAATCAAGGGGTTCATGTGTGATTGGAGGGGTTTTTTGAAGCTTCTCCTCAACAATCTCCTTTCATTTCTCCTTCTGCAAGGAGGATTCTTCTTCTTCTCTTTGTCTTGTTCTTTTCACCCTTCTCCTCAAAAAAAAAAATTTACTTCTTCTTCATCATCCACTTTCACATGATTAATTTTTCCTTTTTTCATGCTACTTAGGTCTAGGATTCATTCTTTCAATAGCCTTAGTTCGCATTAGTGCTACAATCACAACCTTTCTTCTACTAGGAGTTGTTTGAGCAGGTCCAAAAGTTGTAGTAGTGGCAAAGGTAGATCTACTTGTCCTTCTAGGAGCTTTTGATCCTTCGGAAGAACCCTCAATAGTACCAAAATCATTTTTTAACTCAAACATCATCTTCCCAACATTTGACATCTTTTCCATCTTTTCTTCTACATTCTTCTTGAATTTCTTGTTGGTTATTTCATCTTATGTGCCAAACCTTTCAATATTGGGATCCCTAGGTTTGCTGAGAAAAATTTTAGCATATGCAATCCAGTTAGGTTTGGAGACCTCATAGGGAAATTTTGTTATCCATGAAGTTCTTGGTTCAAATACGTCCATATAACAATTGTCTTTATTCACCATGAAAGTGATTTCATTCTTATATCTATCCACAACTTGTGAGGATATCATATCCCTCTTCAACATTTTATTTTGAAATGTTTTGAAGAAACCCCAGAACATTGTATCACATTATTTGGTGTCCAAAAAGTATGCATGTGATCCCTACTCTGTTGTGCAACAAGAATATCCCTTCTCTAGACCATATTGTTGACACTGGGAAATTCATTTATGAAATAAAACATAAGACAAATGATCAAAGTTCCATACTAGAAATTGTAGCGTGAATCCTTGGTTCTCTATAGATTCTCCAATAGATGCTACCACAAGAGCTCACAAAGACCATAATTCTTTCCTTCCTTCACCATTTGACAAAAAGTGTAGATGACAATGGTGATATCAGACCCTTCCCTATTTGTGTAGTAAACATTGTATGCAATACCCATCATGGCATACTAGGCACCTAAGTTAGAGATGTCCATAGTTAGGGTTCTTTTGTCGAATTTAGCTCTTATAAGCTTCATAACCTCATTATTCTTTATAGACTTTAGTGTCGGTATGGGTCTAGTGGAGCACAACCCAATCACCATCCTGATAGCTTCCTTTATGATTAGGTGGGGTTGATCATGCCAAAAGGTATCTTCATGAACCTTACTCAAGATGATTTTGACCCATTCATCTTCAAAGAAAAAGTTGGGGAAACCTTCCCACACATCTAAACCTTTTGCTTCAACATTTGTATACTCCATTTTGAGCAGAAAATCATCACCCAAGAGATGATTGTATTTGAACTTTTCCAGCTTCAGATGATTGTAATCACTCAACTAAGAGTGAATATATTCAGAATGAAATAAATTGATCAAAACGTGAGAAAACACTCCATCCTTGTCAGTCACAGTAGATATGTATGGATGTTTCTTGAATTTTTTCCTTAGCTACTCAACAAAATCAATGACAATTGGTGTAGCCATGATAGCACTTTCTAAGTTCGAGGGTTTTACAAGAAAACCAGAGAAATATCTATGAATACTACCATTAGGGTTTGCATGCAACATGTTAAAAATATTCTTCTCTTCTTTAGCACTTGAATACACTTGATATCTTTCAAATGAAATCATTTTTGATTAAATAGGGACTAAATATGCTTCCAAACCGACCCTAGTCGCTATGCATTAAATTTATTTCTTAGTTCTTGGCACAAGTAAATTTTTACTATCTGAGATATCACAAGGATCCATGATCATTTAGAATGCTTCTGTAGAGAGTGTATTTTCTTTGGAACCTTGATCAAAAAAATCCATATCACCACTAACCATTATTTTGAAGACTTCAACATCATATGATTTATAGGGGTTTGAAAAAAATTTGCAATTGCAACTTCCCCTGGGCCAATAATTTATTTTTAGTTACCAAAGGATCCATTTGCACTAGCTAGAGGTATATATTCATTGTTGGCTTCTCTTTCTTCCTTTTTCTTCCATACCCTTTTCCATTATCTTATTTTGTTGATTAGAGTTAGTGTTCGTTTGAGGAGCAAAAGGTCTTAGATTCTTTCCCTTGTAGAGCCTTGCAATGTGTATGGGTTTATTACAATGGTAGCAGGTGATATTATTTTGTGGAGCATAATTAATTCTTCTCACATTAGATCTACTATCTACAACCATATGACCAAACTTGTTTCATGTGTAGTAGTAACCATAGAAGGATTGAGAGGTCATAACATCACTATTCCTTATCACTTTAGTTTTGCATTCATTAGCCTTATGACCAAATTTATTACAAGCATAGCACTGACCATGAAATTATTGAAAGTTCATATTATTATACCTTGGATGCCTAAATGAATTTTGACTTGAATCTTGCTTTTACATTCAACCACCTTATCACCAATCTTATCAATTAGCATTGAACCTAATAGAAGTTTTTTTAGGGGAAAACTTTCTGAAGTTCTTTTTTTTGGACAGAAGTGAATCCACCTTTCTTGATGCCTTGATTTTTATTTGCATATTCGGAGGATGTATCCTTAGGTTTTTCAATGTAGGAATTCTCCTCCCTTGTTTCAGACTTTCCTTCTTCTTTGAAGTTATCATACAAGTTTAGAGATGCACTGATCATAGGAATTTTCCATTTTTCAAAATCAAGTCCATATTTCTCTTTAGATGGCTTTTGAGAGTTAATCAAATCATCAAAAAATTTAGAACCTCCTCTTAGTTTTAGAGCCTTTTCAATTTTCTCTTTTAATTTTTTAAGTTCTTTTCTCAAAGTTATAATATCTTCCTCAAGCTTTGAAAAGTCAATAGTTTTATCATTGAGATTGGTATTCAAATAATCCTCAATCCTTTTTCCTTCTTCAATCTTAACTTTCAAATCAAAGATCACAACTTCTACCTCCTTGAGTTTAGTATCACATCCTTTACCTCCTTCCATTTGAGTTTTCAGTTTTTCAATTTCTTCTTTTGATACTTTGTCTTGTGCCTTCAACCTGATAGTTGTCTCCTTTTATTTTTCAAGCATCACTCATATTTGATATTTAGTTTTCTTCTTGTGATAGCATTAGATGAGTTCGCTAATAAACCATTCTCCTTGGGATTCCAAGCTGTAGTTGTACTCACCACTCCTCCTACATCACTTTGTTGAGATCCTCTATCCAATGTTACTAGGAGGTTTGGGCTAGTGCATTTGAGTCCACTAGGCTCATGAGGTATTCAATGTATATAGATAACTCACCCTAGTTACTAAAAATTTAGTTTTCCTAATAATATCATATATTTCATACTATCTTAATCAACCAAACATATTTTATCTAATTTGGAAGTGCCAACCTCAAAGCCTTACCATCCATAGTCATGACAACAAATCTATATCATGATTTATACTTACACTAAAATATGGTATTCTCATAATGTTAGGATCATCCCTAGACCCAAACCTAAACATCGAGGACTCATTTTTAATGGCCCTTTCACTTTGTACATATCACTTTCTAAGAATTAGAGGCTTTAAAATTCATACACTAATAGCATAAATTTGTCATCCTCACATTTGGGATTAAGTCTCTAAACTTTCATTAAATTTAAGATAATAATTAAACTAATGCTTCAAATCAATCCATATATAATATTACTCTAACAAATACTTTCTAGTCAAGTATTACCTTTATGCCAATATCAATGTATGGACACACAGAGCTATATAGTGATTAACTCATATGTGCATCATATTTACACATTATGATTATCTTATACATACAAAACATGTGCACAATGCGATTAAATCATGCATGCATTATATGAATTAAATGTGATAAATCATGGATGCATAAAATATACATATTGCAAATTTATCATGCATGCATTACATAAACATAGTTTGACTAGCTCATGAACACAACACATTTACTCCATGAAACTAGCTTATGCATACATCACACATACATAATGAGTAACCCATCCATAGACACAAATACACAATATGAATAGCTTATGCATTATCACATATGAATTTTGTGGCTTTTTCATGCATACAACACACATACACAATGTGAATAACTCAATATCATTATATGTACACAAGTGACCAACCAAAAAAAAGACGTGCTTAGAACCTTACTAAAAGAAACTTCCCCTTTACCTATTTCTCTAATGCATAATCCCTTAAATGCATCCCAACCAAAAATAGTATTAGTTCATCCTATACTACACTATGGGTCCCATCATCTATACCAGTTCACTACCAACTATGAAGGAAAGTGAGCATCCTTACTACAAGGCACTATATATAGGAGGGAGGTACCTAGTACCCTAAAATAGTAGGTTGTGACCCCTATGACAAAAAATGTGGCAACCCTACCCCATTGGATCCCATTCAAATTATTGGCACCCATTGTTTAAAGAAATAATTATCAACAAAATTGTCTAGTGATTCATTATTCTACCATCTATAAACCACCTTTGTCAATGTCATAGTAAGTGGATTCACCCCCATACCACCATTTCTTTTCCAAAACAACACCCTAGTGGCACCACTATTGCTTGTTCTCCATGCTCCCTCTTTGTGAATTATGGCTTACTCAATCCATCATCCACAAGCTGATAACTTTTCATGAGATCACTACCTAGCTAGGAACCCCATATCCATCTACACTTTTAGTTTTGGGAGAAAACATATGAGGTATTTTTTGTGCAAATGGACTAGAATTCCACTCTCTTTGGAGTTATGCATTTGGTTTCTACTTACAAGTCCCAAATTCTCTAGAAATAAAGCTTTCTCATACATTTTTCTTCACAATTCTTGTTTTGAGACCTTTGGAGTGCCATAAATTGATCAAACATAATCCTTAATGAGTCTCATTTTTTTTAAAGTACATATTTTTTCAATTAATTTGAATTGGTCTTGTTAATTTTCTCTCATTTTATTATGGACTTATAATCACAATATTTTATCCTTTTATCAAATGCTTTGAAAACCTGGAAAACATAATGAGTATTATTATCACACTAATTTATAAAGTTCCATACACTAAAATTTAATAAGGGTATTATAATTGAACTATTTTAATGATGTGTTATTAAAAAATACACTCAATTATAAAGTGTCATATTATGTATTATCTTGAGGGCTTACATATGGGAATTTTTTCAATAATGAAATAATAGAATGTTGTGTCTTGGGAAGTTCAACATGTCTCTTACTCCACTATCTTTTCATTGTAGTGCCTAAAAAATTTATACTCATATTGTATGTAAAAAGGAAATACTAAATTTGAAGACTTTCCATATCCATTATAGGCTAATGTTGTCACGTAGAGTTTACCCTTCTTTACATTATTATCATTTGAAGCTTTCAAAATCATGCAGGATTAAATGTGCTTACTTTCAAAAGAGAAATCATACTAAACATTATTGCATTCTTAAGCATGTTTATGAACTAAAACAACTTAGTTAGGAACATCACATTATTCTACCAAATTCTCCTACATAATATTCATTTAGATTTTCTTTAGCAAGAGTACACATTTCATATTGATCACTAAGATGTCTAATTATATGACATACATTACATGTTTGTATAATCCCACATCCAGGATCTTGACAACACCATTAAGAACATTTTTTATTTATTTGATGATAACTTCTATGAAATTGCATCTCCTATTTCAAATATTTTGAAGGTGTATTCTAATTCTCCTATTCACTCTTTACTGCTTCATGCTTTTATCTTGACACATCTTGATTATCATTGGTTTAGATCTCACATAGAGAGTTATTCATGTATGGTCATTGTTCCTAAATCTTGCATGCTACTTGATCACATAATTGACTAATTTTTATCACAATTCAATAATAGTATTGAGAAATATGAGTAGCTTCTAGAACCATATATCATGATTCTTTCCTACACTCCACCATTTGAGTGGCAATTCAAGAATTTGACAGCTTGTATTTTCTTTATTTCAATAAAAGAAGATACATCATTCATTATAGAGGGACCTAATACAATACACACCATGTAACATTTTACACAAAATTTCTCTCTTATATGTGTAGGCACACATGGGCCTTATCATGTTAGGATTTTAGAAAAATATTGTATATTTCCTCTCCTTGGGAGCGAGTTTTTTCCTATGGATTTTCTCTAGATTTTTGGGGTGGAACACATCATACCTGGGTTCATAATCAAGCGTAGTTGTTGGGATAAATTTTTGAGGATGTGCTTCATTTTTTCTTCTAAATATCCCTAGTCATACTAAAAGGATCATTTCAGAGTAATCAAATAATATCATTGGGCTAGATTCATGTTAGTTCACTAGGCTAGAATAATTACCATTTATAGTTTGTTTATTCACTCTATCTAAGAATAATAAGGTAGTTGTGCTAAGTAGTCATGTGCCTTGATGTATGCACTTGATTAAAACTTGTCTAATCTAGGTTGAGTTACACTCTATATCCATGCTAATTAGATTGAGTTAACTTCCCTCTTGATTGAGAGTAACTAAGAGTGAAAAGCTTACCTCTTGGACATGTCACCTCTTTGATTCATGGATCTAACAGGCCTATTTATTCATAGACTAATCTTTATATTTTTCTCCATGATTTTGAATATTGAATATCTTTATTCATTTTATTAGTTTTTTATTATCTTATAAGCATTGGATCTTGGGTAAATGTATTATTTATATAAAAATTCTAACTTTTATGTTAGGTTCTTAATATAGTTTGTTAGGATCCATGTTGGAATTATTTTCTCAAATGGTTGTGCCATGATCAAATAATATTATATTTTTGTTTCCCCTAATAGATGTGTTGTATGATATTATTAGTTTTATATTTAAACTAAAAACACTTCAATAAATTCAATATGCAACTAAAGGCTATTTATATGTTTGAAATCAAAAGCTTATATCTCACCATAATTGTAGTGAATATGCACATCATATACATTATAGAAGGGCTTACTAGTTTTATGATATATCCCATAAAAATCATAGTATATGCACATATCGACTTGCACATATGAGGCTTATATACCTATACTCAAAGATATTTTTATTTTCAACCATAGTCATATTCATATAAAGTGTGGCTTGTCAACCATGTACTAGTAACCTCAATATACTCCATACATCCTTGAAACTAATAGTGATCTCCAAATTTGGTAATGAAATTTATAAGTATTTAAATCTCATCTCTTGACTAATACATCCAACATCTCCCCATGTAGTATATCATGGTTAAAATCTATAAGGAAGCTAAGGTAGCATAACAACTTCCTTCGCTAATCTTGAGAGGAGGATAATGCAAAAATTTATAGATCTTTACAAAAATTATAGAAAATTAAACGAAAATAAACATAAATATCATGCATACAACAACAAAGTGATTTACATTGGGAAAACCCTTTTGGGAGAAAAACCCTACACTCCAAAAGCTGCCCGATATATTATTCAAAAATCACAAAGATTATAATATACTTGGAGAGAAAGCTTCTCATAGGAGTATCACCAACAAGAGATCTAGAGGCAACACGGTCGCTATCAAAATCTCAAAATACATCACAATACACAACCATAATACAACACACTCATAAAATAGGGTTTCCTTCTAGGGTAACTCAAGCCAACAAAATATGGATCGTCAGATCTGAGACCTAATGATGAGACACATTTTCCCAAAAAAATATAGGTACCATAACACTCAATTTTCTATACATCCATAGTGGCTATAAAGAGTTATAATTTTATTCCCTTTGATTAGAGAGGATGGTTATTTCTATTAGATAGGAAGACATCAAGTTTGAAGTAGTGGGGTACTTGAAGATATATTTATAGGTATGTTGATAAGGGTGACCAAGTTGAATCTATGTATTTGATTCCAAGATTCATTGATCAAGAACATAATGACTTCTTTCTTAAGCATTTCTTAGAAGATGTGATTAGATCGGTAGTTTCTAACATGTGGCTAAATTTTTGAACACACAAAAGTGCTGAGAGGGGAGTGAATAAAATTGTACTAAAACTTAAACAATTCCATTTGTAGATTAAACATAAAAACGCATTAACTAAAATAAGATCCAAAATGAAAACACACACCACACAAGGGCACCGATATTTTACGTGGAAAACCCAATGAGGGAAAAACCATGGTGAGAGTTAATTCATAATATATGAAGCTCATTGCTTACAAAAATTACAATGTTGTTTTAAGGCTCACTACCTAAGGACTAGCAGACTAAGGTGCACAACCTTAGGGAAAGATACACGGACCTACTGAGTCTAACTATCTCAAAGTAGGATACATGAAAATTATAATGAAAAACATGAACATGAACTGCTATAAGGAAGCATCCAACACATGTTGATGGTGTAGTCCCTTTTTTGCATAATCACTCCATCATACTGACTTCGCTCACTTCATATTCAACATATTGCTCAATATCAATTCTTTTTACTTTGTTACTTTCACAAATGAATTTTTTCTTCTATAAATACCATCCACAACAACTCAAAACCTTGATGAGGTTGGCTCCAGGATGACTTTCAAATGAAATGAATTATACAAAATACATCGACTCCAATTATATACATTATGAAGAGAAAATGAGTTGTGGATTAAAACATGGCATAACAGGACCAAATATCATCACAATACATCCTTCAAAGCAAGATTAGTTAATCAGGATCAATCACAAATGAAGGAAAGAAGAATATCATCCCAAACATTGACAACACCACTAAAATTGCCAATTGTTCAACTTTACACGACTAGGAAGAGACCAAAAACATTATGTAGACTAAGAGGTGAATGTCGTAGTCTATGCACAATATCTCTTCAACATTCTCTTTAAGAATTTTATCATCATATGTTGGTGCAAGAAGATAAACATATTGAATTGATGAAAATAGAGTATTCCGGATAGACTATAACACTTCAAAACAAATGTATATTGCATTATTGTACACTAGAAAATATGAGAATTGCAAGGATTAACCCATATACCTATCTAAACATATTCCCACTTCTACACAACCATATCTATCTCTCTGAAGGAATGTAGATCATTTCATTAGGCCTTCATCAACACTTTATTCTTCCAAAGCTCAAACCGAAATACTGTCACTTATAAATTTCATTGTAGAAGGTGAAATGACTTGAATTATTAGATATAACACCTTCAAGTCTTGACCAAATTATATTCTAAACCACAAGGAAAAATCTTTCTTTGCGGAAAGAAGCAAACCAAAATACAATGACTTGTATTAGAGTATACACTATGAATACCTTAGAAAATATTTTGTAACTTATCTCAATGTTTGGTACAACAAATAGGAATGATATCAAAGTATGCATGTAGGAAACATATTGGAACAAGTGTACCCACCTCCATATCACACATATGCATCAGACTTATCACCATTCTACTTCATACTACACTATTGTCTTGCACTAGCTGATATCTTTGTACATCAACTATCTCTAGAGTATTATACAATCTTCAACACATATAATAGACATAAATGGAAACACATCTTGAGTTGAGACAAAAGAAAACACATATTTACAATAATCTCCCCCTTTTTCATTAATGGAAACACTCATTTATCTACAAGACTTCTCTCCCCCTTTGATATCAAGGGCAAAGAGCATAATATCTTCTTTTTATATCAGCCCAAAAATTGTATGAACTCCCTCTTATTGTATGATTTCTATCAAAACTCTCCCCTTGAGATGGAGATGCCCCAAAATAGATGCTATGTACAAAAAAATTTCAACAAAAACTTGAAAAGATATTGTAATCCTTCACAAAAATATACAAAGACAAAATTGTCTTAACTACACCTTTGCAACTTCTTTAGAAGGTAGAATATTCTTATAAAATACCTTAAGGTGCTCCAAAGTTGTAACCCAATTTTGTTTTTCTGAGGTGAGAATATGATTTGATATTCAAAACACATGCACAAATCCTCAGCCTCATCCACATTTCTTGGAGTCTTCATTTTTTATTTAACCTTTCCTATTTCAGCTAACAACCCAGATTATGAAGCAAGTCTCAAGTTTACTACTTCTGTTAACTGACCAAACTATTTCTTGATTTGTTCTCTTTAATATTGAAGAAATGACAACTACAAATAAATATTTTCTATTTGAGCTCTAGTTGCCCCATCCTTATCCTTTAATTGATCATATATCCTAGCTATTTGAGTGATTTGTGACTCAATGGAGTCAATATGATCCTTGATGCTTTTAGTGGAATTAGGCCATTTGAAACAAAATTGATAAAGAGCAGTAACTTCATCCACACATTACTTGAGCATCTTCATATTCTCTTGCAATTTGATGGGTGCATTGGCACACTGGTCAGATGCATCAACCAATCATTTTTGTTTTATCTTTCTCAAGCTCTCTTGCTCTACCTTTTTCTCAATATGTGAAGAATGATCCTTACAAGAATCCATAAAAAGATTTAGTTTCTATTTTAGAGGCAAGGAAGAATCTATTTTTACCTCAGGTAAACCCTCATGAATGATCTTTACAACATTATCAATTAATCCACTCTTCTTCACACGTTCTTGTAGAATCTCCTTGCAGAAGAATTCAAGATATCACCAAGATGTAACTTACAAAGGGGAGAAATTTTTGACAGATCAACTTGTCCTTCATGAGTAGAAATTTACAATTGTTGGGGAGTCACCATGGGTTTAAACTACATCTACAACCCTAGTAGGTCTTTGAAAGAGTCTGAAGAACCCTGACCTATACCCATAGAAGCATCTTGCTTCTCAACTGACTTCTCCTTTGCATTTTGAACATTCATAGGATCATCCTATTTATTTTTCTCATCATTCCCTAAATTCTCCAAAGGAGGAATATTATGTTTACCAAAATTAGTGTTCCCTAGAGTAAGGACACTCACTTTATCTTTATCTCCTGCACCTTATGCACAAGTATTTTATGGAGGAATATTCTCCTCTTCTTTCCCCTTTTCTTTTTCTATCGCCATCCAAGATACTTCATGCATATTAGGGATATATCCTCCACCTTGTTTTCTGGAGGGTCCTTTTACTTCTTTCTGACCAAATATATTTTTCTCATTTGTATTTTCTGGAAGCATATTTTTAGTTTCTTGTTCATCTGCAGGCACTTGTGCATTTATTTCAACATTAGTATCATGCATTTCTGGAGGCACTTTTAATGATTTTCATTGTGGCATCTTCAGTCTCACTCTGTATCTTCCTTTTGACATCTTCATCCATACTCATCAACAGATCTATTTTTCTTTTAGTTCAGAGCTCCTTGCCTTGTCTTCAGACAATCTTTTGTTTTTCTTCCTAGGAGACAGAGATCCTAGATTTTTCAATTTCTTTCCATTTCATTTCTTCATCAACCTTGAGAGCTTCTTCTCTTATCTGCCTCAAATCCTTAGCAAGGCTATCTATAGCTTTGTCAATAATGTCACTGAAGGGAATGTTCTACATGAGCATATATTCAATGACAACCTTCTTAATTGTCTTCTTGTCTTCTGAAGGGACATCTCAATGTAGTTCCATTGTATTATACAGTAGGCTATACTCAAAAATTCCATTTAATATGGCTCTAAAATAAAGGGGTTCATGTGTGATCGAAGCAGTTTTCTAAATCTTCTTCTCAACAATCTCCTTTCCTATCTTCTTCTGCAAGGGGGCTTCTTCTTCTTCTCTTTGTCTTGTTATTTTCACCCTTCTCCTCAAAACAAAAATTTTTACTTCTTCTTCATCATCCACATTCAGAGGATTAATTTTTCCTTTTTCTCATGTTGCTTAGGTCTAGGATTCTTTCTTTCAAGGGCCTTACTTCACACTAGTGCTACAGTGGCAACCCTTCTTCTGCTAGGAGGTGTTTGAGCAGGTCTAGAAGTTGTAGTAGTGGCAAAGGTAGATCTACTTGCCCTTCTAGGAGCTTGTGATCCTTTGGCAGAACCCTCAAGAGTACCAAAATCCTTTTTTAACTCAAACATCATCTTCCCAACATTTGACATCTTCTCCATCTTTTCTTCTACATTCTTCTTGAATTTCTTGTTGGTCATATCATCTTATGTTCCAAACCTTTCAATAGTGGAATCCCTAGGTTTGTTGAGCAAAATATCAACATATGCACTCCAATTAGGTATGGAGACCTCATAGGGAAATTTTTTTATCCATGAAGTTCTTAGTTTAAATAACTCCATATAACAATTGCCTTTATTCACCATGAAAGTGATTTCATTCTTATATCTATCCACAAATTGTGAGGGTATCATATCCCTCTTCAACATTTCATTTTGAAATGTTTTGAAGAAACCCCAGAACATTGTATCACATTGTTTGGTGTCTAGAAAGTATGCATGTGATCCCTAATTTGTTGCGCAACAAGAATATCCCTTCTCTAGACCATATTCTTCACACTAGGAAATTCCTTCATGAAATAAAACATAAGACAAATGATCAAAGTTCCATACTAGAAATTGTAGCGTGAATCCTTGGTTCTTTGTAGATTCTCCAATAGATGCTACCGCAAGAGCTCACAAAGATCATAATTCTTTCCTTCCTTCACCATTTGATGAGAAGTGTAGATGATGATGGTGATAGTAAACCCTTCCCTATTTTTTTAGTAAATATTGCATGCAATACCCATCATGGCATACCAAACCCCTAAGTTAGAGATGTCCATAGTTAGGTTTCTTTTGTCAAATTTAGCTTTGATAAGCTTCATAACCTCATTATTCTTTATAGACTTTAGTGTTGGTATGGGTCTAGTGGAGCACAACCCAATCAACATCCTGATAGCTTCCTTTATGATTAGGTGGGGTTGATCAAGCTAAAAGGTATCTTCATGAACCTGGCTCAAGGAAATTTTGACCCATTCATCTTCAAAGAAAAATTTGGGGAAACCCTTCCACACATCTAAACCTTTTTCTTCAACATTTGTATACTTCATTTTGAGAATAAAATCATCACCCAAGAGATGATTGTATTTGAACTCTTCCAACTTCAGATGATTGTAATCAATTAGCTGAGAGTGAATATAGATGCAAATATCTTCAGAATGAAAAAAATTGATCAAAACGTGGGAAAACACTCCATCCTTTTCAATCACAGTAGACATGTATGGATGTTTCTTGAATTTTGGCCTTAGCTACTCAACAACATCAATGGCAATTGGTGTAGCCATGATAGCACTTTTTGAATTCTAGGATTTTACAAGAAAACCAGAGAAATACCTGTGAATACTACCATTAGGGTTTGCACGCAACATGTTGAAAATATTCTTCTCTTCCTTAGCACTTGAATACACTTGATATCTTTCAAATGAAATCAATTTTGATCTAAATATGCTTCCACAACAACCCTAGTCGCTTTGCATTAAATTTATTTCTTATTTCTTGACACAAGTAACTTTTTACTATCTGAGATATCTTAGGGATCCATGATCATTTAGAAAGCTTCTGTAGAGAGTGTATTTGCTTTGGAACCTTGAGAAAATAGATCCATATCACAATTAACCATTATGCTAAAGACTTCAACATCATATGCTTTATAGGGGTTTGAATTTTTTTTGCAATTGCAACTCCCCCTGGGCCAATACCTTCTTTTTAGTTACCAAAGGATCCATTTTCACCAACCTAAGGTACATATTCATTAATGGCTTCTCTTTCTTCCTTTTTCTTCCATACCCTTTTCTATTATCTTATTTTGTTGATTAGAGTTAGTGTTCGTTTGAGGAGCGAAAGGTCTTAGATTCTTTCCCTTGTAGAGCCTTGCAATGTGTATGAGTTTATTACAATGGTAGCAGGTGATATTATTTTGTGGAGCATAATTACTTCTTCTCACATTATATCTACTATCTACAACCATATGACCAAACTTGTAGCAGTAACCATAGAAGGATTGAGAGGTCATAACATCACTATTCCTTATCACTTTAGTTTTGCATTCATTAGCCTTATGACCAAATTTATTACAAGCATAGCACTGACCATGAAATTATTGAAAGTTCATATTATTGTACCTTGGATGCCTAAATGAATTTTGACTTGAATCTTGCTTTTACATTCAACCAAATTATCACCAATCTTGTCAATTAGCATTGAACCTAATAGAAGTTTTTTTAGGGGCAGAGTTTCTAAAGTTCTTTTTTTGGACAGAAGTGAATCCACCTTCTTTCTTGATGTCTTGATTTTTCTTTGCATATTTGGAGGATGTATCCTTAGGTTTTTTAGTGCAAGAATTCTCCTCCCTTGTTTCATATTTTCCTTCTTCTTTGAAGTTATCATACAAGTTTGCAGATGCATTGATCATAGGAATTTTCCCTTTTTCAAAACCAAGTCCAGATTTCTCTTTAGATGGCTTTTGAGAGTTAATAAAATCATCAAAAAATTTAGAACCTCCTCTTAGTTTTAGAGCCTTGTCAATTTTCTCTTTTTATTTTTCAAGTTCTTTTCTCAAAGTTATAATATCTTCCTCAAGCTTTGAACATTTAATAGTTTTATCATTGAGATTGGTATTCAAATAGTTCTCAATCCTTTTTCCTTCTTCAATCTTAACTTTCAAATCAGAGATCACAACTTCTACCTCCTTGAGTTTAGTCTCACATCCTTTACCTCCTTCCATTTGAGTTTTTAGTTTGTAAATTTCTTCTTTTGATACTTTATCTTGTGCCTTCAATTTGACAGTTGTCTCCTTTTATTTTTCAAGCATGCACTCATATTTAATATTTATTGTTCTTAGTCCATCTAGATCTTCTAGAGAAGATTGGAGTTCTCCTTTAAAGTCTGCTTCACAATCTTTTGGATTGGTGTCTCAACCTTCAAGTTCCATTATCTCTAGATCCAACTATGGAATAAACATATCATTTATCTTTGCTATAGACCCCATGTGTTCAAGTGTAGGATCTACCTCAGCTGTTAGGCTTCTCAAAGGCACTTGGCTTTGATACCAATTGTTGAACACACTAAAGTATTGAGAGGAGGGGGTGAATCAGCATATACTAAAACTTAAACATTTCCATTTGTATATTAAACATCAAAACACATTAACTGAAAGAAGAGCATAAATGAAAACATGCGCCACACAAGGACACCAATTTTTTACATGAAAAACCTAATGAGGGAAAACCACAGTGAGAGTTAACTCACAATATATGAAGCTCACTACTTACAAAAATTACAATGATGTTTTCAGGTTCACTACCTAAGGACTTGCAGATTAAGGCACACAACCTTAGGGAAAGATACAAGGACCTATGGAGACTCACTATCTTAGAGCAGGATACATGAAAGTTATAATGAGAAAATGAAAATGAATTGCTAGAAAGAAACATCCAACATATGTTGATGTTGTAGTCCCTTTTTTGCACAATCACTCCATCATACTAACTTCACACACTTCATATTCAACATACTACTCAATCTCAATTATTTTTACTATGTTACTTTTAAAAATGATTTTTTTTCTTCTATAAATACCCTCTACAACACCTCAAAACCTCAATTAGGTCAACTCCAAAATGACTTTCAAATGAAACTTATAATACAACATAGGTCAGCTCCATTCATATACATGATGAAGAGAAAATGAGTTTTGAATAAAGAAATGGCATAAAAGGACCAAAAATAATCACAAAACATCCTTCAAAGAAAGATTAGTTAATCAGGATTAACCATAGATGAAGGAAACAAGATTGTCGATCCAAACAATGACAACACCACCAAAATTGCCAATTGTTCAACTTTACACCACCGAGGAGAGACAAAAAGCATTATGTGGACCAAGATGTGAACACTGTAGTCTATGCACAATATCTCTTCAACCTTCTCCTAAAGAATCTTATCATCATATAATAGCGCAAGTAGAGAAACATATCAAACTAATGAAACCAGAGTATTCTAGATAGACTCTAACACTTCAAAACATAGGATATTGCAATGATGCACACCGGAATATCTAAGAATTTAAAGGATAAACCCATATACCTCTCTAAACATATTCCCAAGTCCATGCAACCATATCTATCTCTTCGAAGGAATGCAAAGCATTTCATCAGGCCTTCATCAACACTTTATTTTGGTAGAGCTCATAATAGAACATTGTCACTTATAAATTTCGTTGTAGAAGGTGTAATGAATTGAATTATTGGATATAACACCTTCACATCTTGACCGAATTATCTCCTAAACCACAAGATAAAATCTTGCTCTGTGGAAGGATGCATACCAAAATACCATGACTTTGTCTTAGAGTATACACTATGAATACCTTAGCAAATCCTCTATAACTTATCTCAATGTGGTACAACAAATAGGAATGATATCAAAGTAGACATGCAAGAAAAATATTGTAACAAGTTTACCCACCTTTGCATCACACATAGGCATCAGACCGATCACCATTCTACCTCATACTCCACTTCTATCTTGCACTAGCTGATATCTCTGTACATCAACTATCTATGAAGTATTATACAATATTCAACACATATAATAGACACCAATGGCAACACATCTTGAGTTTAAATCAATGATAACACATATTACCAACAAAATCCCCACCCCTAGATGATTTCCTTTCCAAAAAATTAATTTCTCCCTTCTATTCTAGTTAATGGTTCCTTGTGTGCATGTTTTAGAGGAGTTAGGGGTTTGCATCAAGGAGACCAAATCTCACCTTATATTTTTATTATATTGGTTAAAGCTTTGTATAGATCT
Source organism: Sequoia sempervirens (assembly GCA_007258455.2). Taxonomy (NCBI): domain Eukaryota; kingdom Viridiplantae; phylum Streptophyta; class Pinopsida; order Cupressales; family Cupressaceae; genus Sequoia; species Sequoia sempervirens. Next base: position 960,622,021 of record VDFB02271358.1, read on the forward strand.
ATGGTTGATGCTAGGGTTCCATATGATGTTGAGAGAATGTGTATTACTCCTAGGTCTAGATGCCTTTACCCATCTATAATTTGTTGATGAGATTTTACTATTTGATCAAGCATCTCTATAGGAAAATAAAAACATGGAGGCTATCTTGAGTAGTTTTGGAAGGGCATCTAGTAGGGAGATCCACTTAAAGTTGTCAAATATCTACGTTTTAAAGTTCCTTATGTAAAAAATAGATTTTTTTTAGTGTTGGGATCCCAAGTTGGGGTATTTCCTTGCACCTATCTTAGTGTTTCCCTTCTTCTCTAGAAGAATGGCGAAGTCCCTCTCAAAACCATTAACTGGAAGATTGCGTGATCACCTCAACTCTTTAAAAATTAAATCTTTAACATTGGTTGACTACATACCATTAATCCATTTAGTCTTTTATTTTTATGGTCAATGTTTCCATTCTCTATTAAATACACTCATCGAATGGTATGGTCAAGGAAATTACCACTCTATTTCCTTGGTATTGTTAACATTTTATTATGTCATTTACCTTGTTTCAATAGAGTGGTAATTTCCTTGAAAATACCATTCGATGTTTCCATTCTCTATTAAATGCACTCATCAAATAGCATTGTCAAGGAAATTACTGCGCTCTATCAAAACAACAAGGTAAATGACACAATAAAAATATTAACAATATAGAAATATAATCTAATTATGATGTAATTAAGAAAATAAAATTTATCAATCAAAATAATGGAGAATAAATATAGTAAATCAACAAACCCATAAAATGTAAAATAACACTAGATATACATGGAGAAACCCTTACAGGAAAAAACCCAAAGAAACCCAATCTTGTATTAATCACAATCAAATGTGAATTCCAATACGATCAACTATTCCTTTGATAGTAGTCCAACAACATAAGAGTTCCTACATAATAAACCTACAATTCATTATCCCATGATTCCATTGTATAGAAAAGTTAGAAATAATAAGCCATCAAGGGGCGCGCAAATATATGAGTTAAATATATAAGCCATAGAAAAATCCAACATCCCTCATGGTCATGGTCAAGAATCTTGAAATGGTAACTACTCTTACACCTTTTATACCCTTCTTATGTGTCATAAATTATAATGGTCAAATTGACCAAGACCCAATCCTATGGGTTCCATGTGTGAATTCAAATTTTTTTTGATAAACATCAAATTAGGATGGCACTTTATAACTCTCGATTTGGACATTTTCAATGTGATATCCATTTCACTTCCTTCTTACACAATATCTCAAATATTAGAGGATAAATAATGTCCCAAATCACAAATAGGCATCCCATTTTTACTCTATCATGTTTGGAGATTATACATTATTTGTTATCTAGATAATCAAATTTAATTAATCAAGACTTAGAATTACAATATAAATGGCACCCCTTATCCTACGACATTCTCCAAGTTCAATATTTCTTGTGGAAGGGAAATTCCTTCATTATAAGATAATATATTTTAATTTTAATATTATAATGGTAAAAAATTTACATCAATTCCATTTCCCCTTATGTTATGGGCCAATTATGAATATGTTCTTTTAAATGTGTCAAATAAAGTGTAAGTCTATAAGATAGTTTAATTTGCATAGAAGTTTCTAAATAGCCTTGCCCATTATTAAATCCTATCATTTAGCATCCAAATATCTATTTCTATTTAATAATTAGTTTTTCACCCCCCTTTGGGCCAAATACATGAATGCAAATCTAATCTAGTTTAGTTCTATGACTATGGATTTGACCCTTGAAGTTTCAAAATTTGAATTCAAACTTCAAGCTTTCACTTGTCATTATGAGCTAACTAAAGTGTAAAGTGCAATAAATTACTTACTAGGGTGGTGTGCTTAAAGAATAATCCTTACTGGAAATAGATCATCTAAGGGTCGCAAGCGAAGCATGCTAGGGGTTTTTAATAGAATATTTATGAGAGCGTTGTAGAAAAATTATCAAATTAGTTATTACAAAACATCATCCTAGGTCTATTGTCCTATTTCTTTCTATTTGTATTCAACGAAATAAAAAAATAAGAAAATAAAAATTGAAAGCATAAATAGAAATCAAATCATATTCTTATTTAACAACCTTGATGAAAAAATCAAGATTGAAATGTTGCTTTGCTTGCTTGGATGTGGATGCAACTCAGCAACATAACACTATATTTGGATGATAATTGATTTGGATAGATAGAAATGATGATTATGTGGTAAATGATAATTAATTAGTAAATAATTAATGATGTTAATAATGATAATGTGATGATTAATAAATGATTTAATTAATGCTATGGTAATAAGTGATAATGTGATTAAAGATTAATGAATGATAAATGATGATGACAAATTATAAATTAATATCAATGCTAAGAATAACAGTTTTGGTGTCAACACTATCTTTGGATCTTTACTCAAACTTAAATTCAATTTACTAGGATTTTATTGAGGAGAAGTTGGCCCTTGCAATTCAACAAATTTTCAAAGGCTTATAGTTTTTTTAAATTGTTTTAGCATTCTAACATCAAAGAAGCAAGGTGAACAAGTTGTTGATATAAGATAAAAATTAAAAGTATTCACAAATAGAATCCTAACATCTAAAGAAACATTTCTACATCAAAACTAAAGTTAAGTACTCATGCATTTATTTTGTTTAATTTCTCTATTTACTTTTCATATTTGCTTATAATTTGTGACAATTGTTAGAAATTAATCTTTACTTAGGTGAAGATTATTTATTAATTTGTATTATTTAAGTACTTGTAGGAATATTCCAAAGGAATGCCTACAAGTTTTTTCTCTCATTTGAGTATCCTCACACATGTGTGAGGATGACTCATTTTTGTAATTCCTCTTTGGAGGAATATTAAGTCTTAGGTGTAGCCTCCTCCTTATAAGGATTTTGACACCTTGCACATTCATAGGATGAAAGGTGACATGCATAGAAATGAGAGTTACTTATGCAACTCTTTTCTCACCTCTATTTATTGAGGTGCTTCTCTCCTTTTTCTTAAGAAGCATTCTATGCTTAAGCTCTCTCAATCTCTCTCTTTGTAATCTTCTTAGGATTTATCCCATTCATAATATTGTGAGTTTTTTATTTGCTTTTCCCTCCTTACAAATTATTGTGTCTCCTCTTGAATGTTGGTGTGTTTTATCTTAGTTTTCATCTTGATGGTAATATTTTCCTTCAAACAAATGCTCCTGAATTAGTACTTTCCTTTTCTTTCAATTTATTATTTCCTTTCATGGTATAAGAGTAGGTTTTACTAATCCTTGTTTGAGCTACATTGTTGAAGGTTTATTATACCTTTTGGAGCACTCACCTTAAGGCACACTCTTGAGAGAAGAAGAGCTAGAGTTTATTTTATCTAAAATTCATTTTTTTAAAATAATTTAATATTTTTCTAACCTTGCAAGAAATTAAGTTTTCTAAGTTTTTTTTTTTTTTTAATTTCAGATTTCAAATCTATGCAATAACATATCAAGTTTGTCTTTCAAATGTCCATTCAAAGTTTTTTTTTGAATAAAGCTTTCTTTTTAAATGAAATATGCAAGCATTTAAAAAAATATACATTTGGTGTAAAATTAACTATTCTTTGAAACCCCAAATAAGGGGCTATCTTTCAATAACAATTCATTTGTTTTTCAAATAACTTTTTTTTACAAATTTGCAATAATAATTTCAATAAAATATATCTAAGTTTTTTATTTAATACATTTAATCTACTCTTATAAGAAAATACAATACAATAAACTACATATAATCTATATTTTTCTTCAAAAGAATTTATTTTCATAAAATAATCTGTTGAAGTAAATTGGCCCTCAAATGTATGACTTGTTGCTGCTAGTTTGAAAAACCTAAGTAGATTTTAGATCTTTAAAACCCTAAAAATCTCATATTCATCATCCTCAACTATATTTGTAGTTTGACCTTCTTTCCCTCTATTGCTAGCATAATCTCCTCGGGTTGCCCCACCCCATTTATCTTCTTGCATTGCAAACCAGTGACTTACTTTGGGCCCACTTCTTTGCTTCTTTTAGGGAGCTCGTGTGATTAAGAGGTGGTGACCTTCTCATGTATTTCATCCATTAATAATACTTTGTATGTGTAAGAGTGGGGGACTGACCACGTTCAAGGCCCCAGGTCATGGAGGGCGAAGAGCAGAGGGCTGCCCAAACTTACCTTAGCTAATGTGGGTTTTAGGAAATAGGGGATGAGAATGATGAGGACTATAGGGCGCTTCAATCGCTTTGCAAATCCAAAATGAAGAAGGAGGCCAAATGAGTTGACTTTTAGACTTTGCTCTGTGTTTCAAGGAGCTTTCTGTCAAAGGATGAAATCACAAAACTGGGACGACATCATAGTGCGTTGTCGACTCACAGGGGCACTAGTGTCTGTATGGCTAGAAAATCTGAAAGACATGAGTAAAGTATAAAAATGAACTAACAACTTGATGGATAGTTTAAAGAAGGTCAAAAAGAGATTGTGAATTGAAAGAGAAGTACACAAATGAGATAAGAAGATTATACCAAAGGGGTTCTTGCAAATAAGTTCTTCTTTCTAGCAAACTCTAAAAAGCACCTAAATCTGCACACATAAAAGAGAGAAAAATGTTGGGGAAGGGTTGTATAAGGGCCTGCCTCAGTCAGACCTCACTTTAGTTTTTCCACCTCCACATACAACCAAGATAAAGATGATAGATAAATATGATAAAGAAGGATAAAAAAAGCACTACAAAGCAGTCAAAGTGCTACTCAACCAACATAATAGAGGAGAGGAATGGGAAGCTTACCACCTCCACCAAATGCACTCAAGGAAAATAGGGAGAAGATGAGAGTACTCGAGCCTCTATTGCAATGATGTGGTCCCAAACTTACTCTACTAAAGTAATTGAACAATGTTGTTGCTGCTGCAATGCTAGATGGAGTGCTCAAAGATGTATGGAAAATGGAATGAATGCTTGGAGGTTGCTCAAAGATTGCTAAAAGATCATAAAAGATGTGATTGCCTGGAAAAAAAGATGGAAATGCATGGAGAAATGGTGAATTTGTAGAGAAACAGGAAATTTTAGGTCGATGGGGTTGAAGTGGGGGCGTTACAACTTGTTCAAAATAGCAAGTGTAACATCTCTGCATGCTTCAAATGTGGGAATCCATTATGGACGTTAGCACCTCATGCAAATGTTTGTGCATCGTGTGGGCATCCATGATGATTTCAATTCTAACAACACGCAAAATGAGCACCAAGTGGAACCAAGGCAGCGGGCTTATGTATATTTTTGCCTCCGAACCTGGTTTTCTAAAGTGGAGAAAGGAAAAAGGGGAATTTGCACATGGGGTGAAAATTTACTCTATCACATTTTTCCCCCACTTTAGCGAGCACGAATATTGATGAGTGCTCGGTAAAGTAGATTGAAGTAATAATAAAGTTAGAAATGTACACCTATACTGACAAGGAAGCAAACCACAATCTGGTGAACTCAAAAGTGTAGGACAAGCAAAGGACTTCATAGCTTTTCAGAACTACGAAGTTGAAGAAATAAAGTTCCTTATAGATCTGCAGACCTGCAAGGAGGCATCCTCCAAGATCTCTCACATGAAGGAAGCCCAAGAAGTGCCTTACAAACCCATAGACCTACAAGGAGGATATTCTCCAAGATCTCTCACATGAAGAACATCCAAGGAAAGCGCCCTATAGGTTCTCGGTCCTTCAGGGAGGTGTCCCTCAAGATCTCTCACATGAAGGAAACCAAAGGCAAGGGCCCTACAAGTTCTCAGTCCTATAGAGGAGCAACCTCCAAGATCTCTCACATGGAGGAAGCTCAAAGGAAGCACCCTACAGGTGCTCGGTCTTGTAGGGAGGTATCCCCCAAGATCTCTCTCATGGAGGAAACCAAAGGAAGTAGACTTCGTAGAGTCAAAAGTGGTGACATGTTTATCCTTGGATAGAACATGTCAAGAATCGGTCATGCAGGCAGGAAAGCAGACAATCACACAGACAATCAATAAAATAGGAAGACTTTCAAAGGGCTCCCTCGAGAACCCAACGTGAAGAAGGGGTCCACTCAAGGAACACACAGTTCAAAAGAGATGTTTTCATCTTTGAATCAATTCGTCATCAAGGAATCTCTTTATCAAGGAATTCGAAAGGAAGAATATGCCACCACATGAGGGGAAGATCAAGGCAATTCCCACTTCGGAGGAGAAGTGTTTTCAATTTTTTTCAAAAGGATCCCTTGTTTTGAATGCTATCTTCGAAAAAGGAAAGTTTGCAAGGATTTTTCAAAAAAGATCCATTGGGCAACAAATGCATTTTTGAAAATATGAATGATGGAGAAGTGGAGTTGTCTCACATGAAAGGGACAACTCAAGCAAAGAAGAGAGAAAGATAATAAATGGGAAAAACACAAACAAAGGGCATAGGGGGATCTAGTTTCTCAGGGTCAGATTTGTCCTTGCTTATATAATAGGTAACTACGGTGCAAGGTGAAAGATCATCAATCCCAAACCAGATCAAGAATAATCCATAGAAAACAAAGTAAAAATAAAAAATTGGTTCAACATGGAAGGGAAGCCTAAATTCCCCCAATGCTTTAAATCATCCCCAATTTACCAAAAATAAAGCACAAACACAGAAGAATGATGATAAAAATAGAAGGTTTACAACACAAAAACATTCCTATATCCAAGCACCAACAAGGGTGACATGGGTCCTCTAGGCACACCTAACACAATTACGGGGGATTCAAATTACAAACACATATCTAATCTATAGATAAAGAAGAGAGGTCCTCCCCTAGCATTGATCAACCAAAAGGTCATTTGCTTCACACTCTAGATCATCATAGGGGGGAGGCAGATAGACTTGTAATGGTGTAACATCAAGGGGAGGAGATTTCAACCCTCCCGCAACAAGGGCTAAGGAAAAAGGCCTCTCAAGGTCTTCTCCACTCACCTTTTGTGGAGTAAGAGTCAACGATTTGGTGAAGATTGCTGACAGGGTTGGAACTTCGTCTATGGAATTGAACATACATCTCATAGGAGTTCCATGCTCAATCCCAATGAATGGAAGAGGGTGTTCTTGAGATCCACCACTGAGTGATTCTAGGGTGGTGACAAACTCAGGAGAAGTTGAGACTGGTTTTGTTGCTAAAACAAAACAAGTCAACACAGGGCTACCCCACGGAGGAGGTGGACTCCTCTTATGTTCTTCACTATCAGAAGAACTACTCTCTATCTTTGGCCTCATTAGGAGATGTGAACTCTCCATAGATGAGGCAAGAGGTGTAGAGGAAGAGGAGGCAAAGAGAATCATAGTAGAAACCATCGAAGTGTTTGCCATGTCTACGGGTTTAAAAAATGGTGGAACATCTAGAACAGATGTCAATAGAGTTGGCTCCACCGAAGGAGCGATGAAAATGTGCACAAGTTCCCTCGTGCTCACAATGAAATCCGAAGGTGGTGCATAACTAACTTGAATGGAAGCAGAGGGGAGAAGGGAGAAGGACACAACAACAGTCCCTAAGACAAGGGTAGTCTTCTCCTCTTCTTCTTTCCTCTACTGAGTGGCCTGCTTAGCCATAAGGAAATTTCTACAACTCTTGGAGCTAGAGGTTGGGAGTTGCACAGGGATAGAAGGCTCCTACTCATTCATAGGAGTGTCCACTACAGCTATTTCTGACAGAGGAACAAACTCCTAAATGGGAGCAAGGGGAGCAGGTTGAGAAGTTGCAGGAAGAGTCATCTCAAGAGCCTCGGCAACGGGCCTCTTCCCACTTACTCCTTTGGAAGCAGGGGTGGTAGGAGGCCTCAGATAGAATTCCCTTTAGGAACCTCTCTTTCTACCATAAAAGTAGTACCACAGTCTAGGATATCCATTTGAGAGATCTATGATCCTCAGCTTGGGTCTATGCCAAGGAGGAATCATCAGACTCAACAGATAACCATCGGGCTGACTCATCCAATACTCTTCCCAAGAAAGGGGAGAGTTTGTGGCAGTCTGGGAAGAGGTAGATTTTTCTTTTCCTTTACGAGAAGGAGCAGGAATCGACATGGACTCCTCCTTTCCTTTCTGAGAAGTGGGAGCAGTCGGTGCAGGCTCTTCCTTCTTCGTTCGGGAAGAAGAGGCAACCGATTGTTGTATCATAGGAAGGATTTTTGGCTATCCCTTTCCCTTAGTCTTATACTTTACATAATTCTTGTAGAGTAGGTCCATCCTTAGAGGGAGTGGACCTACTGGGGCGGGCCAAAAATGATCCAATGAGTACCACCACGGGACACCAAGGGCTGGTATCCAGTGTCATGCACTACATGCATGACACCTTCATGGGAAAACTTTAAGCACTTGTGAATGATGGAGGCAACTCTATTCATGGAAGCTAGCCAAGGTATGCCTAGCTTCATCCTAAACAGGTCAGACACCGGGATGACATCAAACACTGTGTCAACAGCCCTAGGTCCAACTAGGACGAACAAAGTTATTGAGCCATAAGGTTTTAATGAAAGATCATCATGCGTACGGACAGTTGATTTTGTTTCTTCATATTCTTTTTTGTGCAATGAATTAAGCCACAACGTTCCTTCGTGATGAGATTCACTCGACTCACGGGGTCTACCAAGACTCTTGTCACAATGTTTCCATTGAGAGCGGGAATGTAAAGAGGAGAGGGCTTATTATTCAAGGGTAGATCTTGTGAAGTAAAAGTTATATCTGAGGAACTGGATATAGATAGGGTAGTAGTTGCGGCCATGATCATATTGATATTGGCCTTAGAATGGGTCAGAGAGTCAGTGGATTCAACAATCAAATTGGCAGAATGCAACAAAAATGGGTTCGTGTATATCTGTAATTCATTGTTCTCCTTTGCCATCAACTTATTTGTATGTTGTTGGCTCCCATCGAGATGGATAGTACCATCCTCAATGTGATCATGTATCTCATGACACAGATGCATACAATGTTTGGTATCATGCCCATTAACACAGTGGTATTGACAATAGGTGTTTTTGTCATACCAATTTGGGTAAGGTTCTTTGACTGGCCTCGGGTTTGGCAAAGTTGTGATCTTATCCCTCAACAACTTTTGCAAGATCGATAAATAAGATTTTGAAAACTTTGTAAACTTCCTGTTACATCTAAGATTACCATTGTCTGTGGAAGAAACCACATTTTAACAGACTTTCCCTTCTCAAAGGTTGATACTATAGACCTTCCCTTAGAACAAGAACATGAAGAAGGTCCCTCGAACTGAGGAACTGTATGTTGATATTCTCGCAAGGTTACACACAAATGTGTGAAAGAAGGATACTTCATAAGGGAAAAATTTTCTTTCCAAGGCCTTTGTAAGTTCCCCAAGAATACCTTTTGCACATCGAAATCATGCAGTGGGTATGATATTTGTGAAAAGAGCTCTTGATATCGCGCTATAAAATCGGTAATCTTTTCGTTATCTCCCTGTTTACACTGGACGAGATCTGAGAAGGTCGTCTTTGGTTGAATGTTGGCCTGGAATTGTCTAAGGAATTGGTTCACAAGTTGATCAAAAGAGAAGATAGAATTGTCTACAAAGGAACAGTACCAATCGACTATTGTATCCTTGAGAGACCAGGGAAACAATTTTGCCATTAATGCATCATGATGGAAGAAGTTGGTACACAAGGCATTAAAGATGGACACATGTGACTATGGATCCCCTTTGCCACTATATTTCTCAAACTTCAAAATCTCCACTCCCTAAGGAAAGGGAGTGTTTAAAATCATTGCTGATAGCGGACTACGTTAAACGAAGGTTTGAAATATTGATTGGGTAGAGGCTTGGGAAAGACTCACCAACTAGCTCTGCATCCTACCCATATTTTGAATAAGAGCATTCAGAACAGGGTCCTTTGAAGACATAGGGCTAGAGGATCCTCCTCTAGAGCCACCACCGGAACCACCAGTGTAACCCCCACCAAAACCACCAGAGCCTCCACCTCTAGTGTGGCCTCCACCACCAGTGTGGCCCCCACCGGAGCCACCTCCACTTCCAGAGTCACTGCCATGACCTCCACCAGAACCACTTCCACTAGTACCACCTCCACTTCTGAATCCATCACTGCTACCAAAGCCTCCACCACTCACCCTGCCAAATCCTCCACTGCTAGAGGTGACAAGAGGGGTGAAGCTAAAGCCCAGGGGACCTTGTTCACTTTGATAGTTTCAGGTTTTTTAGATGCGGAGGGGATGCTGATTGAGGGAACAATGTCAGCCATGTGTGCTAAGATGGAAGAAATTGATACTCCCAATTGCCCTTCTTGTCTTTCAAAAGGGGCTCTCTATATAAATTGAGGATTATTTGAAGGGGCACATTCTTTTGTCAGACAAGTAAGGCTAGCTAAGAGCTCTATGCCTTTTCAGTCCTTTTTTACCATATGTTTTAACTCACTAATGATTTGAGAAGCTTTGGCCATCCTCAGGTTTCTTTCTAAATGATTTCCTAGGTCACCCAACCTCTTGCTTAGGGTGGCGATGTATTCAAGAGTGATTTGAACAACTTCACACTCATCCACTGACAATGATGTGGGAGATGCAGGAGTTGGGTTAGTCTCATTAGAGAGTCCTAACTCCCCTCTTGACAACTGCTCCAAACTGAGGGCAAGACCAAAAAAGAAGCCTATAGAAAGGCCAGTAGTGAAACCAATAGAGAGACTAGTAGAAAAACTGGAATTGACCTTCAACATGTACATCAAAAGGTGTCGTAGACTTCTCCTTACAATATGCCCAAAAGTTGGTGACTAGGTTGTAATGCTCATACAACTCTCAAAAATACAACAGTCGCCAGGAGTAAGGGAAAATTTTTAACACCGACAGATGAACAGACGTTGGTTCACGTCGGGTTCACCAAAAATGTAAGAGTGGGGGATTGACCATGTTAAAGGCCCCAGGTCACAGAGGGCCAAGAGCAGAGGGCTGCCCAAACTTACCTCAGCTAATGTGGGTTTCAACAAATAGGGGATGAGAATGATGAGGACTATAGGGCACTTCAATCACTCCACAAATATGAAATGAAGGAGGCCAAATGAGTTGAATTTCAGACTCGACTCTATGTTTCAAGGAGATTTTTGTCAAAGGACAAAAGCGCAGAACTGGGATGACAACGCGACACACTGGCGTCTCATAAGGGTGTTGGCGTCCATTCAACCAAAAAATATAAAAGACAGGAGTAAAGTCTAAAAAAGAACTAACAGCTTGAAAAATAGTTTAAAGAAGGTCAAAAAGAGACTGTGAATTGAAAGAGAAGTACACAAATGAGATAATAATATTATACCAAAGGGGTTCCTATAAATAAGTTCTTCTTTCCAGTAAACTCGAAAAAGCACCTAAACTTGCATACAGAAAAGAGAGAAAAATGTTGGGGAAGGGCTATATAGGGGCCTGCCTCAGTCAGACCTTTCTTTGGTGTTTCCACCTCCACATACAACCAAGATAAAGATGATAGATAAATATGATAAAGAAGGATAACAAAAGCACTACAAAGCAATAAAAGTGCTACTCAACCAACGTAATAGAGGAGAGGAATGGGAAGCTTACCACCTCCACCAAATGCACTCAAGGAAAATGCGGAGAAGATGAGAGTACTCAAGCCTCTGTTGCAATGGTGTGGTCCCAAACTTACTCTACTGAAGTGATTGAACAATGTTGTTGCTGCTGCAATGCTGGATGGATTGCAAATGGAGTGCTCAAAGATGTATGGAAAATGGATTGAATGCTTGGAGGTTGTTCAAAGATTGCTAAAAGATTGGAAAAGATGCGATTGCCTGGAAAAAAGATGGAAATGCATGGAGAAATGGTGAATTTGTAGAGAAATAGGTGATTTTGGGTTGGTGAGGTCGAAATGGGGGCGTTATAGCTTGTTCAAAATAGCAAGTGTAACATCTCTGCATGCTTCAGATGCGAGAATCTGTTATGGACGTTAGCGTGTTGCATAGACGTTTGTGTGTCGTGTAAGCATCCACAATGGTTTCGCTTCTAATGACACACAAAATGAATTCCAAGTGGAACCAAGGAAGTGGGCTTATGCAAATTTTTGCCTCTGAACTTGGTTTTCTAAAGTGGAGAAAGGCAAAAGGGGAATTTGCACATGGGGTGCAGATTTACTCTATCACAGTATGCAACCTCTCCTTGGGCTTCTCCTTAGTAGTGAGAGCCATTTCTTCTCACACTTCTTGGTCTCCCACCATAGTCATTGCAATGCAATCTCATTATTTCTTCCCTTGGTTGTTGTCATGCCCTTCATGCAAGCTCACACTAGAGCTTATCTCTTCCCTCCATCGTGAGCTCGAAGGTCAGCTACTTCACCACCCATTTTTGGGCTCTTTCTTATTTCCTAAAACCTAAATAAAGTTTTTCCACCCATTTTTTAATAGAAAAAGTTTTTTAAATTAAAATATTTATATCTTTTAATTTTTTTTATATGATTTTTTTAAATATAAACTTTCACTCTTTAATTTTTTTTTTTGATTAGGGGAAAAGCAAGTTTTGATGGGACCTGAAACCCATTATAGAATAGTTTTGAAGGGAGTTGTAACCCTGTCAAAGCAAAGCATGTGCTACTAACAAGACAATCCATAGACCAACAACAACAACTAATAGAAAAACAAGACTACTCAAGCTACAACATATAAGAAATAAAGGGACTGTGATCCCTTTACAACCAGGTTTTAACCAGGACTTGAAACCCTTAGGTAAACAAAGACACCACCTGCATCAGCAAACCAACCGCTCAAGAAAGACACCACTGAGCCAAGAAAAATAGTCATCTTAATTATGTAGAACACCATCAAACCCCTAACCAACAACACCAGAAAATCCAAAATCTCCAACTCAATAGGGGAGTTAGAGAGCACAATGGAACAATGAAGCACATCATCCTCTTGTAGCAACACCTCACCTGAATCACCACCAAATCCTTCACTCTTCTTCCCACACAAGCTCCACCTCGATAGGAACAAGTAGAAGAGAAAATAACTCCCCAGAAAATCTATAACAACCACTTCCACCTCAATAGAAGAGGGCTCTGCCTCAATGGGAGAAGTCTCCAACTCCATAAAAGACCCCAACTATAGACCCAAAGAGAGAAAATACTTTGAAAGGAAGGGAAGTCACAACCTCCATTGGCTTGGTACGATAATTTCTCAAGAAAGAAGTAGAACACACCTCAACCAACAGGATTAAAAACAAAATATTTTGAGCCTTCAGAATAAAAATGTGTAACAACTCAGCCCACAAGATACCCTTTATCACAAACACAAAATAATAGGATCCACTAGTCCCATAACAACAAAACACCACAAAGCCAAAACCAAGGCCAAAACAACTCCTCCATGCAACTTTGGTGAGGCCAAGAACCACATAGACAAATTTCACAAGGAAGACCAAACACAAAACAACCTCCAAAAAGAAATAGCATAAAAAGACACCAAGTTGCTCCAGAAAGAGAGAACATAGAGGCCAAGAGGAATGAGGGTGAACAATAAAACCTTGCATCATAGCCTCAGGAAACTTATAAAAACCCAGAACCAGTAAGCCTGTAACACTACCACAAGCCAAAACCAACCCCAAATGACACCCAAGTAAAGAAGAGACACTTCTCAAACACCCAAAGTGCCCGAGGAACCAAGAAATCAAACCAAACCCAGGTCCATACACTTGGACCTGGGGTAAAGCATCGAGCTCTAAAAGAAGAACGAGCCCAAGGACAGACCTCCAAACCTCCTGGAGGCCACACCAAATAGGAAAACAAACCCCAAACAAAATAGAACCTTCAAAAAATACCAAGGTCCAAACAACAAGCTCCAAAACATTACAAGAAAAAGGGTATTTCAAGATCAAACCCCACCTAGATTGCACCGCAAAGCCCTTCCAGAGGTGAAACCAAGCCAAAAAGATAATCAACAAATCCCACCAACAACTTAGTCGATACACAGAGGCCATCAACACCAATCCAACGAGGGATACAGATTATCCAGGAGCCTAGGGAAAAGGAAATCTCACCAAAATAGGTCATAGCAAGCACCCACAACTTGCCAGAAACACACACAGGAAGGGCATCCAATGAACCCAAAAAGGAAATAGCCACATCAAAAATTTCCTACAAGCCTACAACACCATCTGCATCTGCATCTTCATCAGACTCAGAGGCATCCTCTGAAACTCCATCCTCAAAAATAAACTCAAATCAAGAAAGTGAGATCCAAACCTTGAGGAGATGTGCATGAAATTAGTCCTTCAAGGAAGCCATTGAAGGGTGGTGAGTTGCAGCACTATTGAACACCTAGAATACTAAGAGGGGGGTGAATCATTATTCCTTGAAACCACTTGAATATTTAAATATTCACTCCACACATCATATTCAAATTACAGTAATAAACCATGAAAGTAATCATCAAAGCACATAACACATGAACACCAAAATTTTATGTGGAAAACCCAAACGGGAAAAACCATGATGAGGATTACCTCACAATATATTATAACCAATCATAACATATTATAGAATGGATCACTACCTTTTGGACCCACTTTCTGAAGAACTCACTATCTAAAGAATAAGAGAAATAGAAAAGAGGGGTGGATTGTTGTCAAGATTCGAACTACTAATAAAGCATCTACAATATGAAGGAGATATAGTTCCACTGGAGCTCAAAATATTGAATCAACACACTTCATACTACACCACTTCCACACTTTTCTCTACTTTACATTCACATCACATTTGCACTATACTCACTTCGCATTGTATTACATTGTCTTCACACTACAACATCAAAAATGATCTTACATTTATGCCCATCACATTACAAACACCTACAACATCAATTAGGTCAGCCTAATTAGATGTATTGTGCATAATATAACTTTTTGGCTCAAGATTCAAACACACACATTCGTGCCTTAATTCAAAACTTGTAACACATCAACATAGGTTAGAGGGGGCCTATAACAACTCCATCATATTGATCAACACTTCCTTTAACTCCACACGACCCCAAACATATTAGTTTGGCACCGTAGGTGAAGTGACACCAAAATACACCAACTGTTCATCCACAAAATGACATTCAGACCATTCCAAATAGGTACTCTATATCGGTAACAGTGTCACTCACAGACCTAATAAATTTTCATCATTATCTTAGACACCAGAGGACATAGAAATATGAAACTTTGGATTTAGATTTGTGTAAGGGGAACTAATGGATCAGAGATTAGTACCAATGAATGAATTCAAAATTAATTCAAAAAAGATAACAAGACCCACTTACCCATGAAATGTAATTGGAGGTTAGCATAAACAAATGAAACACAAATGAATTTAGAAACTACAATCATACCATCCCATGGTTGAGTGTATTTGTGTTGAAGATGGATGTTGGATTGCTTGATTCAACACAAAGCCTCCATGATTACAAAATCTTGATAAGATGATGATCTAGAATGCAAGGATATGTTCACTCAATTTGCTCAATAATCAATCTGACATGACCTTTCTACAAATTCTTTAGATAGATTTATGAGAGGGATGAGGGTTATTTTATAGATTTGATTGTTTCAGATGAACGATCTAGATGCAAGGATGAAAGATCAGGATCACTGGTTCATATCCATTGAGAGGAAATAGATTGATCAGCTAACTCACCTAATTAATCCAATTAAGGGAATTAATTGGATAATCAGTGGGATTGGATTGAATTAATCAGTGGAATTGGGATATTAGATTGAGAAATTAGTGGACATGATTTATTCAATCAAAATATGTGAGGATGATTTAATTAATTAAATAATTAATTAACCTTGAGAGGAACATGCAAGATGTATTTGATTTATAAATAAGAGTTTATTTATTAATAGACTATGTTGAGTGAATTTGGGGAAATTGAATAATTGATTTAATTATTCAAATTTGGAGAAGGGAAAGTAGATTAATTAAATAATTAATGATAACTATTTAATTAATTTAGAAAAATAAGTAATGTTAGTGACAATTAAAGAATTTGTGTTTATTTAATTAATCAGGAGGAATAAGGTTAAATTAGTGATGTCATAGTGAATTAATTAAACAATTCAAGATTATTTAATTAATAGAGGAAAATAGGGTTAATGATGCAAATGATGTTAAAAAGGGGATTAATGATGTTAATGAAGTGAAATGAAATAATGATAATGAAAGTGATGTTGATAATGGAAAAATGCAGTTTAGGATGTGTGATATGTGTTAAGCCATTTTTACATGTCTACATTTTTCCCCTCTTTGACATAATGTACTTAATACATTGTTTCAAATAATTCAATGTTCAGATCAAGAAAGAAAAAAATTAATATGCCCTACTATGCCCTGAAGGTCAATGGAAGGATGATAAGATGTTAGGCTGCCCGCTCAAGAGGTTGGCAAAAAAAAGTACTTTTATGGTCGGGCTCGCGACAAGGTTCAGGATTAGGTCTATTGCATAGAGGGAAAAAAAAAAAGGTCCTAGGGGTCTCTTTTTAAGGTTTGGGGTGATCTAGGGTGCATAAAACTTAACTTACGAGGGTTCCTAGGCTAAAAATTAGGATTTTGGGGGTTAAAATGGTAAATTAGGGTTCATTTAGCCTCATTTGCACTCCCAGCCTCTTTGAATTTTAGCTCTCTAGAGATTTCCTTCTGTGATTGTTGATTTGCGATGGCTTGTATTCCTAGTGCCCCACACAAAGTAGATGTATTCCATAATTCCAGAGGCCAGCCATCAAAGGGATTGTGATACATCTTCTTTCTATTTTCATTTTCATCATTTTATGCTTTTGTAATTAATGCTCAAAGTCAAACTAGGACAATAGCAGTAATTTTGTAGGAAGGTCACTATCGTCATGATATGACCACTCTAGTACTAGGTTAGAATATCGCTTACGTTCAAACTTCATGCTATCATTGAATTAGACTACTATTGTAAAAATTCATCACTATTGTTTGTTCATTATTGTAAAAAAACCATGCATTAGATAATATTGGTAAACAACCACTATCGTGAAAAGTAATTGCTATTGTAGTTGTAGCAGGCTCGCTATTGTTTTAGTGAGCTGCTATCGTAGTAAAATAGGGTCGCTATTGTAAAATAGGGGCACAATCATACTAGAAAAGCTAGCTATTGTTAAAAATGATTGCTTAAGCTAGTTTGTTTATAGTTTTAAGTTCCTAATTTGATTTTCTAGAAAAAATTTGACACTGTGGGTTGAATGTTTGAAGGTAGTTCTCAAACTGGACTATATTCCAGAGAGCATCAGCTATGACACTTGCTAGATTTGATTGTTGGCTTCGAGGAGCTCGAGAGGGACTTCTTGGATGCTATCGAGTTGCGATACATCTGCCACATGTCAGAAATCTGAGCTCATAGGGCCATGACGACTATTCTAGTGGAGAGATGAAGATCTGAGACCTCTTCATTCGACTTGCCTACTAGAGAGTGTACCATCACTCTTGAGGATGTATGGAGGATCTTGTGGATCCCGATTCATGGGGAGTTGGTCACATATGATGTTCAAAGGGGTACCCAGGACATGCAAAGACTTTTTGGGTGTAGAGTAGTTGTAGGTGGTGGACTCAAAGATTGATTTGACTCCACTTGTAGATGGTGTTGACCCCATGGCCATGGTTTTAGCACGTTTAATTATCAAGCCCTTGATGCCTGATCATAGTGAAAGAGGATTTCCTATTGGTTGGGGTATCTACATCGAGCAGATGATGGATCACGGTACATCGTATTCTTGGGGACTGTGTGTGTTGGATCATTTGTATAGAGACATGCATAAGACTATCTACCATAGTGGAATTTCCATTTCAGTTGGGATGAGTCTCCTTCACCTATGGGTGTGGGAGCATATTGTAGTGATATGTCTGGATGGCATAGTTCAATGGGATTCTGATCATCCCTATTCATATAGATATTTTGATTATTTGCACTATACTCAATCAGGCAGGTTATCATACTGGTGAGGCATTTTTTATGAAGCTACATTGTTTATTTGGAGACCCTTTATGGCATGCGAGGTGTGGGCTGATGACCATGATCAGTTGACTTATTGCAGTTAGACTCGATAGCTGATAGGATGAGTTGACATCATTCTAGAGAGGTATTTTCCTAACAGGGTTATGAGATAGTTCGGTGAGAGATAGAATCACCCTACAGATGCATACCATGCCTATTTTAGACACATGACGTAAGAGGTCAATGTGTGGGGGCCCGAAGCTGATTCAAGAGTGATCATTACATAGTTTAGAGAACTTGCACCTATTGTATGGGGATGGTCAATTGGTCCCCCAAATCTAGGGATCACTAGGGATTACACACAGTGGTAGGCCCGACATCAGCCCTTGAGATTTATAGCTCTCACTGATGTTGGTTTGGTGATTGGACAGGTTCGTAGGATGGCCGATGTTGCAGGGTAGAGAGGAGACATACAGAGACTTTAGATAGCTGATGAGTAGTACCAAAGGGCATAGGATGAGCAGGGTGACAGTGATCAAGGGAAACATGGTCAACATGATCAATAGCAGGAACCACAAGAACCTCCCCCATAGGGGCATATAGAGCACAAATTGGTCAACTTACAGTTGATAGAGATGCTAGAGTTGGGGAGAGAGATGCCAAGATTTCTCGACGATAGTTTGTGGATGCCTAGGTAGTTAAATTGACCACAAAGAGGGACACTGTCAGGGCAAAGAGATTCTCTCTGTCAGGAGAGGGATGCATTGTGGCAAGAGATGGCTACTGAGAGGTAGCAAAGGACAGCCTTGGAGATTTCTCATGCTTCCCCGAGATTAGTGGTAGAGGGAGAGAGGCCTTGATAGAGGAGAGGGCATACTACAAGACTCTCTATGAGCCTGTGGTTCCGAGGGTGATGAGACATCCTAGATTTGGGATGCTTAGTAGTGCCATAGGTACAGAGTCATTGGGTGGCTAGTCAGTTAGACATCCACACTAGTCTCCTCTTCAGCCACACTAGTCTCCTACACATAACCATTGAGGCCAACATGATGGAGAGCAATGTAGATCCTCACCTTGGGATGAGCAACAAGGTTGACATTGATATTTCATGATCTTTATGTTTATGTTATTGTATCATAGACTCTATTGTAGAAATATCTTTTTGTTTATACATTCATCGGCCCATCTGAGGCCTCGTATATATTCTGTATATTTTGATATCACACATGATATTTTATGATGTACTGGCACTTCAAATTTTTTGATGATATACAAGACACCATTTTTGTCATGGCATATGTGTTATGTGATGCTTATGGATGCTTAAATGTATATGATAGATGATTTATGATTATATACTCATGTTTTTGTACTCTTCTAATGCATTTATATGATAGATAATATGTAATGGATAACGTTATGATGTATGATGTTTTATTATATATGATGGACATGATATGTACTGATGAGTTTTATGGATGCAAGATGCATGCAATTCTAATGACCTTGTGATGCAGGATGCATATGTTAGTCAAAAGACATGTTAGTATGATTAGAGATAGATAGAAGTGTTGGATGATTGATATAATTTCTAAAAAATATATGGATTATGCTTATGATGATATGTATTAATGAGATGATTGATGATATGTGATTATATGCATTGTTGAGTTTGCTTTTTCTTTTGTAGTGTAGAAAAATGTATCCCTTTACATTTTCACACTTAATTAGGAATTAATATTAGAATGAACTTAATTATTCCTTAATTCAATGTTGTAATATGTATTTTACATATTCACATTAAGTTTAGGGCCCTATTAATTAAAACAGACTTAATTGTGCCTTATTTTTGGTGTTGTAGAGTGTACCTCTTTACACTTTCACACTTATTTAGGGCTCCCTTAATTAATTCAGGTTAATTTGTCCTAATTGGTCCCTTTAATTCAAATCCAAGCCTAATTAATTTCATTTTTGAAGAGGAAACCTAACATTCATTAATTCCTAAACATGACACTTATCATTGAGCAATATGTGTCCTAGGTGAGTGACCTAGGACCCATTCACCCATGGGTGAATGGGTCCTCACTTAGACCTAGGACCTAAATTTGAATTATATTTTTGGTGATATTTTAACATCTTCAAATCTATATTCACATGTCAGCTTGTGTTATTTGAATTTCAGGAAATTAATGTTACATGCCTATAAATATAAGGTCATTTCAACATGTTTCACTTAACAAGTTTATGAGAAGATTTCTATGAGATCAAGAGCATTTCAAGGCATTCAAGAGAAGATTTATTGAAGAATTATTGCAACAATCAAGATCCAATTGTCATGTCAAAGTCTTCTTGCATCATGCATGTTATTGGAGCTAATATGTTGAGGTAGAGTTGATGATCCATTCAAGCATTCAAGGCATTGTTTCAAATCAAGTTTCAAGATCAAGATCCGCATCCATTGAAGCTATTTCATTCAAGTTGCAGATCTACATTCCAAAGTTCATTCAAGGATTTGGTGAGTTGTGACAAATATTTTTTCATTCATCATTCCTTTCATACTATTTTGTTTCATTTCAAGGTTTGATTATCAAAACAGGGTTTGACCAAGGTAAACCCCCATTCACCAAAATAAAACATTTTCCCCTCTTGATTTGTGTTTGCAGATTTAGGTGGAACAAATATTGAAGATCTCTTGAAGAGAAAAATTGGAGAACTTGTCAAAGTTGCAAAAGTTGTCATCTCACGGAAACTCAATTATAGAATTTATTTCCATCTTTTCAAACCTAAAACTTTAGCAAATTGAGAGATTCAAATCTCTTGTAGAGGCTTCTGAAAGTTGCAGGAAAACTCTAAACCAAGACTTGTTCGCCCCTGGGTGAATGAGTCCCAGGTTAGCTTTAGAAAAGCACTTTTGGTGACTGGTACACGTCATCTTACCTCTCTTTGATCTGCAATTTGATTTCTGGTTCCATTATTATTGAGCATAATCTATTAGATCTAAGTTGTATATTGCATTTTGGGTTTGATTTGCTATTTTTAATCTTTCTCCCCAAATTTTTGTTTAATCAAGACTCCCATCCTTGCAAAAACAAGGAAATCATTAGATTCACACTTTGACTTGACTCACCTAAAGTTTGATAGTCCTTTCATTGTGTGGATCTCATTTCCTAATGAAATAGTGAAAGATAGATCCCTAATTGATCCATAATCCCACATTAGCACCTATTTTCTTCATTTCAACTTTCATGAGGGACTAAGTATTTTTTTAGCAATCCTTATTGATGTAGCAAATAGACATGATGCACCAGGGAATTAATGACCCAAGTCACTTTGCATCTATTGCATGGAATTTGACTCCACAAACAAAGAGTATTCTTGCTCATACCAGACATATGGAAACCCTGTTAGAGTGTATGGGTGAGAAGTTTCAAAACATTTTTGAGTAGTTACATTGAATGGTATGGAGTACCTAATATGCAACCACAACACAAGTTTCCCTAAAATGACTTCCACACACAAAACAAAACAAGTATTCACTGTGGTAGTATTGCAAAAACATCCAACAAATAGAGAAGACAGAAAAACAATGATCAATGCCCCATTCCTTCCTCTCTAAATCCTTATGCACATCCTTGAGAGATCCTGGAAATGTGACAATAAGATAAACCAAAAAGATAAGATCATAAAAGATAAATAATGTTGTATCACTTGCCATAGATGTTTTGATGTTTCATGATGTTATCCTTCGATGTTTTCTATTGTAGGAATGTTTTATCAGTTAAGACACATGTTAGGATGTTGATGATGATTTTCAAAAGGCATGGTAGTTAACACTCAGGCATTATTTTAGTATGATGATGATCCAATTGTTTCGTTTCTTTGTTTGGAAGGTTTGTATTTTGATGTTTTCTTTGCTTGCTGATTGTGTTGTCAAAGGTTGAAGGCAATGATTTTTTATTATGGATGGAGAGTTTATCATGGATAGGTGATAACAAGGATAGGATTTTTGGAGTTTTCTTTATGTATTTCTTTGAATGTTTTTGTGCTTTTTGAGGTTATTTGAAGTTGTCTTTGACATTTTCAAGATACTCAAAAAAATTTGGTGTTTCCAAGAGATGTAGAGACCAAGAGGGGGACCTAAGGGGACTTAACTAATGCCTTGGGGGCTCATCAATGATGGCCTTTCCTACATATGTGTAGAGACGATGTAGTTTGAATGACCATGATACACACTATTTTTGGAGTTTTCTAATTGTTTCTAAATGTTTTTGGATTTTGATAAGATATTTAAATATTTTTGGATTTTTGACCAAGTTTACAGACCAAGAGGAGCACCTAAAGGGACTGGCCTAGTGCCTCGTGGGCTCATCAATGATGGCCTTTCCTATGTTCTACACATAGAGACAACGTAGTTTGATTATTTTTACTCAATTGCGGATCATCCAGAGACAACCTATAATGTTTTGTGGGATTTTTTGTTTTACAACTTTATTTTGGATTTTAACGATTTTCTAGATGTTTTTTATTTTGGTAGTTTTTTGGATGTTTATTTATTTATTTTTGATAGTTTTCTACAAGTGATGGGATGAACAAGGATCCAATCCACTACCAAGTTCAAGAGGTTTCCCCCTATTTGGAATAGGATTACGTTTTTATTAGGGATAGGTGGATAAAATGAATGGTGGATAGAGATGGTGCAACAAAGTTCAACACTTGATCAGTTATTGAGCCATGGTTGAGTGCACATTTTACTATGGGATAGATGGAGTGGATGCAATAGTAGATGGATAGTTTTGATAGATGAGGATGTATGATTTATTCAAACACAAAAAAAATTTACTAGGTTTTCACTACGGTACCAGTCCTAGAACCACCACAAGTGGTTTTCAATTAAAGGATGATTTTTTTCTCTTTACTATTTTCTTGATTTTTGATTTTTTTTCTTTTTTTTCTTGGGATATTTTGATACACTTAGGTGTAGAAATTCTTAAGATAACTATTGTTAAGAGGTTCAGCTAGAGGTTCTCCTTTCGACATAGCCAACTAATATGCTCTAGAGCCATAGCTTGCTATAATGATGCATGGACCTAGCCAATTTGGTTCAAACTTACCTTTCCCATCTTGATTCAGCTGAATTTTTTAATTTTCCTTCAGGACCAAGTCACCAACCTAAAATTTCGTATTTTTGATTCTCTTATTGTAGCTTCGCTTGAGCTTATTTTGATAGGCTTGGAGATGGTTTAATGCACTCAAGCATCTTTCATCTAGGAGCTCAAGCTTGTTGAGTCTGGATACCTAATACTCTTTGTTGCTAACAAGATCCTTCAATGATACTCTCAGGGATGGGATTTCAACCTCTATAGGAAGTATTGCTTCAAATCCATAGACCAAGGAAAATGGAGTTGCACTTGTTGGTGTGCGGATGTTGGTTCTATAAGCCCATAAATCTAGGTTTAGTTGTAGGTGCTAGTCATGGTTGGCATCATTAATAGTTTTCTCTAAGATTTTTTAGGATGGTCTAATTAGATGCTTCGACGTGGTCATTTCTTTGGGGATAATATGGGGTTGAAAAATGGTGTTGTATAGAGAATCTCGAGCAAAGCTCACAAACATCTTGGTTCTTAAATGGAGTTCCATTATCTTCTATGATAGTTTGTGGGATACCATATCGAAAGATAAAATAGTTAAGAATGAACTTAGTTGTTTGTTTCCCTGTGATATAGGTTAAAGGAATAGCTTCTATCTATTTTGTAAAGTACTATGTGGCAGTGATGGTGAATTTGTGTCTGTTGGATGAGGTTTGTAATATATTTCCTATTAATTCAAGTTCCCACTAAGAGAAGGGACATGGAGTGGTGATAGGATGCAACTCTTACACAAGTGTATGCACAAGATCTCCATGTTGTTGGCATTAAAAAAATTTCCTCGAAAAATGAATTGCTTCTTGCTCTAGTGATGGCCAGTAGTACCCTATTTGTAGAAACTTATGGACTAGGTTAGGCCCACTAGCATGGGACCCAAAAAAACCTTCGTGTACTTCTTGCAAGGTAGTTTTTGCTTCTTCCATGTTGATACATCAAAGTAATGTACCATCGAGACTTCAACGGTATAAAGTATCTCCAAGAATGGTAAATCGAGAAGTTTGGAAGAAAAAGGTTTTCTTTTGATTAGCTGTTAGGTGGGGTGGTATGATTTATGCTAGATATAGGCAAATGTATCATCATACCAAGGTGAGTCAAGACCAATAACATCACATACGAGTTCGGATTCAGAGATTGATGAGTTCAATTTATGGCTCAATTTTGATAGAGTTTATTATCCATTTGTTGTTGTTGTCATAGACTTTGATACTTGGTTGTTGACATTTTCATGTTATTTCCTCAAAACCATAGACATTGGGCATAAGTTTATCTTTGTGGTTTTTAATGACATTAACATGCTATGAGAACTATCTATGTTTATTTTACATGTGGATTAATGAATGTTACTTTAAGATAGTTATAGATATGCAATTGTTGTGTGTGCTAATGTTGTTATGCAGATATAATTAGAGCCTGCAAAGTTGAGGAAGATTTTTCCAGCTAATCATTTTCCATAAAGGACAAAAAGGTGATCATTCAAAGGTCAATGGAGGGAAATTCCTAATTTGAACCAAATATTTTAACTGCATTATAAATTATCACAATTATTTGTTGAGCGAATATAGGAAGTTTTGTTGTGCTAGATCTACGTTAAAGAAAACTATCTTGACAAGATTCCACGCATGCATAACCTCCTCTCCACTTTCTATGATTTCCATAAAGTGGTGTCCTCCTAATCTATTGGAGTTGACCTCCTTGCTAGATAGTTAGTTAGTAGTTTTTCCTTCTATAAATAAGACTCAAATGCTCCTTCTCAGAAGGTTGATTGATCTGATGTTGTACTCGCATACTTAGTTTATCAGTAATACAACTATGTTGCTGCTCTATTGTAATCTTGCTTTCAATGAATAAAATGAAGTTACAAGTTTGTTGCATCTAAGTTAGTCTTAAGGAATATTCATCCAAGGGGGACCACTTGGTGAGCATTCCATCCTTCTAGCTTAGTTATTACTTTTTTGTTCACCAATAGTTACAAATCTGGCAATTGTTTGTTCCTACAACCACTAGAATTCCATTCTATGACTATTCCTGCAGCCAAAGCAAACAGAGTAGTTTCCTATCCGTATGCTAAGATTTTCATTTCTATTGTTGGTTGATGTTCAGTACTTATGTTATTTCCTTCTAAGAAATTTACTTTCAGCATCATGTCTTTTCTAGTTGTAGAATGAATATGGCTGCTAAGGATTCCTAGTGCACATATTGTGCTGTCCCATTTCAAGTCTATGTCTCTGGGTTGATAATTAAATGAACCTTCATGATGATTAAGATGGATATTTAAAAAATATGTCCAATCTCTAAATCATGGCTTTAAGGGCTTGGTTGTTGAATCATTAGAGGAGGCCAACATTTTGGCATCATTTTCGGGGATGGTGTCAAACTAGGAAGTTCTTTAGAGTCATTTCCAGCTTCTTTCCTATTTTTAGTAGCTCTAAAGTTTTCTTTTACTATACCTCTCATTAGAATAAGTAATGACTTGCCATTCTTTCACTAAATTCTTTGTGTGAGTTAGCTGATACTAAGTGATACTGCATGCATAGGGGTAGGAGAAGAGATTCTTATGGGAGATTTCTTCCTAATAACCCTAGTCCCAATGACCAGCTAGTTGTGTTTCATAATTTTCTAGAAGAAGAAGAAGTAGAAAACCCTTTTGTTGATGCACCTATTGATTTGACTAATTATGAAACCTCCTCTGAAGAGCAAGCTGACCAAAACCAGCCTAATAATCATTTTACTTTGATAATCCATCAAGCACAAATGGGTGATAGAAATAGAGAAAACCATCCAAATTTTCCATTCACTATCATTGACCAAAATGAAATTGACAACCTCAAGAACATTAATGCTTCAGTTCTCCCTAAGTTTTATGGGCTAGTAAC
The DNA here is from genome assembly GCA_007258455.2 of Sequoia sempervirens. Lineage (NCBI taxonomy): Eukaryota > Viridiplantae > Streptophyta > Pinopsida > Cupressales > Cupressaceae > Sequoia > Sequoia sempervirens. Next base: position 960,648,071 of record VDFB02271358.1, read on the forward strand.
AAAGGATCCAGATACCTTCTTGTTTGAATTTGATATCCTCTAGAGAAGCTATGACTACACTACTGATGCTCATAGGCTTAAGTTGTTTCCTACCACCTTGAAGGATGTTGCATTAAGATGGTTCATGAGTTTAGGTAGGAATATTGTTGATACTCAGGCTGATATGAAGGAGAAGTTTCTTGAGAAATATAAGGAGTACTGTAGAACCAGTGATATGAGTGATATCTTCTGGATGCAGCATAAGGAGGGTGAGAGTTTGGAGGACTATGTGGCAAGGTTCTTGTTTTGTCTATAGAAGTCCCCATGCCATGCACTCAATGAAGAGTCTTAGAAGTTGCTCTTCCTCAAAGGGATCAATGAAATTTGTATTGATGCTCTTGACTTGGTAGGAGGAGAAGATATCACCCAAGTTCCTTAGGATGATATTAAGAAGATGTGTCAAAACTACTCCAGGGCAGCTCTCAAGAAGGGAAGAGGATACCAATCTTCCATGGGTAAATCCTCTACCAATGGAGTCTCAAGGATGGAGATTACTCACTTGTTGTCAAATTTCAAGCAAGAAATTATCAGCAATATGGTCACTTAGCTTGATACTCTTCAATCAAAGAAGAAACATGAGGAGGCAAAGGCAATGTTGGTAGAATATTGTCCTCACTATAGGCAAAAGAAGAGGGACTATAGAAGTAAAATGGTATCCAACATTGACAAAAAACACATTCCACTTGAGTTTAGACCAATTGAGGGTGATGATGAGCAATTCTTCTATGTTGCACAAAAAAGCCCATGGGATTCAAGACAAGGTATGCCACCAGACCTATTATCCTTTAATGGACCTTCCATGAATTCTTATGCATCTGGTAATCAATGGAAACCCCCATACCCATCTAACTTTGGAGGTTATCCACCTCAGCCTTGGAATAACCCTCCAAATGCTTGGCCCAGTTACCAAAATAATCCCCCTCAGTGGTAGCAAAATCAGGGGAATTGGCAACAACCTCAAGGAAACTGGCAATCAATATCGCAATGAAGGGGAGGACAACAATGGCCAAACCAAGCAACTGGTTACATGAAACCACCTTCACAGCCTCAAGAGCCTACCATAATGCCTCCTCCTAACTCAAAATCTAGCACACTTAGACCTAATCAGTTACCAGCTCAGCCCACACCTAACCCAAATAACAAACCACAACAGCATCCAGTCTATTATGCAGATCCTAATCAATTCCCTACTTATGATGTGAGTGTGAGTGATATCCACTTGCGTCCAACAACCACTTTGTAATATTCTTCCACCCCTATCATCACTAAGCTTCCTGTGGAAGATGAGGAGCCTCAAAATCCATCTAAAACACCTGCTCAGCCAAGTGTGCCTACCAATCCTGAACCAGTTCTACAATTTGATCTAGAACCACCATTTCCTCAAAGGTTAGAAGTTGTCAAGCCAAAGGAAGAAACAACCTTTGATATTTTGGATTATTTAAAGCATTTATGTGTTAATATACCATTTTTCCAGGCCATAAAAGCTGTTCCTATATACAAAAAGGCAATCAAGGAAGCATGCCTCAAAAATCCTGGAAGGAAAATAAAAGACCCCACTACTATCCATGTGGTAGGACAGTTGGCAGATATTATGCTTGGGAAAGTGATTGTTTCTAAGTACAATGACCTAGGTAGTCCTATAGTTGAAGTCATCATAAATGGGATCCAAAAGAAGAATGGTCTAATAGATTTGGGGGAAGCTATTAATGTGATGACTCAGGATATCCTGTAGCAACTGAACATTACAAATCTATGGCCTACTCCTACTGTCCTGCAACTTGTTGATAGTTCCACTATCAAACTTGATGGTGTAGTGGAAGACCTTGTTTTCATACTAGATTCTTGGAAATATCTAGTAGATTTCATGATCCTTTCCCCTAAAGGTTCATTAGGAGGGTATCCCATCATTTTGGGAAGGCCATGGTTGGCCACAGTAGATTCCTACATTGGATGTCGGGCAGGGAACATGACTATTTATGATGGTAGAAGTACTAAAAAGCTTGCCCTTTATCCTCCTGCTCAGCCATCTCATGATATGGATAACCCTATTTGGCTGCATGTTGGTGAAGAAGCTAAGGAGATCAATTCAGTGGCACAACTCCTAATGATAGGTAAAAGTCCTTTCCTGAAGCTACAACAAGAGGATGACATATTGTCCAATATAATTCAAAACAGTTATGAAACACATGAAGAATTACCTGATTCTGAGTCTAGTTCTGCTGGACCACTGCAGAAACTTTTGCGTGCTCCTGCAGCTGAACTTCCTACAACAATGGGTATGTCTCATACATTTCTACCACATGAGATAAAAATGCAAAGCATTAGTGAAATGACTATGGTAGAGTTAACCACACAAGTGTAAGTCTTAGAAGGGAGGTATTTGAACATTAATAACAAGCTTACTTAGGAGCAACAATTGTTCCTGACAAACTTGTTAAAGAAGCATAAGTTTGCATTTGCATGGGATTACCATGACATGAAAGCATTAGATCCTAAAATTTTCACACATAGGATCTACATCAGAGAAGATTGCACACCAATAAGGCAGCCACAAAGGAGAATCAATCTTGCATTAAGATAGATTGTCAAAGGAGAACTACAAAAGCTATTGGATGCAGGATTTATCTACCTTATTTTAGACAGCCAGTGGGTCTCTCCTTTGGTGATTGTACCTAAGAAGGGAGGAAAATGGAGAGTCTGTATTGACTACAAGGACCTTAACTTTGCCACTAAGAAGGATTATTTTCCCCTTCCTTTCATAGACCAAGTTCTGGATTCACTTGCAGGAAAGCGGTACTTTTCTTTCATGGATGAATTCAGTGGGTATAATTAGATACATATTGCACCTGAGGACCAAGAAAAGAAAAAATTTACCTATCCTTGGGGCACCTATGCCTATTTAGTGCTTCCATTTGGTCTCTGCAATGCACCTACAACTTTCTAGAGAGTAGTCATTAGTATCTTCTCAGACATTTCACATGAATGCATGGAAATCTACATGGATGATTTCACCACTTATGGTGTAGATTTTGATGAAGCATTGGAGAACCTAAGAAAGGTCTTGAAAAGATGTGAAGACCACAATATGTCCCTAAATAGTGAGAAATGCTTCATGATGATGCAGGAAGGAGTAGTCCTTGGCCATTACATCTCTCATAAGGGAATTCAAGTGGACCCAACCAAGATTGAGGTGATTACCAATCTTTCTATTCCTGCAAAACAAAAAGATGCTAGGAGTTTCTTGGGAAATGCGGGATATTATAGGTGTTTTATTAAAGATTTTAGTAAGATGGAAACACCACTCTATAGCCTTCTAACCAAAGATGTTGAGTTCCAGTGGACAGAAGATTGTGACAAAGCATTCTCTGCTTTGAAAGAGGCTTTAACACATGGTCCTATACTAAAAGGTCCTAATTGGGAACTACCTTTCCATATCCATACAGATGCATCTAACTATGCTATAGGAGTTGTCTTGGAGCAAAAGGAGGAAAAAATTGAGCATGCAATCTACTTTGTTAGTAAAAACTTGCAAGGAGAAGATTTCAATTATACAGTGACAAAAAAGGAGATGCTAGTAGTAATTTATGCTCTCAATAAGTTTAGACACTACATCACTAGATATCAGATCTTTTTTCATACAGATCATACAACAATAAAATATTTGATGAATAAGCCTTTAATTACAGGAAGACTAGCAAGATGGTTGTTTCTCATGCAATAATTTGACATCACCATTGTTGACAAACTAGGTAAAGCAAATGTTGTAGTAGACTTTCTCTCTAAGCTGACTACATCAGAGGACAATCAAGTCATTGATGATTCCTTCCCTGATGAACATTTGTTTTCCATCAGTGTGCACATGCCCTAGTATGTAGACATAGCAAATTATCTGGTCACAGGGAGATTTCCCCCTCATTTCTCTCCAAAAGAGAGAAGGGTTCTCATTGAGAAAACTTTTTCTTTCTCATGGATTGCAGGATGTATATTCTACATTGGACCAAACCATGTGATGAGGAGATGTGTGAGAGAAGATGAGACATGTGACATACAACATTCATGTCACAATGAACCCTGTGGAGGACACTTTGTAGCCAAGAGGATAGAAATGAAGATCCTAAATACAGGATATTATTGGTCCACACTTCACAAAGATGCACACAGATATACTAGGAAGTGTGATAGATGCCAAAGAATGGGCCAACCAGCTAAGTTTGATGAGATGCCTCTATTTACATAGGTAGTTATCGCACCATTTGACAAATGGGGACTTGATTTTGTAGGTCCCATCAACCCACCATCAAATGGTAAATCCTACATCTTGGTTTGCACTAACTATGTAACCAAGTGGGTTGACATTAAAGCCATGAAGCATGCCAGAGATAACAAGGTTGCATAATTTCTCTATGAGGAAATCTTTACACATTATGGGGTTCCAAGGGAGATAGTGACATATCAAGGGGCTCAGTTTACATCCACCCTTGTTATTGCACTAGTCAATGAATACAACATCAGACATAGGAAGTCTACCCCCTATCACCCTCAAGCCAATGGCCAGTCTAAAGTGACCAATAGGGAAATTGAGGCCATCCTGACCAAAATAGTGGCTATTCATAGAAAAGATTGGGAAAATAGACTGCCAGAAGCTGTCTGGGCCTATAGAACCAGCTGGAAGACAACCACTGGTTATACTCCTTTCAGTTGTTGTATGGGAAAACAACCATGATGCTTATAGATTTTGAGCATAAAACTCTTAGGACAACATTGGATCTTGGGATAGTCATCTTTGAGGCATAGAAGGACAAAATCATGTAGCTGAATGCCTTGGATGAAATGAGGAAATCAACCCTTCATCACACATAGATAGTGTAGAATCATAGAATCAAGTGGCATGACAAGTTTATAAAGGATAAGAAGTTCTAGCCAGGTGACTGGGCACTTCTTTATGACTCTAGATACCATGATAATGTTGGTAAGCTGCAAACAAGGTGGCTAGGACCATACGAAGTTGTTGAAGTCTTCTCAAACGGTGTTTTTCAACTCACTACCATTGACCCTGATAGATTTAAATTGCTTGTCAATAGTCATCACCTCAAGTTGTATCACAAGCCAACTTCTAAGGAGGAATTCCTGTAACAATTCACTCAACATGCAACACTTGAACTTCTTGCAGTCGAAGGAAGCGAACTTAGTGTCCCTCCTTCTAGCTAACCAAGGTACATAATTTGTCATAATAAATACTTCCACTCATGTGGGAGTCAACTACATCATTAATTCATCTTCCCATCCATATCCACCTTTCTCTCTCTTCCATCAATCCAACATCACTTCACTTAATTCCACTTCACTTCGCTCCATCACCACTTCCATTAATTGCTCAACCGACTTCTTAAAAGGTGACTGGTACTTTCTCAATATTCTTTGTAATGGATACTCCATGAATTCAAGTACGTATGCCTCAATTTGTTACAGATCTTAATTATCTTTTAGTGCATTTATTTAATTATTGTAAATTAATGTAGATGTTCTCCATGGCATGTAATTATCCCCTACCCTGTCAAATCATAATTATCTCACATGTGAGGACACATGCTCAAATTTAGGTTGGGGGGAGTGTGAATAACATGTCCATGTGTCAACCCATGTTGGTCCATGTTAGCAAATTTGGATTGAGCTAATTTTGAATGATGGAGTGAAATGACAGCTTGCATGTGTGAAGTGACACCAACCGCCACCATTTTTCTTGATAGTATCCTTCATTTATGATTCCCTCCTACCTTATTTCCTTTTTCATAATTCTAAGTCGCCAAAAAGGTAAATTCATACGACATTGGTGTTGGGAATTCAGTAGCATTACAGGAAGGAAAAAAACTGGCTTTCAAAGAAATATTACAAGAAGAGAATTGTAGAAGTAACTATTTGATTGCAGATAGTTGAACAATGGGAGGATAGTTAATTAGAAATGAACCCATGGTTCATGATGTAGTACTGTAGGATGCACCTTCCCAGCAAGAGTTCAAAAATTATGGATGGTTAGACTATTTCTTGAAGCTTAACAACTATAATGAAGATATTGCACTTGAATTTGTGCAGATAATCTCTAAAGGAAAGGCCATGGTAAAAGGGTTGGAGGTAATTTCTACTGAAGAAAGAATTGTGAAGGTGACAAGGTTGCATGCCGATGGTGAAAATTACCCTACTACTAGAGATGCAAGTTCAGCTAGGGCCGAATTTACTGAACCTGGTGATCCTCCATTGGACATGGATAAGCAAGGCACAAAGAGGACCTCTCTACTTGAGCCATGGAAACAATTAGTTGTTCACATTGTGAAGTACATTACTTGTGAAGGCCACCAGTCAAACCTCAATTTTGTACACTTCAAACTCCTAAATCATATGAGGCATGGGAGAATAATGAACATGCCAAATGTGTTATATCATCTCCTCACAATCATGGCAACTGAGACCCAAAAAGGTAGGGATATTTTTTTCTCCCACCATTGTTTGATCAAATCATTAGTTAAGAAATCTCTGCATGATGTGTTTGATATGACGTGGGAGGAATTTTTAAATATTGATCAGTTTAGACCAAAGCATTTGTGACATAGGTTTTTTCTTTAACCTCATAGGGCTAGTAGGAGAGTGAGTGTTGTTGAATCCACTCCTGGAGCCTCAACTTTTGGTGCAAGCCCTAGTGTAAACCCTCCTGTAGCTGAGTAAACCATAGAAATAAGTTCTTCTGAGAAAGAACATTCTGACAGTGATATGTCCTCTTTAAACTCTAATGATGATGTTCCTCTTGAAAAATCAAATTCAAACTAGGGCGCAAAAGAAGGAGGCATAAATAAGGAAAGGAAAAGCTAAAAAAGAAAATGGTAGAAAAAGAGACATCAGGCTCTAGGAAACAGAAGGTTGGCATTGTTCTTCCTACAGCCAAAGAAAAACATGAGAGCCCTCCTAGAAAAATAAGGCCAGCTGGTCCAACCACTGGAATGCCTTCAAAAAGAAGCCCTAGGCTTTGAAAAACATCTGGAGAAGACACACAAGCCCCAATGGGGTAGGAAAATGTTGAAGAAAAAGACATTTTTGAGGAACAAGAAAATATAAGGTTAGCAGAGCTTGCTACCATTGCATAACAAGTTGAGAGCCAAGAGCATGATGAAGAACTCCTACAACAAGAGCAAGAGTTCCTGTAACAAGAAAAAGAACCCCTGTAGCCAGAGCTAGGTGAACAATCAGAGTCACTGCAACTAGTGCCATATGAAGAGCAAGAGTCTGTGCTAGGGAAAATTTTGGTGGGAGTACATAGACCCTTCGATTTTTCCTCGAATCGTGTAGCCATGAACCTGTGTAATAAAATGCAGAGGAGGGAAGAAGAATGGAAAAAGGAGAAGTGTGGGTTAAAGGAGGAGATTAAAAAGAAAGATGAAGAGATTGAAGAAAAGAATACATAAATTGTTGCCTTGAAAGAAAAGGTAGAAAATGTAGTAGCCTTAGTGCCTCAGATGTTAGAATGCATGACTCCTCCAAGATTCTATGCTTTATATTTTAAGGAGCGACATCTTTCTTTTAGAATGTCAAGGATCATTTCAAGTTTGAATCCTTCCATTGAGACTCCTCATGAATTTTTCCAGACTTATCAAATTCTTCTCCTGAAATTAAAAACATGTGTGAATTCTATTTGCATAATTATGTTGTGTCCCATGACCATGATTGAAATCCATTGTTGTATGTTGGGGATCTCCAATTAAGGGAATTTATGTCTTGGATATAGAATAAGATTAATTGGGGACAATAGTATAGGACTTATAGGAAAATATAATTCAATGCTCCCTTTCCCATCAAGGCTGAATCTAGCAAACCTAGGGATATTTTCCAAGATAGGCATAGGATTCTTTATAGACCTAGTTACAACAAGAGAATTATGCCTGCTAGAGAGGCAACCTATAAGGAATATGAGAAAGTGGCAAAAACCACACGGAAATCTGTAATGGGATTTTTTTCACAAAGGTGGAATAGCCTAACTGATGAGTTAAAACAAGTTGAACCTCACTCCCTATAGAACTATGTTGTAACATGTAAAAGAGTTGATAGATATATACAGCTTGGGAGGATGAAGGGGAAATTCTCGCTTCCACTCTCTTTTCAGCCACCTAGATTTCAAGTTTTTCTAGTATGGCATAGCTGCAGAGAAGAAAAGATGGAGTGGGTTGGACAGATTGCAAGGGTTCTACTGGGACCCTAATTAGACACTGTAGAAACTAATGTGGGGCAGCTAGCAGTTACAGATTTCAAGGTGTTGACTAAGCAAAGGAATAGCTCTTCCTTTGCTGGAGGACCAACAAAACCTTAGGTTGGGGGGAGTGATGAGTTCAATTTATGGCTCAATTTTGATAGAGTTTATTATCCATTTTTTGTTGTTGTCATAGACTTTGATACTTGGTTGTTGACATTTTCATGTTATTTCCTCAAAAACATAGACATTGGGTATAAGTTTATCTTTGTGGTTTTAATGACATTAACATGCTATGATAACTATCTATGTTGATTTTACATGTGGATTAATGAATGCTACTTTAAGATAGTTATAGATATGCAATTGTTGTGCATGCTAATGTTGTTATGCAGGTATAATTAGAGCCTACAAAGTTTAGGAATATTTTTCTAGCTGGTTGTTTGCCATAAAGTACAAAAAGGTGATCATTCAAATCTCAATGGAGGGAAGACTCTCTATGGAGGGAAATTCATAATTCAAACCAAAGATTGTAACTACATTATAAATGATCATGATTGTTTGTTGAGTGAATATAGGAGGTTCTATTGTGCTAGATCTACATTAAAGAAAATTGTCCTGACCAAATTCCACACATGCATAACTTCCTCTCCACTTTCTATGCTTTCCATAAAGTGGCATCCTCCTAATCTGTTGGAGTTGACTACCTTGCTAGATAGTTAGTAGTTTTTCTGGTGCAAGAGCACCTAAGGAACACACAGGCAGTTTCTTAGGTAAAGAAGAAACCTAGAGGGTTAATTTTTGTTTTGTTGTCATAAGGTCATGTGGACCATTTAGTGTTGAGCTTAGAGGTGTTTTTTATCTTTTGGAAAGAGGTTGTCAATAGTTCAATAAGTTTAGAGGCTTATTTTGCTGAATGGTAAAAAGTTGCCAAAGATTGAAAAACACAGTGGGTTTTATAATTTTTGTTTTAGGTCATCTAAAGGCTCGACCCAAGAAGCTCAACTATTTTTGGAGCTTATTTAAGGGATGACTCAATCCTGGAGCAAGGTTGGAAGATTTAGTGTTTTGGTGAAATCTTGTAAATTTGATGGAGTAAACCTACTGTTATTTTGCTTGTAGAATGTAGTGTGAGTATTGTGCAAGATTTGTGTGCCATCCATTTGTTTTTGTAAATCGTTTCACCTTTTATTTGTAAATAGTTTGTTTTCTGTCTTTTTCTGGCCTGAATTAGGCAGTTTTGAGAGAATGGAGTCCTAGAGCACTTTCCCACCGTAAAAATTGTACGGCCCTTTAGGAATAGTGACTAGGCTCCATTAGTGTAAATATGATAGCTTGTAGGGCTTGTGGGAGTTCAGGAGATGCTAGCAAAGTCATGCCCTAGGTGAGCCAGGTAGGGTTTGGCTAGGGAAGACAGTGAGAAAAAGACTCATATCTTGCAGGGGTATTAAGATTTTGGAGAAATTATTTTTGGTGAATTTTTTTGAGGGTCTTGGCAATGCTTGGTAGTCAGGAGAAGGTTCTATCAAGTTTTTTGGAGGGAGAACTTTTTGACAGTCTGAAATCAGCCTGGGAAAGCTTACAAACCCTAGCTTTTGGGTCAATTTTGTGTGTGGATAGTGTACGGGTTGTGCAGGTTTAAAACCCTAAAAATATTTAAGGTGTAGGCATGAGAAACAAAAACCCTAAATAAAGAACCTAGGTCTTTTGGTGGGTTTAGGAGAAATTTTCCATTTGCTCGGGTAAGAGGCCTAATTGGGTCTCTAGGCTTGTAGCCTTTCTAACCCTAGGAAGGGATTTTGTGAAAGCGATGGTTAGTTGGAGTCTTGTGATGGAACAAGAACCCTAGATTGATCATCTTGAAGCTATTACAACATCTACACACCCCTGCAAGAATCAAAATTGAATGTTGAGAGGATTTGACCTTTAGGGAAGAATAAAGGTCAATGGTGAGATAGTGGCAAGGCACCAAGGTTGGCTTGGTAGAAGGAAAGCATGTTGATAGTGGGGTTGGTCAATAGGAGTAGTGGCACCTAAACCAGAGGCAGGACAAGGTGGAAGAGACACCTAGGAGTTCTTAGAAGCAAGGACTCAGAGCATGGGGCAGTGAGTGCCTCATCCAACCCTACCCTATCAGATTGGTATCAGAGCAGGTTAAAGATTTGGGAAGCATCTTATATGTCAGAGGTTGAGTCTAGTGATTATTCCATCATGGTGACCAATGCAGAACTAGCTAAGATGGTTGAAGAGCAGGAAGAAGACAATAAACAATTAAGGGAAAGAATAGCCCAACTTGAGCAAGCAGTGAGGAGTGCACAGTTTGAGGGAAGGATACCAAAAGAGGAAGAGGTTGCAGAGGAAGATAAGACCCCTAAACCTGACCCTGTTTTGAAGGAGGAGCATTTCTTGAAGGCATTGAAAGCTTTGAGTGGGAAAGCACTTGAAGGTATACCACTTTTTAGTGGAAAGATGGAAGCTGACCTAGTCATGGATTGGATAGAAGGCATGGAAAATCATTTTGAGTGTGATTGAGTCACTGAAGCATAGAAGGTGAAGGTTGCTAAGTCAAGATTGAGAGGATCAGCCTTGACATGGTGGAAGTTCATTCAGACAAAAAGGGAAAAAGAAGGCAAACAACCCATATCAACTTGGAAAGGAATGGTTGCTAAGGTGAAGGAAGCCTACATGCCAGATGACTATGAGATTCAATTGCACAAGAAGAGGCAAAGTCTAAGGTAGAAAGACCAAGATGTAAACACTTACACCGAGGAGTTTCAAAAACTTTGCATGAGATCTAATGTGACAGAGGATGAGAGTCTCAAAGTGGCTAGGTACCTTAATGGCTTGAAATGGAACATTCAAGAGGAGATGGCTCTACTAAGTCCCAAGACAGTACACCAATGTTATCAGTTGGCTAACAAGATTGAGGAAAGGAACAAGAGGAAGCAAGATCAGGCTTCTAAGGGCAGAGGCAAAGGCAAAGATCAAAGAGATCAAAGAGGGCAGCGTGGTGGCTACCAAGGTAGAGGCGATGACCAAAGAAATCATGGAGAATCCAAACTCACTGAGCATGGAGGTGAAACATCTTCCAGAGGTGGATATAACAGAGGAAGAGGACCTCAAGGAGGTTCAAACAGAGGAAGAGGAGCAGGCAGGAGCAATTCTTATTTTGCAAACATGAAGTGTTATCATTGTAATCAAATAGGTCATCCAGCTTATAGGTGCCCAAAGAAAGAATCCTCATCTAGCAATGAGAAGAGAGTGGCCTATGCACAAGAGGACACCATGAGTCCTAAGTCAACTGAGGTCAACCATATTGAATCTAAGGTAGGAGAGAATATGATGTTCAACAAGGTTTTGATTAGACAACCGGTTAAAGAAGAACCAAAACAGAGAAGAGCTCTATTTAGAGTAAGATGCAAGATACTTGGAAAAGTGTGCAAGGTCATAGTAGATTCAGGTTCAACAGATAATATCATCTCAGAGGAGGCAGTAATGAAACTAAAATTGGAGAAAGTACCTCATACTAATCCTTACAAAGTCACATGGCTAAACAAAGGGCAGAGTGTTTTAGTGAATGAGCAAGTAACGGTGGAGTTCTCCATTGGAGGATACAAGGACAAGTTAGTTTGTGATGTATTACCCATGGATGCATGCCATCTACTACTGGGCAGACCATGGCAATATGAAAAAAGTGCTATTTATGATGGGAAAGAGAATACCATTTCATTCAAAAAGGATGGAAGGACCTTCAAGCTGCAGTCACTGTCAGAAGAAGAAGAGGGACAGTCAAAGGTACCAAACATCATGTTGAGCAGTGGAAAAGAGTTCCTTAAGAACCTACATCAAGGGGATGAAGGATATGTGGTTATGATACAACCTAAAGAGGAAGCTAAGGCTGAAAAGATAGTCCTACCGAAAGCAGTCCAAAAGTTGCTTGATAGGTACAAGAGTATAGTCAATGATGGTACACCTGCAACTTTACCACCAAGGAGAGCCATAAGTCATCAAATTGACTTCATACCTGGAGCCTCATTGCCTAACAAAGCAGCATACAAACTTACACTAGAGCAGAACCTAGAGGTAGCTAGGCAAGTGCAAGAATTGTTGGATCAAGGTTTGATTCAAAAGAGCATCGGCCCATGTGCAGTGCCAGTGGTCTTGGCATCTAAGAAGGGAGGTAAGTGGAGACTTTGTACTAATTCTAGAGAAATAAATAGGATCACCATTAGGTATAGGTTTCCTATTCCTAGAATTGAAGACTTAATGGATTGTCTTGGAGGTGCTCAGTTCTTCACAAAGTTGGATCTCAAGAGTGGATACCATCAGATCAGAATTAAGGATGGTGATGAGTGGAAGATAGCTTTTAAGACAAATGATGGGTTATATGAGTGGAGAGTGATGCCATTTGGCCTCTCAAATGCCCCTAGCACATTCCTGAGACTCATGAATGAAGTGCTTAAGGATTTCACAGGGATATTTGTGGTAGTGTATCTTGATGACATACTCATCTTTAGCAAGACAGCAGAAGAACACTTGAAGCATGTGGAGATGGTTCTTAAAAGGTTGCAAGAGGAGAAGTTGGCAATCAATCTTGAGAAGTGTGAGTTCTTCAAGCAAGAGCTTGTCTACTTGGGTTTTGTAGTATCCAAAGGCTCATTAAAGATGGATCCAAGCAAGGTGGAAGCCATCCTAAACTGGCCTACACCAACCACAGGGACAGAGGTAAGGAGTTTTCATGGATTGGCTCAATTCTATAGAAAATTCATAAGGAAATTTAGTGGCCTATGTGCACCAGTTCTAGACACAATCAAGGGTGGTTTGAAAACTAACTTTGTGTGGACACAAGAAGCTAAGAAAGGGTTTGAGAAACTGAAACAAGAAGTGGCAACTCAACCAATTCTCCTATTACCTAGCTTTGACAAGTTGTTCACCGTTGAATGTGATGCAAGTGGAGTGGCAGTAGGAGGAGTGCTAAGTCAAGAGGGTAGGCCTATAGCCTTCTTTAGTGAGAAGCTAAATGAAGCAAAGAAGAAATATTCAACCTATGACTTGGAACTTTATGCTTTGGTTCAATCACTTAGGAAATGGAGGCATTACCTTCTACCCAAGGAGTTTGTGGTTTTTACTGACAATCAGGCACTTAGTTTTATCAACACTCAAGAGAAGTTAAGTAATAGGCATTTGAAATGGATGTAATACATCCAAGCTTTTACTTTTACCATCAAGCACAAGAAAGGACAAATGAAAAAGGTGGCAGATGCATTAAGTAGAAGGTTGTTGACAGTGCAAGAGATACAGCTCAAGAGCATTGGCATAGAGAGTTTCAAGGATCTATATGGAGAAGATGAAGACTTTTCAGAGGCCTATAAGGTATGTTCTAACTTTGAGAACCATTTCCATAGTCAATACTCAGAGTATACTTTGCAAAGTGGGTTGTTGTTTAAGGGCAATCAGTTATGTGTTCCAAGAGGGTCAATGAGGGAAAATTTGATTCAGGAAAAGCATAATGGCAATCTTAGTGGGCATTTTGGTATCAATAAGACCTTAGAGTTAGTACAAAGATTATATTATTGGCCTAAGTTGGCAAGAGATGTTAGAAGGTATGTGGAACAATGTGTTGTGTGCATGAAAGCTAAGGGAGGAGCTAGCAATGCTGGTTTATATCAACCCCTGCCCATTCCTAACAGACCATGGGAGTGTGTGAGCATGGATTTTGTGGTAGGCCTTCCTAAGATCAAGACTGGTTTTGACAGTGTTTATGTTGTGGTAGACAAATTTAGCAAGATGAGTCATTTTATTCCCTGCAAAACTACTCATGATGCCAGCTACATAGCTCATCTTTTCTTCAAGGAAGTTGTTAGGATCCATGGGCTACCTTTGAGCATTGTTTCTGACAGAGATGTGAAGTTCATGAGTCACTTTTGGAAGACTCTATGGAGCAGATTGGGTACCAACCTGTCTTTTGGATCAGCTTACCATCCTCAGACCGATGGTCAAACAGAGGTGGTTAACAAGGTATTAGGTAATCTTTTAAGGTGTCTAACCGAGTATGGACAGACATGAGATATGGTTATCTCACAAGCTGAGTATGCTTCTAATGACAGTGTCAACAGAACTATAGGGAAGAGTCCTTTTGAAGTTGTGTATGGAATGCACCCAAGAGGGATATGTGAGCTCAGAGACCTTGGAACTATGGAACAAAGAAGTGGACATGCATAAGACTTTAATCAGACCATGAAGGAGATTCAGGAGCAGGTCAAGAAGACAGTCACTGAGGCTACACAAAAAGTGAAGGAGAAGGCAGATATGTCCAGAAAAGATGTGCAATTTCAAGTAGGCGACTATGTTATGTTCCACCTTAACAAATCAAGGTTATAGAAGGGAATGTCAACCAAGTTTCAGATGAAGAGAGTGGGTCCCTGCAAGATATTGGCCAAGTATGGCAAGAATGCATACAAGGTGGAGTTACCTACCGATCTGGGAATCTCACCAGTTTTCAACATTGTTGATTTGATCAAGTATAAGGGAACAGTCAGCGATGAGGTTCAAAATAGTCAAGAGATCTTCAAGGACATCAGTAATGTACCCCTACCTAATCAAGAGAAGCCTCAGGCAGAGCAGATCTTGGAGTCAAGAGTGCAAAAGTCTACAAGGAACAAGGTGTACATGGAGCACCTTATCAAGTGGAAGAACAAGCATGAATCAGAAGCTACATGGGTACCAGAAGATCAGTTTAAGAAGCTTGGCATTGACCTATCATTGGTCTCTCCTTCCAATCCTTAGTGTTTGAGCTGAGAGGGGGAGAATGGTGCAAGAGCACCTAAGAAACACACAGGCAGTTTCTTAGGTAAAGAAGAAACCTAGAGGGTTAATTTTTGTTTTGTTGTCATAAGGTCATGTAGACCATTTAGTGTTGAGCTTAGAGGTGTTTTTTATCTTTTGTAAAGAGGTTGACAATAGTTCAATAAGTTTAGAGGCTTATTTTGCTGAATGGTAAAAAGTTGCCAAAGATTGAAAAACACAGTGGGTTTTATAATTTTTATTTTAGGTCATCTAAAGGCTCAACCCAAGAAGCTCAACTATTTTTGGAGCTTATTTAAGGGATGACTCGACCCCAGAGCAGGGTTGGAAGATTTAGTGTTTTGGTGAAATCTTGTAAATTTGATGGAAACAGCGTTCTGAGAGGTAGCTTTCTGATCTTTTTGCATCCAAATTGTGCTTTGATGGAGTAAACCTACTGTTATTTTGTTTGTAGAATGTAGTGTGATTATTGTGCAAGATTTGTGTGCCATCCATTTTTTTTTGTAAATCATTTCACCTTTTATTTGTAAATAGTTTGTTTTCTATCTTTTTCTGGCCCGAATCAGGCAGTTTTGAGAGAATGGAGTCCTAGAGCACTTTCCCACCGTACAAATTGTATGGCCCTTTGGGAATAGTGACTAGGCTCCCTTAGTGTAAATATGATAGCTTGTAGGGCTTTTGGGAGTTCAGGAGATGCTAGCAAAGTCATGCCCTAGGCGAGCCAGGCAAGGTCCGGCTAGGGAAGACAGTGAGAAAAAGACTCATATCTTGTAGTGGTATTAAGATTTTGGACAAATTATTTTTGGTGAATTTTGTTGAGGGTCTTGGAAATGCTTGGTAATCAGGAGGAGGTTCTATCTAGTCATTTGGAGGGAGAACTTTTTGACAGTCTGAAATCAGCCTGGGAAAGCTTACAAACCCTAGCTTTTGGTTCAATTTTGTGTGTGGACAGTGTACGGGCTGTGCAGGTTTAAAACCCTAAAAATATTTAAGGTGTAGGCATGAGAAACACAAACCCTAAACAAAGAACCTAGGTCTTTGGGTGGGTTTAGGATAAAATTTCCATTTACCCGGGTAAGAGGCCTAATTGGGGCTCTAGGCTTGTAGCCTTTCTAACCCTAGGAAGGGATTTTGTGAAAGCGATGGTTAGTTGGAGTCTTGTGATGGAACAAGAACCCTAGATTGATCATCTTGAAGCTATTACAACATCTACACACCCCTGCAAGAATCAAAATTGAATGTTGAGAGGATTTGACCTTTAGGGAAGAATAAGGGTCAATGGTGAGATAGTGGCAAGGCACCAAGGTTGGCTTGGTAGAAGGAAAGCATGTTGATAGTGGGGTTGGTCAATAGGAGCAGTGGCACCTAAACCAGAGGCAGGACCACTAGGACAAGGTGGAAGAGACACCTAGGAGTTCTTAGAAGCAAGGACTCAGAGCATGGGGCAGTGAGTGCATCATCCAACCCTACCATATCATTTTCCTTCTATAAATAAGACTTAGATGCTCCTTCTCGGAAGGTTGATTGATCTAATGTTGTACTCGAATACTTAGTTTTTCAGTAATACAGTTATGTTGTTACTCTATTGTAATCTTGCTTTCAATGAATAAAATGAAGTTACAAGTTTGTTGCATATGAGTTATTCTTAAGGAATACTCACCAAAGCGGGCCCACTTGGTGAGCATTCCATCCTTCTAGCTTAGATATTACTTTTCTATTCAGCAATAGTTACAAATCTAGCAACTATCTGTTCTTGCAGGCACTAGAATTCCATTCTGTGACTATTCCTGCAGTCAAAGTAGACAGAGTAGTTTCCTGTTCGTATGCTAAGATTTTCATTTCTATTGTTGGTTGATGTTCAGTACTTATGTTATTTCCTTCTAAGCAATTTACTTTCAGCATCATGTCTTTTCTAGTTGTAGAATGAATATGGCTACTAAGAATTCCTAGTGCACATATTTTGTTGTCCCATTTCAATTCTACGTCCCTGGGTTGATAATTAAATGAACCTTCATGATGATTAAGATGGATATTCAGAACAGATGTCCAATCTTCGAATCATGGCTTTAAGGGCTTAGTTGTTGAATCATTAGAGGAGGCCAACAGGGATACCAAATGCAGGTATAAGCAACTATTCCACTAGTAATTTGTATCTAGGAACATTCTCTGGTATGTCAAGGATTGAACTAATAGTGGCCATAGCATCAACAACTTTATTTCTCTAGCCCTTGGGATCTGTTCAAAGATGATGACCAAAAATTATTGCTTGAAGTTGCCCACCATTCTCTTATATAGCATGAGATTTTCATCTTTATTTTGGTATTCATCGTTGACCTGCCTTATGACCAGTTGGGAGTCACCATAGATTTGTAGTTCTTTGATCTTCCATTCCATGCCCATTTTCAGCCTGATGATCAGTGCTTCATACTCAGCTATATTTTTCATGCAAGGGAAGGAAATTCGGTATGCTTTGGGTATACTATCTCCTTATGGTGTAAGAAATAGGATATTGGGCCCTAAGTCGTGTTGAGTATGGGATCCATCAAAGTATAAAGTCCAACAGGTTGACTGAGTTGTTAATAGGATGCTCTCATCTAGAAATTATATTGAGTGGTTGATGATCTTCAATTGGTGCTTCTGCTAACTGATATGTATCACGTGTCCTTTGATGGCATTCATGTCAACATATTCTATGTCAAATTCACTAAGTATCATGACCCACTTAGTGATTCTTCCTATAAGAGCTACTTTTTGCTAAGAGATATTTCAAGGGATCTACTTTAGACATCAACTTGATTTGTTTGTTTAACATGTAATGCTTAATATTTTGTCTTGTGAAGACAACTGATAGACATGCTCATTCAATGGGTGTATAATTTAACTCATAGCCGACTAGGGTACAGGTGATGTAGTAAACTGCTCTTTTTTGTTTTATTCATCAAGTTGTGCTAATAGATCTCCCAAAGTTGTTGTTGTGGATAGATATAAAATCATTGCTTTATCCTAAATCAGAGGAATCAATACTGGGGGATTGAGCAAATAGTCTTTCACCTATTGAAAAGATTGATTGTACCTTCTGTCCCATTTGAATATTATATCTTTATGGAGCAGGTGTGTGAATGGATGACATTTATCCGCTATTTTTGCAATACACGTTTTGATAGATTGAGGCTTTCCTTGTAAACTGTGCAACTATTTCATTATTCTTGGGGGAGGCATTTCTAGGATAGCCTTGACCTTAGTGGTATCCACCTCGATACCTCTTCTGGATATAATGTAACCCAATAGTTTCCTGCATGTTCTGCCAAACACATATTTCTTTGGATTTAGATGCAAGTTATACTCCTCTAGTCTATCAAATATCCTAGCTAATTTAGTTAGGTGTTCTTGTCTTTTGATTGGTTTAGCCAACAGATCATCTACATAGTCCTCCATGGTGATGTACAACATGTCATGGAATATGGTAGTCATCGCTCTTTGATATGTAGTTCATGTGTTCTTCAAGTCAAATGGCATTATATTTCAACAAAAAGTTCCCCAAGAGCAAGTAAAAGTTTTTGTGTTGATCTTCAGGGGTTATCTTTATCTGGTTGTACCTAAAAAATGAATCCATTACTGAAAGCATTTCATGACCAACAATTAGATCCACTATTATATCAATGTTGGGAAGAGGGAAGTCATCCTTAGGGCATGCCTTGTTAAGATCTCTGAAGTTTGTATAGATCTATATTCCGCTAGTGCATTTTGACATTGATACGAGGTTGGATACCCACTTGGGGTAATCTATAGGTCTAATGAATCCCACGTCTAGTAGTTTTTGAAGCTCCACCTTGACTAACAATGCTATTTTTGGGTGCATCTTGCAAAGCTTTTGCTTAACTAGTTTCATTGTAGGGAATATTGTTAGATGATTTACCACTAAAGTTGGATCCATCCCAGGAATATCTACATATTTGCAATCAAAGTTGATCGTACATTCCTTGATGAATTATGGGAAGTTGAGTCTTTCCTTAGGATCTAAGGAAGTTGCATGATATGTTACCTTAGGTGCCTCTATTGTTCCAACGTTGATAGGTTTAGAACAGTCAACCAAGATAGTTGATTGTTCCTAATACTTTGTGATGGGGAGATTGAATCCTCCATCCTTGGGTGCCTCGGAGAGGCTTTCACCGTTAGATATGTCCTTTGTTTTTCCTTTTTCATGATCTGATAGAGCCACATTATGGTCTTACCTAGGGGATCTTATTTTGATTTTTAGTTTTTTCATTTCAATTTTGTGATTGGAGGATGCAATCTCCCCTCCAAAGTATGCTCCTTGTTCAAGTTCTATGACAAAACCAACCTTGTGATCTCCTTGTGGTATACCATTCCAAAATCCCATGAACTCAAGGATAGCTTCATTGTTCTGGAATTGGTCCACAATAGGTACGTGATGTTGATCCCAATCGATCAATTGTGGGTGAAGTAAGGGTAGGTTATCATTTATATTGAAAAAGATTATGGATGATGTGGAGAGGGTAAGGATAACAGAGTTATCAAGGTCCAAGAGGGTATCTAGGTCATAGTCACTAGTGGTGTTAGAATCCCATTCCCATTCTTCAGAATCTGTTTCAATATGGTAGTTATCTGATGTCTCAATGTCGGTAAAAGGATCTATTTCCTAATAAGAAGTAGGTCCAAGGGTTGGGGTAACCACATATATTGAACCATAACATAGTCCTATGTTCTTCTTACATTTTTCTATTATTATGGGTTCTCTCATACCTTATTTGTGTAGACTAAGGCCACCCTTTCCAATATATCCCATATTTCTTGCTAGCTGATAACCTTTATTGTTAGGATCCACAAGAATGGGATGTAGTTGTTTATGTTCCTCTTGTTGTTATTCTTTGTAGAGCCACAGTGAAAGGCCCTCTTCGAACACCACTTTTTCTGTCATGTCTCCCTACTTGGTGAAAATAGTAGGTTTGACTTCATAGGTGACAGCTTAAACATGCTTGATTTCCTTTGGTTTCCCATAAGATTTTGGTGATGGGGGAAGCTCCCAAATGTAGAAGGATTGTTTGAAATGGTATTATCCATAGCCCTTGTCAAGCTTCTGGATCTTAAGGTCGGATTTTGGTGGATCGGTTGATGTAGATGGAGTTGAGGATGAAGAAAGTGATGCTGGACCGACATAGGAAAATGAGTGGGAGGATATGTCATTACTAGGTATTTGAAGAAGCATCTTGTATTTCTCCTCCAATTTTGTGTAGTAATGGAAGGGTTCAGGATTTGTGTATATTGTAACTTCCTTGTCATTGTAAGTAAATTTTAAGCATTGATAGAAGGTTGAAGGGACCGCTTGCATTGCATGGATCCACAGACGTCCCAAAAGAAGGTTATAGGGTAGCTCAAGATCTAGTACTTGAAAAGTAATTTCTGCTATTGTTGGCCCCACTTGAATTGGAAGTATGATTGTGTCCTCAAAAAAAAATTCCATATCATCATAGGTCCTTATGGTGATACTTATGTTTTTTGTCGATTACATCATCAAAATATCCCAACCACTTTATTAGTTTCAACGTACAAATGTTTAAGCTTGCACCTCCTTATATTAGGACTCTCTTGATCTTGTGTTTATGGATGCAAACCTCGAGATATAGAGCTTGATTATGAAAGGATCTTTGGGGGAGGTCTTTTTTCAGAAAAGACTAAGTGATGGGGCGAAGTGATGGTACCAACTATAGCTTGAAACTGATTGGTGTTAATATTGTTAGGCACTAAAGATTCAATGAGAGCTTTCTCCAGGATCTCTTTATGTGTGGGTGATAACTTTAGAAGCTCAAGGATAGATATTAGAGCTAGAGTTTTCTTTAATTGGTCAACAATACTGTAGTCATTTGAATTCTTAATGATTAATTTCTCTTGAGGTGGGGCTCCTTAGATCATGACTTTCCCTCTTTGTGTAGTGACATTACACTCGGGGTTTTTGCCTAGTATGGTTATGACATTGATATTGTCATTAGCTTGATAGATGGTTCCTACAACTTCGTCGTAGGTGAAGTTAGATTTTCGGTAATCTTGTACCTTACCTTTGTCATTTCCTCTAGAATGATCAGCGATTGGATCCTTGTAGATTCCCATGTCTCTATTTTCAAAGGGCCCAAGATGATGTTTAATGTTGACCTCTCCTTTTTTTTGTCAAGTCTTGTACGATATTTTCAAGCCTAGTGTAGTTGTTTGATGTGTGGCCCTTGATTTTGTGGAATTCACATTGATCATTCTCATTGTAACAAGGGGATTTAAAGTTTAGCTCTTCATAGTTTTTTCTATCAGGAAGCTTGATAAGGTTTGTTTGAACAAGTTTATGCATAATAACCTCAAGAGATTCTCCAAATGGAGTGAACTTTCCCTAGTTTTCTTACTTTTCCCTCACGGCCCTCTTTGATTATCCTGACCTTGATTTGTTTTTTGGTTATTCTATTGGTTGTTTTGAGGATACACAAGTTTATTTTTTTGTGTGTTGTTTTGAGGATAATTTTTTTGAGCTGCTTGGACATTATTTTGTGGATTGTTAGGAGGTTATATGTTTTTCACAAATTTGGCATCCACCACTCCATCCTTTGTAACGTTTAGGTTTGTCATTAAAACTAGAAGCTTGGTACTTGTTATAGAGTTTAATGATTCCCCTTGCTATGAGAGATCTTTTGATGACTAAACCTTTTTATATGATTTCTTCAAAAATTCTGGGACATAACAAGGTGAGTTGATAGCTAATGTCTCCTTGAAGATTAGAGACAAATATCTCCACTAGTTATTTTTTGGGAATAGGCTAGTTATACCTACTAGCCTTGTGCCTCCATCTTTATAGGTATGAAGAAAAGGATTCCCCTTGGCTTTGTTTGATCTTGTATAGGTCGATGACCGTTATGTCTTGCTCTATGTTATAGGAGAAGTGGTTAACAAACTTGTCTGACAAGACATCCGAGATTTTGATACTAGGAAGTAGATGAGAGAACCACTCAATAGTTGCACCACCAAGACCTCATGGGAAAAGCCTCATTAAATATGATTCATTTATTTGTACTTCCATGGAAGCTATCAAGAATTCTCATATGTGTTCTATTGGATCTCCTCTTCCCTTGTATATGTTGAATTTAGGTATTTCAAAGTTCTTAGGGGAGGGTATCATGGTTATGGAATGATCGAAGGGATATGGACATATGTCTTGTAGATTCTAGCTCTTATTTAGTTTTCCAAGTTGAATGTTTAATATCCTTCTATTTAGGTTTTGGATTTATATGGTTACATCATCACTTGGTGTATTTGTTTGAGAAGAAGGAATATTGTAACCTTGCTGCCCCACAATATTTTGTGCATTATATCATGGGGTTTGTATATATGAGGACCCCTAGTCCATGTTGTGAGTGTAGGATGATGGATTAGGTCCTAGAGGACCAATGTGAGAGTAAGTTTGAGGTTGTTGTTGAGGTGTGACACATTTTTTTTGAGGCGTGATATGTTTTTGTTGAGGTGTGTAGGTTTGATATCATGATGGAGGTTGTTGTGCACCCATGTTGTGTTGTGGAGGATTGGGTACTTGATTTTGTAGGTGTGTAATTTTTTGTGGTTTAACATATGTTTGATGTTGGTTATTGACATTTTGTGGTGTTGGAACACACATTTGATGTTGAGTATTTTGGGTAGATGATGATTCATATTGGTATTGCATGTTAGGATCATAGTATTGTTGTTGATGTATGTATTGAGTTTGATATTGGACATTTCCTTGGTACATGCTTTGATCTTGTGGGTTATTGGTTTGTGGTGGTTGTTGATATATGGGTGGATTGTTTTGTTGATACATGTGTTTTCCTTTAGGTGGGTTGTTAGCATGTAGTTGTGGTTGCAAAGGGTTGTTTCCTTGTTGGTTCACTACATGTTGTGGTCTTGGTGGAGTATTTCCCATATTTTTAATATTAACAGTAAGACATTGTTGTTGGGTGTTCTAAGATGTCTCATATATGTTGGTTCCCATTGTATTAGTTTCCATATTATGTGGTAGTATGTTTCAATTTGTCAATAGATTTAGATTTTCTTGAGCATGTTGAGCTACCACAACTTGTTCGACTTGTGAAGGATGTCTATACAATGGATTATCCACATTTTGTGGGAGATATTGATGATTTATAGGTGCTTTTGAGAAAAAAGGTGGTATCTTAGGATCCACCGCTAGTTTAGGTATTTGTGTCGCCACTGATTGGTCTCCCAAAGGGATGAGAGTGGGATCCTTAAGAATTTCAATCTTAAAGTCTATGGGCAGCTTGGCACCACTTTGTGCTAGTTTGAGGAAATATGTGTTTGGATCTTTCCTAATCATTTCTTCCATTATTTTTTCATTTTTGGATCTTGAGTGTGCTCTAAAAGTACTTTAGCGTTGATTTCCTCATCACTATCATACTCCTCTATGATAGGATTAGGAGGTTGATATTTTTGCCTAGAAAATATGTCTTGATGTTTAAGGCGTATTTCTGCATCACTACGTGGTGGATTTGGTTGAGCTTTGAATGTTGGTTGTTCTTGAGGAGTTGAGTACGTCTTAGGATCGTAACCCCATGATTGAGATTCCTCATTGGTGATATTGGTGTTTGGTCCACTAGAGCTGCTTTTGTTGGCTTCCATTTTCCTTTTATGTTGGGATATTTTCCTAGTCATAAATGATGCAGAGCAGGGGTATAAAATGATCCAACATAATCAATCAACCACTCATAAGGACCCTTAGTCATTAATCTATAGGCTTTCCTTCTTAAATTGCCATTGATCCTTGTAGCCTTTTAAAAAGGACTTTTTGACCATAATTTGTAGACCATACCTGACATTCAAAATATAATACCAGTTTGGGAGACCCTTTTGGCCATTACAATACATATCTAGAAATGGGGTAAGGTTACTTTGTACGAAATGGCTCAAAATTTGACTTTCCTCCTTATTAGGCATAATAGGGAAATTAGGCTTGGTAACGATTAGGTTTTGGCTTCAAAAGGCTTCTAGGGTTGTGCACACACCTTCAACACATCTCACAAGGTCTCAATTCACTACTCCTTTCTCAAGGAATACTCCACAATAGCCTTTCAACAAATCCTCTAAGTCTCTAGGGTATTCTAGGTCTGATACATATAGATATCAGACCATCAAGGCATTTCCACATGTGCAAACATTCTCTCCTACCTTTGCAACCTTGGAACATTACAATACATGTCAAAAAAGTCTATTCCACCAAGTTTGAAGGGTATCTACTAGTGGAATGGAGAATTATGCATTTTTCTTGGTCATTGGTTACCCTACCTAGGGTTTAGACTAGTCTAGAAAGAAATCACCACAACTCACTCAATTCTTAATGAAATCAGATGCAACAAAAATAAAAGTAAATTAAACTCACAAAACTTTCATTCCCAATTAGTTTCAGACCAGTACGGGGTCATACAGATCCGTACTATGCAAGATAGCAGCAAGAAACATTAGAAAAATGCAGAAACAAAAATGTTTTTATTGCTTCAACTCCAAAAATTCAACCACCAACCCTTGGGTCGTACAATATAGGCCTATTTATTCCTCTACAAATAGGTTGTACCATTCAACTGACCCCAACTACCATTTTAACAACTTTTGAAAGTTGACAACAAAATGTAAAAAGTTGTCAAGACAACAATGACAACATTTGACAACTTTTACAAGAATTAACCAATTGACCCAAGACTTTCACAAATGGGTCCAAAGGGACAAAAATGACCCAAAATCACCTTATTAACATGAAATAATACAAACCAAAACAAAATTCCAACTATTGACTCTTGGAGATAAAATGACCTGTGGGTGCCCCTGCACCAATAAACGAACTCAAAAGACCTTGGTGAGTTTGAGATGAAAAGTTATGGAAATAGGATGATGTTTTGAATTGAGATTTTGTTTTGTGAAATAACGTACAAAGGGGATGTGTGTAAACCTTTTGTACAAAGGATTTTGATTGTTTGTTATGGATTGATGTTGATGTTTGGATAGTTGGATGATCAATTTTGATGTCGGATGATAATATTTTGCTAATCAACCCTATGATGAGGAGATGGTCTAATTTTGGATGTTGTTTGATAAATGTAAGTATTATGTTGGATACTCAAACCCTAGGATAAGAGTATGAGTATATTTTTGATGTTTTTATTTGATGCTAATTTAAAACACAAGGTGCAGAAGACTCAAATTGATGTTTTTCTATGTCTTAGAGTGTTACACCCCAATTGTGTAATTATTATTTACTATTACTATGTAGGGTAAATTATGAATTTAATGTGAATTCTAGAGATGAAAAAATTATGATTATACCATGTTATCAATGTGAATGCTATCTAATTTGATGTTATCTCAATTGATGTTATTTCATGGGGAAAAACTACATATATATCAATAGATGGTTATTGAATTATTATTCTAACTTTGGAGATGTTTGTGTATACTACATATGTTGTGAACAATTGACTATCATGTGAATGTGTTAGTGGATGCAAGTATGTGTTTCATTCCTCCAAGCAAAGGGGAAGTATCACTCGAGAGAAGATCTTGGTTAGGTAACTGGTGAAAGTAAACTATTTGAGCATACGCACACCACAGTAGAATGGTCGAGTCTAGACATAGAAGTGGGAAGTTGGTAAGTCACCCCTAGTTTTAAATATCTACATTAGTAAAGGTATTGTTTACTATTGAGTGCATTATTGGTTGATGTTTATCTATTTGATCTTTTGAGACCTTCCTTATTTTAGTGTGCTTGACTATATGGGTGAATGAGTATTGGGATATATGTTGGTGCAGGGCACCTGGGTTTTCATGATGTAAAGGGGGTTTAGTATGTTAGTGTTCTTGTGCTAAGTCATGTTTTTGTTTTGAAATAAGGTCTTTAAGACAATTTCCATTGTTTGTAATTGTTTTAGAGTCATTTTGTGATAGGTTGCTAAAAGTTGTCATTTTGAATAAGTGTTGCAAAAATTTGCATAACAACTTTTGCACTTTTGAGTTTTAAGGAAGTTGAACAATTAGGGGATTTAAAAAGTAGTTAGGATTGGTTGTTTAGGTTGGTAAATTCTTTAAAGTCATGTATGGTCGATGGAGGAGGTTGTTGATGAAAATTTGAAGATTGAGCACCAATAAAATTTAGTTTTCCTGTGTTTTACATTGAAATTTGTTACTACATAAGGTTGTACAGATTGGTACGGCATGTAGGTGATCTTTCATGCATTGGAATTGATGAAACAGTGAATCTTCTATCATTTTCAATTGGTTTGATCCATTTTCATTAAGGTTGAAAGAAATTAGATAATTTTTTCTAAAAATAGTCAAGAAACCCTAGTTTTGAGGGTTTGATTGAATAAAATATGAATTAGAGCCCATTCCACCAGTGTAAAAGTCTAATAATCGGTGGAATGGGTGTAGATGGGTAGGGTTTTGTTTTCTTGAAGTGGCAGGAGCAGGGGATGGTGGTAAGTGTAAGTTTGTTGATGCCTTAGGCAGGGAAACTTCATGTTTTTGGTGTAAAAGTTGCATAGGAGTAGGGTTTTGTAGAAAATTTGTTTAGAGACCATTCTAGGTGATGGAAATTGTATGTGTAGACCTTATTTGACATGTCTAAGGTTTTGGAGTGAAGTTTTGAAGCTTTAGAATATGATAACATTGTGTTTCCTGTTAGACAAGCCTAATTAGGCCAAAATTGCAGCGTAGCAGTCAATTTTAGAGGGGTTTGGTTCAAAACAACCATATCTGCAGTCTTGACATATTTTCAAAGGGCTTAAAGGGTATTCAAATTAGCTTTTAGATCATTGTTTTGAGTTGTTCCCAACAAATTATATTAGAAAAGGGGTGTTTGTTGTCCTACAAGGCATAGTGGTGGTTTGTGAAGAAAACCACTTTGTTTTGATGTGTTAGGGTTTATAATTGCAAGGTTGGATTGGGTTGAGTAAGGTTTGAAGTTTCCCACCTTTCTCTATGTAAAATTGGTATCAGAGCATAGGTAGGTCTTTAAGAAGGAAAGTGTAAAGAAAAAGTGAACAACATGCCTCCAAAGAGCAAAGTGATGGCTAGGGAAATGAATGAGATGAAAGAGAAGACTGCAAGAGAGATTAGGAGATTGAAAGAACTACAAGAGATGGTGGTAGCAAGGCTTGATGCTATGGAAACCAGTCAGAGAAGAGGTATGGTTTTGGTTGATGTGAGTGACCCCGAAGAAGAAGGGGAAGAAGAGAATGAGGAAGAAGAGGAAGAGGAATTGGATCCTGATGATCAAAGGATGGCCAAGCTATTGAGAGCAGTCAAGGAAGAAAAATATAAGGCAAAGATGGATGTACCTATGTATGGAGGTAATTTGAATGAGGAAGAACTTTTATATTGGATTGCAGCACTTGATAACTATATTGAATGTGAGGATTTACTTGAGGAACAAAAGTTGAAGATTGAAAAAACAAAGTTGAAGGTACATGCACTATTATGGTGGGATTATGAGCAAACAAAAAGGAGAAAGAAAGGTAAGTCAAAATTTGTTTCTTGGGAAAGAATGGTGGCCAACCTTAAGGGTAAGTTCTTACCGGTTGATTATGCAATTCAAATGTATAAGAAACTTCAAGGTTTGAAACAAAGAGAAATGGATGTAGAGTCTTATACTGATGAGTTCTATAAGTTGAGTATAAGAGTAGGTCACATGGAGGATGATATGGAGAAGGTGGCTAGACATCTAAGTGGGTTAAGATTCAACATTCAAGATGAGTTAACCTTGGAAAATCCAATAATGGTTGAGGAATATTATCAAATGACAATTAGGGTTGGAGAAAAGCTAAAGAGAAGGCAAGACAAGTCAAATAGGGGAAGAGGCAGAAATTCTAGAGGAAGAGGTTCATTTTCTAACTCAAGGCAATCAAATGAGAGCCAAGAAGATGCAAGTAAAGGCCAAGAGCAAGGGGAAGATTTGAGAGGTGGATTTAGAGGAGGTAGATTAGGCTTTAGAGGAAGATTTGGAGGTCAAGGAAGAGGTTCACAATGATTCACAGAAAGTTATTATCAATGCAACAAGTTTGGACATCAAGCATGGTAGTGCAATGAAGGTCGAGCCACTACTTCACATGGAGGAGAAAGAAGAGCTCAATTGGTGCAAGAAGTTGACAATGAGAGTGTGAACTCTCCATCACAACATGTTGCTCCAGAGGTTATTGAATCACTCATAGTAAGGAGAACTCTCATCAAGGCATCAGTAGAGAAGGAGCCACCACAAATGAGAACCCTCTTCAAGGCAACTTGTAAGTGCTTGGGTAAGGTATTTAAAGTTGCAATTGATTCAAGAAGCACAAATAATATGGTTTCAGTTGAGATGGTTGATAAACTCAAGTTGCCTAGAATACCACATGATACTCCTTATAAAGTTTCTTGGTTGAATGAGGGTCAATATGTTTTGGTAAAAAAACAAAGTTGGGTGGAGTTCAATATAGGAGGGTATAAGGATAGAATTTTATGTGACATATTACCTATGGATGTATGCCATTTTCTGCTAGGGAGGCCTTAGCAATTTGATAGGCATGTTATGTATGATGGAAGGAAGAATACCTATGAGATAGAAAAAATTGGATCTCTTATAATTTGACACCATTGAAGGAGGAGGACAAAGGACAAGCCAAGAAAGCTAATGTGATGATGGTAGGTAGGAAGGAGTTCATCAAAGTAGAAGAAGAGAACATGAAACTTGCAGCCACTACTAAACATGGAGACACTATGATAACAAATTTGAAGAGTGACTTGAGTTTGGAGGGAAATGATATTGAGTTGAAGGTCAAGAATGAATTGATTTTGGGGATTCAAGGTTGGCTTAAGAAGTATGTTGATATGAGGATAGAAGAGGTGTTCCATTCAATACTTTCAAAAGAGGATAATGGTCATTCTAATTCTTTCATATCAGAGGCTAAAATACTTGATCAAGCAATAGACATAGGGGAATAACATCATATGGAAGTGATGGAAAGGAAAGGTGAAGAGATCAAAGATAAAGTACAAAGGAAAAAGAGAAAGTTCAAGCACACAATTGAAGTAAAGAAGAAGGAAGTACATTACAAGGAAGAAGGAGATATGATTGTAGGTGGTGATGCAGACTTAACAACATTCTCAAATGTGGAAGGAGTCAAAGATCATCCATCAGGTCAGCCTATGAAGTTAGAGCATTTTTTAGGTACCAAGGAGCTCAAAAAGGCAAGGGAAAATGCCTAGTTCAAGTATTTGGTCCATTGGAAGGGTGT
Organism: Sequoia sempervirens; assembly: GCA_007258455.2. Classification (NCBI taxonomy): domain Eukaryota; kingdom Viridiplantae; phylum Streptophyta; class Pinopsida; order Cupressales; family Cupressaceae; genus Sequoia; species Sequoia sempervirens. Next base: position 960,677,441 of record VDFB02271358.1, read on the forward strand.
ACCACAAGCATATATCACTTGGAGGTCAGAGAATGATTGGAGCAAGCATCAATCTATTGTTGCAGCACTATCCTCAAGGGGACTTGAGTTCATTTTTCCCAGGGAGTATGGTGCAGGGCACCTGGGCTTTCATGATGTAAGGGGGGTTTAGTATGTTAGTGTTCTTGTGTTAAGTCATGTTTTTGTTTTGAAATAAGGTCTTTAAGACCATTTCCATTGTTTTTAAGTGGTTTGGAGTCATTGTGTGATAGGTTATTAAAAGTTGTCATTTTGCAAAAATGTTGCAAAAAGTTGCATAGCAACTTTTGCACTTTTGAGTTTTAAGGAAGTTGAACAGTCAGGGGATTTGAAAAGTAGATATGTATATATATGCATATGTTAGCATACTCATATGATCGATATAATGGGATGCCCATACGAGTATGATGACATATGAATAAGATATGTGTATATGTATATATAAATGTTTGCTATGATGTTTGTGAGAGTATATTCACGTGGTCATGATCATTCAGATTTAGAATGGATCATTCGACTAACATAATGATATATAATATATTTATATATATGTACAAATACACACATAAGCGTAAAAGCTTAATAGAGGAGCATATATATATATATATATATATATATATATATATAGATATTGTGCGTGAGTGTTTACCCGTTGTATTCATTTGTATACCGAATAAGTACATACTTGATTAACATGGGATATAAATATATATTAGTACATAAATATGCATATACATATATACATGCGAGATAGCGTTAATGCTATTTATTGACATGCATATATATATATAGGTGTATATATAAATGTGTATATTTATAACCCTATGATGATAAGATGGAGTAACCTGATACATATAAACGTGTACATATTAGATATATATATACGTATATACATTTATGTGTATGTATGAGCACATGTGTATCATCTGGTGGGTAATGATAAGCAAGGATATACACTTTCATGTTATCAAAAGGATTACACTATTATTGAATGGTTGTGGTATATATTATATGGGAGTGCATACATATACATATACATATATATATATATATATATATATATATATATATATATATATACATGTAAGCGTTTATGTTTATATAGAAGTGTGTATATATCTATATATGTATAAATATATATATGTATAATATGTAATATAAATATGTAATTATAAATGTTTTCTATATATGTATATCTATAAATATATGCTATGCAAATGATTGAAGGCTAATTATAGCCTAATATATATATATGGAGGTTTAGAGAAAATAAAATAGGTTTAGACACCTATATGGCGTGGCCATAAATAGGTGAATGGCTTACCAAAAGCCCAATACTTTATACAATATCTATTACACATAAATTTAAGTGCCTATATATATACAAAAGATAAAGTCTTGTATAAAAACTAAGTGCTGCCTTAGGAAACAACAAATGCCACCAAGAGCAACAAATGGTGTAATATACATATAGCACTACCAGTTAATGAAAGGAGCTACACATTGAATGCATAGTGCAAGTAATCAAGCCATCACACTTGTATCAGTCAAAGGTATAGCGAATAAGTGTGGAAAGAGGATTTAATGCACAAACAAATGATAGTAGAGACTTTTACATTAATATAGGCACAACATTTATACCATCACATAGAGAGAAAAAATGTGTGGCACGTAGTGAATGAATTGAGGCTGATTTAATAGCTTATGACTGTTAGTGTACACCAATTATCATTCAGATGAAACACAATATAAGTCATTTCATTTCATTTCATATTGTTGTTTATGATATGCTTGACTTGGTCGACACCTTTAGTGAGACCAATCTTGACTTTGTCTTACGTATTAAACTACTCAAGTCAATTCATCCACCAGATGGGTCGATAGAAACTTGTTTTCATAAAATGAAAGTTGACTAAGTTTAACCACATGAAATATGTAGGAAATAGAATTGGAAATGGCATCACCTTTGAGACTAAATTGTTGTATATGTCTTCTCATTGTGACAGTTCGAATTATGCATATACTGATTGAATAAGTCTTCAAATTGTTGTCACAAAACAAGTCGACCTATAGGTGATTATGCTAAGTAATAGCTTGTGAATTAATAGCTTGTGAATTCACCACCTTTTTTATTTGTTTCATGTGTTGCTTTGCATGAAGCTTGATATCAATTAACATGTCTAAACTATAGGCTTTGAGGTTCCTTGGTTGCTCTATAAATATTTGAACCATTTCATTTGGAAGGGATCCATTCTTCCATAAGATAATACATATTTTTCAATTCATAATACTATATTTTCCAGTCATACTTTTCTTTGCATTGAGAGAGAGAAAGGAAGTGAGTGCATATAGTTTGTGAGGAGATTATATTTTAAGAGAAGGTTATAGTTTGAGAGAAGTAAGATATCAAATTGAGAGGTAGAGATTATAGTGACATTCTTGAGAATTTGATTATCAAGTTAATTGTTGTTGGAGAGGGCTGCTTTGTTGTCTTTAGTTTGGATAAGCGATAACATGAATGAGAATCTCTTCTTCTCTGTTATTTTACTCTGAATGATGTGTCTTGCATGCATGGTTGAGATGTCTTTTCTAGTAAATGCATTAGAGAATTTAGATTGTTTTGAAAAGGATGTTGAAGCTATTATGTTGTTTCCATAATGTGCTTTTAAGTACTCCATAGTAGGACATGGGTGGTCCCACAATATTGGTTTACAATTTTTGGCCAAACTGGACATTGAACTGAATTTTTTTAACTAAATCTTCACTTTTGGGCACCTATAGTGGCTAAACTGTGAGGAAGTTGAAGATGATGCAAACTAGTGATTTGTGACATTTTGTCTGTAGATTCTAAATATATTTTTTTCAAAAAAAATTGAATCAAATTGAACTTCTTTTTCCATCTCCTTTGAAAACTATTTTTTAGCAGTAAACACCATTTTTAAAGAGTAACGTCACTGGCTAACACATATTTTTTTCCATGAAGGATAAAATTCTATTTTTTTCGAATTTAGATTCATAACTACAATATCTAGTGCATGGAATTGGTCTCATAGCATTTCATTGAATATTTTTTTCTTAATTAAGTTTCAAAGTCAAACCTTTTACAATTTAAACATGATTAACTAGCTAAAGCATAACTTTTTTTGTATGTATCGAAATTCAATTTTTCTTTTTGTTGGATCAAGGACATCAATATCCAGTGCACTAATATTTTTCAATTTTTTTTTGATAATATGCTATTTTTCCACATGTGCAAAACAGAGAGCTTGATTTTCAGTGAAAACCCTATGTTTAATCAAACTAAAAAATAAAATACATAATAAAACCAAAAAATATTAAAATTATATTCGATGGATAGCTCGTTCTGAGGACTACCATCATCTAGTTGGATCTGTGAAGTCTCCTCCATTTTCATCCTCAACCTGAGCTTCGAAGGGAAAAATTTTGCAAAATATTGGTGCAAGAGGGGGAGAAGGGAAAAATAGGGGGTTTTGAATGGACCTAGGTTCGAGTGAACCCCCCTTGGGTGTTCGCTAGAACTAGGGTTCGAATGGACCCTGGTTCGAGCAAACCCACGCCCCCCCCCTTTTATTCAATTTTTCATTTTCTTTGTTATAAAAAAATTCCAAAAAAGTGGGCCTCATCATTTAATTGGTTTCACTCGAAGTAGGGTCCATTTGAACCCCTTTTGCGTCCGTTCAAACACCCTAGTTCGTGCGAACCCCTAAAAGCATTTTTTTTTCATAGGAGTGTTTTTATAATTTCCCTTCCTCACTGGAATTGTAAACCAGTACTGTGGGATCACCCAGATGGGTGTTTATCATAGGTATTATATACTAGGTATGATTGAACATAAAATGCACATATGGTGTTTTTAGCTAAGTTGTTGATTTAACTAGGAAATCTTGTGTTTACTCCTAGGATAGATAATCCAATATGGGAGGGAGTTTAAGTACTTATAAGTAGGGTTATCCAAGTTTATAGGTTATCTTTGGAATGAAGGACTATCCATTGAAGGAAATACCTAGCTTGAGTACTTACTAGTTAAGTAGGTTTGTTTCAAGTAGAATAATATGGTTGTAGGTTATCTGGGATGATGGACTATCCATTGAAGGAAATACCTATGCGTAGCTTAAGATAGCCTTAAGTCAAATTGGCCCTAAGTAGTGTATGTGATAGATGACCCTTAGTAGAACATAATGAATGAAACACTTTGGCCAAAGAAGTGTGATGACCTTTGGCTCCACTATCAATTCACCATAATCTAGTATTACATGCTAAATAGAGATTGTGGGATTACAAGTTCTAGTTATGTAGAACTCAACACTATGCTCAGTTGGTTGTTGTTATCGGTTACTCTACCAATCTCTTCGTCGAAGGGAAGGGCCATCTATTGAATGATATATGTGTGGGGGACCACATTATGAGTCTGTGGTTGGAAGAAAAGCGCCTGAGTGATGCTTCTCCTCCACAATAGGCGACAGAAGAACCAAGATTTGAAAGGAAGGATCCTGAACCATCTTACAACTATTTGTTGTAAAGCTCATTGGAGCTATGTATGTAAATATATGTATACTTGTATTGTTGTAACTTGTGAAGTTATTGTAATCAAATGGAATCTTTATTGTAACATGATATGACATCTTGTTCATATATTCTCAAGAAAAGAAAGAAAAATTTTATTGCAATGGATTGTTACTTTGTTTATTTACTCATTTGGTGTAAAATTAGAAATTTTTACTTCATCAAAGGGTTAGTATGCTACATAGAGGATGTTAGCTCTCAAAACTGCAGGTTGAATGCCTCAAGAGGCTGCCAATCTCTTGATACGTTTTAGGGTAATAGACAAGGTCAAGAGAACTCAACCTTCTACTCTTTAGGTTCTGCAAACCTGGGTGGGTGTACCTTTCTGAATGGTGCATACTTAACTTGTGATTATCTTCTTGAAAAAAAAAATTCACAATGGCAATGGGAGGTGAACAAATGAAATCCAACTTGAAAAAAGTAACAATATTCTGATCTGAATCCTAAAATGAATGCTTAATTAATAGATATAAAGAAAACTGAATAAGTTCAAATGGTGAAGTGCAGAGACTAGTGCCTTGTTGGGTATGCGGAGTCAAATGAGATCAAAATGAGCAACACTTTTTGGAGAAGACACAAATTATCTGGCATACATTTTGTTTACAATTTGTATAAACATGCAAGAATGTGATTACTAAGCTCTACTTGAATAATCCAATTGAATCTCTCTGATTATTGTGATTAACTAAAAGGATTTAGTCTTTACTTGAAAGAACCAATCAATCGATCACACAAGTACAACAAATGTGCACTGATAAATTGAATACAAACTTGTCATATCAATTTAAACAATCAGAAAGAATCCAACTTGGAGACAACTTAGCAATTCTCTTATTAAATTCAACAGATAACTGATACCAGACATGTGCAGCAACATCAATTGACATTCATAAATACCTCCATTTTAGAACATGCATCATAGCCTCTAATTTGATAAATTTACTATTCTGTATCCATACAATTTTCCTACTGTATCAAATAACTGATAACTGGTCCTCCTCTTACAATTACAATATGTCTCTATATATACCAGCATTTGAAGAAAATATCATATTGAGATCACAAGTCGGCCATTTATCAAATTCGAGCTCAAATTGTGTCAGCCTGCAATGGTCATCCAAACAGATTCATGTCGACCACAATGTTTGAAAATTTGTTATTCAACAGTGAATAGTTGGCGAGACAAGACGATAGCTATGCTGAAGGCAATTCACTCGTTAATCGCTTCCCCTACTCTTTCTGCTTCACCCTGACTCTGTGATGTCGATGAGACATCTCATAGAGGACCCCAAAGTGTTATTGAAAGCCTTCAAATCTGTCGCTGCGACACAAGAATGTCCCATACCGACGTGCTCATAACGTTTTCATTCACAGTCGCCATAACCCAGTGGTATCGGAGAGACCTTATATAGATACTTCATGCTTCGCCGAAAGTCTATTACCATCCATATGTCGCCATAGCATTCTGTTTGTCACAGCGAAGCCATATAGTATTCTTTTTGTTCCCCTTTTCTTTCGTTGTAACACTATGATATCGGGGAGACAACATACCGAACTCACCCTGTCAGGCCGAAAGTCCCTTATTACTTCCAAGTCGCCGGGACACAAGAGGTCTTTCATCAATCTACACTTTTCATTTCATCCACTGTCACTGTAATGTTCAACCATCAGGGAGATGTCTTGTAGATTACATTGTTATACCGAAAGACCCCGAGCTCATACCCATTTGCCAAGACAGCACAAAACTCCTGCCGAAAGCCATTCATTGATTCATTGTCGCTGTGACATATCGCATTCGGGGAGACCATATAGAGATTGCCCAAGTTATACCAAGAGCACTCAACCAAACATATTGGTTGCCGAGACATAGCCAATATCTCGCCGAAATTCGTTCAATAGAATCCCTTTAGTAACCCATCGACGAGACACACATACTTTGCCATGACCTCCTGCCACAAACTTCAACTCCTACCGAAAGGTATATGAGAGGAAATCCATGTGTAAGGTCGGCGAGACCGAAGGTCACTCGCCAAGACCTTACAATGATCGCAATATCTCCCACTGAAAGTCATTTGGAAAAAAATCTTATGTGCTCCGTCGGTGAGACAAATGATACTCGCCAAGACCCTCCACCGATAACCCATAGCCTTTGCCAATGAACCACCACAAGCATAGTCGGGAAGACATACAGAATTTGGTGAGATACTACCCCGATAGCCAAAACATACGCTGATAAAAGTCTCCACATGCTGGTCGCCAAGACAAAAGATAATCACCAAGACGTGATGTCGAATACTATGACTCTGGCCGAAGCAGACCCCCACGAGCAAATCGGTAAGACATAGCACGTTCGCTATGACCTTTCATCGACGGTATATCATATGCCGATATGAATCATTTCAGTCGCCGAAACCATGTGAATATCTCGCCAATAACTGCCAGTGAGTAAACTCCAATCGTCGTGACACAAGAAACGTCTTGCCGATAGGAAACTTAGACGTTTACAAGCAGAAGAATGGATTGGGGAGACCCAGAAATTGTCATGCCAATACAGACCAGAATGAGAAAAATGTATAACTCAATGGATTCAATGGGGTAAAATGGAAAAATATGGGTGAAATATGCATACGGTAGGACCAAATCTAGATATTTATGAGTGAAAACATATGTAAAAACATCAGATTTTTCAGTCCCAACAGTGGCTCCGTTTGGGGGTGAATGATAGTGAGATCATTGCAAGGATCTAGAATCTTTGGGTGAGCAAACCAAACACAAAATGATGAGCCAATGAGCAGAATGGAGATGGAAATGAAGCACGAAGGTGTGAATGCAAAATGAATGCAAGATGGAGGTGAATGGAAAATGAGAGTGAAATGGAGATGGACAAAATCCTAAACTACTGTGCATGGAAAATAATTTTAAAGAGGATAAGCAAGAGTTGTCCATGCATTGGCAACCCTTAATCGTCTATGTTGCTTAAGAGAAAAATTGCATCAAGAATTGCCCATGAACAGGCAATTCCTGATCTTCACCAACCATATTTTGTAGATAGTATGAGTCTTCACCCTTTTTTCCAACAACAACAAAAGGTCCCAGCCACAAAGCTTCAAACTTACCATGCTTGCCCTTCTCCTGACATCTTGCATTCCACATCAACACCAAGTCACTTTCCTCAAATTTTCTATCCTTTGCCTTCTTGTCAAATAGATACTTCATCTGCGTCTGTAACTTTATATTTTGGTTTTGGGCACTTCTCCTTATTTCATCAAGTTCAGCTAGTTGATCCATTTTGTCTTCCATAGGTTCAGGAACATCCAAATCTTCCTGAAGGACAAACCTGTAGACTGGTAACAAATTCTGTAAAGGCATCTTGGCTTGTGCTCCATACACCAATTCAAATGGGGATTTTCCAATTGCTTTCTTCACAGTGATCCTATCAGCCCACACAGCCAGTTTCAATTTTGAATCCCAAGCCTTCTTGTTCTGCCCTAGCATTCTCCTTATAATCTTCAAAAGAATTTTATTGCTAGACTCTGCCTGTCCATTAGCTTGTGGATGGTAAGGAGCTGCATAAGAAATAGTAATGCCATACTTATCACAAAATATTTTGAATTCATCTGATCTAAAACACATCCCATTATCTGTGATCAACCTCATTGGTGTACCAAATCTGGTGATAATGTTGTCCATCAGGAAATTATTAACTACCTTACTTGTAGCTTGCTTAGTTGGGATTTCCTCTACCCACTTAGTAAAATAATCAGTGGCAACTAGTATCCACTTGTGTCCTCCACTTGACCTTTCTTGTATCTCTCCAATGAAATCAATTCCCCATTGATGGAAAGGGGCATCAGTTGGCAAGGGTCGAAGTGGCAAAGCACCCTGGTACTTCAATTTTCTAGAAAACTTTTGGCAAGCCTCACATCTTCTTACATGCGCAAAGGAATCATTAAAAACCTTTGGCCAATAATAACCTACCCTGAGAATTTTGTGTGCAGTTGTCTTTACTGAATAATGTCCTCCACAAACTCCTTCATGCATTTCTTCTAGAACATGCTTGGCTTGTGACTCATCTAGACATAATAACAATATGCCATCCCTGTTCTTCCAAAAGAGATCTCCATCCATGAAAACATACCTTGATGCCTGCAACTTCAAAGTTCTCTTCTGGCTGTCACTCAATCCATCTGGACACTTCATGTATTTAAGATAATGCATGATATCAGTATACCAAGGAGTGTGCTCAATGCTTGCAACTGCAATCCCTTCTTCAACATTGCAAATCTGATTTGCCTCAATGTTAGTTTATGTCATCAACCTAGCCAAGCCTTGGCCTCTTACTAGCTTAGTGATTTGTATCTCCATGTCAAACTCTTGAATCTTGTTGATCCATCTGCATCTTTTCCCTGTAACTTCAGATTGTGTTAAAATGTCTTTGACAGCAGCGTGAGGGACATAAGCAATCACCTTTGCTCCAACAAGATACGGTCTGAATGCTTTAGTGGCCTTTACTAATGCAAATGCCTATTTTTCCATTATGTCATATTTCAATTTAGACCCTTGTAATGATTTACTAAAGAAAGACACTGGTTGTTCATAACCACCTTCATTCTTTTGTAACATAATAGCAGCAATAGTATGCATTGAGGCAAATGAAAAAATTTGAAAAGGCTTTTTAAAATCTGGAGACTTAAGAACAGGAGCCTCCTTGATAGCCCTTTTGATAGACATAAAAGCATCTAAAGCCTCAGCAGTCCAATCCATTTTTTGTCCTTTTTTCAACATTTTAGATATGGGCTTGATGATCTCAGCAAAATTAGAAATGAATCTTCTAACAAAATTAATTTGTCCAAAGAATGATTGTATTGCCTTGACAGTTTTTGGAATAGGAATTTTATCAATAGCTTCAACTCTCTCAGGATCTATTCTAATTCCCTCTTTCGAAACAATATGCCCCAAGAGTTTACCTTCTATGACTGCAAAATGGCACTTCTTTGGATTTAAACTAATACCATATTCAAGAGCTTTAATAAATACCTTTTCGAGATGTTGCACATGGTCTTCAGCCTTCTTCGAATAAGCAGTCAAGTCATCTTGGTACACCACCATGATAACATTAATCAAATCAGCAAATGCTACATCCATGGCTCTTTGGAAAGTTGCTCCCGCATTAGTGAGACCAAATGAAATTCTTATGTATACATATGTTCCCCAAGGAGTTGTGAATGTTGTTTTGTATTGCTCAGATTCCTTGACTTTAACCTGGTTGTATCCTGAAAACCCATCCATCATGGACAGCAACTCACACCCTGTCACCTTATGCAATATTGCCTCCATGTTGGGTAGAGGATAATTATCTTTGAGAGATGCCATGTTCAGATTTCTGAAATCCACACACAATCTGATATCACCATTCTTCTTTCTCATAGGAACCAAATTCGAAACTCAGGTTGAGTGCCTGATTGGTTTGATAATTCCTCCATCCCTGAGCTTTGTCAATTCTTCCTGCATCTTAGGCTCTAGTGTTGGATTTATAGGCCTTTGCTTCTGTCTAAAAGGCCTGGCATCTGGCTTCAATGGTATTTCATGCTGAAATAAATCTTCCCTGTATGCTTTCAGATCTTCATAAGACCAAGCAAAAACATGCTTGTATTTTCTCAGCAACTCTATCAGCATTCTTCTAATTGTAGGGCTTATCTTCTTGCCTATGTACACCTTTCTTGGTGTTATTTCAGTCCCCAAGTTAATCTCTTCAACATCTTCCTTTCTAACTAGTGTTTGCTTCATAAGGGACCAATCATTTCTGTCATACACCCTTTCTAGTGCCACTAATCCTTTAGGAAGCTTATTTGTTTTGAGCTGCAATATTTCTTTTCCAAACATTGTTTGCTTCCCATCAACTTCTTCAACAAAAGCATTGAAATCAATTTCCTGGGCTTCATACTGATCAATACAATTGAAGAATTTCAAAAGGTCAGTATCATCATTGAAAACTTGCCAACTATAAATGTTGTCAGGAACAACAGGCCTCATTTTGAACTCAATCTGTGATACCCCAGCCAATGTAATATCATCCCTTTTGAGTGCCACATTTGCTAGGAAATCAGCCATTATGTTCTTTGATCTATCAATCCATTCAATTGAGAACCCATCAAACAATTCAATTGTATCCCATACAACATTCCTATATTTTTTTAGTCTTTTGTGCTTTGCTGCATATTTTGATCTGATTTGTGAAACAACCAACTCAGAATCGCCCAAAACAGCCAGCAACTTGATTTTATGTTTCACAGCTATGTTCAAGCCTGTTAATAAAGCTTCATACTCTACCACATTGTTTGTACATTTGAATGCTAACATAAATGAATATTTAAAAGTAATACCTTCAAGTGAAACAAATACAATCCCAGCTCCATTACCTTCTTGGCTGCAGGCTCCATCAAAATACATCTTCCAGACACCATTACAATTCTGTGCAGCATGTTTTTCAATTGGATCACTATTAGTTAATTATGGCTGAGCTGGTTCAATTTTAAAATTCCCAAGATCAACATCACAAAAACAATTGATCTGATTATGTGGCACACAGTCAAAAAGTTGATTCATTCCTGGCTCCCTATACAACTTGACCTCTTGACCATTCACTGGAATTGTAGCATAGGACAAATCAAATTGAACATTTCCACCAATAGTTGTTGTCCACTGTCTTGATAAGAGCATCCCAAACTAAGGAGGAGTATCAATGACTGTTATGTCTATATTATAAGCCACCTGTGGATAAGTAGCTAGTTTGATTTCAACATCTTTCATAATCCCAACCACAGGAACAGGCCTGTTATCCATTGCATAACACTTGCCTCTAGTAGTATCAACCCACATGCCAAGCTGCTTCATGACTCCTACTAGCATAATGTTTATAGCAGCACCAGAGTCTATCATGCAATTTCTCAACAGTTTGTTATTTATAAGCAGTGTAGTGAAGAAAGGATCCACTTGTGGGGGGGTTGTTAAAACATCACCCAAATAGACTTCTAAATTATTTATCTTTTCCTACCTGTTCACTTTTTCAGAATTCATATGTTTTTCATTTCCATTTGTAATCAATTGAACATGATTATCTCTGTACTCCTTAATTTTCATCAATTCAAGTAGTGGAACAAACATTTTTACCTAGGATAACGCATGTGTGAAGTCAAAAGAGGAGCTCTCTGTCTTAACAATCTTCTTCAGTTCTGGCGTTTCTCCTTTGCTTTCTTCTTTTTCTTTTTTACTAGGTTGATTAGACTTTTGCATTTCCTTGTGTAATTCTTCAACTTTCTGCTTTTGGACTGGCTTTTGTTCAATTTTATCATGCTGCTTTTTTTTTGGCTTCTTTACAATTTCCTGTGTTGCCTTTTGATCTTTTATAAAGATTCCCCCAGGAACTCCATCTAGCTCATTTGATTTTATGTTTCTCAACCAGTATTGACTTTTGGCTTTCTCAACTGCAGCAACAGTTATTCTTTCTATTTCATCTTCAGTGAGTCTCCCTACATTACACTGAGCAGGCACCTCAGCAGGATGTGGCTCTGTGTAATCTTCATTAGAATCATAAAAGATCTATTGTTCATCCATATGGACATTATACTTCTGATTGGAAACATCATATTCATAGCCTTCATCCTCTAAAGATGAACTTCTTTCCTCAACATGGTGAAAAACATTTGAAGTCAAATACACCATGTGATCCTCTCCATCCATCAGCATTCCTTGTTCTTGCATCCTTTGAGCTACAACACAATAGTCTAGAGAATGTGGCTAATTACAAACTTCGCAAAAGTAATTATTACTCACCATGTAAGTTCCTTTCTTGCTCAATGGATCAGGAGTGTCTTTATTTCTTGGCCTTGTTGTTACAGGTTTTCCATCCTTCCAGTCTGTATTATAAGGCATGTCATGTAACCTTGGCCTCTCATTTATGTTCTCATTTATGTATGTATTTTCCTGTCTGTACTGATAATTATTATTTTGCTGAGAAGGCCTCGGGTTGTCTCTTTTATTAATTATACCAGCAGCCTTCCAGTTATTTTCAATTGTCAATGCAATCTTTTGTGCTTCAGCTAGATCTCTTGGAAATCTATTTCTCAGTTCGTACCCTGTTTTGGGATCAAATGCATTTAAATAAACACTTAAAGCTACAAAATCTGGCAACCTTGATCCAGGAGGTACTTTAGTCTGCAATTTGTTAAATCTTCGATTGAAATCATAAACTGAGTCATTTTGATTCTTCTGAATTCACATCAATTCATGAAGAGCTGCATCTGGTGCATTTAGATTCCCATACTGCTCTAGGAATCGATCTTGGAATACTTGAAGAGAATTAATTGATTAAGTTGGCAAGCTGTTAAACCAATCCCTAGAATATTCAATAAGTGACATCATAAACAACCTCATGTGCAAATCTTCATATGGCATACCTATGTCTTGAATGAACACATTGAAATTCCTTAGATGTTCTTCAGCAGTGATTGCATTGCTCCCTATAAACTTGGGAACCAGACCTCTCCAGCTGCTATCCATAGGGTAAGGGCATAGATGGAACCCTGCCAAATCAAACTGCCTGATCATTGCTACGTATTGGTGAGGGGGAGGGATAGGTGGATATTGATACTGATGCATAGGATTATTGTATTGTGCATTATGCTGAGGGATGTGATGCTGACCAGGAGGTGGATGCACATTTGTATGCTGTGTGGGAATATGAGGCGGATGATTTGGCTGCTTGTGATGATTTCTCGTCTGATGGCGAGGAGATACAGGTGGACCAAAAGGCCCTGCACCATGATTGCCTTGCTTATGAGGTGGCACATACTTTGGGGGGCGATCAACAGTCTGAGCAATGTTTTGATTTTTCTGCAATTCAAATTCTTTCATTGCTTGTATCATCTAGGCCTTTTCCTGTTCTTCTCTCTCCTTCTTCTGAGATTCAAACCATGCCTTGACTTCCTCATAAGTCAAAGACTCATAATCAGTTTGAGAAATCACATTCTCATTAATCTAGTTTTGATCATTTTCCATCTTCTGATCATATTCATGTTGAATTCTGATTCGTTTAGGCTCCAGTCTAGCTTCAAACTCAGCCTGCTTCCTAGCTTCAAACTCATCCTGTTTCTGAGGATCGAGAGAAGAGAAAGGATTTCTTTGATCTTTAGGGGTACAAAGTTCTTCACTTGAATCATCTCTCCATGTATCATAGCAATTATATGTTTCACAATGTGCTCTTGGTGCTTTGCCTTTGTCTGTTATGCACATGTCCTCATTGATCCTCTTTCCTTTATCAGCTCTGTCATCTTTGTGTTTCCACTTACTGCTGCCAGCAGGGGCTCCAGTATGACCTCCCCTGTACTGAGATCTTCTTCCATTCATGATGAACAGCTGTAAAAATTTTGTTAGAGTCGCCACTCACTTTTATCAAAAATGAGAAAATACTTGATGTTTCTTATTCCCAGTGGAGTTTATATATAGTTCATGACTCTATGATTAAGGCCTTGATTCTGAATGTATTCCCCAGTGGAGTCGCCAATTTGTTAGCTCTCAAAAATGTAGGCTGAATGCCTCAAGAGGCTGCCAATCTCTTGATACATTTTAGGGTAACAAACAAGGTCAAGAGAACTCAACCTTCTACTATTTAGGTGCTGCAAACTTGGGTGGTTGTACCTTTCTGAATGGTGCAGACTTAACTTGTGATTATCTTCTTGAAACAATTTGTTCACAATGGCAATGGGAGGTGAACAAATGAAATCCAACTTGAAAACAGTAACAATATTCTGATCTGAATCCTAAAATGAATGCTTAATTAACAAATGTAAAGAAAACTGAATAAGTTCAAATGGTGAAGTACAGAGACTAGTGCCTTGTTGGGTATGCAGAGTCAAATGAGATCAAAATGAGCAACACTTTCTAGAGAAGACACAAATTATCTGGCATACATTTTGTTTACAATTTGTATAAACATGCAAGAATGTGATTACTAAGCTCTACTTGAATAATCCAATTGAATCTCTCTGATTACTGTGATTAACTAAAAGGATTTAGTCTTGAAAGAACCAATCAATCGATCACACAAGTACAACAAATGTGCACTGATAAATTGAATACAAATTTGTCATATCAATTTAAACAATTAGAAAGAATCCAACTTGGAGACAACTTAGCAATTCTCTTATTAAATTCAACAGATAATTGATACCAGACATGTGCAGAAACATCAATTGACATTCATAAATACCTCCATTTTAGAACATGCATCATAGCCTCTAATTTGATAAATTTACTGTTTTGTATCCATACAATTTGCCTACTGTATCAAATAACTGATAATTGGTCCTCCTCTTACAATTACAATATGTCTCTATATATACCAGCATTTGAAGAAAATATCATACTGAGATCACAAGTCAGCCAACAATCAAATTCGAGCTCAAATTGTGTCGGCCTGCAACGGTCATCCAAATAGATTCATGTCAACCACAGTGTTTGAAAATCTATTATTCAACAGTGAACAGTCGGCGAGACAAGATGACACCTATGCCGAAGGCAATTCACTCGTTAATCGCTTCCCCTACTCTTTTTGCTTCGCCCTGACTCTGTGATGTCGATGAGACATCTCACAGAGGACCCCAAAGTGTTATCAAAAGCCTTCAAATCTGTCGTTGCGACACAAGAATGTCCCATACCGACGTGCTCATATCATTTTCATTCACAGTTGCCATAACCCAGTGGTATCAGAGAGACCTTATATAGATACTTCATGCTTCGCCAAAAGTCTATTACCATCCATATGTCGCCATAGCATTCCGTTTGTCACAGCGAAACCATATAGTATTCTTTTTGTTCCCCTTTTGTTTCGTTGTAACACTGTGATATCGGGGAGACAACATACCGAACTCATCCTGTCAGGCCGAAAGTCCCTTATTACTTCCAAGTCGTCGGGACACAAGAGGTCTTTCATCAATTTGCACTTTTCATTTCATCTGCTGTCGCTGTAATGTTCAACCATCGGGGAGACATCTTGTAGATTACATTGTTATACCGAAAGACTCTGAGCTCATACCCGTTCGCCAAGACAACACAAAACTCCTGCCGAAAGCCATTCATTGATTCATTGTCACTGTGACATATCAAATTCGGGGAGACCATATAGAGATTGCCCAAGTTATACTGAGAGCACTCAACCAAACATATTGGTCACCGAGACATAGCTAATATCTCGCCAAAAGTCGTTCAATAGAAACCCTTTAGTAACCCGTCGGCGAGACACACATACTTCGCCATGACCTCCCGCCGCAAACTTCAACTCCTACCGAAAGGTCTATGAGAGGAAATCCATGTGTAAGGTCGGTGAGACCGAAGGTCACTCGCCAAGACCTTACAATGATCGCAATATCTCCCACTGAAAGTCATTTGGAAAAAAATCTTATGTGCTCCATCGGTTAGACAAATGATACTCACCAAGACCCTCCGCCGATAACCCATAGCCTTTGCCGATGAACCACCACAAGCATAGTCGGGGAGACATACAGAATTCGGTGAGATACTACCCCAATAGCCAAACATACGCCGATAGAAGTCTCCACATGCCAATCACCAAGACAAAAGATAATCGCCAAGACGTGATGCCGAATACTATGACTCTGGCCGAAGCAGACCCCCACGAGCAAATCGGTAAGACATAGCACGTTCACTATGAGCTTTCATCAACGGTATATCATATGCCGATATGAATCATTTCAGTCGCCGAAACCATGTGAATATCTCGCCAATAACTGCCAGTGAGTAAACTCCAATCACCGTGACACAGGAAATGTCTTGCCGATAGGCAACTCAAACGTTTACAAGCAGAAGAATGGATTAGGGAGACCCTGAAATTGTCACGCCAATACAGACCAAAATGAGAAAAATGCATAGCTCAATGGATTCAATGGGGTAAAATGGAAAAATATGGGTGAAATATGCATACAGTAGGACCAAATCTAGAAATTTATGAGTGAAAACATATGTAAAAACATCAGATTTTTACAGTCCCAACAGAGGATATGTTGATTGATTTACTTGAACTAGCTATGAGGTTGCAAGTAAAGGTTGTTGTAAAACAATACCAAGATGATGGTTTGATTTGTTGTGTTCAATACATGTCCAAGAATAGGTTGATGCTTGGTTGTTGATGGTGCTGTTGATAGGATATGGTGTAAGTTTTATTTTTATGTTGTTTCCAAAAGGTGATAGTTACGAACCCTAAGTAAACCAAATTCAAAGTGTAGGATGGTGATGTTGGATTGTGACTAATAGGTCCAATGATGAAAATGTTGTCTGACAGCTGAGTAAGGTATTAGGACAACATTTTGAAACCTGATGTTTGAAAAATCCTAAGATGTGCCAAAAAGTAGGACAATAGCGGCTTATTATGTCTAGGATGATAGCGGAAAAAAATATGACAATACGAGTTTTGTTCAAGAACAACCACAATAATCTAGGCAATAGCAATCTCTGTATAATTCAGTGACTGGTAAAATAGATTTGACAATAGTGGCCTTTTGCACAACAGTGGTCAGAATTTAGAAAAATTGCAGTAGGATTTTAGAAAAAAAGTAGTAAAATTGATAGTAGTGGATCTGTTTCAACATTGTTTAGTTTTGTTTGACAGTTTCCGATAAGTTCACCAATTTTGATGTTTGAAGACTGATGTTTTTGATAGCAAGTGATGCATACAATAGAAAAAATATTGCAATAACTAACTCAATGGTAAAGAGGAATATTTTGTGGTCCTTCTATTAAGATCCACTAGTATAGCTTGAAGAATATCAGTCAAAAAAACCTAAGGAATAAAGGTACATTCTCTGTAGGCTTACCTCACCCCCAAAAGAGTGATGAATCCACATTCATAGAGGGGTCAAATAGGATATATCAAGGAAATGTATTGTCTTGATACTCTTGGATTTGTAGACAATAAACTCTTAATCCTTATGCCTCAACTACAAATCAGACGTGGTAACTTTTGGGAACGGTGTTATTCCCATGCACTACTTTAAAGAACGTTTCAGAAAGACTTTGATGAGATTTTAAAACAAAGGTGTGTAATGACATCCATGAACACTACAACATATGCATCAAATATATGAGACACTTAAGTCTCTAGACTAGCCTGTGCAACCCATTGCATTTGCACGAGGACTATAGGCATGTTATGGAATTCCCACCCAAATTCGTGTTACTTTTTTTTTTTCACACACTTTAATATAGCCTACCGGTAAACATGCTTTTAGGGTCTCTTATGAGTTCTCCATTGTGGGATGTGTCTCATAGGTAGGCCCTTATCTAATAAGAGGGATGACCAAAAAAAATGCAAAGAGCCCAAAGTGTTTCTCATCACCCAGGATCATCAAGAAGATGCAAGTGGAGAGGATACACACTTGGATTGCCAATCACAAAAGGCACGGTGGACAATTTATCACAATTAGATTTTAAGCCCAAATGAGGTGTTATAGATAGAAATTCGTGTTTGAAAAGCACCAAATTCAAATATTAGAGACTTCAAATACTCATAGAAATTTTGTAAACCAATTTTTCATTGTAATTATATTTTTAAGCCCAAATGAAATGTTTGTAAATATTAATTCATGTTTTTAAAGCACCAAATTCAAATTTTTAGAGACTTAATACATCTATACAAATGTTGCAAACCAAATTTTTTTCATTGCAATTAGATTTTTAAACCTAAATGAAATGTTTGTAGATAGAATTTTGTGCTTTTAAAGCACCAAATTCAAATGTTAGAGACTTAAAACATCCATACAAAAATTCTTGAAAGTAAAAAGATCTTGAAGAAGGTTCTGCAAGAAAATGCGCTAGTAGTTTAAGATTTTAAGAGTCTTGGACCATTCGTCAACCCTACAAGTAAATGATTAGTAGTTCTACGAAAGGAATTCCATCACCCTACAAGAGCTACACCAATAATTCCATATAAGTATGATTATAGTTTCTAAATAGTATGATAATGACTCTATTACTTGCGATAGCAGCTCTATAACTAATGTGATAGCAATTTTGTCAGACAATAGCAGCCAAGAAATAGGATGATAGTGGCTTTGTTCCTGATAATAGCGGCTTTGTAAATGTCAATCAGTAAAACACAGTGAAAAAGCTGCAAAACAAAAAGAATAATAGCGACTAGTTTTAGCAATAGCAGCCAATTTTTAGGATGACCACGATTAAAAATTAGTACAATAGCGGCTCTATTCCTACATAAAATGTCAGAAAAGATGAAAGTGGCTCTATTCCTTCAATGGAAACCAAAAAATATGACAATCGCATTTGGATTTAAGATTGTAGCAACCTAGTTTGACAAAAGTGATTCTTGCAAATGATGACAACGACCCAAAACTTGCAACTAATCATAGAACTTGATGAAAACGTTAGAGTTAAGGACCTAGGTCCCACTGAATGTGCCAGAATGTGTAAAGGGGTATTAATGGATCAGAGATTAGTACCAATGAATGAATTCAAATCAATTCAAAACAAGATAACAAGACCCACTTACCCATGAAATGTAATTGCAAAGTTCAAGAATCCAAACAAGCAAGGTTAGCATAAACAAATGAAACACAAATGAATTTAGAAACTATAATCATACCATCCCATGGTTAAGTGTATTTTTGTTGAAGATGGATGTTGGATTGCTTGATTCAACACAAAGCCTCCATGATTGCAAAATCTTGATAAGATAATGATCTAGAATGCAAGGATATGTTTACTCAATTTTCTCAATAATCAATCTAGCATGACCTTTCTAAATGTTCTCTAGATAGATTTATGAGTAGGATGAGGGTTATTTTATAGATTTGATTGTTTCAAACGAACGATCTAGATGCAAGGATGAAATATCAGGATCAACAATTCATGTTCATCGAGAGGAAATAGATTGATCAGTTAACTCACCTGATTAATCCAATTAAGGGAATTAATTGGATAATCAGTGGGATTGGATTGAATGATTAGTGGGATTGGAGTAATCGGTGGAATTGGTAAATTAGATTGAGAAATCAGTGGACATGATTTATTCAATCAAAATATGTGAGGATGATTTAATTAATTAAATAATTAATTAACCTTGAGAGGAACGTGCAAGATGTATTTGATTTAATAAATAAGAGTTTATTTATTAATATAATATTTTGAGTGAATTTGAGGAAATTGAATAATTGATTTAATTATTCAAATTTGGAGAAGGGAAAGTAGATTTATTAAATAATTAATTATAACTATTTAATTAATTAGAAGAATAAGTAATCTTAGTGACAATTAAATAATTAATCAAAAGGAATAAGGTTAAATTAGTGATGTCATAGTGAAATAGCTAAACAATTCAAGATTATTTAATTAATAGAGGAAAATAGGGTTAATGATGTAAATGATGTTAAAAAGGGGATTAATGATGTTAATGAAGTGAAATAAAATAATGATAATGAAAGTGATGCCGATAATGGAAAAATGTAGTTTAGGATGTGTGATATGCGTTAAGCCATTTTTACATGTCTATAAGGTTCATCTGACATACACCAAAATTAACTTAGAACCATAGACCATAATTCTTCAAGGTGAAGAAATGTGGATTAAAAACTGATACTCTATGCACTAAAAACTTGTATTCTAGACTTAGTCGAATATTCAAGACATATTTTGTATTGGAGAAAAACTCTTGCATCTGTATACTAGACTTCCATCACCTCAATCACTTATGCTTCACCAACTAGATATACATCAATCTTCACATCAAACCATAATGTTGACATCAATGATAACACTGTATATGCTCATGCTCATGCTCATGTTGCCAACAAACATACCAATGAAAATCTCCTCAAACTTTCAACAATCTCCCCCTTTGGCATTGATGGCAACATGCACAAAAATTTTCTCCAAATCTTCTCCCTCTTTTTCATCAAGGGAAAAGGTTGCACACATATTTTATGTTCTTTGCTCCCCCTTTGACATCATTTACATATACTTGCTTTTATTTTTCCTTCTCCCCCTTTCATATATACATGATTTTACCTGACTTACTCACATACTCCCCTTAACTGATATATAGATATATGCATGAGAGTAAAAAACTTCTTCACGAGTCTAACCAACTCCCCCTAATAGTGTTATCTATAAAAAATGATCAAAATTTGTATTGGTATATTATCAACTATCTTTTGCATATATACAATGAAATCTAAAAATACATAATTAGAAAAAAAAAATTATAAAAAAAATCACAATCAACTAGAAGAGGGTGGGTTAGTTGTTTTTGACACCTACAATCTAGCAAGGTGTACTTTCTAGTCCTTCTTACCATCTTCCCAATATTTCTTGGCTAAACCAAGCATGCGACTCTGAGTCTCAAATTCCATGAGAATTTCTTCACCTTCCTCTATAGCACTGGGTGCCAAATTTAACATTATTGCCTTCTTTGCATTAGTTAGAGCACTGGATATGGGTGTGAAATTTTCATTCACCAGGTCTCTAAGCTATCCAAACTACACTATATTCTTTTATTTTTGTTCTTGCAGTTGGAAGAATTTTTCGTGCATATTTCAAATAGCTAATTTTGTACTTCCATCTGCATCATTAGTTGGGTCATTTGCAACAGATTCCTTGTCAATCTGGGACTCAATAGAGTCCATCTCATTCTTAATTTTTTTTGTGGAACTAAGCCACTTCAAGCAAAATTGAAACAACACTTTGGCTTCCTCTACACAACTCTGAATATCTATAAGGTTATTTTGTAGCTTACCATGTGCAGTAGCACACTTATTTGAAATGTATTCCAACCTTTTCTCATTCACTTTCTCGTTTGCTTACTTTTTCTAGCTTTTCCTCTAAACCACTAGAGTAGCCACAATTGTTGCACACCAGATAGAGAATTTTTCGATACTAACATCGGGAAAGCTCTCCTACAACACCTTCACAACCTCATCTATCAATTCAATACTTTTTTGGTGGGTTTGTAAGATCTCGCTTCTAGTGGAGGCATGGAATCCATCACTGAGTTATAGTTTATGCAAGGGGGATATCTTGTCCATATCAACTTGCTCTTGTTGTATTGGAATAGGAAGCAATTATGCAAATATAACTGTTTGAAATTATAGTTGAATTCCCAATAGGCTCTTCAAGGAGACTTTAAAGGTTCTAGAAGACTCACCAACAGTCTTCACATTCTCTTCATCCTTCTTCTCATAAGCTGTTTCCTTTTCACCAACGCGATTTCTTTAGATTTTTCATCATTTTTTTCTTTGTCAACATCACCGAACTCATCTTCATTCTTCTTCCCATCATCAATTGATTTATCATTATTATCTAGAGGTGGTATATTTTTTTATTTTATGTCTCAGATATCTCTGGGTTGTCTTGTAAAAACTCTTCTTCCTACTCTATATTCTTCTTTATGTCCAAAGGTGGTGTGTTATGCTTTACTTGTGCATCCTCCTTATGAATTTCACTATCTTTTTCAGGAACATTCTCTTCCACCATAAGAGTATCATTAGTATTCACATCTTTTTGTACATCCTCCTTAGCTACATGCTCATGTTGAGCACCTTTTGGTATATTCACTTCAGACAAAGAGACATCAACACTCATTTCACTATCCAGAATCATACCTAACTCCTTTTCTAGATTTGCAACGCCTTATCAACAGCCTCATTTCTTAGCCTCTCTATATCATCTTTATCTTTTCTCATAATTATGGTGACCCTTTGCTTCGTCTTGAACTATTTATTGTATAATTGAGCTAATTTAGATCTGTCCTCATCAGAAAAATAACAACTTTCTCTAAATAAAAAGTTCTCAATTTTTCATCTTCATTTATTGCCTCTTCTCTTCTTGCATGTAATGCACTTTTGAGATCCTCAAGCAATTGTCCTTTAATATCTTGCATTCCAACATCAAATGTTACTATGTATCTAACTATTGCCTCTTCAATTATTGACTTATTAGTATCATCCACAACAAGATACACGACACCAGTCTGTTCCAACATTTCATGCTCAACTATACCATTAAACAATGCATCTAATATCAGAGGACTATGTTTTCTTACCGAAGGGGAATTTTCTTTCTTCTTCTTTGCTTTTCCTTTGGGTTTTTTTCTTTTAGAATTCTTCTCCCTCAGATGAATCATGAATGTTTGTTTCTCCTTCTCTACCTCTTTATCACTATTAGAGTCCACAATGTCTATTTTTTCTTTCTTTGTGCTAGTATCTTCTTGAGTTACACTGAATTTTCTCTTCTTGATGAGAGGTTCTTCTTCTTCCTCTACCTATGAACTTACATATCTTTTTCTTGTTTTTTCTTTCACTTTCCTCTTCTTTGGGGCACTTTACTCCTTCACAAAAACACTCTATTATTTAACTGAAGCACTGATTGGCTCCTTTCTCTTTGTTCCACTGGCAGAAGGTTTAGTCTTGGAGTACTTGGGGAAAACCAGAGAAGGGTTGGCATTTATACCAGTTATTCTTGTGTCAGGGGCACCTTCCAAAGAATTGGAAATGTTCTTAGCTTTTCCCACAAAGTCCTTAGGAAATCCCATCATCTCTACAACCTGTGCAGTCATATTTTGAACATTTCTACTGATCTCCTTATTGTGCTCCATATGCACTTCCATAGAATTTTCCTCATAAGTGCCATATCTTCCCTCAATTGTATCTCTAGGCTTGCTAATCATATGGTCAACCAGACCAAAAATTCCATCATCTGCAACTTCATATCCCATTTTAGGGGTCCACACAGTTCTAGGCTCAACAACCTCCATCATACAACAATATTTGTTAACTATAAAGATAATGACATTTTTATACTTCTCCACCACACGCTTCAAAATCCTTTCTCCAAATTGAATCTTCCCCTAGAAATTTTTAAAGAATCCCCATAATGCTTTCTGTTGTGTGTATATGCTACCTAGTCTCATCATATGGTCTCTGATTTGAGTAACCATCGGTATTTCCTTCAACCATACAATGTTCCTAGTTATGGGGACCTCATTTAGGGAAGTAAATAAAAAACAAATGATCAATTTCCCAAACCGGAAGGGGTACTAGGATTCCTTGGTCTTTTCAAAATTCTCCAAGATATTTTCCCTTAACAACTCACACAAATCATAATCAACACCTTTCTTTACCATCTCATATGCAGTGTTGATGGCAGTAGAAAAAATAGAGTTTTCTCTATTTGTAGAGTATATCTTGTACCCTATCATCACTGATGCATATTTTACTACAAGTTCTTTGATTCCTTTGATATTCAGGGATCTATTGTCATATTTTTTACCTATTAGATACATCACCATTTCATTTTTCACCAATTTGAGTGTAAGAACTGGTCCTTCAAAACATAACCCTACTACAGCCCTAATCGCCTCTTTATTGATCATATGCGGTATATCCAACCACATAAAATTAGTCATGAATCCTACTCAAGGTGTATCTAATCCACTCATCCACATAGCAAAAGATAGGGAAATTATTCCAAATATCAAGCTTCTTCTTTGTCAAGCTCTTGAACTCAGGTTTCAATTCAAAATGGTCTATAGTAAGCTCATTAACCCATACATCTCTTAGCTTAGAGTGGTTTTACTCTTCCAATTTTTCATGTATGTAAATCCTAACATCTTTTGTATGCATAACTCCATATGGAATACTCGAAAATGCACCATCCGAGCCCATCATCATAGATAGTTTATCAGGGTGCTTCTTGAATTTGGGTCAAGGATGATCTACAACCTTGACAACTTGTGGAGTATACATATTGAAACACTTTAAAACACTTTGGAAATGTAGGGTAAAGTAGAAATCTATAAATACCTTTGAATTTCTACCGCTAGGGTTTTGCTTGCAAATTCGGGATCACTTCACTTCGCTCCTTATCTGCTTTTCTCTCCTTGAATTCTTGTTTGAAAATGACTTAAAAAATATGAGTTATCACTAATAAATCCTTTTGAAATGACTTAAAACGTATTGAATTCACTAATTTTAAGTTCAACCAAAAGTTGATAAACCTTAACTATGATAGCACAATCACCTCCAATTGCTCCACAAAATTTTGCAACATAGATTTTCCACTAGCGTTTTCACCAATAGGTCAAAGACATCAACCTACACCTTATATCCATGTGTTGAAGGCATCAACATCACATCTTTGGTGGGGGATTAAAGATCTATTCAAACTCCCCTTGACACAAATCTATCACTTAGTTTCCTGAGGAAACATCTACACCAAAGGCTAGCACAAATTCACTCTTAACTTCGTTCTCTTCTTTCTTTTCCTAGATCTTTCCCATTTCCTTCTTCACTTCTACCAAATCCACATTTTCTATTGGATCATTCTTCTTCAGTGAAACACAGGGTTTCACTTCCTTGTTCTGTAAAACTTAGCAATGTATCCTAACTTATTGCATTTGTAGCATTTGAAATTTTGAACAAGCTTACTTCCACTTAATTTGGATCTACATTGATTAGCCTTATGCCCAAATCCATTGCATGTATAACAATATCCATTGAAAGATTGAAACATCATACCATTGTTACAACCATTCATTATTTGATTTCTACATTCACTAGCTCTATGACCAAATCTTTTGCATGTAAAATATTGATCGAGAAACGATTGAGCATTCTGATTCATTTTGCTTCTACATTCTATAGCCTTATATCCAAAATTATTGTAGGAATAACAATAACCATTAAAAGATGGGTACCTTTTCACATTTGGTTATTTGATTGGTGGTCTTTTGAATTCACTCTTTTGGTTCCAAACCTTTTTGAAGTTGCTCTTCTTGTCATTCTTCTTTTTAGCCTTGTTTGGAGTTTGATCTATCTTTGAGCTTTCACCTTTTGTCAAATCCTAATCCTTCTTTTTCTTTAGATACCTTCTGATTTAAAATCATCTCATCAAGCATTGTAGTACTCTTCTTCAATTTTTCTTCTTGAATCTTTGCTCTCTCTAGATCTGATCTCAAGGTTACAAATTCTTATTCAAGCTTTGAGAATTCTTTAGATGTGTCTTTCAATTCAGCATTCAAGCAGTCTTCAACTCTTTTACTTTCTTCAATCTAAAATTTCAGGCTAGGAATGATCTCATTTGATTGCTTGAGCTCTTTGACCCTATCAGTAGCTTTCTTGAGTTTCTCTCTCAATATCTTAATGCGTTCATCTGCATCTCTAAGATCCTTTTTTCATATCTTTTTTCTCATATTCTTCTTTATCCAAATCATCCAGGGTAGATTTTAGTTATCCTTCCATGTCAACAATATAATCTTCTTTAATAAATCCTACGGTAGGAATTTCTTCTAGAGGAGTATGATATCTCCTAGTAGTCATGTGTTCAACTCCAAGATCTACCTTAGCGATCAAGCCAATTGAAGGAACCAATCTCTGATACCAATTGTTGAACACCTAGAATACTAAGAGGGGGGTGAATTAGTATTCCCTAAAACCACTTAAACATTAAAATATTCACTCCACACATCGTAAACTAAAATTGCACTAAAAAACCATGAAAGTAATTATCAAAGCACATAACACATGAACACCAGATTTTTACATGGAAAACCCAAAAAGGGAAAAACCATAGTGAGGGTTAGCTCACAATATATTTTAACCAGTCATAAAATATTACAATATGGCTCACTACCTTTTGGACTCACTATCCAGAGAATAAGAGAAATAGAAAAGAGAGGTGGCTCACTACCAAGATTTGAACTGCTAATAATGCATCTACAATATGCAGGAGATACAGTTCAATTAGAGCTCAAATAACTGAATCAACACACTTCATACTACACCACTTCCACACTCTACTTTTCTTTACATTCACATCACATTCATACTATACTCACATACTTCACATTGCATTACACTCTATTCACACTATAACATAAAAAATAATCTTACATTTACATTCACAAACACCTACAACATCAATTAGGTAGGCCTAATTAGATGTACCGTGCATAATATAACTTGTCAGCTCAAGATTCAAACACACACACTTTGCATCTTAATTCAAAACTTGTAACACATCAAAATAGTTTGGAGGGGACCTATAATAACTCCATCATACCAATCAATACTTCCTTTAGCTATGCAGTGAACTCAAACATATTAGGTCAGCATTGCAGGTGTAGTGACACCAAAATTCACCAACTATTCATCCACAAGCTGAAACTCAGACCTCCAGGACACTCACAACTTGGATCATGGATACTACTGACACTTGTAAACACTCCCTCAAACCTGCATAACCAGATATTCTTCTGTGATGAAATACAGACAATTCCAAATAGGTACTATGTGCTGGTAACATTGTCATTGGTAGACCCAATACACTGTCATCATTATCTTTGATACCAAAGGACATAAAGATATGAAAATTTGGATTTAGATTTCTTTGACATACACCAAAATTACCTTAGAATTGTAAACCAAAATTCTTCAAGGTGAAGCAATGTGGATCTAAAAATTGATACTATGTGCGCTAAAAACCTATATTCTAGACAATTGAATATTCAACACATCTATTTTGTACTAGAGCAAAAATATTGCATCTATATACTAGATTTCCATCACTTCAATCACATATGCTTCACTAGATAGCTATACATCAATCTTCACATCAAACCACAATGTTGACATCAATGACAACACTGTATATGCTCAAGTTGTCAACACCAATGACAATCTCCTCAAACTTTCAAAAAGAACTTTGTTGATTCATCATTCCCTCATATCATTGGCATTGCTATTGTGAAAGTAGAAACACTAACACGGGGTTTGACCAAGGAAAGCCCCTAAATGGCACAACCCTTTTCTCTTTGAATGTGTAAGTTTCAGGTTTGAAGTAGATTGGAGGAAGTTTAAATATCAATCATCCATTGTTACAATCAAAACCCTACCCCTTAACAACTCACAGAAACTCACCTATAGAAATATCCAACATTGATCCAACAAATTTATAGGAAAAAGTAGAAAGCTTTGATCTGGCACCAGAGGATTGTGAAAACAAAGCTGAAATATCTCTACAAGGACACATACACCATATGAAGAATTAGTCCTATTTTGGTTGACTCCCAATTTATAGGATAGGTGCACAAAACTCTACCTTTCTTAGATTTGTTGTCAGAATTTTTGTTACAATTTCTCAGTTGTCGGAATCTTGCCTTTTTAAATTAGGGCACATAGTTTAATTAGGTTAATTAAGGAAAATAAATTCCAATAAATTTCCAAGGCTCAAAAAGGATCAGATCCAGGTCTGATTGACTCACCTTCATGGTTGAAATTCAATCTAATCACCTTGTTGATTTGCATCCTAATGTTCTCTTAAAAAAGGATTGATGTTAGTGTTCTATGAATTAGACCTAGGATCCCTTTTTCATCAAATGAAAGGAGTGCCTTCAATGCTTCATCATTTAATGAAGTACACATACAACAATAAGGTTTACATGGTAAAATCTTATACTAAATCTGAAAATTGTTTACAAATTGAAATAGGAATAGAGAGTCCTTTTAGAACATTGATACCAACTTCAAAAGTGGAACCTTTATAAATTGAAGACAAAGATGAGTGTCTTTAATTTGTGACAAATTTATTGGATGATGATTCGGGATCATTATATTTCACACCTACATTTATGGGGTAATACATGATTACACCATCAAAATTAGAAAAAGAGAAAGAAGTTATGGTAGTATCAACACAACCTATCATTGAAACATCAAAAACCCCATAACCCACAACTTCTAGCAATGAGGAAAACACAAATTACACATCCACTTATGATGAAACTTATTATGAAAAACCACCTTCTTTGAAAGAAATGGAAGCCATTTATGGAAAAGGTTATCAACTTTTGAAACAGTTTGGCTATAATGGAAAAGGATGTGGTGTAAAAGAACAAGCTATCCATGTCCCCATAGAACCCAACACACAATAAAAAACAAAAGGTCTTGGTTATTTTCCTTCAAAAATAAAGAAAACATCAAAAACGCCTTCACCTTATCATGCAATATTTTCCCACAACAAGTAGCATTAGTGGTTGCTCCTTTCCATTTGGTAGTTTTAGTATCACACAATACTCACTACCATACATGGAGGTATAACTTAAATTTTATTGAATCATATTTTATTTTGTAAGGAGCAGTGTATCATCATTCATTCTTGGCTCACCTTCCTCCCTACACTTGGGGGGAAAGGAGTTAGGTAGCCTTGTGTTAGGTGCATTCCTTCTAGCAAGGGATCCCTTTCTATCTCCTTAAAATGTTAGTGTAGCAAGTACACTAATATTTTAAGGGGGGCATAGAGTCCCCGCTCATTGTTTGCATAATAAATGGTCCCTTCTTAGTGATGATAGCATACATCTCCTAGGAAGTGTGACCTTGTCAATAAATATGTGAGTGTCTCCTTTGTGGTGAAATTGGGATTGATATCCTTAAGAGTGTGACCTCTCTTGGCATATGGTGTTCCTCTAGTGGTAATGCTATGGCTAGTATTCCTTGAGGTGTGATTCTTTTATTCCATGATTTTTCCTCTCTTGGTGGTGATTTCATGTGTGATATTCCCTAAGGTGTGACCCTTCATGCATTAAGCAATGCCCCTTTGTTTTTTTACACCTTTTTTGGTGGTGTTATTTATAACACCTCTTGAGGTTTTTGGTATTGTCTCGTTCCATCTTCTTAGAAATTTATGCACCTTTTTAGGTGAGTTTATGCACCTTCTTAGGTGAATTTTCATTTATGTGTCTTCTTAGGGTGAGCTCATGCACCTCCTTAAGCAAGTTTTTTCACCTTTTTTGGTGAGTTTGGCATTTTATTCGCCTTCTTAGGAAAGTCTTTGTGCCTTCTTAGGTGAGTTTATGCACCTTATTAGGTGATTTTTTTGTGCCTTCTTAGGTGAGTGTTTGCACCTTCTTAGGTGAGACTTTGGAAAATTGGCTCATGGATTCAACATAACACAACTTGTTGATTCATGGACACCCCTTTTAACATGGTCGTTGAGCATAACGTAACTTGCTTGAAAATATAGCTATGTGTTTCATGAGTGTTCAGCATAATACACCTTTCTAGCCTTGTGGAACCCATCATATTGCATGGGCATCTAGCATAACGTAGCTTGCTAGCCAGTAGATCCATGTGGGTCATGAGTGATGTGGCATAACACAACTTGTTAGTCCTCATGGGAGAATTCTCTTGTCTAACATTCATTCGATGGATGATGTTTGGTATTTAAGATAATTTAAGATTGAGGTCTCTTTATCTAATTGACTTGAATCCATTCAGTACTAACCTTGTGTTTATTGTGTCTTCTTTGTGTTTTCATTGTGTTTGCACCGTGTTTTTCTTCATATTTTCATCATCTTTCGGTTATGTTATGTCATTTTTTTCATCGTGCATGCTTCATTTTTATCAACATGTGTGTTTATGTATGTTGTCTTGTTGCATTTCATACATGTGTGCATTCCTTTGTGCTTATGTTGTCTTGTCATGGGATCTTGGATCTTGGGGGCTTGTGCACTCCCCCTAGATCCTTTGGCATCCTATCTCTTCAACATTTGGACAATTGGACCTATCTCTTCAACATTTGGATAATTGGACCCCCTTGACATATATTTTCTACTTTAGTGTGATTATAAGCGTAAGTTACGTTTACTAAAGTGGGGGCTAAATGTAGTGTCATAAATTGTCACCCTTAACAATTTCATACTATGTTTTTTTCCCCTTAAATTATTAGACCTATTTAAGCACCTTATTTCCTAAATTATGAATTCCATGACCCATTTTTAACAATTAATGACAAGTTGCAAGTGGACAACAAATGCATTCATCTAATACTTTTCCCCTGACACCTTAATTTCCAAAAAATAGGGTTGGGACACAGACGTCCTATAGTGAATAAGTCCCATTATGGAAAAAGTACCCCCCTATTTTGGCTCCAAATTCAAATATGTTGGTGTTGGCACTTTATTATTTGTAATTCAAGTGTCCAAAGTAGGCCATTGGGATTTAATTTAAGAGAAACTGAATAATAGCATATAAATACCTAGTTATTGCATCATTTGGAATTGAACAACAAGCAAGAGGTGAAAATTATTGTCAAGAGCAAGTCAAGAGCATTCAAGAGTAGCATTTCAATGATTTATGGCAGAAATTCAAGATCCAATCATCATGTCAAATCCTATGTGAGTTTATGTATGTTCATGTTGTCATTGTTTGTGAAGGCTAACACTTTTGTAGGTCTCCAAGAAATTCAAGCAATTCAAGAAAATCAAGCAAGCAAGATCCAAAACTTGAGGAGATGTGCATGACTTCAGTCCTTCAAGGAAGCCATTAAAGGGTGGTGAGTTGCAACACTTTTTTGATTTATCATTCCTTCCTATCATTTATCTTTCTATCATTGACATTGCCATTGTGGAAGTGGAAACACTAACATGAGATTTGACCAAGGAAAACCCCTAAATGGCACAACTCTTCCTCTCTCTTCGAATGTGCAGGTTTCAGGTTTGAAGGAGATTGGAGGAAGTTTGAAGATCAATCATTCATTGTTGCAATCAAAACCTAGTGCAAGGGCACCTACACCTTGGAATGAAAGGGAAAATAATCCTTGAAGGATCAACAAGTAATTTTAAGGTCTTTTAATCATTATGCAATGAGGAAGTTGTAAAATATGACAAAATAGGATAAGTTGTCAATTGATGTCATGATGACAATGAAGTCTAGGTGGTAGAATAGTTTGGTTTTCATGTTTTCATTCTTGAATAAGGTCCAAAATGACCATTCAATGTGTAATTGGGGTTTTCAAGTCAGTAGGAGTCAAGAATAAGTGAAAATTACTAACACAATGGTAAATGGTGATTAAGAGGGGTGATTAAGACCCAAGTTGTAAAATTGCCATTTAAGGGTCAACAAAAGATGGCTAAGGTAGTTGGTTGGTTCCAAATGGTAGTTTGATATTGAAACTATTACAAATTTTTGTATTCCCTCGTGGAAGAGGTTGTTGTTCAGTTTTTGGAAGAAGAATTCAACATGGTAAAATGTTGATCACTGCATTTCTTTTTTTTTCTGAACTTTCTCTTCTTGGTACAAACCCGTACAATCTCATTATGCTCTGAAATATTTATTGAGTGTGAGTTTATGTATCTAATTTGATTTTCCCTTGATTTGGAGTCTTAGTTCATTGTTTTGAGTGAGGAATTGATAAATCTCTAAGTTTACTCTATTTTCCTATGTTAAGGAGTTTGAGAGTAAAAACATGAAAACTTGACCAATCCACCTATTGTGTTGAACCTATTGCTTGGTGGATTGGTTGAAGACATGGTAGAGTAGATCTCCATTTCATTTAGGGGTTTTAAGGAACAAGAAACTTGGTGTTTAAGTGATGCCCTAGGGTAGATAATGTTTTTTTCCATTGAAACATGGTGGTTTCATGATGCTTTTCAGTGGAATGCCAATGGGATTGGGAATGTAAGAGTTTGGGAAGTCTAGGAAGACCTAGAGAAAGGTGTTTGATTCCTTAGTTTGATTGGATAATCCCTAGAGAGTTGTTTTCTAACAAACCCTTGTTATTTGCTTTGAAAAGGAGGGTTTTTAAGTTTGGGGAGAATTTGTCCATACAAAAGGGATCTGACTATGGAATCTATGTATTTGGAACATTTTAATTGCTTCCCCAAGGTTTTAGGGGGTTTGGAGTAGACTAGAGGGTACTTCCCTTGAAAATGTGACCTATTTCATTAAGTTTTTTCATGATAAGGGTGTTGGATCTCCATGTTGGTCCAAAGGAGTTGTTGTTGAGCCTTAAATATGTGTTGTAACCTTGAAATGGGTGTCTGAATCTATCAAGTATTTTTCAAGTGTTTTGGAAACCATTTAAGTTATTGGAAGAAAATCGAGTTCCCTGTGCTACTAGATTTCAAGGGGTGAAGGTGTGAAACCCAAATTTTAATGATTGTAAAGCTTTGTGGGTTGTTTGGTTTGTTCAAATAGTACATCTTAATCTTGTTAGATTCCTTTTAGAGGTAGGTTATCAGGTTGTTGGAGTTGATCCTAGCAGGTCTACATCAAAACCCTATCTATTAACAACTCATGGAAACTCACCTACAAAAATATCCAATGGTGATCCAACAAATTTGTAGGTGGAAAAAAAATCTCTAATTCAACACTAGAGGATTGTGAAAATAGATCTGAAATATCTCTACAAGGACACATACACCATATGGAAAATTAGTCCTATTTTGGCTGACTCCCAATTTACAGGATAGGTGCACAAAACTCTGCCTTTCTCAGATTTGTTGTTGAAATTTTTGTTATAGTTTCTCAGTTGTCGAAATCTTGTATTTTCATATTAGGGCACATATTTTAATTAGGTTAATTAAGGTAAATCAATTCCAATCAATTTTCAAGGCTCAAAAAGGATCAAATCCAAGTCTGATTGACTCACCTTCATGGATGAAATTCAATCTAATCAACTTGTTGATTTGCATCCTAATGTTCTCTTGAAAAAGGATTGGCGTTAGTGTTCTATGAAATAGACCTAGGATCCCTTTTTCATCAAAACAAAAACTAGTAATACTAAAATATATTAATAAAAACATTTTTTTTAAGAAGGGTAACATTTATTTTTCTACAACAATTAAAAGCAATAATTTTAAGTTATATAATTTTTATTATAAATATATACATATATATAATTTTTTTGTATAGGTCTTTTATTTTAACAAAAAATGAATTAGTTTTTTTTAGAAGCTATTAAATAATTGTAATATTTATTTTTTTTAAAAAGCTTAGGAACTTTAGTGCAAGGGGTTAATGTTTTACAATCTTAAGTTACAATTTTTTTTAAATTTTTTTAACAATATCAATTTTCAAATGATAGATTGTTATTTTTTTTCTATAGTTGTGAAAGCATATTTTTCATCATTCTACAATCATGTCTATTAGGATTAAGGTGACATCCACCTTGTAAATCCTATGTCATGGTTCCAACATCCTTGGAAATTATCTCTAGGCACTTAGGGTGTATTGAGAAAATAGTTTGTAATATTTATTCTCACCATTGCTTGTAATATATTCATAAGGGGTAATGGGTCCACTAGCAGTGGTAAAAGGTGATGTGTGGACATAGATATTTAATATTGTTTTCCCCACACATGGATGCCTAGAATGGGATAATAAAAGATAAGGAAAAGGATAAATAAGTGATTTTTTGGATTCTCCAAGTAGGTTCTTGGAAGGGGGAAACATATGTCACTTGGTTTTCCATTATTTATTGTATTTAATGTAATGTTTATCTCTCATGATTGGGTGTTGGTGTAGGGGCACCCACAGTTCTTTCATGCCTCCAAGGGTCAAGAAGTTGATTTTTTTTTTTGGTGTTGTATTCAAGTAATAAGGTCTTCTTCAACCATTTCATGTGTGTCGGCATCTAGGTTGAGTTCTTAGGGGTAAGTTAGTGTGCAAATACAAAAGTTGTTAAAAGTTGCATAATGTTGTCAAGCAACTTTTTGCATTTTTGTCAAAAATGAACATAATGATTTTTGTGTTAGTCCATAATTTGAAAAGTGGTTGATGATCATTGGAATGTGGTTGTGAATGTTTAAAAATCCTTGTATGGTTGAAGAGAGATTTGGTGGTTGAAGTTTTGAAGTGAAAGCAATAAGAGAATTTTGTTTTTCTGCAATTTTAAATGTTTCTTTGTTGTTCTTCTATGTTGTACGGATTTGTAAAATCTTGGATTGATACAAAATCAATTATGAATGAGGGAGAATTGAATCTAATTTCATTTGGCATTGGTTTCATGTAATTTCATTGAGATTCAAGAAAGTTGTGTCAATTTTTTTTCAAACCGGTCTAAACCCTATGTATGGTAACCAATGGGTGAATAAAATACATAAAACTCCATTCCACTGGTAGAAAACCCTAAAACTCGGTGGAATGGATTGTGTTGGTTCGTATTTTGATTTCCCAAATTTGTAGAGATAGAGGAGTGGGTTTGCACGAGTGAAAGAACATTGACTGTCTGATATCCTCATGTATCAGACTTAGAAGCCCTAGTGACTTAGAGAAATTTGTTGTATGTTATTAGAGAATGAACTTTGGGGTAGGAGTTATTGGTTTAGACCATATGTAGATTTTTTTTAAGTGTAGGAGTAGGATTTGAGACCCTTTGAAGCCCTGAACTCAACTGTAACATGCTTATCTGCCCAATGAGGCCTAGTCAAAAGGAGGATAGTTAGTTTTTGGGCCTTTCTGTACAAAGGAACCCTACCTCATTTTGGGATATGTGTATGAAGAGCCAAATGGGTATCTGAAATGGGTCACCTTTTGGGTATATCAGGTTTGTGTCAAAATTTATGCCCATAAAGGCCTTTTTGAAAGGTTACAAGCAATTATGGTGATTTGTGAAGGAAAGCCCATTGTTTGGTGTTAAAAGGAACTTGTGGTTGGTTGTTTGAGTTTTTTGGAACATTATAAGCCCCTGCTATGCATTAGGTGCCCAAGTTGGAGGGAAATTAATGGAATCCAAAAAAAAGTGTCCTTTTTGTATTTCATGGAGGATTTCCAAGGGTTGGGTCGTTTGGATTAAAAATTCATCTTTAGAAGACTTGTTTTGGGCTTAAGACCTCTTCACACATCTATGAAATCAACTCAAGTTGGATGTATAAAGTATGAGCAACAATTGAATGTAGTGTTACTCTATAAGAACAAGGACAGGTTGAGGCATAAGGAGGTTGTTCATAGGTACACAAGTGTTGCCATGTTGGAGGAAAAGAGGGTAATAGAAGTGGTTGTATTTTAATCTCATTTATTTGAAGATAATGCATATTTGGCCTCTCATGTTGGTGGAGTTTTTCCCGCAAAGTTTTCTCCACATAAATCCTATATTATGTGATGATCTTGTGTTGTTTAATTGTGCCTCATTGTTGCTATATTATTGTGATTATATTATTTATATGTTGTTATAAATTCACATAAGATAGTGATAATGAGCATGTTATGTGTGCTGATTTTTGACATAATAAAGATGGATTTAACCATGGTAATTCCATATTAAGGAAAATTGATTTTCAAATTTGCATATAAGTTTTAGATTTTCATATTTTTGTAGTCCAAGCCTTGTATCTCATCCTTTTAAGTCATATTTGGATAGAGATTTAATTTCCCAACAATTGGTATTGAACATGTTTATTTATCATAAATTTCTACTCTAATTCTAGAAATTAAATTAAATTCCTTTAATTATCACTCATGGAAAACTCATATTTCATCTATATTTAGATTCAAACATCTCTTGAATGTTGTGATGAATCCAAATTCAAAGGTAGATCTATCTGCATCCAAAGATGTTCAAGAAAAGTGGAAGACTCAAAATGGAGAATCTCTTGGCCTCATAGGAATTTTCATGTCTTCTAAACTCTATGTTCATATTGGGAACTGAATGAAATCCTATGAAACATGGTAAATCCTCCAAACTATTTATGATAGTTCAAATGATTCAGGGAAGATACAACTTCAAGATCAACTTAAATATTTGAGGTATTCTAATTTCATAACTATAGATATTTTTTTGTTAAAATTTGATGCTTTAAATTGTCAAATATATGGTTTAGGAGTAAAGCTTGAAGATCTTAGACTAATTCAAATTATTCTTAAAAAATATCTTCCTAGAAAATTTCAACAATTTATTATAACTATTCATGCTCAATTTATTCCTTCATTAGCTAGTCAACATGATATTTTTCAAAATTTATTAAGGCAAGAAGCAAAATTAATTAAATTTGGTAATCTTAAAAATAGCGAGCATACTTTTATGTCTAAAAATCATAAGAAATTTTTTAAACCTCATAATAAACAATATTATAATCCTAGATCTCATCATAATAATACTAATGATACTTGGAAAAATAATTCTTATAAGATGCATCATTGTACTTATTGTGATAAAGATGGTCATAAGTCTAACACTTGTTTTAAGAAACAAAATGATAAAATTTTCATGAGGTAAAATAATATAAATAAATAAAACTAATAATAATAAGTTTAACAACAATGCAAATCAACCTAGACAAGCGTTTACTTGTAGTTATAATGCTTCAAAACCTCTTGAATGGGTTATTGATTCAACAACCTCTCAATATGTTACTTCTCATAAAGAGGTATTTAAATTCATGCAACCTGACATGTTTAATGTTTCACTTCAACTTGCTAATAATCATAGTTATAAAGTTCAAGTAATTGGAGATGCAAATGTACCTAATGGTAAGTAACCTGATCTTTTGTATGTTCTTGAATTAAAGACTAATTTTCTTTCAATAGCTAAGCTTTTCCAAGATACAAAATAAAATTTTATAAAGATATGTGTTATGTGATTAATCGAAAAAAAAATCATAAAGTCATTGCTAGTGCTAAATTAGACAATGATAATTTTTTCAAATTTTACCAGTTTTCTCATTCTAAATATTCTTTACTCTCTACCTTGATTTCAATGTTTGGCATGAAAGACTTGGTCATATTCATGCTAACAATATTGCCTTGATACAAAAATCTAATATGATAGAAGGATTCCCAAGCATGGAGGGCACATCATAAGTTACACCTATTCCATAGTGACCTTTTGGAACCCATGAAGAATAACTCCATCCAATGATAAAGGTATGTACTTACTTTTTTTGATGATTATTCTAGACTAACTTGAATCCATTTTCTTTAAATGATCAAGTTCTTGATATTTTTGCTAAATTTCATAAATTTGTTGAAAGGCTATCTAGTTTTAAACTCAAAATTCTTAGGACTGATAATGGTAAATAATATGTGAATACTTCTTTCAATGGTTATTTAAAGTAATGAGCTAGCCATTCCCTATACACCTCAACAAAATGGCGTAGTAGAAAGGAAGCATAGAACAATTGTTGAAATGGCTAGATGTATGTTACATGCAAGGAATGTGCCTTATAAATTTTGGGTTGAAGAAATGTTTTGTATTACTTATATCATTAACAAGAGTCCTACAAAATCCTTAAAATATATAATTCATGAAGAGGCTTGGTCTAGTAGGAAACTTAATCTTAAGCATCTAAGAATATTTGGCTCAATTTTTTACGTTCATAAACCTAAAGAAAAAGGAAAATATTAGATTATAAATCTTCTTATCATAATTTTGTTGGGTATGATGAACATTCTAAATATTATAGAGTTTATAATCCTATCAATAACAAATTTAAAGTTTAGAGATGTATGCATTATTGAAAATGGTGTTCATAATTGTTCCAAAGTGCATAACAATGAATTTCTCAAAATAATGTTATTGTTATTGAGGATAATCCTCCTCCTATGGACCCTCCTAATTCACCTCTTATTCAAAGTGATAGTGAAGATTATCATGTTGAACCTTCTCATGTTGCTTCTTCTGCAAGTGATGATACTCCTACATCTAAATAAAAGCCTAAATGGTTTTAAAATATTCTTCAAAAAAGTAAGGATATTTTAACTAGAATGAATTAATCTAAGGATAGCAAGGAAAAATATTGAAATTATGCTTTTATGTCTAAAGTTATGGATACAAATGATCCTCAAACTTATGAAAAAACTAAAAATCAACCTCATTGGGAAAATGCTATGCAAGAAAAATATAACACATTAATTCTAAATCAAACTTGGGATCTAGTTGCTTTACCTCATGGCAAGAATCTTTTTTCATGTAAATGGTTGTATAAAACTAATTTCAATGCAAATAATGAGGTTAAAAAATTTAAGGCTGGATTAGTTGCTAGAGGCTTCTCCCAAGTGGAAGGACTAGATTATAATGAAACATTTTCTCTAGTGGCTAAAATGACAACTATTGAATTAGTTCTTGCTTTACCTTCTCATATACATTGGCCCTTTCATCAAATGAATGTTAAAAGTGCATTTTTAAATGGTGATTTACATGAAGAAATTTATATGTCTCAACCTTTGGGGTTTATCAAGAAAGGTAATGAACACCTTATTTTCAAATTAGAGAAAACAATTTATGGTTTAAAACAATCTCCTGGAGAATGGTATTCTAACATTTAAGGTTTTCTTTACATCTCAAGGTTTTATTGGAAGTAATAATGATCCAAATTTATATATTAAACATAGTAAAAATGATATTATGATCATTATTTTATATGTTGATGGTTTGAATATCACTTATAGTTCTAATAATTTGATTTTTGATATTAAGTCTCAACTTAATTTAATCAATTTCAAATGATTGATTTAGGCTTATTACATTATTTTTGGCTATGTAAATTTGGCAAAAACCTAAAGATATTTTCCTTTCCAAGCACAATATACTCAATATCTCTTAGATAAATTTAAAATGAATTATACAAATTTTGTTTCTACTCCTTGTGAATTAGGAACTAAATTAATGGTTGATATATAAACTTCAATTGTTGATCCTACTTTATATAGGCAATTAGTTGGAAGTTTAAATTACTTAGCTCTTACTAGACCTGACATTTTCTATAGTGTTGTTTAGTTTCTAGATACATGTCTAAACCACAAAAAACTCATTTTAAAGTTTCAAAAGAATCTTAAGATATGTTAAAGGTACTATTAATGTTGATCTCTTTTATGATGCAAATTGTAAATTTTCTTTAAAAGGTTATACTGATTCAGATTTAGGAGGTGATCCCAATGATGTGAAATCTACTTGTGGTTATTGTTTCTTTTTGGATCATGTGCAATATCATGAAATAGTAAGAAGAAATAATATACTTCTATTTTCTTTACAAAAGTAGGATATAAAGGTTGTACCAATACATCCAAAGAAGCACTATGGTTGAGAAGACTACTTGAAAATTTGGGTCTACCTTAAAAGGATCCTACAAGCTTATTTTGTGATAATCAAAGTACCATTGATTTGATAAATAATCCAATATTTCATGCAAATACCAAGAACATTGCTCTCCAACATCACTTCATTAGAGAGAAAATTGAATACAAAAAAACTCTTTTATATTATAAAGGTGAAGATCAAGTTGCAGACATTCTCACCAAACCAATTTGTAAAGATAAATTTCTCCATCATTATAAAAGTCTAGGATTACAACCCATTGAAGTGTTTGATTTAAACTCCCCAAGTAAAGCTTAAAGGGGGGTGTTAGAAATTAATATATTTTTTTTTGGGTAGGTAAATCACTACTAAGAGGCAACACCCTATATTGCTTAGAAAAGATGAGTTTACATAGGTTCCAAGGATAGCTATTCCTTTACCATCCATGTATACTTTTCTATAGGCCACTGAACAAAATGGCCACCACCCAAAAAAGACTTAACACCCAAACTTTGTTGCTATTACTAAATAGCTTGTTATCGACATAGGCTTTGACTATACCCAGGATTGACTCCTATTCCTTACTAACTATATTCCATTACATCGAATTTACATGAAGATTGAACATTGGAACCACACAAAAAAATCCATTACCAAGCCCACCTTGCTCAATCATCCCCATCATCTGATACTTCCCTCTTCTTGTAGGCCAAATAGTTTGCCACCACTGGACAATCTGCTTTGCAGTTCTAGTGAGCTAGGTCGTTCGCCTTCTATTCAGGATCTCTGTTGTCATTCGGTATTCACTCCTCTCCCATGCCAAGGTCCTAATCATTGTCATCACCTACAACTATCTTTCCTGCCAGCCCTTCATCCTCCACATACCTCCTTTCCCAGCCACAAGGAGGGTCTGCCATCATTTTTTTCGCTTTGAGTTGGAAGAAGATACTCCTCTCTCTCTCATCCCACAATTTTGTAAACCTTGTCAGGTCAATAGTTCTTATTAGCAGGAATTTCATCACCTCCCCTCCATTCTGACGCATCATATAGTAATTTTGTAGCATAGGAATCATCAGGTATCTGTCGATATTGTCTAGGGATTCATCAATTTCACCCAACCATGCATGGATAAAGACCATCTGGGTCAACTTCTTGCCTCTCGCCTTGGATACACCCATATGCAACAACATTGCCAAGAACATGGCAGGGAAATCTAAATTTGACCTGAATCTCTGGTATGCCTTCAAAAATTTTGGTCCCAACACCTTTTTGGTTGCCCAGAGCACCAGCGGATGGGAGGAAGCCAACAACCCTCTTAGCCTTTTATCCGTTATTTCTCCCATAAAATATTGTTGTTGCTTATCAGTATTCAAAAACAAAGGGGTGTCCATTATTCCTTACACAAGAAGAAAACTCAAGCTCGTCACTACCTAACCACCTTTCCTCTCTGCACTAAATTGGCTCATTCTCACTTTTTCTTAAGCAATCGCCAACTTTGGCCTTTTAACAAATGTCGACCTTGTCTCATCATAATAACCAGCTTAGAGTCTGTGACGTTTGGAGCATGTCTACAAATCTGCATCCTTGCAAGTGATACGAATCTGCATATTTGTATGAGATCGTGCTTAGCCCGTCACTTCCCTTGCCTTGGGACTTGTTATCATGACTTTCTCATCGCCTTCTATTTATGGTGTTGTCTTGTCATTCTGGCCTACTTCAATTTTGGTTTCATTATAATACGTGCTTTCTTGGCCACCGATTGTTTTGATCTTCCCCTATGCCTTTCTCTAGTTTGTGGTTTGAAAGTCCCAATCATTCTGACGAATTCCTATTTCCCCAAATTTTGTTTACATGTTGCCATCTAACACCTTTTTCGCCAACTCATCTGCCTTGTTGTTCCCTTCTCGGTATACATGGCTTATTTGGAATACCTTGAATTTGCTTGTTAGTTGTTTGATGAATTGTAACATATGGTTTAACTTCTAGTTCAGAGCATTTCCTCTTCGAATAGCATTTATGGTAATGAGTGAATCCCCCTCCAAATGAATACGATTCACTCCCAACTCCAATCCTATTTGCAATCCAATTGAAGTTGCTTGAAATTTTGCTTCATTATTCGTGCACAGTCTCAGGGGAATGGAATTTTTTTCTAGAATTTTACCTTGAGCATCCCTAGGAATGCAGCCCCCTCCTCCCAGGCCTAGGTTACCATGGGAGGCACTGTTGAAGTTGACTTTAATCCAACCTTCTTCCAGCTCTTTCCAGACTAATTTTGATCTTTTAACCTTTTGTGAATGAGTCTCACTACATCCACTGAGTAGTGGTAGTTTCAAACCATTGATTGATTTCATTAGCTTTCCATCCCAACTGGTGAGGATTTTCTGCTTACTTGCTTTTCTATGAGAATCCTCATTGATTAGCTCTGTTATGGCCCTTTCAATCTTTTCCCAAAGCCCATCCTCACTCATCTCCTTCCCTTGGAAAATCCTTTTGTTTCTCTCTTTCCATATTTCCCATATAACTGTGGATGGGGTTAATTTCCATATTCCACCAAATACCAATTTTTTACCTTCTAGAGGCTACATTTTGAACAAAGTTTTAATGTTTTCCAGCATGGGACATTGCAGGTTTAGTTTTCCCCTAACTATATTCCAACAGGCACTCACATATGGTCATGTCAAAAGTAAATGGTTTGTTGTCTCTTCGCTCTTTTTGCACATTACACATCTTCCCAGGCCTTGAACTCAAAATGTTGCTAATTTGTTTTCAATGAGAACTCATTTTTAAATTGCCATCCATGCAAATATTCTTGCTTTGGGGAGGCATTTTTCCCCCATAGCAATTTTCATGGCCACTCTTGTCTTGCCATAGCTAGCTCTTTTATTTTGTATCCAAACTTCACTTTATATGTGCCTATGGATGACCAACACCATTTGATTACATCCTTGTCATTGGTGGGGTTGAAGTGTCTATTTCTAAGTAATTTTATCAATGTGTCTTTCTGGGCTTATGAAGTGTTTAGGTCTTGCATATCATTCCAGCTCCATTTGGGGATTCTATTATTGAATACTACCTTACCATAATTGAAAACCTTTTTCCCCCACACTCGTAAGGTTTCTTCTTTGAGTTCTACCAATCCCGGGGTGTTGTCAATGGGAGGTTCCCCACTCCATGAATCACTCCAAAAGGAAGCACTTCTACCGTCTCTGATCTCCCAAGTGACATGCTTGGCTATTATATCCCTACAGGCCAAAATGAAGTTCCAAATTGCAAAGCCTTTTGGAGGAGCAATTG
Source organism: Sequoia sempervirens (assembly GCA_007258455.2). Lineage (NCBI taxonomy): Eukaryota > Viridiplantae > Streptophyta > Pinopsida > Cupressales > Cupressaceae > Sequoia > Sequoia sempervirens. The sequence goes on from VDFB02271358.1 coordinate 960,720,200, forward strand.
TGGTGAGGATACAAGTTGGGTCATCAGAGTCTAGGTATTTTCTTCTCAGGATTTTGACCCATTTCTATTCACTCCTTGCATATAGGTCCCAAACCAACTTGGAACCCATAGCTTGGTTCATTATTCCTAACTATTTTAGACCTGCACCCCCAACCTCCTTTGGGGTGCAAAACTTATCCCAAGCTATCAATGGGAATTTGTTCTACTCTCCTATACCACTCCAGAAGAATTTCTAAAAAAATTGGATTAGAGTCTCTTCCACTACTTTTAGTAGTTTCATACATGACATTAAATATACTGGGATGGCCAACAACACTAATTTTACCATTAATAATATTCCTACCGATGATAGCCATTTCCCTTTCCAAGTTCCCAAATTTCTTTTGCAACTATTTATCAAGTTTTCCCAGTAGCATTTTGTATTTATCCCTGCAAACAGAGGCATACCTAAAAATTGCCCAGGAAGAGTTGCCACTTTTAGGTTCAGGATTTTGGCCAGATCCTTTTGCAAACTTGGTTGTGTATTGAGGAATCTAATACCTCTGACTTTCCCCAATTTATGCTATGCCCTGATGCTTTACAATAGTCGTCTAGGAAATTCTTGATCACCTTGGCTTCTCTCCTACTTGCCTCCCCAAACAAAATGGTGCCATCTATGAACTGTTGGTGAGTGGTGGGATCCAAACCATTTGCTACATGTACTCCCGCCCACTTCCCTTCCCTTCTCAAGGTTTGTATTCCTCTTCCTAGAACCTTTGCCATGATTATGAAAAGGAAGGGGGAGAGAGGGTCTCCTTTCCTTAGTCCCCTTGTTGATGGGAAGTATCCATGTGTCGATCCATTCACTAGCACAGAGAATTTGGCAATTGAAATACAACTCTTTATCCAATTTATCCACTTTTCATCAAAACCGAACTTCCCCAATACTTCCAAAAGGAATTTCTTGTCCACCATGTCATATGCTTTAAGAATGTCTAGTTTCAATATCATATATGCTTCCTTGTTCTTCCTAGTTGTGTGTATGGTATCATGAGCAATGATTATGCCTTTTGTAATCAACCTTCCTAGCGCAAAGCTACTTTGTTCTTCTGATATGACCTCATTTAGTACACTCTTGAGTCTATTTGCTATGATTTTGGTGGCCACCTTATACACTATGTTACACAATGCAATTGGTCTGCAATTGCTCATCACTTGAGGATCTTTCTTCTTGGGAATTAAGGCAAGGAATGTGTGATTTACTACCCCCAACATTACCATCCTTCTTCTTTATTTCTCTACCGTTGTTGATAGATCATCACCTATCGAGTCCCAAAATTTTTGGAAGAATCCAACCGGGAAGCCATCTAGACCCGAAGCCTTGTCTGGATTCAACTGAAAAGTTGCTTCCTTAACCTCTTCCTTAGAGATTTTTGATACAACGGCCTATTCTTCATTTATAATTGTTGGGATTGTGCTCAACAACCTCTCTCTTGTTGCTTTGTTCTCCTGATTCTCCTTGCTCAGAATTGCTTCAAAAAATCTAACAGCCTCTTTGTTCACTTCCTCTGCAGATTGAGCAACTTCCCCATTTTCTTTCTTGATTTCTATTACCCTATTCCTGGGCCGATTGGCAATTTCTGATTTGTGAAAGTATTTGGTGTTCCTATTTCACTCTTTCAACCAAGTTTCTCTTGATTTTTGGTGCCAAAAACATTCTTCCCTTTTCAGAATCTCTGTTAGTTCTTCTTTCAGACTTTTTTCATTCTCGAAATCATCTATGTCCATCCCATTTTTTATTATGTGTTCATTCAAAGCTTTGATTTCTTGTTCCACTCTTTCCTTCTCCTGGAAGATATTTTTGAAATGAGTCTTGTTCCACTCTTTGAGTTTGACTTTGATGTAGCCTAGCTTCTTGTTGATTTTAAAGAGCTCTAATTTGTCTCCAAACTTGATTTCATTCCACCATCTATCTATTAGCTCCGGCAGTTGTTCATCCCTCAACCACATATTTTCAAATTTGAATGGGCTTCCCTTCAGGGGGTCTTCCTGACCAAAGGATAGCATTACTGGGAAATGATCTGATCATGTGAAGGGTAATATTTGAGCCTCATGTGTTCCTATTGATTCCCCCCAATCTCCCCAAAGCAAAAACCTATCCAGCATTTCAGCTATGTTGGTGAATCCCTTCCTCCTATTTGACCAAGTGAATATCCCATTTTTGGCTTGCAAGTCCACTAATTGATTATTGTCTACAAACTCTTGGAAATTAAATTGTATGGTAGTGATTCTGCCCAATCCCCCTTTCTTTTCTTCATCGTTCAAGGTTGCATTGAAGTCCCCTGCTACTATACCTCTCCCATTCCTATGATTTTCTAGTTCACTTGAAATCCTCCTCCACACTTGTCTTTTTTCCAAGGTGGCTATTGATCCATATACATTGATGATGAAAAAATGCTCATTTCTCATCAAACCCTTGAATCTTATTAGCTGCCAATTGTTTTCTTCTACTTCTACTTCACCTTCTATTGATAGTGGGTTCCATATTATGCCAAGACCTCTAGATGCACCTTCTGCCTCCTTGAATTGTCCTTTCCATTGCCTCCAGTTATCCATTATTTTCTTTCCTTCTTCTTTGCTCCATTTGGTTTCTTGAATTAGAATTATGTCAACTTTTGATTGGTCAACTTGGTGCTTGACCATTCGCCATTTGTCAAGGGCGTTGATTCCCCTGACATTCCATGTTATGATCTTCATTGGCCCCTAGGAAGGAGTACATCCTTCCAAGTTCTAAGTTTCCTTTGTCCTATTGTGTTGGCTGCAATTTCCAACTTAGCTTTGTTCGATCTTGGTCCCCTTTTTCCTTTCCTCTTTATGTTTGGTTTTTTTATTTTTTATTGGGACTGCTCAAGCATCCTTTCCTCTATCAGCTCTCCTTCCTCTGCCTCCTCCTGGTCTTCCTCCTTTGATTTTGTGTCCTAATCACTCCCTTCCACCTTAGATTGTGTGTTGCTTGCTTCATTCTCTAGGTTCTCTTCTTCATTATTTTTGGCAATTGGTGTCCCCTTCACTTCTTCTCCTCCCTCTTGCATTTTCATTTTTGAATTATTTTTTCTCTAGAAAGCTCTCTGATCTAAGTGTTAGTTTCTTTTTGAATTTCTTTTGCTTCATCTAGGAGGGTGTTTAGGTCTTTCTTTTCCTGTGAAGCCGCCTCCTTTGAATGTGTTTGCACTGGTTGAAATTCCTCTAATCTGCCCTAACTTTCCCATTCTAACTTTCTCTTTCTAGATCCTAACATCTCTTTTTGATTGGATCCCTCTCGAGTTTAGATTTGGTCCTCTTGAGATGTGTTGTCTCCTATCTCTCCAATTCCCATATTTCCTTCACTCTTTTCCATCCCCTTTTTTGTACAACCTTCCTGGATTGACTTTCTGAAAAGACATTTCCCTATGCGTGCTCCTTCACACACTTCTATTTTCTATTGCTAGCTTCCACACTTCGTCAAGATTTCTAGGATTTTTTATATTCCCACTCCTGCTATTTCCACCAGAATATTGTCTTCTGCTCCTTTTCCATTTACAAAGTCTTCGTCTACTCCTAAGCACACCCCTAACGCATCCTCTATTTTCACCATAGCCTCCACATTCCAGTACTTTGATGGGAGGTTCACCAGTTTGATCCATGTAGGGGTTTTTTTAATACTGTAATTCCATGGATCAAAATTTGATTCCCAGTTTAGGCAATGGAAACTATAGCCATCCAAAAAAAGGGGGTTTCCATACACAATTTCCTACTTCAAATTTAGATATATGCATTCTATGAGAAAGGAGTTTATTAATTGGTGAATGCTTACAAGTTCCTTGAAATTGCTCTACCACCAAGCCTTGATCTCCTCCTTAGGGCATCCCAATCCACACCATTTAGCGAATAATGCTCTGTCTTTCAGCCTAGTTACCCTTGCTTCTATCACTTTTGATGGAATTGCATACAACTTACTCCCCCACTATCTCATGTTATCTTATGCATCTTTTCCTTTCCATTTTCCCTAGAATTTCCTCCTTCCCGGTCTTCTTCTATCCAAATTCAGATCCCTTGGGTTCATCCTTCGACCAACTTGCTTCCATTCCATACCTCCTGGCATTTCTTCACTCCATTATTTTTTTTTCCTCTACTTTATGAATTAGGGTTTTCAGAGCCTTTCGCTTTCTAGGTTTTGTTGGTACGCCTCAAATTTCTGATCTTCTTGCTTCTCCAATTTGATGTTGACACATCTCCAAGGTGTCTCTTTTCCTAGAACCACCCACGCCCATTTCCTCACATGTTCCTACCTTCACTGTTCCTATGCCATCTATTTGGCTTCATTCCTGGATCAAATTCCTTTCTCCAGTCAGCACCCTAGGATTTCCTTCCTGCCTAGTTTTGGTTTCATATCACGGGATCCTCCACCTTGCAGTAAAAAGGGTGGCATTTATCCACCTAGTTTCCATTCGTGAAATCCCACTACAGGGTGTGCATGAATCTTTCTGCTCTGTCGTCAGCTGATACATCTTCTCCTGATCGGCTATCCTCCTTAGTGTCTCCCCAACACCTCCTTTCTAGGTCTCTTGCTTTTTTTGCTCAACTTTGCCACCTTGCGCCATTTTTTACGTGTTAGAAATTAATATTTATTGAGATGAAGATTTTTTATTAATTTATAGTATTTAAATACTTGTAGGAATATTCTAAAGGAATCCCTACAAGTATTTTGTCTCATTTGAGTATCTTTACACATGTGTGAGGATCACTTTTTTTAAATTCCTCTTTGGAGGAATATTAAGGCTTAGGTGTAGCTTCTTCCTTATGAATATTTTGACACCTTGCACACACATAGGATGAAAGGTGGCATGCATAAAAAATTAGAGTTACTTATGCAACTCCTTTCTCACCTCTATTTAAATTGATTTTCTTCTCTACTTCTTAAGAAGCATTATATGCTTAAGATCTCTCTCTCTCTCTCTTGTTGCAAGTATCAGCAATTAGTGTTTTCATTGATGTCAACAATCCTATGTTGTCATTGGTGTCTATTGTTGGGATAGATTGTTGCAAGAGTGTGAGCAGTTGATGTTATCCATGCTTTGATTAGTTGCATTATGTTGTCATTAGTAAAGCTACTAGTGTCAACCTCTAGTGTTGTTGTGATAAGCTTATGTGATCTATGTTTGAGTTGCTATATTGCAGTTGGTTCAATTGTGTTGAGATGATGAGGATGTGTCTTTGGTGCTTGGTTTCCAAGTGCTTTTGAGAAAATTTGATAAAAAGAAGAAACAGTGTGTTGCAGTGGTGTTCTGGGTCGCAGGGTTGTGTTCTTGTGTTGCTTTGCATTTATTCTAGGTTGAATATCTTCTTATGTGCTTCAGATACATTGATCAGAGATATTCAGAGGTGTTGTATCCAAAATTTGGTGTGTTGGATCGTTGTGCAAAAGTTGTGTTCACCAGAGTGTGAGTTGTGTATTGCAGAGGTGTTTGGGAGAAATGTTTCTTCTTCGTGTTTCTCCATAGTTATGTTTCAAGTCTTGTAAATCTAAAGGAGTCTTGATAGTGTTGGTATCTTTCTTCAGTTGAAGTGGTTTGAGGTTTGGTGCCTCAAAAGTCATTTTATTGAGTTATAGTGTATGGAAAAGTAGTTTGGATGTACTAGGTGTGTACATTCTTCAAGTGAAAGTTGTTGCAAAGGAGTTTTTTGAATTTCAAGGTGTTTGTGGAATATTCTAGAGTGTGTTCTAGTGAAATTTATTGTCCAAAAATTATGAATAGATCAAAGGAAGCGTGTACTTATAAGCTCAAAGGTGTTTACATGGGTAATGACCAACCTTGGTGTTTACACTACTTGTGAAGGTGCTTAGTTGTTTTTAGAAGTGTGGTGTGGCATGTAAGGATGGATTTAGGTGCTAGCTAAGGAATTTTGTGGTCCACCTTCTTTCCTTTCCATCATGGCCCAAATGTTCTAGTTCTGACCTAATTTGAATTTTCATGGTTGTGGTGCATAGCCGACCTTGGAGAAAGTTTTCAAGGTTGAAGATGGTATAAATAAGATTTGAGTTGTTGAAGGATGATGAGATAGACAAGAGAGACATGAATGATGCAAATTGTAGAGTGTTAGAGTGCGAATTTGAGAAGTGCGATGTGAGCTTTCATGTGTTAGATTACTTGATGTAGTGAGCAAAAGGTGTCTATAATTCTTCAGTCAGGGTGCGAAGGTGTTGGTGACATTGTGGTGGATTCTCTATTGCATTGAGATACTTTTCTCTATGTAACATTTCTTCTCTATATTCTTTTCTATTTTGGCAGGGATCCTTTCTTTTTTGGGTAGTGAGCCCTCTGACAGTGAGCCTTTGTAATCAGTGTTGTTATTACTTATAATGTAAAATAATCCTCACCATTGTTTTTTCCATCTTAGGTTTTCCATGTAAATGTAGAGTCTCTTATGTATGGTGTTAAGTTGTTTAAGTTTCTGTTATTTGATTTCCATGATAAATCATCATAACGGATTTAAGGGTTTATTGAATGAATGTGGATACTAATTCACCCCCCTCTTAGTTGTCTTATGCATTTAACATCTCTCTCTCTCTCTCTCTCTCTCTCTCTCTCTCTCTCTCTCTCTCTCTCTCTCTCTCTCTCTCTCTCTCTCTCTCTCTCTCTCTCTCTGTAATCTTCTTAGGCTTTATCCCATTTTCATAATATTGGGGGTTTTTTCTTTGCTTTTTTCCCCTTAAAAATTCTTGTATCTTATCTTGGATGTTGGTGTGTACTTGTTCTCACTTTTCATCTTGATGGTAATCTTTTCCTTCAAACAAATGCTCTTCCTTTTCTTTCAATTTATTATTTCCTTTCAACAACAACAACAACAACTTTATTATTGAAGTTCATTCTTACTTTGATGATTGTATTTATTTAAATATCTTTAAAAAATTAATGTAGAGGTATATACAACCATCAAAGGGTTGCAGGGCCACAACAAGCACTCATAGTATCCAAATGGTTTGGCTTGAATTCTAACTCTACCTCTACCTATACACTTGCATTACTAAAACCATGAGAACTATATAATATGGATTTCAATTTAATATACCATTGATAATTGGTCAAAATATAATTACGTGTACTTACACTATTACATTACTAAAAGCCTCATAACTACTATATAATTTAAACAATGTTTATGTTAAACATGATATGTATGTGAATACGTGTCATGCCAAACCATAGGGAATTGGATAGAAAAGTTACTAACACTACCTAAACTATTACTTTGCATAAATTATAGAATTATAATGAACCCCTAAATGAATGAATGACCTAATCAAACTTAAAGTTATTTAGATTAATAATATATCCAATTGAATTTACCAATCCATGGATAATTAGCTAGAAAAAATGACTTTTTTTATCTACATTATTACATTACTCTACACATCTCTAGATTTAACATTATGCATGTATGCAACCAAAATTATTTAATAATTGAGAATTGGCCAAAAAAAAAACTACCACTAAATGCATTGTTACATTGTTGAAACCGTGCAATGGTCCAATTCATGTTAATTTAACATTATAATGAGGTATAAAAGTAATGTTCTTTGGTTCAAAAAATCCTTACATATTTCATATAATTCTACAAAAAGAAAAATTCTTAGGATGAATTACTAGAGCTCAAGGTAGAGGTGCTTCTAGTTCCATAGCTCATTTTGAATATCTAGATTAAATTCTCATACCAACAAACATGTCTTTTTTTTCCAATGACAACCTGAGATTATACATAACCAATTAGCTTAAATGAAAAATGTAAAACCTCAAAAATATAATTAATTTTAATTTGTCAAGAAAAAGAAAATCTAATACCTTGGTATTCCTGATTTGAAACCCATTAAGAGCAAAAAATGATATTTTGGAGAAAAACATCAAAAAATGAAGGATCGAGGAATAAAGAATAGAGATTAAAATTAGTCTAACATAATTAAAATCTCAATCTGTATAAAAGAAATATCATTAAAATATTTGGAACATCTCTAAGGCAATTTATCAAGCAATTCACATGTCTTGTCTATGCTTCCACATTTTGGATACATGTTTTCTAGGGAATTAGTAACTGGAACATTTGACAAAATTACAATACCCTTATGCTTTAATGGATGTCATTACCATATTCCAAAGCCTCCATTTTGTACATATGCTAGGTACAATAGTCAATGCTTTTATTTTACACAAAGCCTTAGAAAGATATATACGTCTTCCATTCTCTCAACTCAATTTCTAATGTAGAAAACGTAATTTGCACATATTACAATCCAACCAAATGTAATCAATAAAAGTCCCAAATCAAAAAGTAATGCATGAAAAAATCATATTGCTCTAAAATTCTAATAATTTAAAAAAAAAAAAAACAATAAAAATAATAGAATTACTTGGAAAAGAAGAGACTCTACATCTTATTTCTTGAAACAAAACAACCCAAAACATCTTTGATAGAGATAAAAAAAATTCAGTGGTGGGAATTCTTATTATGTAGATTGATATTTCATCTAACCTTGTAGAAAACTCTTCAATACTCATTGTCTAGATATAGAAAGAATTTCTACTTAATCTATTATGACTAATAAATTGAAGCAAACATTATTGAAATATTCCATAGAAATAGGTACTACACTATTTATAAAATTAAATTCATTGGTGGGATTTCTTATTATGTAGATTGATATTTCATCCAACCTTTTAGAAAACTCTTCAATACTCATTGTCTAGTTATAGAAAGAATTTCTACTTAATCTATCATGACTAATAAATTGAAGCAAACATTATTGAAATATTCTATAGAAATAGGTACTACATTATTTATAAAATTAGCTAAAGAATTGAAGTGGGAATTATATAACATGTACTTGTTGACCCATTTTAAACGCTAGCCATTTGTATGTCTGCGACCCACCTAGCTTCATATGCGCCTTGCTATCAAAACTCCCCGCCACCCATATGCAAGCACTTGACAATTGTAGAAAAGTTTCAAAGATCAATGCAATTGCAATCTACAATAATTTGTGAACATTAAAAAGCTAGTTTAATATTCACCTTACCTTCTTTTCCATCCGCTAGGTTTTTTCAAGATTTTTCAAATGCATAATTATTTTTGAACTAGTGGAAAAGGATAGAGCCCAATAAAAAATCTAATCTCTAGCTTTTTCCATTGAAAAGAAAATCTAACAAATAAACAAACATTAGAGATATGGAATAATTGTTCGAGTGACATAATTGTTGAGGAAAGCTAATATGAAAAGTTAAGCTACATCAAAATCATTAGAATCACTACATACATATTGATCTTTCACCTAATTTCAATACACATGTTAGCCTCTTTCTTTTATACACAATGTACCAAACATAAACATATATGAAAACAAGCATTAGAAACAAAATTTAATTTTGTGCATATACTGCTTGCCATTGATCCCATTTATTGTTTCTACTCAAAACAAATGAAAAATAAAGAAAACTATCAAGAAATAGAAGAAACAAATGAAAAATAAATTGAAAAATAAAAATCAAAACAATAACTATTAAAACCAAACCTAAAAAAATGATTTTTTTAATGCAGGAACTAGTAACTATAGAAATTTGATGTCTGTTAACTCTACTCCCTTAGAAAAAAAATTTACACCTCTTTATTTTTAAGAAAACTCACTTCAAAAATGATATGAATTGTTTTTAGAGTTTTAAAACTTGAAAACTTTATCTACCTAAGAGAAAGCCACACGTTCACCATCTCCTGCATTTCATTGTTGACAGTACATTATGTGTTGCAATTTCTTCTCCTGTGAATAAGTACAGACATGCTGCCGTAGAACAGTACATCAAAAGATAGTTTTAGCCAAATTAAAATTAGTTGAGCTGAGTGTGGGATCTGGGTTAAAAGTCAATGCATTTGAAAAACTGCATTAGAACAAAGTCAAAATCCCTGGAAGTTTCCAATATCAAAAAAACAAGAAATTGATACATGACTAGGGATCAATTTGACTTTGATGATAAGGTAGTTTGTTGGTTACAGGGTTGACATTTTACTGCAGCCTGCAATAGTCACATATTATCTTGCCCTATGGAGAAAGCTAAGAAGAACCATTGTCTTGATAATTGCCAATTCTCTTAATGCCCAATAACTCGATACCAAAGTCCATGGAGAAAGCTGAGAAACACCATAGTCATGGTGATAATATTGTTAGGAGGGTGGTGGTGGTTATAGATGATTCCATTGAAGCTGAATCAGCCATGTTGTGGGCACTTTCTCATGCTGTTTATCACTCTGATACTCTCATCCTCCTTCATATTCTGCCTCCTCTTCAAGCCAAAGGTTGCTGCAATAATGATAATAACAGTTTCCTTGGCCAAGTCTATTTGATTTTCTTTTTTCTAATTCTTGTTTGTCTTGACAGGTGTTCTGTTTGCAGCAAGAGATCCTGAGGATCCAAGAAGGCTTTTGGACATAAAAGCTTGCTGGTTTGCCAATTCTCTTAAGGCTTTGTGCAAGCAACATAGACCAGAGGTGGGTATAAATATGAGATTGGTTTAGAAAATACTTTTATAGAGCTATTGTTGATGTGCAGAAATAATATTACAGGTGATTGTAGAAACTGTGGTTATAGATGGAAGGGATGATGATATGGGCTGTTTGATAGTAAGTCAAGCCAAAGAGCTTCAAGCCTCTCTGCTTGTATTGGGTCAGCCCAAGTCTTCATTCTTATACAGGTACTGTAAATTATGTATCCATTCTATTAATCTTATTAGAAATTAGTATGGCAAAAGAATTCTTGCATGTTGGTAGATAATGAGTAGTATTTATATTTGGTAATGCAGGGTTCTCCTAAGGAGAAACTGTTCTAAGGTGGGTGTTGTGGAATACTGCATTAACAATGCAGAGTGCATGACAGTGGCAGTGAGAAAGCAGAGTGGGGATTTGGGAGGATATTTGATCAGAACTAGAAAGTTCAGAAACTTTTGGATGCTAGCTTAACCTAGTATCTTACTACTTTCAAGTTAACCATGTTTATTTGTACATACTGGTATATGGTTAACAGTTTTGAATCAAAATATAATGTTGACATAACTTTTAAAATAAAGATATGTAGAAGATAATTGAATTGGGTATAAATGTTATATGTAATATGTCAAGTGAGAAAGTAATCTCTTTCTCCAAAATAAACTCACCTATCATGGGGTTGGAGTTACTCAGCATAATGTATATTCAAGAATGTTACTTGTATATAAAAAATATGTAGAATTATATTTGATTTGTAATTTTTCTTCACTGTATTTATTATAAATTTGAAATATTATTATTAATTTTTTTCTAAGAATTTATACTAAGATTGTATATAATTGTTAGTTAATTTATAGATAAGTTTTATTTGAATTTTTAGGATATCTTTTTAATCAATGATGTCATGATTTTTATTTTATTTTTTCTTATTTAAATAGTTATCAAATTATAATTTCTTGTAATTTAAATTTTAAAGATAAACTTAAGAAAAAAACTGGAGGGAAAATTAAATGTGTAATCATATGACAATTTTATAATTAAATAATAAATTACATAACTTCATCTTCCCTCTCTCCTTACAACTCAAATTTCTTAGTTACAAAATTATATAATGTCACCTAACTTATAAAAAAATAAATCATAAACAACCAAACCATATTGTTATTATAACTAGATAAAATTTGGTAGATTTAAATTTGATTTAGATCAGGTGACTTTGTAAATATTTGTAAAATAATTTTTAAGTTTTTATCTATAAAATAGAATTGACAAAATTTAAAAGAATTGTTATGCACATCATGGTGCCATATGATTTTAAATTATATTATTATTTTACAAGTTTCACTTGAGGAAAATATGAAGCCAATTTTTTAATTTTGTTTTTACTTTTTAAAACCAAAGTAGGGCCATGGGGTGGTAGCCCCCAATGGGGTTGAGAGACATAGCCCTCAATAGGATTGACGGTCAAAGCCCCAATAGAATCAAGGGCAATCCTCTTGTTGCATTCTTGTCATGATACACAATGGGCTCAAGAGGTATAGCCATTGCCACCAAG
>VDFB02271358.1:960732396-960774127 GCA_007258455.2 Sequoia sempervirens
AGTCAAAATCATTGTGTAAGGAATTCGAAAAACTATTGACCAAATGTCATGGCAGACCTTCCCAAGTACTCTATGTTCATATGTCAAGGAATGTGCAATTTAGATATTCTGACGGTCTAGTTATGGAGACCATGAAGGAAACAATTGACAAATTCCAACATTACCAAAAGCAAGCTCACGATGGAAAGAAAGGAGTCATTGATATTGAAAATGATTGATGAAACTCATGTGACACTCAAATGATAGCCCATTTTTGGCCGAGTTGTAATGATAATTTAATACTTCGAGTTCATGTTATATAGTTTGCACCAAAAAAGTATAGTTTGATTCAAAGAAAGGAATTCATGTTTGGGATTAATGTATCATATTATTTTTCAACATTTGTAAAGCTTGTAACTGGAATATGAACAATCGTGAAAGGAGGTTGAAACATCATTCCTCTATATTGTACAGGGACTTTTGGCAATTTTCCAGAAGTTGTAGAAAATATTGAGACTTAGAGCTGTTTGGGAAATGGACAAAGATCAATTCCAAATTTTGTGTCTCTGCTGATTTTGTATTTTGCATCTCCTTGTGTTGGTGTAAAACTTAGTTTTCCAAATTCTTTTCTAGGAAATCTGCAATGTGTTGAAAAAGAGTTACGAATATCATTTTATTTTCCTGTGTTTGGTTAGATTGAACTCTGATTTTTATTTAATTTAATTCACTCTCTCATTCATAGTTTACTTCTTTTTTTCAGCATATTCAAAACCCTACTCACACTTGCAGAATCTATACAAATTGTGAATATCTAGTGTTGTGTATACTTTGCAATGTGTTTATTTTATTTCATTTTTGGCTTTCAAAAAGAGCAGCCTCACCCACAGGAGCAACAGATGGGGAAACATCACAATTAATCACAAATCGCCACGAATTGCGATCTTTTCCCCTAAAAGATTCTGGTTTTTCCAGAATTCGCAAATCAATGATTTTGACCATTTATTTGTTGTGTACTCACATTTAAAATATGATTGAAACACCAAAAAAAAGTCTGACGTGGATTTTTTGCACCTACCCGCAATTACTGTTTTTCGTTTTAGGGCTTTTGGGTAACATAGCAAATGAGTTTTTAAATGAATTTTTAACATTTGGAATGCACGTTTTGGACAATGTGGCTACCTAGTTTTTAATTGGGACTCCAAGTTTGGTGAAAACAGCAATTCTAAGAGTTTTCCTGACCTTTTTTATATTCTTTTTTATCTATTGTGCTCTAAATATATAGCCTTAGATGTCATTAGCCTACAGACCAAAATGATCCGTGGGGGCAATGTTAGTGAACACAGAAAATTTTATGGGATATAAATTTTTACAAATTTGGATATGTACATGAAACTTTAGAGTTCAAAAAATAAAATTATATGTATTGCAGTGAAATTTTGAAGAAAAATGGAGAATAAATTACTACTGATAAATATGTAATTTTGGCCAATTTAACAATTTTATATATTTGATAAATTAACAAGAGTTTTTTATAAAGTTAAATGGCAAATAAAATTTACAGAAACATTAAAAACTTATTGAAAAAACTGTAAATGAACAAAAATGAATCATAAAATAATTTGAAAAGAAATAGACTAAAGTCCTTTAACGTCCAGCATACCTCCCAACAATAACCATTCTTAAAAAAATTATGAAAAATAGTCAGTTGAGAAAATAGCCTAGTAGGGATTTTTTATAAAATAGGATTAAATAAATAAATATAAAAATTGGAAAGAAATTAGAAATATAAAATATGAAAAAGGACAAATTTGAGGATAAAATAAATACAATGGTTCTATTACAATATATCTTTTCATTCATGTGCATTATTGATCTGTATAACTCTATCAATCTTTGAAGATCTAATCTCTTCTAGCCATTGGTCTGGCAAATTTTTCAATCACACCTATACACTTAAATTAATATATGGATTCTGTAATTAATTTTTCTAACAAGTTTAATGACATGAAATATACAAATTGGGAAGAAGAAGAAGCCATTTTTAATCTCTAATAGAAAATGTAGGCATGCAAGCAAAGCAATTGATGTCATTGATGATGGTGATGATTAAGATCTCCTTAAGGAGTGCAACTATGAGAGTGATGTGGTTGAAAGACTTGGGAGAAATACTCTGTTGGAAATACTGTCATTGATGTCTAAGGCGTATGATGGCAAAGTTACATTAATGTCATGTCACAATGAAGGAAGAAGAAATTGCACCCATTCCAAGACCGTTTTATCCTCACAAGGCAGTCATTAATTATTTTTATTGCTGATTGACTCCCTCCTACTTGGTGCCCCCCTTGAATTTGAAATTAAAATAAATAAAATATTTATTATGTTGAGGCCGACCCCCCTCATTGTGGCACCCCATTCTGGGGATTCAAATTTGAAAAAATAAATAAATAAAATATATTTTATATAAGGGCCGACCACTATTGGAGTGCCCAAGGTTGAGGTGAAGAGGTGCATTTAAATAAGGAGCTGCATCCATTAGTAAACATCATATCTTTTCCATGAGTCGCCCCCTTTGGAGAAGCTATAAGATGTGGTTGCAAAGATTTTTGAAAGCAAGCAATAAATAGAATATTTTTCTGATTTTCAGAGCAGAATTTTGAGGAAGATTAAGAGCAGATTTATGTGAAGATTATGAAGGAGTTATAGCTGATCTAAGAGGAAATTATAACATATTTGAGGCAGATTTTTTATAACGAATTATAGCAGATCTAGAGGCTGATTTATAGCAGATATTTTGAGCAGATTTGTAAGTGAAACTAGAGCAGACCTTGAGGCAGAATTATAAAGGAATGTATTGCATTATTTGAGAGAAAATTTGTGAAGGAAAGTTGTTGCATCATCATCAAGAAGACTTGTGAAGGAAAGTGTTTACGTCATCTACAAACCAAGCTGTGAAGAAGAGCACTTGTGTGATAACCATTAGATCATCCATAAGCAGAGGTGTGAAAGAAGGTGCATTTATAATCAGATCTTTGTGTAGACAATATCATTCTTTGAAGAATTTGGAGGTTGGTGCCTATCAAAATAAGACGTTGGTGTCTCTTGCTGAGTTGGTGCTCAGTTGTGGGGATTGGAGTCTCCAGTGGGTTGGTGCTCATAGATTCTACAAGTGGGGATTGGTGTCTCCAGTAGGTTGGTTCCTACACAAAAGAAGATTTGTAAGAGAAGTAGGTCGGAAAGAAGGTTTATAAGAAAAGTAATATTTTGCCGTGGTTTTCTCCCATAAGGGTTTCCACGTAAATCATGTATTCTTCCTATGTTCTTAATTGCTAAATCTTACATGTGTGTTATTGTTGTGGTTGATTAAGTTTTGAAAGGTACAAGATTGTGTTATACTGATTCACCCCACTCCCCTCTCAATATAACTGTGTGCTCATCATACTCTAGCTATTTAGAAATAGTTAGAAATACTCTAGCTATTGCCTTCAAAACACACAAAATGCCTCTCCCACCTTCATATCTATTTGGCATTCTGCATTTGCCAACCTCCTCTTCAAGGCCTCTCAAAGAGTTCACAATGGTAGTTTATCCTAATACATAATCTTTATCCTTTTATTGACTCTTATAAGTGTGTCCATAGCTTCCATTCCCAAGGGATATATTCTTATCTAATCTATCCTAGCAGATCTTGCATTTAATATTACTGTGCTTTTTATGAGTCTCCTTTCAAAATTTTCAATTTACTCACTCATAGTTTACGCCCATACAAAATAACTAGCATGATGGAAAGCCCATATAGAAGTTGACCCATATTCCAATCCCATACTTCTGATTGCAAGGTGTAGAGAGCTTCCAATGGTCCTTGACACTCTTATACGCACATCCCTGCCAAGACAGCTACCTATAAACTCTAGACCTATAAAGTGAGCAGTTTAGCTCTTTAGAGATAATGATCACCAGTATTTTGTAGGAGGGCCCAAGATTAGTAGGTTTGGATTAAACTACCTATGATCCCATCCATAAGTAACATTGTCTACATATAAATTTATAATTTAATTTTGGTGAAATGACCTTTAATGTTTATAGTACTTTATACTTCAAAAGGGGTGGACCCATTTCTTGAGACATTATAAACTCTATCATGTTAATTAGTTACTCACAAAACAATACTAGCTATTTTGCAAGATTCTAGAGGTGGTACTGACTGCTTGAACCTTACAAATGTGGTTTAAAACCCAAGGAACACACAACCATGATTGTCATACAAAGGATTGCCAGAAGGGTCCTTTTCATACCATCTAGTTTCCAACCACGATAATTGAGCATGACTGCTCTTCTTGGTAATTCATGGGCATTAATATAATTTCTTTGTATCTTTCTTGGTAGCTCCATCTATTTTCTTCAATGGAATTACTTTGGTTCCATATAGGTGCTTTCTGAGCACCATCCATACTTTTATGTTATAATCCTGATCATTGATTTTCTAAGGTGATGCATAATGTAGAGTGTTAAATTTAGTGAGTAGATAAGTGCACAGAAAATTAATTCAAAAATCAGACACAGTAACACAGCATATACCCTGGGAAAACCCTCCTCTTGAGGGAGAAAAAACCCAGCAACAAAGATCTCTCTTTTATATATAAGAAATGGTAATAATTCTCTTTACAATGAGGCCAATATCAAGGCCAATTCTGATTACCCTTCACAATATAAAGAACTGGATAACACACAGAACTTGACAGTAAACAATACTGTCTTTAATGAACTCGCATTGATCTAAATAAGAATCCGCACTGCCTTGAATAATTCGCACTTCAAAGAGAATTCGAACTTCCTTCAAATCGATATTGAATGATCATCAATGTGAGAGATATGTCTTATGTATACTATAATGAAGGGAGACGTGTCCATTCAATAATACAAGTCGGCCAACCACAAAGGGTGCGTCTCTTCTAGAGAATAACATGTCGGCCTTTCTCATCAAATAAATCTTTTCATAAACAAGAAGTCGGCCTCTTAAAAAATTCGCGCCTCCTCATTATTAAATTCGTATCTCTTTATTAAATGCATCTTTTATCAAAGGGAAAGACTCTTCATTAAGACGCATATAATAATTAAATAGTCAAAGGCTACATTTTAATTATTATCTTCATGCGTACTGTGCTGGAAGGTATTCGCCTGAAGCTGCTACGATCTTCAACATAGAGCTCTCCTCTTGAGATCATGGCTTGGTATTTGACAGGTCTGTGCTGAAGTCTAACTTATCCATTGATGGCCTTCATAGTTTTGGCAAGTGTTTGTTGCGGTACTTTTTGTAGGAGCTTTGGTTAATTCTTCTGATGGCAAGGACTCCCTATGAGGCTGTCTTCTTTGTCATCCTCTTGCTACATGCTTTCCGCACTACAAAACTGTCACTCTCTACCCTTTCCTTTTTATTGGAGGTTGCTACATGTCCATATGTTGTTGCTACCTGTCTAGGAAATCAACCAGTCTCATTCATGATGTTGACAGCAGATCTTGCATCTTCACAGCCCAGATATACTATGACAATAGCATTGCAATTTAGGCAGGTGACTTAACTACCCTTACTGGAGTTTCAGAAGGTTCATCTTATTGCAAATATGAAGCAAAATCAGGGTTTTATTATTCTCAAATAGAAGAGTCCTTATTTACTGAATGATGGTACTAGTTAGTGGGTTTATGTAATGTCCCCATTTTTGATGTCCTCTTTCGGATTAGTTGGATTCAGATACACTAACTATTTTTAGTAAGTGCTATTTTTAGCAAGGGGTCTAGCACTGAGTTTCATTCTTCAGTGAGCCATTTGGGCATCTCAGTTTCTCTCCGGCTTGGGTCTTTGGCGATACTTACTATTTTTAGTACTTTCTAAAAATAGTAAGTCATTTAGGGTAAGTTGGACCTAGTCAAGGTGACCACTCAACAACATATTCAATTGAGGCATCAGTTTCTAAGGTTGAGGCATTTTAATATTTGATTTCCCCTTCGAATATTGGATTATTACAAAGTAACTTTATAATTTAATGTTGAGGGTCAAAGGGGACGTAAAAAAGTACCAAGGGCACCTAATGAATGACTTAAGTTGTTTTTAAGGCAATTAAATCGTTTTTGAATGTTGAATAAGCCTTGGGCGCCCAAGGCAAGATATGAGGCAAAAATTAAAAATAAAAGCTAATGTTTGAATTGAAACTCAAATTAAACAAAAGCAAATATTGAAAAGGGCGTTGGTTTTTGAGAGGTTTAGGGTTTACGCATTGTTGGTCGCCCTAATTTGCTAATGAGACTTTATATTCTCATTTGGAGGCCTCATTTGCTTATGGATGTTTTGGCTGCTTATTGAGATGCTACTGGTTTTTCGCCAGGAGGTCAGATAAACGGAGTTGAGGACAAAAACCCTTGATATCTAAGGCTGGTTTCGGCAGTGCAAGACCTGCCCTAGCTGGTAGAAGGGTGATTTCATACAGAAATCACATTTGTGCTTCAAGTTACAGATTTCCGTCATTCGAAAATGAAGATCTTTCAGCATTTTTGACGTGTTACAGCTTGGTTTTGGCTTGTGTTCTGCTTATTCTCAGTGGGTGTGGATTTCTTGGTGGTTCTGGTGAGTTTTTAGCAATTTTTGGGCATTTCACCTTTGGACCTGAACCTGGTTATCAGCTCACTCCTCCAAAATGGTTTAGTTTTTCCAAATGGGTATTGCATTAGATGAAAGCTCTCTCCAAGGCGTTTCCAGCAAGAACAAGTTTGTATTTTTGAAGAAGATTCAGAATTTATTTGCTAGGTCGACCCCCAGCAAGCCCCTTTCTGGTTGATTATCTCTTACCTGGTCGCCACTTTGGTGAGGGATTCTCTGTCTTTTGGAAGCTTTGAGGACGTCTTTTGGCCCAGCAAAGCATCAAGCTTAAGGACCTCATTTACATGTGTGCTGGTTGTGTCTATGAAGAGGTTACATACTGCTGCTAAGGAGTTTATCCCAGGTCTGAGTTACTTGTATTTGAGATTGAAACTGAGTGTAATAAACAGTTAATTTCTTTCATTAAAATCTGGTTATTGAAAGCTCTGAATGTTTATCAATCTTAGTGCTTTGTTCCTATTTATTGTTCACTGCAATTTCTATACTTTATGCAAGCTCTATGCATGATTGGTACTTGAAAACTCAATGCAAAAACACCTCATAAAACACAAACAGCAAGTGGGGAAATACCTATTCATTCACATGATGAAACTATGAATAACACATGAAATTACAAAGGCAAACACACTCAGAAAATTGTAACAGCAGTGGTGTAGTTTCCAAAATAAAAAATATTTGGGGTCTTATATTACAGTTTAGGGTTAATCGTTGTATTTTTATGCATAGACACTAGCTACTCACATACTCACAATTGTCTGTTCTCTTTCTTTCACTCTTTGTGGTGTAGTTTCCAAAATAAAAAATATTTGGGGTCTTATATTACAGTTTAGGGTTAATCGTTGTATTTTTATGCATAGACACTAGCTACTCACATACCCCAATGACATGTCATTGGGGTTTTAGAGAAGTGAATGATGCACATTCTCGCCATATCCCTGTTCTTTAACTGAAAGAAAAAGAGGAAGGATTAGTTTTAGATTGATGTTTTCTGCTTCAGTAGATCATAGATAACTTCCATGTAAACACACACACTGCTTGTGCTACCACGTGATATGATCAGATTTCAACCCTTGCTTTCTTGCTTGGGCATAGGCCCCAAACCACAGATCAAACTATGCCATCTTTTGGCTGTTGTATGCCTTCTACAGTTCTTGTAGGCCTTAAAACCCTGCTGGATCCTCTTCCTTCAAGATGTGGAGTGAAATGCTTGTGTGCTAGAGATGCCTTCAATCCATTAAGAAACATTCCTTCACTAGACAGTACATAATTTGCACTCCCTCAAGGGGGAATACTGTACCTAGATCACACTCCCATCTACAATATGCATTTGATTTACTAAAGGACCGGAACGAGTCCCAGGAATAACCAAGGAAATATGAGCTCAGCAAGTGAATAGGCTATCCAGGAGATACTGGAATTGTACATTTCACTAAGAAACCATCTAAAACCACCAGGAAGCTGGTAGATATAGCTAGGGGGGTCAGAAAACATGTTACAAATGACAGCATTTGTAGTAAAAATAAGACGGAAACAGGAACCCACTTTTCCAGGTAAGCTTGCCATAAATACTAATAGTTAGTAAGTAGTTCCTTCCTAACAGTGGTCCTAAGTTTTATCCCTTTGTAATAGAATGTGTCAGATTGTATTGCCTTGAATAACATTACCAACTTCACACTATCATCTTTCATATTTTGTTGGTCTTTGTATCAGTTCATCCCTAAAATGAATTAACTATATGGCAGTGCTCCCATGATTGTCATATCCTTGTCGTGAACTAGAATTACAGCATTCCTACAGTTCAAACTGAAACCTTACTAGTTATTTTCCCAAGTTCTTCATCGATTGGGCATCATAAAATTGTAGCACATTATAGAAGATAAGCAAGAACAAGATAAAAGTTTCGTGCCAAACTGTACTGCAATTTCATTCCAGTCGAGTAAAACTTCCTCTCTGTAATTTCCTCGAACATAATCAAAAAATGCAGCAGCATAACCATTTCGTCTTTCCTGTCGTCTGCAAAGCATAGGAAATTCCTTCCCTTCAGGAATGCGCTGGTAATATAACCTGCAAGACAAAAATTACATGATGTGGTTGAAACCAAAATTAACAGAATGAAGTTGTCACCTCATAAATTGCAGGGTATGACAACGCATGATAAGAATTAGAGAATTTGGTTATAACTAAAAGTAAAGGAATGTTGTTGTCACCCCATAAATTGTAGGTTATGGCAATATATTGAAGTAAGCACTGCTATTAACAAAGAATATGGGCGAGCTGCAGAAAAACATTAAAAACTAAATGTTGAAGTGGATGTTTAATGAAAACTACATGCGGTTATAAGCTTGAAAATTTGAAATGGACAATGTAGAGATGATCTGTAAGAAATCAATGTTTAGTTAAAATCCAGGCTCAAGGCTTGGAAAAATTCAAAATATTGCATACAGTGTCAAAGTCCAGAGTGGAAGAGAAGAAATTGCTGAGTATTAAATGGCACCATTTTCTGCATCATGGAACTTGTGCCAAAGTTCATTTCCTTCATTGGAAATGTAAATTTTAAATGTCAACTAATTGTACCAAAGTAACTGTTGACACCAAACTTGAGGTCACAACACCACAGAAAATCAAGACACACGAGATCTGCACCCACAATCACTGCCAAATTTGATATTGACAAAGAAAGAAGTTCTCACAAAGACACAGTTTGCACTGATTGTAAGACTGGTCACACCTAGGGCTACTTCAACACCAAAGCCAGGAGTAAAAAGAAAGAAGAAAGATATTGTATTAAGGTCAAGGAATGACCAAAGCAGATCAATACTCAAAAGTCTAAGTTATATTAGCTAAACAAAACTCCAAGAGATGGAAGAGTTTAAAACAAAATCTAGGAAGCAATAGAACCAAATACATGAGAGGTACCAGGCAACTGCTAGACAAGTCAATCACTTTATACAAATGCCATAAAATATAATCAAACTTGTGAAAGGAAGAAATCATTGGTAGAGCCAAGAAAAAGGGCCAAGGGAGAGCTAGGCTTTATTGGTATCAACGTCACTGCCTCAAAAGCATCAATACAAAATCAGATGATGTACTCAAGGGAAATGCCTGGGCTAGGAGATCCTAATTGAAGGAAGATGTCAAATCTTGTCAATGCCTCTCATTACTTCTGCAGCTGAAGATCCTATAGGTGTAGAGGGAAAACTGATAATTCACTTCTTCCCACATACTTTGGACAGTGAGCAGGGAAGGGTACCTCATCCTCCGTGTTGAATAAGAGAATAAGAAATCAGAGAATTTTAAGGTATCCTGATGGAAACCTGCACAAGGGAATGTCATCTCACAGGTATAGTACCATCTGTACTAGTAACTTTAGTAAGAACTCCAAAGGCTGATATAGGCTGAAAGGAGAATTTAATCAATCTACTAGTCTTAAGTAGATTCTAGCATCTAAATGTAACTGGTTCTTGAAGGCAACGGGCCAAAAACCTTATTTTGTAGGATAAAATAGGTAGCAAGGGACCTCTTCACCATCCACAAAGAACAAAGAGAAATCCCCATTCCTCAAAGAAAAATGGTGATCCTCTCAACTTATAACTGGTCATAGCCAGGACATACAATGGCACCATCAACAATCAGCAAGAATTGCTTAACACAGAAATTCATCTTAGGGATGAGAGATTGAGGGTGAGCCAAGTGAATACGAAGTACCACACATGGTTGTGTGAATGGTAACCAATGTGACCAATGAGAAGGAGACAACTTAAGATGTCAGTCACATCTAAATTCAAGGACCATTAAAAACAAGATTTTCAATTGTTTTGTAAGAGGCTTCCCCTGACTATTACCTTCTGGGTAATAGGATGTAGACAAGTTAAGCTTCACATAAACTTCTCACAGAGCTTGTAAGCATGTTGATTATGGAAAGAAGTAGCATTCTCAGTGAGGATGTCACTTGCAATCTCAAACAAGAAAATTAACTGATTAGAAAAATATGGTGAGCATCTTGCCAATACATCTGTATAGGAGGCATGGGTTCTGCTTGCTTGATAAAGTATCGATGGAATGATGAACTTACAACCAGTGAAAGGTGCAAGTTTAATTTTCTCGATAGACTCAAGAGACCACATAGAATAATATCATTAGGACAATGTGACTAGTGAACTAACTTACAATGGATTTATTTGATAAGAGATTGATTATTCTAGACTTCTAGTAGTCCCAAGAAAAAGTTCAAGTACTCTTCATCATAAAAAGGAAACAAATGCCACATATTCATGGCCAATCAAACGAGGTCCCTTGGTTGGTTGGTCCGAAGCTTTATTCACTTCTTGCCATTCATTGGTTTTATATTTTTTCGCTTTGTCAGTATTGTTTTTTGCCTCTTAAAAATCATGAAAATGATATGCACCATGAAGTTTTGTGCGCTATTGAAGCCTCTATTAAAGGTCTGAATATTTGTATTGCATAAGATCTAAGAAACTTGAAGTACACTAAGGCTCAATATTTGTAATCTATTCAAGTAAAATGGTCATCATAGAAATTAAATTATTTGGGTTCCTTGGGAAGAAGTAATGGAGTTGAAATGCAGATTTGATCCCATTACATTCAACTATTGTTTCATGGACGTTAATAGAGCTGCAGGTCAGCCTGCTAGCTTAGGAAATAATATGAAGATGAGAACGCATTGGGATGTTTGGTGGCAGATTCTTTAAGATTGAAGAATTGAAACTGCTCAAAGCAAATACTGATTATCATAAATATGGAAAATATTGCAAATTCGGCAATCTGATTGGGAATGTATTCCTAAGATTCCAATCTTTTGATGTCGGCATTACTAGCCTTGGAGATGGCATGGCTTTGATCCATGTCCATGTAGTAGGTCTCCACCACCTTATGAGCATCATGAAAAGAAACATGTTTCCTATTAAATGGACATCCATTTTGAAGTGCTTTCTTTTCTCCTCGAAACACAATCCCTGAGTTGATTGTGCCATAACCATTTCCATATTCCAAACAAGAAGTCATGTCTAGGGAGAGAATAACAGGCAATGGGACAGCTTGGGTAATTTTAATACCATGCAATATCAGACATCTTAAGCTATAGTCGTAGTGTCAATCAAGAGAAATGTAAACATGATCAGACAGATTATTAATGGCTCAGACAAGGAATGAAGATAATATCATGCCCGAGAATTGGTTAAAGCTGTCCACAATTTTGTATATTATTACATATGGACATTGAGCAAGTATCTGTTCTCCAATGGAAAGTCATGATGGTTGAATTGAGGAAACTGACACTATGGACCGTCATCAAAATTTGAACAGTTTGCCTCCTGTTGAAAAGCCTAACCCCTCTTAAGTCAACCGAATATGAATTCAGCTGAGGCTTTAAATGTCTCAGTATACATTTATAAACATGCACATACATACATGTGTCTAAAAATATGTATGTATGTGTGTGTACGTACCTGACACATATATTGTAGACATAAGCATAAACATACACATACATACATGTGTCTAATAATATGTATGTGTGTGTGTGTACGTACCAGACACATATATTGTAGACATAAGCATAAATATATATTTGCGCATAGCACACATATATGTGTGCGTATGCGTTCATACAAGCAATTAGCAAATATATCCCTGGACACATATTTATACTATATGTCTAAGCATGTGTGCGTGTATATACACATGCAAATGTGAAGATATATGTATGTGCATACAATTCTTGATGGGCATTGTATGCTTCAGCGTTTGGATAAGATCTTGAAGTGGACTTATCTAAGGTCTTGCGCTTCTGAAGCTTAAGTTGAACACGAACCCGTGCTACAAAACCTGAGTTTAAAGCTCAGCTTGAAAGAAATTCGTCGCACTTAGATTACATCAAATATTGGAAAAAAATACTCCAGCTCTCTGGTAAAAGTCCAATATTCCCGCCTCTGCATAGCCAATAAGGGATTCCCGATGGCATGTTGAATCGAGGCACTATCTAATCGAAGGTTGGACATTAGATCAAACTTTGGAGGAGCAAAACATTTTTCTTAAAACAATAATAATGTTTTCTGCATTTTTTTTGATGGGAAACGCCTAAGTCAAGCTGTTGGGCAGAATTCTGAAGTGGGAATTACAAGAATAAAACTAAATGCTCAAACATTTTCACCAGGCATTGCATAAATATAAACTTCTGCATGAGATATTGAAATGGCAAGAGCAATGTATAATATGTAGATAAAAGGTTTAACCTACCATGGACCCCTACGCTCTGAGGGAGTAGAAAACTCAGGGGCCATTCTGGATATCATCTCAACCTCCAACTGTCGTTGTAATTGAGCAGTATCTTTCATGAAAGCTTCAGTGTAATGATTTTCTTGTTCGAGATGGTGAGATACTGCAGGGTCTTTGGCATTGGACATCCATTGGTAAGGATCGTGCCATGTTATCCCGTGGGCAGAAACTGCAACAGGTTCCTTCCTTGGACTTGGAGGCTTCAGTTCATTGCATATTCCCCTGTATTGTGATGATCTTGAACAGCTCCTCACAAGGCAAAACAAGGAAGAAGAATGGAATGGGAATTTGATCGCCAAGCTCTGCAGTTTTCTCATTCTAGTCGTTTGCATTGATTGAATTAATGAAATTAAGAGGGTAAATGGAGTAAAATCCCAAACAAGTTGTCATAAAGCAATTGCTGATATATTGTATGAATATTTAAAAGTATAATTAGATGGTCTTATATAACTAGCATACCTATATTTAGAAAAATCTATGTAAAATAAGCCGAGAGATATCCTTCTCAAGACGCCTATTGTATTTATATGGTGCAAATTTAATTTAAAATACCCACCTAGAGAAGGATATTAAGATTACAAATATGATTATGGTTAAGGTATAAAATCATAGCTAGGGTTAGAATTCTTAAAATTAGAATTAAAATTAATAATTATGAAATTGAAAATAATGAAGTTGTTTATGAAACTGCTAAAAAACTTAAGTATTATTTTAAAAAAAAATTATCATTATTTAATATTTAACATTTTATATAAATATTATTTAACATAATATAATTTAATAATTTATAATTTATGTGTTTACTTTTGATTAAATGGAAAAAAATACCCATAGAAAAAATTAATCCTATCTAACATGTAGCTATCATTGCAAATTTTCAAGTGCAACTATCATTTTATTTCATGAGACCACATATGTTTGAGGATTCTTGTCTAGAATTTGGTGCTACACATTAATAGAACCATTTTTCTGGGGCATTTTGTCAAATAATTAATGTGTTTTCTTTGTTTCCAACTATAACATCCAACTAAAAATCATTTTCCATTATGATGGTGGATGAGCTCAAACCTTTAAGTTTGTATTCAAAAATTTCTAAGGCCTATTCAACAAATCCATTTTGATCTTAACCTGCAACAATGGCGTGTTGTCTTCTAGCTCGTTTATTTCCTATAGGCTTCAACCAAGCAGCCCTCACGTCATGTCCTTGCAATCTTTCTTTTTATTTATTGTTGTCGTGTCTAATAGGGAAATCCTTACGCATGCCTTTCGTTTTGCTCGAATATGAATATTCACTCATATATGCCTACATGTTTATAATTCTTTGTACTTTTTCGAGTGACTATAACCTATTGCAAAGTTCTTACCTTTCTTTTTTTTGTTTTTCAATCGCAATGTAAGAAAGTTTCTGAAATCGTCCTTCATGCATTCGTGTATCTCTTTGGGGTGTTCAAATAGTTACATACCTTGTCTATGCTTATGCATTTTATGATAACGTTAACCAAAGGAGTTGCAAGGGCCATGGAATTTACATTTACATCTATTAATGCATTTACTCAAAAGCTTCCAACACCCATTCAACAAACCCAAATTGAATGTAACTTGCAATCAGTGTATTCCATATTCGTGAAGGTTGTGGAATTTAACTTTACACCTTCCAATTGTGTTTGCTAATATTTTTTTGGAGTTTTACAGTAGATCTATTTCAAAAGTATCCAATAGTTAAAAGGCATTCTTAAGTAAGCATTGGCATCTTAAATCATAATTAAAAAATGATTTTGTCCCCACCTTATCAACAACTATTACAAAATGATAAACATCTCTCAACAATTGGTTACCATCAGGAAACATGCTATTATAAGACCAATCAAACTAACTTCCATGAAACAAATTGTAGCTTTCTGAACAACTATGGAATTTAGATTCATTGAATGTGGGTGCACTTCCATTCACCAGGTCAATTTATCTAATGCCACAAAACACATAAACATGGCATCTAGAAATGAGAAGATTGTAACTATATACTTTGACTAAGCATTGACGACTACAAATTTGTTTTGGCATAACTGGGATCACCATAAGCATGTTCAATAATGTATTCGACCTTGAATCCCTACAGGTTGTAAAGGTTGCTATAACACAATGCCTAGTACATAAGATAAATGCTAACTCCATACCTGTTAATTAAATTTTGTGCACCCACAAATACAAGTAAATTAGTTGGCCTATGATATCAGATACCAGAAATGAAAAGCTTCTTTTCATATGGATAGATGGGTATCCAAGGATAACAATATATAGCTTAGTCTTACTAAAAGAACGCGAGGATTTATCTAAGAACAATAGTATGTGAGGCATGACTGCCAATGAACAATACACAAGCTTTCAGTTTTGAGAAACAATTGATCCTCTTCAAGATGCTCGACCTTGGATCCAAATATGTATCTGCAGTAATCATCAATCCATGCATAAAATAAACCATAAGCATGTATCCATAGTAAAGTAAGATGTTTCAAATGTGATAATTATCTTTGAATATAAGTTACGAATTTAAGAATCATCCATATAAATAAAAGAGGCCAAAACTCAACTTACCAAATGAATACTACAAAACAAAGCCATAACTGCAAAGGATGCACTTTTGGACCCTATGAGCACCCTATTTTCAAGTAACTGGGGCAAAATGAAGCCAAATCTAAAAAGATAAAGAGTAAATCAAATCCATTACCAGATCTTATCATGATTTTGATCGTCAAATCCACGTGTGCCATAATCAAATGTGTATAGAAGCGAATAGGCCATGCACCTTAGATTCAGGAGAATGGAGCAGCCCTCGTATTAATGGAACATTGGGGACATGAGCTCCTCCCACTACATACATGATAATAAGTCAAAACATTGTTCTAGCCATTGCAGCCAGGAAAACGCCATACCAATCTTTACAAAATTAAATCTTTTAGTGTCCGAACAACAATGCATAGAT
The DNA here is from genome assembly GCA_007258455.2 of Sequoia sempervirens. Lineage (NCBI taxonomy): Eukaryota > Viridiplantae > Streptophyta > Pinopsida > Cupressales > Cupressaceae > Sequoia > Sequoia sempervirens. Next base: position 960,748,299 of record VDFB02271358.1, read on the forward strand.
TTTGAAGCGACAAAACTCTGGATCACGTTTGCAAGCATGGGTGCTACTCATCACGATATTTGTAATCACGGGCATGGGAATGGGGTGTACTCTTTATAAGTAGCACAATTAGTTCTGCCAATTCATCAAGAAAATGTGTTATGCCCATTCCACTACTTGTTTGTTACAATCTCCTCTTGTTGTCTCCTCTTTCATCACTCCAGTTGCACGTCAATTTCCACCTAAATAATTTTTCCTTACACAAATTGTTGGCTGCCACTATAGGAAGCCTGTCGACTTAATTATCATATCCATGCATGCAACTTACACATTCTTTTAAGCTCATATTGTGGAAATGTGGTAAAGTAATAAATATTAATTTGTATTTATATGTATTTCCATAACAAATAATATAAAATGATATATATTACTATTAGAAATTAGAATACTATATTATATTCTCTTTTCTAAAAATGTATATTTTAATTTTTTGAAAATATTCTAAATTAATATGTATTTCCATAACAAATATTATAAAATTATATATATTACTATTAGAAATTAGAATACTATATTATATTTTCTTAAAAATTTCAAACAATTTTAAAACAACTTTAAAAATAAAGCAAAAGTTTCTTGTATCTCCATTGCCAAACAACGATATATATTGATTTCAATATATATATAATATTGTATTTATTTTTAATTTTTTTGTATTAGATATTCAAGATAATCTTGTTAAAAATCTTCTAAAAATTATAAAAGCATGAAAATATTGTAAATTAATATGTATTTCCATAACAAATATTAAAAATTAAAAATTATGTATGTTCAAAAAATATATATTTTAGTTTTTTGAAAATATTCTAAATTAATATGTATTTCCATAACAAATATTATAAAATGATATATATTTCTATTAGAAATAGAATACTATATTTTATTTTATTTTAAAGAAGTATATATATTTTCTTTTCTAAAAATGTATATATATATATATATATTTTTTTTTTTATTAGATATTCAAGATAATCTTTTAAAAATCTTCTAAAAATTATAAAAGCGTGAAAATATTGTAAATCAATATGTATTTCCATAACAAATATTATAAATTAAAAATCATGTATGTTCTAAAAATGTATATTTTAGTTTTTTGAAAATATTTGAAATTAATATGTATTTCTATAATATAAATATTATAAAATTATATATATTACTATTAGAAATTAGAATACTATATTATTTTTTTAAAAAAAAATCATATATAGTAGAACTATAAAAAGATGATGATAATGCATGTTTTTAAAGCTTACATATAAAAAAAATATTAAATATAATATTACAATTAAATAAAAATTCTAAATTGATATTATTAAAATATTCAAGATTATCTTGTCTAAAACAAGGAAATTTTCTAATTGTATTAATATTCAAGATAATCTTGTTTAAAATCTTCTAAAAATTATAGAAGTCTGAAAATATTGTAAATTAATGTGTATTTCCATAACAAATATTATAAAATGATATATATTACTATTAGAAATTAGAATACTATATTATATTTTCTTTTCTAAAAATGTATATATATTTTCTTTTCTAAAAATCTATATTTTATTTTTTTCAAAACATTCTAAATTAATATGTATTTCCATAACAAATATTATAAAAAATATATATATTACTATTAGAAATTAAAATACTGTATTATATTTTGTTAAAAATTGCATATATAGTAGAACTATAAAAAGATGATGATAATACATGCTTTTAAAGTTTACATATAAAAAAATCTTATATATAATATTACAATTAAATAAAAATTCTAAACTGATATTAATAAAATATGCAAGATTACCTTGTCTAAAACAAGGAAATTTTCACAGTATGTAAACTGCTTTAAAATCTGATTTAAAAACATAAATCTATTGATAATAAATATTTTACTTTGCGACAAGTTAGTAGACATCAATTTTAATGGGGAGAATAAAAATGTACACATACTCGTTGATGTGAGTGTAAGAAGCCTCTTGGGCTTAATTAGATGGTTAATATATAAATATTGGGTAAATATTAGATGGTTGAGATATTGTATGAAAAAAATATAAATGTGTAGACTATTTATAAATGTTTCATATATATGTATCAATCAGTCATTTAATAGTGCTTTTATTTATATGTGTTTCATTATTATTTAATAACATATTAGTTTACAACAATCTCATAGGTGTTTTAAAGGTTATATGATTTAAAAGATCTTGATTAATATGTTAAAAAGAAGTGATATTGAATGTATCACAATTTATCGATATAGATAATTATTTAAAAAAAAGATAAAAAATGGATATAATGAGTATAATTATAAGAATTTTAACTTGGTTGATTCTCTATTAAGAATGTATTTTTATAGTGTTAATAACTAATATCTTTTTAGTATTTATTGTAGGTAATATTATTGTCATTTTTGTTTTTTTTGTTTTTGATTAGTTAGTAGTAAGTTGTTTTTCAAATAAAATTTAATTTATCTAAAGTAAACATATAAAATATTTAACTTTATAAATTTTAGAAATTATTTCTTGTGAATATGATTAGATATAGAAATTATTTCTTGTGAATATGATTAGATAAAAAGTTTTGGTGAATTATTATTTTGCCTTTTTCTTTTAGGAATGGATGGTTTTCACCTTGCTTGAACCATATATTATCTTTAGTTCAGCTATAAATAGATAGATTAGGAATGGTTTTATTAATTTAATTTAAACAAACTTAAAGAGTTGGATTTTGATAGTATATGACAAAATTTATATTTTTATTGAAAATCAATATTTTAATATTAAAATAACAATGATAATCTTTATTGAATGTCTAATAATGTATTTATATAATATTATTTTATAAATCAAAAGAATAGAAAGTGTTGAAAAATTAATTGGTAGAGAAAGGTTGAAAAAAAACTCTTGATGCCTATTGCAGCGTGCGAAAAGGCTTGGCCACAAAGCCCAGTAGAGGAGAAGGCTAGGGCTTCACATTGTTTGCAGATTCAAGGGCAAAACACAAAGCACCAAGGTTGGGATCACCAGAAAAATCATGTCGCTACTGGTAGCCAACCCTTATGCCATGTTGAGGAGTCGTTGGGGACAAGAATGAAGGTGAATGGAGCTCAGAATGGGGGGTCTACAAAGGTTTCCCAGACATATATGGGTGCCTACAATTGGGCACATGGGGTAGACACCTAGTGTTCAAACCATCTACAAGGTATTGGCGAACTTCATAAGGATCTAGCGTCAATTCCTTCCTAGAAACCTACAGGAGATAAATGTGGCTCCAGAGAAATCAATAAAGATGGCTTTGGACAAGGGGGCCTATCCAAACTCTCGGTTGCCTCGACTCTAACAGCTAAGGTTTTCCCTGGCGATAATGCACAAAGGGACTGTGGTGGGCGTGAGGCGAGGAAGAGGCAATATTTCCATGCTACTAATTTAAATGTGGGGAAACATCACTCTGAGGCGCTGGGGAGGAATACAAGGGACACTATGGTAGAGGATTTTGACCCTCCTGCACAAAAATGGGAGTCGATACACAATGGACATGGATTGAGGCAGATGGGTGGGTGTGTGGAAGGAAGGCTCCACTCCTCATCTGATGATCGCAGCCAGCATTGGCGGCCTTTTCCTAGGGCAGCGAGGATGGCAAATCATGCACAAGATGAGGTAAACAATGGATGCAAACTGTTGATTTGGCCTCTCTAATATGTTGATATCTCCCCAACAGTGTGCTTTGGCGAGGAAATCTATAGCGAGGTGATGGAGAATGAAGCATATTTTGTCATGCTAGGTTTGATCTAGCGGTTCAGGGGGTATTGGTTGAGTCTAGCTGCTTTGCACTAATGGATCACAGACACATGGCGCCCCATCTTGGAGGGGGTGTCAAAATTTATACCTGTTCGATGATATTAGAGATAGGAATACAATTTTATGTGATCATCAGTGGTGCTATGAACAACATTTGCTTATACTGAAACTGGCGAGGAAATCTATAGCGAGGTGATGGAGAATGAAGCATATTTTGTCATGTTAGGTTTGATCTAGAGGTTTAGGGGGTATTGGTTGAGTTTAGTTGCTCTGCACCAATGGATCACAGACACATGGCGCCCCATCTTGGAGGGAGGTGTCAAAATTTATCCCTGTGCAAGGGGGTTTTTTGTGGTTGTCTTCAATGATATTAGAGATAGGAATACAATTTTATGTGATCATCAGTGGTGCTATGAATAGCATTTGCTTATGCTGAAACTGTGGCATCCATCTTTCAATCCCACTACTGAATCCTTTGAGGTTGCTTCAATTTGGGTAAGGCTTTCGAACCTCCCTTTGCAATTTTGGTTTGAATCTTGTTTTGAAGCCATTGGTAACACGTTAGGGAAATTTTTGGGGGTGGATGAGGGCTTATCAAATTACTTGCACACTACCTATGCCCATATTTTGGTGGATTTGGACACATTTAAAGCACTTCTGACAAATATCTCTTTAAAAATTGCAATAGGGTGTTAGAATCAGCTTATAGACTATGAGGGTTTACCTTTCTGTTGTCGCAAATGCTTTAAGACGGGACACATTGCTGCCCATTCTGTAAAAGCGAAGAGTTGATAGCCAAGCCACTTGATGGAAAGACGTTTCACCATAACATTATGTTGTGGAAAAGGAGGATTCATGCCAAGATGGGAAAACTGAAAATAACACCCCAACCAATGGGGCTTGTAGGAAGAATGCTTCACCAAGCAAATCACGACCACACATGACAACCAAGAATGGCTCTCCTCTTGTGAGGAAATCTACCCAATTGCAATACAACAGCGTACAAAAAAAAATTGTTGATCCAAAGGACATAATTGAATCTCCTCCAATGGTTTGAGACAACATTATGGTGGCTAAAACTTTTAAAACAAACGTGGTGGGGCGGTTTTTTCAGAAGGTTCTGAAATAGTGTCTCCAAGGGGAGGTCAAGTGAATAAAAAAGAAAAGGACAAATGTGGTGCTAGGCCAAAGGAAAACTGGATGGAGGTGAAAAGGAAAAATAAGACGATTGAGGTGAAATCCAACATGCATCTCTGCCCCCAATCTAAATGTGGAGGAAATGTGTAAGTGGGTAACTAGTGTGGGGTTGTGCCTAGTGTGGTTCCTCTATGAAATAGGAATTTAGTAGGTGTAGACTACAACCGATCTAATGTTTATATCAATGTATGTGCAATATAGGTGGTGGGTTGAATAGGCTAGTATTAGATAGGGGATTCACAATGAAAACTCTCTCAATGTAATTTTTTGATGATCAATATAATGGGCATTGCCCCTTAGTAGCTATTTAACTATAAAATATGAATAAAAGTCTACGGGAAATTTCATCGTGGGTTTTTTCCAGAACTTTGGATGGCGACGGGAGGTGAAGGGAGTTGTGCAGGCATGGTAGCTCACGCCCTGTGAGGCCGCAGCTGCATGTCATCCTTTCTCAGTGCATGTTAGTGTTTGTTGGATTGGTGGTGGCATTTTTGAAGTTGTTGGGTGGGGGTTTTGGTGTGTACAGGGGGCATTTATTATCTCTTGGGTTTGTTTGCTTCATTTGCTGCTTTGTGTTTTATTCAAAGCTTTCTTCTTTAAGGATTTTTCCTCGACTCCTCTTCGATGATGGATCGAGGGGAAGCTTCAAGAGTCAATTCTACCTTGAATTTCCAATTTGCTCTTGAGACAAAATCTCCTTCTCTTTCAATGAAGGTTTTTGATAATAACTTGTTCTCTAATGATTCATAGAATGGAGGATTCGATTCATCTAGAGGTCCTCATATCCCAAAAATTAATGGGTGCCTGGAATGAAGCAAAGATAGGTCGGTGCTAATGATTCAACCAGAATTGATCGCGGAGGATATTGAGTATTACTCGAAGCATGCTTTGCTTTGCAATTTTTTGGGAATGAGGATTTCACTCCAATTTTTGGAGATGTGGGCTCATCATACCTGGTCCCCAGAGGGTGAGATGGAAATAATGTTGTTAGCAAACAACTACTTCATGGTGACTTTTAATTGTATGGTGGATTGCAATAGAGTGTTTGAAGGCGGGCCTTATTTCCACAACCAGATTGGTCTATTTATTAAACCCTAGCATGTGGGCTTTGATCCTTCAGAGGCACTTCTAAATCGAGTTCTGGTGTGGGTTTGTCTCCCTATATTTCCAGCTAAATATTGGTGCAATGACATATTCCATCGAGTTGCTTCGTTGTTGGGGAAACTAGTGGATCCATCTCAGCAAACTCGGGATTGAAAGGTAATGAATTTTGCTCACATTTGTGTTGAAATGGATTTAAATAACCCTCTTCCAGATTCTTTGGAAATTCGTGCGGGTTCATATTCTTGGGTGCAACAGCTTGATTATGAGACATTTCCATTTCGTTGTTGTTTATGTCATGAATATGGCCATCTACAGAGAAGATTCCCAAAGTCTAAATCTTCTATGTCTCGGACTACTCAGCCTCCTCACAACCCTCCCAAGGTCGACAAAGGTAAGGACCCAATTCCTAGTGAGGTTGTTGGGGCAGAGGGCTTTATTCCTGTTAAGAATCGTAATAGGAACCAAGGTCAAAAGAGGACTCTTAAGGAGAGTCAGAAAGGATACACTTTTAATAGATATGAGGTTATGGATTATCTTAGTCAGCAGGAGGTGAACCCGGGTATGATGTTTATCGATCAGGGTGTTTCAGAAGGGGTTCAGGAAGGAATTATTCCATATCACAACCAAAATTCTTAGGAGACTGGTGCTTTGCAAATGGAAACATATATGAATTTGGTGGTTTTTGCAAGGTTCAAGCCTCTTGCAGATACGAAGATGGGGGAGGGAGAGATCTCTACTCCATTGGTGAAAGTGGGGTTTGATTCAATAAAAGGAAGCAAGGCTCCTCCTTCATTGGGAATTCTTCAAAAAGACCAAAAGAAAGGGCTTGTTGAGAAACCCTCCAAAGTTGGAAGAAAGAAGGACTTGGAAAAAATAAAGTTGATGGGGGAGACTTTGGTGGAGTCTGGATCTATTAAGACATTGGATTCCCATTTTTCTAACCCTCCAAAATGATTGTCATCTCTTGGAATGTAAGGGGATTGAATAGTGGCCCTCAACAAAAAGTTGCTCATGAGTTGGTGAGAATTCATTCTCTTGATGTTATTTTTTAATAGGAGACTAAGTTAACTATTGAAAGTATGATTGGTTTGTTGCCAAATTTGTGGGGGCGGGGTGATTTCCAATGTATTGGGGCTCTTGGTAACGCAGGGGATGTGGCTTGCCTGTGGAACCCAGTGAAGATTCGTTCTCTTTGGTGGATGTCCTCCAAGTCTTTCATCTCTATGGTTGCTTCAAGTCTGGAGTCGGGGGACGCTATTCTTCTTTCAAACATCTATGCGCCTACTGATTTTCCTTGTAAGCAGTTATTGTGGTCTCATATTAATTTCATCTGGAGCCTTGCTCCTTTTTTCCCTTGGATTATTGTAGGTGATTTTAATGACATTATTGAGTTGGATGAGAAGAAGGATGGTAATGCGAGATTGGAGCCCTCTACTTTCCTCCTTCGTGATAACATATTGGCCTTGAACCTTGTTGAAATTAAGCCCCGTAATGGTCATTTTACTTGGAACAATAGGAGAATGGGAGAGAACTGTATTGCTAAGAGACTTGACCATTTCTTGGTTTCCTATTTCTGGGTTGGAGGATTGTGGTCTACTTGCTCTAAGATTTTGGACTGGAAGGGCTTGGATCACTGGCCTATAAATTTATCTACTACTTCGGTGAGTGTTACTCGGTCCCCCTCTTTGAAGTTCTAGCTTATGTGGCTAAGATATTCTTCCTTGCAGGAGTATGTGGTTGATTGGTGGTGAAGGGGAAGACCTACTTATGGCACTGCTATGTATTATTTTTTCCAAACTGCTGCAATACGTGAAATATCAACTCAAAAGGTGGAACAGGCAGTGTTTTGGAAATATTTTTCATGCTAAGGTTGCTGCTCAAGTTGACTTGGATGTCATCACTTGAGAGATAAGGGAGTTTGGTCTTTCTGAGGATTTACTCAGGGAGGAGGCAAGGGCTTTGAAAGCTTTGGAAGAGTGTGAGTTGCGCGAGGAAAATTATTGGAAACAAAAGGCTCATGTTGAGTGGTTACAGGAGGGAGACAAAAACATTGCTTTCTTCTTTCTTCTTCAACTCGGTGAAATCCAGGAGACATGGTAATTATATGCTTGTTCTTGTGAATGACAGGGGTGAGCATTTATCTTCTTTGCAGGATATGTCTAGAGAAGCTTCACAGTTCTTTGCTTCTTTATTTAGTGAGGATTCTCAGGATGTTTTAGCGGAAGAGAACCATGTTTTATCTAATATCCCACCTTTGGTTACTGGGAGATGAATGAGCATCTTTTGGACTATATCTTGTTGGAGGAATTGGAGGCTACTATCTTCTAGATGAAAAAAGGGAAAGCCCCGACGGGCCTTGATGCCTTTCTGATTGAATTTTATTAAGGAATTTTGGGATATCATTAAGCTGGACCTTTTGGAGGTGGTTCGTGAGTCTCAGAGGAATAAGTAGATGTTGCGGGATTTGAACTCTACATTCCTTACTCTCATTCCCAAATGTGAGGGGGTGGATCTTCTGAGTCAATTTTGACCTATTTCCCTTTGTAATGTGGTTTATAAAATCATTTCCAAGTTGATTGTTGAAAGGTTGAAGAGATGGCTAGGGCTTATCTCTGAGGAACATAGTGGTTTTGTGGAGGATTGACAAATTTTAGATGGGGTGGTCATTGCTACTAAAACCATTCATTCTATGGCATCCTCGAAGGAAAAGGCTATGTTCATCAAGCTAGATATGGTGAAGGCCTATGATAGAGTTAAGTGGTCCTTCTTGCAAAAAATTCTTCTTGCTTTTGGTCTTGTTGAGGAGTGGGTTCAGTGGGTTATGTGTTGTGTTACTTCCACTTCTTTCTCAGTATTGATAAATGGGGAGCCTTCTTCTCTTTTTAGTGCTTTTAGAGGCCTTCATCAAGGGGATCCCCTCTCTCCTTATTTATTTATTCTTCTTGTTGAAGGCCTAGAGAGACTGGTGAAATGTAATGTGGAGTTGGGTTTTATCTAGGGATGAGGGTGGGGAAATGGTTTTCAACCTCAATATCACCTGCAATTTGTTGATGATACTTCCTTGATGGGTATGGCTAAGATCAGAGAAGCTACGAATTTGCGCAAGGTTTTGGATATATATCTTGTTACTTCGGGTCAAAGGATTAATGAAGACAAATCTTCCATTTTCTTCTTCAATACTCCATAGCTCATTCAGCAAAGGATCGCTCGTATTTTGAGGTTTCAGATTAGTTCTCTCCCTTTAAATTGTCTTGGAATTCCTATCTCTTCTGGTAGCCTTCCTAGGGAGTCATGGTAGAATATTATGGACAAGTTTCGCACAAAGGTTAATCATTGGACTCATAGATGGTTGTCCTTTGATAGCTGTGTTTAGCTGCTTAATTCTATGGTGCAGGATCTTCCTACTTTTAGGTGCATGCTACAAGTGGCTCTAGTTGGGTTTGTGAAGGAGTTGGATTCTTTGGCTAGAAAATTCTTATGGGCAGGTAGCGTGTCCTCTTCTAAGTGGAGCCTAGTGATGTGGGATATTATGTGTAGCCCGAAGTAGTTTGGGGGTCTTGGATTGCAGTAGTCAACTTGGTTCGGGTTGACATTAGCTACAAAGCTTTACTAGAGGTGGTGTGTGGAGCAGGATCATATATGGGCCAAGATTTTATCTCATAAGTACCTTTTGGGGGTTTTGAAGGAGGAGCTTCCTAGGAATCCTCTGGTGCAGAAAGGTTTTGTGATTTGGGAAACGCTTAAGAAAGGGGTCACATTGATCAAGGAGGGCTTGTTTTAGATATGTAATAGGGGGGTTGAGGCTCTCTTTTGGTTTGATTCCTGGGATGGATTTTTCTTCATTTTGTGTCAGTATCCTAGTTTGTTGAATCTTTGCCAACGCTTCTTGGAGGTTGGTTGGTCAAGGGTGATTGATTTTAAGACTTCTTATCACTGTGGGCAGATGGAGGTGGTTAGGTGGAAGGATCCTTGCGATTGGCCGAGTAGGATTGTATTGAGCTTCAAAATATTTTGGCTAGTAGGCAATGCAGTTCCCTTAAGGATAAGGATATTCTGGCTTGGAGCCTGAATCCTAAGGGTGCTTTCACTGTGGCTAGTGGGTATTAGGAGTTATTGTCTTGTAAGTTTGGTGGGGTGGAGGTTCCTTGGTGGAAACATGTGTGGAACAAGTTTTCATGGCCAAAGTGTAATTATTTTGTGTGGACTCTGGCTTGGAATAGATGTTTGACTTGAGATAATCTTTAGAAGTGGGGATTCCAAGGTCCCTCTATTTGTGTTATGTGCGGCTGCAATGAGGAGGATTCTTCCCATTTATTTTTTCGTTGTTCTTATTCTATGCTACTTTGGCACTCATGGTGGGGTGTTTGGAAACATCCTTGTGTTCATGCTTCTTCCATTGTTGAGTTTTGGAATAGTCTAGGAAGACCCCCTACTAGGCCTCTTTCCTCTAGATTGTGTGGTGCATTGGTCCTACGTTCATCCTTTGGAAAATTTGGTTGGAAAGGAATCGTAGGATTTTTTAGGGGGATAGGCTGATGGTTCAATAGGTTTGGCACAAAATTATTAGTATGATCCAAGAGACAGTGGAATTCAAATGTGAAGTGGCTTATCCATTGGAAAGGAGTGATGATGAGATTGTGAATAGATTGGGCTTACAGGGGTTGACTTCGATCTCTACTTGTGTTAGAAGAGGTAGACGGGCTAAAAAGAAGGTTCAAAGGGTTGGTAGATGGTTGCCTCGCCTGTTGGATTTTCTGAAGATCAATACAAATGGTTCCTCTAGGGGTAATCCTAGGCCTACTAGGATTGGTGGAGTTGGAAGAGACTGTTCGAGCTTGGTTATTTTCTTTCTCTCCATTCATAAAGGGCAGCATTCTAACAACTTTATGGAGGGGTTGGCGATTCTTTGGGCTATTGAGTGTGCTTGTGCCTTGGGTTGGCGTAGGATTATTTGTGAATCTGACTCACAAATTATTGTAAATATGTTGCAAGAGCAAAAGGTGGCGGAGGTTAATTGGCAGCTTGCGTTGGTGGTGCAACAGATTTTGCAAATGTGCTCCATGTTGGAAGTGGTGTCTTTTGCCCACATTCTGCGTGAATGGAATAAGGTTGCTGACTGTTTGGCTAAGTGGGCTTCAAAGCATGCAGATGATTGGAAGGTTGAGGTGTGGAGACAATTATCCCCTAATTATTGTAATGAATTAGAGAGGGTCGTTGCTGATGATATGGAGAGATAAGGCATTGGTGGATGTTTGGATGACAATTTTTGTCTTGGATGGATGTTCTGATGCTTTCTGTCTCAGGAGTCGGTGGGGTCCCTAATCCTTTTGTACTGTTAATTTCTTGCTATCAATAAAGTTTTTACCCCTTTTTTATTTATTAAACTATCAATATATATATATACACACACACACACAATTATAAAATCAATATGTTAACATTTACATATTTTTAATAATTGATATTAATGTGTCATAATTATGTAAAAATAAAATGTTTTATTTGTGTTTTGATTTTTAATATATTACTAATATCATTTTTTACTTTATAAAAATAATCTTTAAGAATTATTTAAATATTTTTCAATTTATTAAAAACAAAATTTAAATTTTTTATATTTTTAATTGAAAATTGTAATTTTATATTAAAATTATTTTAATGATAATTAATAAATTTGTTTAAAAAAATCTTTTATTAATTTTTTTATTAAATATTTAGATAATATTGTTTTATAAATATAAAATATATAATTATAAAATCAATATACTAACATTTACATAATTCTAATAATTAATATTAATTATAATAATTTGTAATGTATTTAGATAATATTATTTTCTAAATATAAAATATATAATTATAAAATTAATATATTAACATTTACATGATTTTAATAATTAATATTAATATGTCTATATTATAATTATTATGAGCCAACATATTACATTTATTATATTTGCATTTAGTAACTAATTATATTTATAATAATATTATCATTACAAAAATTAAAACATACATATTATTATATTTAATTAATTTTGAATTTTTAAAATTCAAAATTTATATTTATATTTTATTGTTATGAGTCAAGATATTGCATGTTTATAATTTAATTTTTTATAATACATTAAATAATTATAAATATGAAATGCTATTATAATTTATCGAGCATTAATAAACTTGCAATATCTTAAAACTTGCATTATAATGATTAATATATTATTTGCATAACTATAAATTAATGTTTTATATAAAAATAAAAATATTTTAACAAATATTTTAATAAATACATAATTAATAAGTTTGAAGTGGCTCTCCCGCTCTCTACTGAAACGACTATCTTTGTTGGTTCCCCCTTGCAGTCTGTGGTTGGTTTGTCGCTAGCTGTTGATATGTTGTTGGTTGTTGGTGTGCCGTTGGTTTCTAGTGTGTCGTTGGTTGTTGGTTCTGGGTTTGTTCTGGTTGTTGTTGGTGTGTCATTTGTTGGTGCGTCATTGGTTTTTGGTGTGTTGTTCGTTGAGGATTCGTTACCTGCTATTGAGGGGTCGTTGTCTGTTGTTGTGGGTCTTTCTCCTGTCAGTTCACAACCTCTGCTTGATGGTTTTCCTAGCTTTGATTTTCCTCCTTTGGGGTCTAGGTCACTACATGCAGATGCTTCTCTTTCATGCCCTGTTTCTCAGTCCTTTGCAAAGGTGGTTGGCTCTAGTGGTAAAATCCCTTCTTCACCTCTTCCTTCTTTTAAGGGGAAACCCTTACATTGCTCCTCTTCTGCCCCTACTGTTGTTTGTGGGCAGGAGGTGTTGGATAAAGAGGAATAGTTTTCTTCCTTTGCTCTTATTTGTAGATTTAATGGTTTTTGGCCTGCCCTTCCAAATCTGAACAAATGGGTTTCAAAGTCTTGAAATCCTTTTGTTAAGGATAGGATTGAACTTTATCCTATGGCTATGGGTTTTTTTGTGGCCGCTTTTCAATCTAATGAGGATAGGGAGGAGGTGTTGGCAAGGGATGTTTGGATGTGGGGAAAGCATTCATTTTCTCTCAGGCCTTGGTTCCCCTCTTTTAACCCTCTTACCGAATCGATTAGTGTTATTCCTACTTGGGTTAGGCTTCCTAATCTGCCTCTTTAGTTCTGGGCTCTTTCTTGTTTTGAGTCCATTGGTAATGCTATTGGTCGGTTTGTTACGGCTAATTCATCTTCTATTAATTATGAACATCCTACTTTTTCCCGCATTCTTGTGGACATTGAAACCTTATAAGATTTACCTAGGGAGGTCATTTTGTTGGTGGGGGATAGATCATGGTCTTAGATTCTTGATTATGAGGGTCTCCCCTTCCGTTGTAGGAGATGCTTTTCTACAGGTCATTTGGTTGCAAATTGTCAGAAATATCGTCATTGTTTTGCTACTTGGTGGAAAGATGCTCTTCGTGAGCACCTTACTGTGGGGGATGATTATGGGGATGAGGTTATGACCTCTAAAGTTGTGGCTCCTTTTGTTGTTGGTTCTCAACTTCATTGTGTTGTTGTTGCTCCTGGGTCTTCTACAGTTGCTATTGTTGCCACTGGTTCTACTGTTGGCACTGTTGGTTCTTCTACAGCTATTGGTTGTTTGACTACTGGTTTTTCTATTGGAGGAGGTGGTTCTTCTGCTGCTAGTTCATCTAAAGTTGATATTAAAAAGGTTGGTTTGTCCACAGTTATTGTTGTGGCTGGTGCGGATGCTACTATTTTTGTTGGTGATTCTGCTTTGTTGTTGTGACTGCTAGTTTGGTTGTAGCTCTTGTTGTTGTTGTTGATTGTGGGAGTGATACTCTTGTTGCTCTTCCTTCTTTTCCATTGTTGGCTTGGCCTCCAACATCCTCTTGCTCTGGTCTTTCGTAGGATGATCTTTCTTGGATGGTTATTCAAAGGAGGAAGAGATGTCTTCCTAAGCATAATCGGTCCGCTCAGTCCCTTGCTAAATCTGTTTGTGGTGGCCGAAAGGCTGCAAGGGTGGTCTAGTTCCACTATTGCTTATTGTTTGGTTGTTGGGCTTCTTTGTTTATCTGGGGTGCAATTGTTTGTTTCTTCTATGTTTTTGAGCTTTTTGTTGTTGTTGTTCGTCTAGTGTTATATGTTTAGTGCAACATTTTGTAAAGGGTTTCGAGACCCTTCAAAACCTATTTTTCCCTTCTACTCAAAACAAATATTTTAATAAAATGTCTAATAATATATTTATATAATATTATTTTATAAATCTAAAATGTACACTTATAAAATCAAAATATTAATATAAAAAACAAATTAAAATACATTAAATAAATAAATAAACAATAAATAGTGGACGAATATAAATTATAAGACATGCAAATCCCTTAATACTTTAAAAATACAAAGTAAGTTTTTGATATAAAAAGCAGTAAAACTAGGGTGATGTCCCTTTAATACAAGGCACCACAGGCCATCAACAACAGAGTAACATTAACAGTACAGTAACAACAGGTCTGAAAACCAAACCATCACCCTAAGTAGATCATATCAAAAACACATCCAAAAACTACCACAAGAACTAAAACTAATAGTAATGTCCACCATGAAAACATGATTTAAAGCAGTCTTAACCATAGACCACCAAGGGTCATACCAGTCATTAGGAAACATAAAAGCATTAACAATGTCTTTAGTAAAATTAAACAGAAACGAAGGCCATTTCAGCCAGCACTAGCCAAAAAACCAAATCCCCCATGAACCTAATCCTTCTTCCCGCTGCATGGCTTGATTAAAGTTATGGTAGCCAAATCTTCAGTGAGGAACTTAAGAATTTCCTTGTTGACAGCTTCTTCATCCACATTATCTATGGACTTTTCCTTCTACAATAGACATAAAGTAGTGGCAGAATTGTGCATTATCTTCAACACGAATCACGTAACATCCTGCAATCTTTTCTCCAAAATCTCCATTTTCCTTTTAAGGTTGTCAACCTCCTCCTAGATAAAATCCTATTTACTGCAAGCTTCCTCCATGGGAGCCTTTCCCTCAGCAATGTTCGAGGCCCTAGACTTGACCTCCTTAATCTAATGTTGGTGGGACCCAAGGGGCCCCTTTTAAGACTTTCAGAAACATGGGAGGAGCTACTAGCAGAAACCGAAAGAGCCTCCCCCCCACATTATTTTCCTCCTTACTCTTACTCTCACTCCCTTCCCCATTGCCATATTCTGAGGCCTCCTTAAAACTCTTATTTTTTTCTTGCTTGATAACCAGTCTACTTGACCTGCGAGGGGTACTAGTCTCCTCGGTGATCTCAATGTCAGATTTAATTTGCTGAAGACTAAATTTTGTTTTCTTAGAGGCTTTGGCCTTAGTTTTTTGGGTTGGAGCTATGCATTTTTTTATCCTTTTTCTTCACTACAGGCCCCTGAGAGGGGGATGTGTCCTATGGAGAGGCTTTCACAGCAGGGTTTTTAATGCATTTTTTCTTACTGGGGCTAGGGGTGTCCATAATGCTAGCAGACAGAGGAGCATAAGAGACTGGAGCCTCTTCAATAGTGATGGTTCGCGGAGGGAAAAGGGAAAGGTGGAAATGGTAGAGTATGGACATAAGACCTTGATGGAGAATGGTGAAATTTTTATTCGAATTCATGGCTTTAACCACATCAAACATAATACTTTCAAGAGAATGTAAAAGAAAAAATGGAATGGAGATATTGTGGTGGTTTATGAGGTGATTGAGGAAATTAAAATGGTAGTATTAATACGCACCGTATCTACCCTCGAGAGTGAAGTACTTCATCACTACCATAAAATTTTTATCCCATGGCTCAGGAAGCACCTCGTGGTCATAGCCCCCACGTAGCTTGACAGGTTTCTCATCACCCCCAAAGAACAAGTTGAGGCTAGTCTGGTCGAAAACTTTGGTGGTTTTCTTCCATTTATACCCATCCATAGCAAGACCCATGGCCTTAGCAATGACCTCCTCATTAACTTCAAAGGAAATTCTCCCCATGGTAACCCTTCTGGCATCCCAAGAGGTGACAAATTGTTTGGAGAGGCCTTCATCAAAGCCAGACATGCATTCCATAAATTGAGAAATTCCACCCTCCTTGCATATATGCCAGACGGTGTCATTCATCTTCCATTCATCACATTTATCTAGCTCCACACACACCCAGTCACCACCCTTAGCTCCAACACGATTGTTGTGAAAAACCATAACAGTGAAAGGCAGAAAATTAACAAAGCAGATGTAATAAAAACCCAATTTGGAAAAGGCCGTAGAAAAGTGGTCGCCAAAAGGTAACTTGTAAAACACTAAAAGATGTCAATAAATGCAACTTCTCGTATCCAACACAAGCTTAGCAGTTCCCTCGTGCGAGAAGTCCGAAGCACAATGAAAAATGAGAGCGGTAATAAATCCAAACAACTCAAAGAATCGAACAAAATTCGCAGGGCTGAAAAGATTATCACAAAAATCGAGGGGGTTCAAAAAATAATGACCCATCGGTCATTAGGATCATCATGACAGTTCCCGACAATGTTCCAACACAGGAAGTACGTGGCATGTGGAAAATCCTTCCAATCAATCTTCCCGCACAACGGTCAATTATTTAAATAGAAACTGCCACCAACTTTACTAACAAAAGTTAGTAAATACCACACCAAATTTCTCTAATTTGCATATTTTCTAAATAAATAAAATAATTTTTACTTTCTATGATATTTTAAGGGTAAAAAATTAAATTTTAATATGTAATTCATAAATAAAATCTTATGTCTATTATATATAAATGGAGCAAAAAGAAAGGAGGACAAAAAAATTATGAATTGAGAAAAGGGTACAAAAGGAGAGAAGGTGCACCAATAATTTTAGGAAGAAATTGAGTGATAATCAAGGCAAAAAATTACAAGTCATGTAATGAAATAAGTGTGTGCATTTGAGAGTCCCTGGTGGAAAAAAATTTGGAATAAGAATGGATGGCCCAAGTGTAATCTATTCGTGTGGCTTATGAATCTTAATAAATGCCTCACTTGAGAGAATATCAAGAAAAGGGGATTTTGTGGCCCCTCGTTGTGCTTTCTATGTAGAAATAATGAGGAAAACTCTAGTCACCTCTTCTTTCAATGCCCATTCTCGTCTGAAATTTGGAGGATGTGGTGGAATTTGTGGAAGAGACTGTTTGTTCAGGCTTCATCCTTGTATGATCTTTGGGAAAAATTGGGCCTTCCTCCGGCTTTTGCTTCTTTCCTGGTAGTGGCTTGGGATTTGGGTCCTTCTTTAATTATTTGGCAGATTTGGCTGAAGAGAAATAGACAAATTTTTCAAGATCATAAGCAAGTTGCCCTCCAGATTTGGCTCAAGATTAAAAGTATGTTGAACTTGAGACTATTGAGGCTAAGTTTGACCTAAGGGAGCCTTTGTCCTCAAATGATTCTAGTTTCTTTTCTCTTTTGGAGCTTTCTAGAACCTCAACGGTCCAATCTTAGCTTGGTTCCAGGATGAAGGTGTCCAAGAAGGTGAATCAGGTGGGCAAGTGGAGTCCACCTCCACCATATTTTAAAAAAAATTAACATGGATGGGTCTACTCATGGTAATCCTGGTGCTGCAAGTATTGGTGGAGTGGGACATGATAGTAATAGTTTATCTTCTCCATTTATATGGGAGTGCATTTCAATAATCAAATGGAGGCATGGGCCATTCTCCGCGCTTTGGAGAAAGCTTATGAGTTGGGATGGAGGAAGGTGATATGTGAGATGGATTCAATGATTCTTGTTTCTCTACTTAACAAACATGATTTCAAGAATTCTTCATGGAGGTTAGGCGTGTTAACTAGACAAATTATCAATTTGGCCTCCAATTTTGTTTCCATTTCCTTCGTGCATATTCCAAGGGAATGGATCAAAGCGGTGGATTGTTTGGTTAAATGGGATTCTGATGAGATGTGGGTGTGGTTTGTTTGGAGTTGGGGTTAGCTTGATTAGCAAAAATGTCAACAACTTGCACAATTTATTCATGAGGATCATAAATGTTAGATGTGTTGAGTTGGTTTGGTTGTGTGCTCTTTGGTGTTGGGAGGATGGTTGGTGTGGGGGTTTTTTAGATACTTGTGATTTCTCCTTAGGGTCGGATTTGGATATTGTTCTGCTGTGTTGGGGCTTTTTGTCCCTTCTCTTGTAATTTTCTACTTATTCTCAAATAAGTGTGTACATTTTAATACTTCAAAGATAATTCTTATTAAAAATATTTTTATTGTTAAAATAAATAAATCTAAAATATAACATTTTTGAATAAAATTTTAATACTTCTAATATAATGCTTTTTAAAAATTATTTTTAAGGGAAAAAATGCAAAATCTAAAATATAATTAATAAATAAAATTTTATTCTATACAATTTGCATACATACATACATACATATAATTTTCTAAATACACTCTTTTTTTATTAAAAATATTGGAATAAAATTTTAATACTTTCAAAATAATTTAAAAATTATTTTTAAGCGTAAAAAAGTAAATTTTAAAATGTAATTTATAAATGTAATTTTACTTTCTATTTTATTAACAAAATATTATTTGTTAGAAAATGGTTTGCATATATTTTATTTTTAATATTTTTTTAAAGATACTTTTTTATTGAGAAGATTAAATTATAAATTATATAGTATAGATAAATAAGATTTATCAATTAATTTGTATTAATTTTGTAATATTTTTTTTTTTATAAAATTAGTGTATAATAAAATTGTTCATATTTATAATACTTAATTAATTTATAATATAATCATACAAAAATATAAATAGAATAGTGTGTGCAAGAATTAAATTTTAGATATGTATACATTTAATTATTTTTACTGTAATATAGCTTGATTGATTAAATTTGTTATATAATTTTTGAGGATGTCTCTCCCAAGATTAAATTTTAAAATGAAGAACAATGAAGAGAATATTGAAGATAATATGCTCAAAATTACATGAGACAACGGCGTGAACAAATGAATGATACACAAAGAGAGGAAGCAAGAAATCTTTGAAACCAAAATAATAGAGAAAGACGTGCTAAATGTAGGGTAGATATGATAGTTGAAGAGATTGAAGCAAAAATAAGACAACATGCAGACAAGATGAGAATACATCGTGTACAAATATCTCAAGATGAGCAATATATATTAAGAAAAAGATCACAAAGAGATGAGAATTTAGATCAATTTAATGAGATGGAAAGATAACAAATACAAACACATAATTGTGAATTAATTGAAAGATATTGTTAATCTCATGGGAATACATAGGGAAAATATGAAGAAATGAATTCAATTACAATAGATCGTAAAAGATGCCAAAGGGAATGAAAATAAAATATTATTGGTCAAGATATGAATGGAAGCATAGAGCATCACCACATGCACATGGATTTATATGGTTAGAGGGAGCACCAAATATATATAACCTTAACTACATATATCTAAAAGATGTCAAGAGATATCAATCTCGAGGCACCTATATTAAAATTGTTTTTGAGAATAGATATCGCATTTTAGATCGATGTATTCGATATGTTATAATAATCCGGGTCTTATTCGTCGTTATGTTTATGAAGCGAGAATAAATTATCGTCGAGAGTCGAATAAAGATCAAAGGTAAAGTCGGTCGAAGATAGAGATGGATCTCGATAATTATAAAGGATCGATCGTCGGCGTCGTCTCGAAGAATCAGGAGTCGGCATCGATATCAGATCGATCCTCAGGCATCGGCATCAAGATCAGAGATCTCGAGAATCGAAAAAGTCCGTCAAAAGATCAGAAATGTCGGATCGGATCGGCAAGATATCAAAGATCAGCGTCTCCGTCGTCCGGCTCAAAGAAGATCGAAAGAAGAAGATCAATCGAAATCGTCGTCGTCGATAAAGACAATCGTCAAAATCGAGAAAATCGAAATCAGGATATTTAACAAAAGATAAATCTCGGAAAATCCGTCCGTCGATCAAAGGATCAGGATAAAAGATAAATCCGAGATCCAGATCAAAATCCGTCATCATCCGGAGAATTATCGATCAAATCAAAATCGTCGTCCACTGTTCTCTTCTCCTCTCTCTCTCCTGCCACTGCCTCCTGTACTCTCTTCTTTCTTTCTATATACTCTCCACTATATATATATGTATATATATGTATATATATACATGTATCTACATATGTATATGTATATACATGTATCTATATGTATATGTATATACATGTGTCTACATATGTATATGTATATATACATATATATACATATATGTATATATATGTATATATATCTTTATCTCCCCATATACATGTGTTCCCCCTCACCACTATATATATATATATATACTCTCCCCCATACCATGTATCTACATATATGCATATACATACTATGTATATATGTATATACATATACATGTATCTACATATATATACATATATATACATATATGTATATATATGTATCTACATATATATATATACATATATATATACATATATATATATATACATATATATATACATATATATATATACATATATATATACATATATATGTATATGTATATGTATATATATGTATACCTACTTTGATTCGGACCACACCCAGCAGATACTTTTCCTTCTCCCCGATTCAACATATCGCGTCTGAATCCAACAATCGCCTTAATGAAACGAGGCTTTGAGCGGAATCTAGTAACTGATCTGGTCAATGAAGCCAAGCTGGTTCTTTATTGGGCATGCCTAAGTTTATATACTAGGCTGAAGGCAGTTCCATTTCCATAAAGTGATCTTTATTATCTTTCCAATGTGTACACCTTTGACCTAGCTCTTGGCCTTAGATCAAACGTATCTCTTCACCGTAGCAGTCTAGCCCAATCCACGCTCTCCATATGCATAATTAGGCGTACGCATGCACCCCTCTAGAAGTCATCCAAACTATGATCGAGTCATACATGTGACCTATGGTTTGTTCCACACACATCATTTATTGGGGCATGCTGGTGAACTAGTTCACCTTGAGGTCATGCACTAATGGATCAGCAGGTTGCTAGCACAAATACCTATACCTAATGTGCTACCCTAGCACCTAGTGTCGGGCACAGGGCTGCAGTAAGAACACCAGTATATATGTATATATATATACATATATATACATATATATGTATATATATATATATATGTATATGTATACATATATATATATATACATGTTAATACCAATTGTTGGGAAATTCAATCTCTATTAAAAAATGACTTCAATAGATGAGATACGAGGCTTGGACAATAGCAACATGAAAATATGAAACTTATATGTAAATCTAAAAATTAAGTTACCTTAATATGGAAATACCATGATTAGATCCATCTTCTTTATGATGCCAAAAAATAGTCAACATATCAAGCTTGTAAACACTACCTTATGTGAAATTATAATAGCAATAAGTAAAGAATATCATCACCATAAAATAGCAACAATGGGGCACAAATCAACAACACAAGATCATCACATAACATAGGATTTACGTGGAGAAACCCTTGTGGGAAAAAACTCCACCAAGAAGAGAGGTCAAGTATGCATTATCATCAAATAAATGAGATTACAATACAACCACTTCCATTCTCCTCTTTGCCTCCAACATGGAAGCACCTGTGTACCTGTGAATAACCTCCTTATACCTCAACTTGTACTTATTCTTGCAAAGTTTAACACTACATTCAACTATTCCTCTTCAATTTTACATCCAAGAGGCTAAATTTATAGACTTGTGAAGGCACCAATGCACCAAACGTGGCATCCAAAGATGACCTTTCATTCCAAATGTCCCCAACCTTTGGATTACCTCCTCGACATTTGAAAAGATATTGGTTTTGGCTCCAATACTTTCCCTCCAACTTCGGTGCCCAACCATGAGAGCTAAACATTACATTAAATACAATAAATGATGAAAAACCAAGTGACACCTATTTCCTCTTTCCAAGAACCCACTTAGAGAATCCCAACAATCACTAATTTATCATTCCCTTTATATTTTATTATCCCATTTTAGGCATCCACATATGAGGAAAACAATATTAAATATTTATGTCCACAACCCACATTTACTGTTGTTAGTGGACTCATCACCCTTATGAGTATATTACAAACAATGGTGAGAATTAATATTACAAAATATTTTTCCAATTCACCCTTAGTGCTTAGAGACACTTTCCAAGGATGTTGTAACCATAAAATATGACATAGGATTTACAAGGTGGATGGAACCTAATCCTAACATTCTCCCACTTGACATCAACATTGTAAATACACCCATAGGAATCACGAAGAAGGGAAAAACATCCCTTGGCCAAACATGTACCATCTGAACCTTTACCATACTCTCATGCTCCAACAAGATACCTACAAAAGCAACCATGATAACCACCATCAAGAAAAAAACTCCTTCACATCCTCCAGCATGCCACCTATGGAAGAAAAATGAACATGCCAAAGTGAAACATATCAACTGTCACTAAAACTTGCACCAATCTTTACATGAACATAAACATCTAATTCAAATGATAAAAAAGGCTCTAATATGCCATACTCATACCACCTAGAATAGAAACTACAAAAAATTGCAACTCATCCAAGCTAATCATACCTCAAACCAAAGTATACAAAATATAGATAAAATTGCATGCCATCAACATACCAACCCAAAATCTACAATCAAGTCTTTGTATATCCATCCTCCTATCTCAATACAACATTCCAATGAACAAATGACCATAGACAAGGCTAACTAACAAAGTTTGCATAAGTGTATTGTTGGTCCGCTGTGTATGTTTTTTGGCTTGGTCTTTAATGTTTTTTGAACTTGATATTTTTTGGCTTGGTCTTTAATGTTTTTTGAACTTGATCTTTTTTGGCCCTAGTGACTCTCCATGTAAAGGGTACAACACCATGTAATTTTTTTTTACCATATCAAAAACAAAGTTTGCATAAACACTGAAACAATCTCGTGGATATAGACAGTCCACATATGAGTCATCCCATTGCAAGAAAATGGGTAGCTAATCGATAACTTGCATAACTCGTAGATCCCAATCCAATGAAATATGTAAACTCATCATCACATCAGTAACAAGCAAACCAAGATATCATAGAGGATAGCCAGACATATATCTAGAAACTCCCACTGCATGAGTAATTTCAAATCTTAAAATAGATCAAGGCATATCAAGTCTATCTATAGTACTTCACATAGAGAATGTGGCTAATTCCTCTATTACATAGTGTCAAGGAAACATACAATGATATGAAAATCCTACAAACAAATATGTTGCAATACCTCTCTCACCATAAGTAGATCCATAGCTCTCCCAAGTTCTTCACACTCAACCATGTGAAACCAAACATCCAGGAAGAAAACCATGACCAAAGAGAGAACCTACAAATCAAACCATATCCTTGTCCCACACTAACATGTACCAAGTTGTGTAATGTAAGATCTCATTCACCATTCCCAAACTAAAAGAATATCAACATCTAACATTTAAATCAAATGAAAACATGGAAAAATTGGATGTAAACCTCTCATACCGAATGTAGATCAAAATAACCAATCATTCCCACAACAAAGGGAATATGCCCAAAGCCATAAAACATTTCTTGTACCTCTCCAAATAAGTCCTCAAAACTAGATCTATAACTCAAAACCAAAATAAGGAGAACAATGAAAATCCATATAGTTATGCATCTTCTTCTTAACAAGTCTTCAGAATGTGTATATTCAAGACTAACTCATATAAAAAGACAAGAAACAAAATAAAAATGCATCCGATAATCAAACGGGCAATACCTCTCAAATCATTCACCTACTGAGTAGACCAAGAGTGAGACACAAGATTGTCCTATGCATACAACACTAAGAAATCAAAATCTTCTCTTCAGGTCCATAATGGATTCACATCCATAACCAGGTGTAGGCTCCTCGGTCTTTTTGCTAAAATCCTCATCAAAGAGTAACCATTTCAACATATGATGTCATAAATAAGATATCTCTTAGCCTCACCCAAGTCTCTCTAGTCTCCATGAAGCTCCAAGAAAATGATTAATACTCAAAACCAAACAAAACAAACAAGACCATTACCAAAATTCCAACAATAGAATCAACAACATATCATGACATCATGATCTAACATCCCCTCTTAGGAGATCACATAAAAATAACCATCCATCATCAAAATGATGAATCAACATCACTGTTAAAGCTCCCACTAAACTATGTAACCAAGCTCTCCAAGAATCGTGATAACCATCTCCTAACAAAAGATCCTCCATGGCCCCAACACAATCAAATAAATCAACACCATGAGCTCCCAAAAGGTAAAATACAACCATAATCTCCAAAGCAAGAAGATACAAATTCCACACATCCTTTGTCAATAGAACCAAAGATGTCATAACTCTCACTACAATCTGAAGGCAGAATCCAAGAGCTCCTTATGACACCAACAACCATTGTAAAAGACCATCCATCTTCTAATTAAAGATTATTCATGGATCACTACACAATATAACAACAAATTAGAACCAAAATATTGAAACAAAGAAGATAAAACACATTATGTAATTACATAAAGCTCCCACTAAAAGTAATACTGAGCTATACGTGGCATCATGAATATTTTCATTGCCAACACTCTACTCAAAGTTTAAAAATATTCTCATGCACCATAAATGACTACTATAGATTCAAATGAACAACTATAGCAGGTAATGCCAATAACCATCTATCATCGCAATAAGCATACCAATATAACAATGGTGACCAAGAATAAAGCCTACCAAATAGAATCCACATCAAACAAGTTTTCAAGATCTGCACATATACATCTCAAAGGAGAAATATATAATTAATGCTCTAATCTCAAATAATTAAAATAGATTCAACCCCACATTAGTATCACACAAAATAGAGATATTCAGGTATAACATGTGGGTTTCCAACACTCAAACACCATAATCAACACTACATATGATTTTCCAAACAAACCCACATAGGAGAAACCATAGATCAATAAGAACCTTCCAAGAAACCATGCAAACCTATAACTATCTTCATCCAGAATACCTTGAATACAATCTCATCACAGATCTACATACCGCATATTTTAGTGATGTAGGAGCATCTAAGCAAATTGGAAATCAACATTAACCAAAAAAAAGTATTTTCTTTTCATGTATAATTTTTTATTTTGATGTGTTTTGGAGCTTCAAGAGCATCTTTTGTTGTGTTTGAAGGATAAAATCTTCATTTACCAATACGTGGGTTTTCATTTCAAAAATTAGAGGCAAACAATGTGTTTAATATGATTTTAAATTAAATGTATTCTTTCAAGGCTTGAAGGGTTTAAGGGGGTCCATTGGGATATTAAATGGAACTTGAAAATAAGAATTAATATTTTATCAATTTAGATTCCTATAGAATTTCCATAATTCAAGTGAACTTTGACATTCCATTCTTGTCTTATTGGGTGCTTAAAATGGAGTGAAAGATAGTGAATTTAAAAAAAAATAATGAATGACTCTTCAATTACCAAAGGAGCATGACTTGGTTTTATATTTTATTCATTTTTCAAAGACATCTACATCAACAAGGCATTTGATATGGTAAATCAACATTAACAACACATTTTAGAAGCAAAATTATGTCTTTATTTCATTCATTTGTAA
>VDFB02271358.1:960774227-960881472 GCA_007258455.2 Sequoia sempervirens
TTTTACAATTAGTAACTCTTGGTTGAATTGGTTACAGTTGGGAGCCATCAAATTCCAACTGCAGTAGTTCATGCTTTTGGTGAAACATGAATGTTGTTTTTTACAGCTTGGCACGGTATAGTAAGACACTCTATCTGTAATTTCAAGGTTTTTTCTATGCTTGAAAGGAAAGGAACTTGCATTGGGCTACCAATGGCAAGCTCCCTGCTCCTTTGTCCAAAACAAGGATGATAAATCTGCTAAGGAAGCTTCACATTGGGGGAAACCATTCAGAGGATGCAGATGGTTCGAAGTCTCCAAAGGGCAGGTTTGCGGAGGAGTGGGCTCAAGCCAAAGAGGCAAGCTATCTCCATCAGAGTCTCCAGGTTCTGCTATCTCCATCAGAGTCTCCAGGTTCTGCTTCAACTCTTTTTAAGCAGAAGCCATTTTCAGTCCATCTAGGTCGCTGGCTCCCATGACAAAGCACAGCTCTCCGACTGCATCCAATATCAGTCCTAGTAGGTCAAGCTGCGCAAGTAGTGCAAAGGATAGACTGGAGACCTCAAGTAAATAAATGGTAGTCGGTAATAAGGATTGCCGGTTATAGTTTCTGTTTGGTCATGATTGCATCAATTTGCAGGTACTTGAAGGAAAAACTAAATTTATAACAAGGGATAGGGAAAGGAGAGAAAAGGTTTTCCAGAAAGTTAGGGATTTTACATTTACATATGATTTTGTGGGAGTTAAGGTTGAGTCCAGGTCCCGTGTGAGTTCCTCTCGGGTCCCCATTGCAAACCCTTAAAAAGGAAAATATTCATTTTAGTGTTTTTAATGGACACCTGGATATTTCGGCATAATTTGATTAGTTTGGTAGGGGTAAAAGATGTGGGGCGGAAATAGTGTTATGTGCCTGGGAAAAGTGTAATTGTTTTTTCTTTTGAGCTGCTGCAGCCTGAGGATCAACCGCTAGCCCCTGCGTCTTAGGATGCTTAATTTCAAAGTTAAGTCGCCAAGAGGTGGAATAGCTTAGGCTTTGATTCTGGTGTTTTTAGTAGCTACCAGGATACCTGAATTTGGTCACTTATCTGGGAAAGTGATACTAGTTGTATAATGGAAGTTGGAATAGTCTAGAATTATTCATTCTGGTGCAGTCATTGTTGTGCTTAGGTTATCAAGTTACAGTTTGGATAGTTCTGTATGAACATGATGGTTGATCAGCTGGTGAGTTGGAATTGTGGGAAACATGTTGGAGTACCGTTGGACATAAAATTTTAGGTCCAAAGTTGTTAACTTTCTTGCAGAACATATTTAATTGTTAGCGAGTTCTTATTGAAAAGCAGAGTAGTTATTTACTTCAGAGTTCTGTTTAGAAATGGCATTTGGTCTACAACCCCAAGTGGGAGTTTTGATATGGGTGGAAGTAAACTAGTATCTACAAATGTTGGGGATATGCAAGTTGCTGATCCAGCAATGGAAGAAGAGTATCAAATACAGCTGGCCATGGCGCTGAGTGTAAATGATGATCCCAAGGCAGTTCATATTGAGGCTGTAAAACAAATTAGCCTTGGTTCCAGTTCTTCGACCCAAAACACATCAGCAGAAGTTGTTGTTTACAGATATTGGGTGAATCCTATTATTTGCAATTAAATTTTCATAGCAGGTTCTTGTACAAGATTGGGAATTTGGGGTCTAATTTTGTCCATTAGTGAGTGGCAATTGCTGATTGAACAGAGGATTGTTGGGTAATTTGAATTTCACTGGCACACACAGAATAGGTTCTATTGCTAGCAGCGAGTAACATTGACATCTCCCTGGGGATGCCTGAGGTTACTATGTCTTTCGTGCTTTTTTAGCTCACCATTTCAACTGATAAAGTCAATGCAAAACAACATATGAAATATTCAAAATGCGTTGAAGTGATATTGCTGTAGAGTGTAAGCCTTATTCCTAATAACAATATAGGAAGTAATAACCATAATTTTAAACCTGAATTGTTACTCTAAAATTGTAGTCCATCAGATTTTGATATTCTGGTGTGATTGTTGTAGACTTCTCTAGGCTACTTGATACTGCCTCCAGAACATCATAAATACAAAAAATCTTAATGTTTTCAAGCAGGGTGAATGAGGGAATGAGACAAGGCTAAGATATTGAAAACTAAATTAGGAACCCATTTGCCATGATTAGAGTAGACACTTGAAGTGTAAGTTGCAATGAGTGTCTGGTGTTTAATAATTGTGATAGTCTGCACACGGCTACATTCTTGTTCTCTTATTTAACTGCATGTGAGAAACCATTTTATCAACTCTAAGCAATAACATTTAGCTCAGCTTCACGGTAGGCATTTTTGCTGAATCTTTATGTACTTGAATTTAAAAATTGTGCATTTTCTCTGAATTGTTACTTATGACTTCACAATTCTACCTGCAGGCTTTTACATCTGTAAAAATATTTCTTGTTTCCATGGCATTTATCCTTGATATTCATGTAATCTCTATTTGTGCTCGGAGAGTTTCTGTCTGAGTACAAAAAAATTTGAAAGGTGGAAAGTTTTGATAGTGTGTTAATTCTTGAGGATGGATATCTTATTATCTAAAGCTTTTTAAAATGGGCTTGATACATTTTAAACATGGCAATCGGCAAAAATATATCTATTACGTAATTTGGATCTTTTTCATCTACTATTTATATTATGAAATTATTAATTTTTTGTCCATTGGACTCTTATTATGGGCGCACTTCCACAGTGGATTACCATTATCAACTAAAGGCCTTATGTATTGCAACTACAAGGGAACTTTCTGTTAGTTGCTTCCATGTTAAAGATATCCATAATGGAGAATGCATTTGAAAAAAGAAATTCTCATCAATTTTATAGCTATGTAGTATTGGTGTTCTATCACTTTCCACATATTGTGTATCTAAGCCACCACTACTATCATGGTATTATTGGTAATATGTCTGGGTATATCCTGCTATAGCAGTGCAATGCAGATTTTCACCAATGTGTGTACAAGCAATTGGGACATGTTGAGGAGAGGCTACATTGCCTTGTTAATACACATTGTACATGCTTCATGCTAGTGGACAACATATTCAATCCAACAGTCGACAACCTAAGTCCTCCAAAGTTTAGTGCAACTTATAGAGGTATAATTGGTTACTCTTCACGTTGAATGGATCATAATATCAAAGCGAGGCGGATCACATTAGTGTCACTGAGGATACGAATAGAGCTTTTGGAGCTAAAATTGTGTAGAATATGATGACAAATAACAATAGACCTTTAAGCTTTATAACTAGTCAGATTAACTATTTAATACAATTTTATAGCATTGCCATTGCTGCCTACCTCCTTTTTAGCTGTAAAAGTCCTCCTCTTGCTTGTGTCTACTTTTACTTGCAAAATCTCACTGCAAACTACTAGCTGCGACGACTGCTTCCTCCCTAATCACAATATCTTACCACCAATTTCTTTAGGTTCCATAATCCATTAAGTGCCATAGCTGCACAACTTGCTTTAACCTGAACATTTATCAGATATCGACTGCAATAAAAAATCTCATTCAAGATTCTAAGTGAATTCAATGTGATATACAAATGCATATGATGCACAATAAAGCAAGAAAAGGCTTCCATAGCTTACTAGAGCACATGTAAGGATCAATGCTATCTTTTCTACACATAATTAAAAAAATGGAGAATAAAATAAAATTGTAGAAACCAAAGTTTGCAATATCAACAAAAAACTGTTTTTCTGTGGCTACAGCTTCAAGGTCCCTAAGTCTTAGAGCCTTATAGATTCGAAAATTACCTGCAAACTTGCCTTTTATCCAATATAAGCAGTAACAAGCAGCTTAACATCACAATGTAGAGATTGCAATTGGTTTGCCCAATTGCTGTTTAGTTTATACATATTAGCAGTTAATAATAATTTCTCTTTTTAAATTATTCAACTAATTATATTTGTTGGAATTCGAAAAGGTATAACCAAAAAACTAGGACTAAACTACTACTGTAGTCAACAGATGCACATTCTCAGTTTCTGCCATGAATCATCAGTCCTTGACATATAATGTGTTCAGGACTTTTCAAGGAAACTTTTACTGTTGCCTAGTTTGTGGGAGTCACAATTCCTCAAATGTGTTGTGATCCACAAATGCATAGCCTATGGTTGCGAAAACTACTTCAGATCTTAAAATAGACTAAGTTGGTGATTCAATATTATACTACTGAATTCAACATGCATGCCATATTTCATGTTTTTTACGGACATACGCTGCCATGTGCACTCAAATCATCAATTTAAAGTGTTTGTCTACAACACACATCAACTCCATAGTTACCAAGAGACTCATGTTAACCCTTGGTACTCGTTTTCCATATTGGAAATGCATCCCTTTGGAGATTCATATGGGGACATCTCCAAACATTAGGAGATTATCAAAGAAGTTTCTTTGCATATCTATTCATCTCCATTCAAAGCCTTCCTTTAAAATTGGGAAACTTCCTATTGCAGAGGTTTCTCAGGTATATCATATAACTTACATTGGGTTTTCTTAAGTGCTAATAAGTGGTTGACAAAAGCTAGAAGAATAAAAGAAATAGACTAATAGACTTGTAATTTTCTATTTATTACATAAAAATTTACAAGTTTTTCTGCAGTAGCAAGTTTTCTTATTAAATTCCAATGAGGTAATAGAATGAAGAGAAACAATAATTTAAAGCTTAAGTTGTGTACAAGCATTGAAGTTTTAATTGATTGAAAGTATAGTCATCTCTAAGGACCCCCATACTAGGCATTATATCTTAGTCTTTGTCTATTATTTTATATCATGATGATGATTATCAAATTTCAATACTAATAATCTTTGCTTTCATTGACATTTGCTTTAAATGTTATTTAAAAAAAAAACTAAGCATTTTCTTTATAGTTTCACACGTATTATATGGTTATTTCTTTCTATATTTTTGTTTTCTATCCCTACACACACACATCTGCAAATGACTATCTCTAACTTTTTTTTGAAAATTGCATACCAAGTCTTGTCTCTATCTCTCATACCAATACCAGTTCCTATCTCTTAGTAACTATGGTGAATACATCACTACAAATCAAGTGGACTATAACCTTATGTTGATGCACATGCTCCAATAGATGATATACATGAAATTATACCCTCTACTACCAAATCCTCGGTCTTATGCCCGTATAAGTAGCATATAGCATTTTCCATGCTAGAATGACTATTTACTCAAATTCCAATTTGCAACAATCAAAATGGCAATAGTATGCAATAACAAAACCATACTCCATTGTAACCCTTAAATATCTGAGCACATTCTTTTCTCTTATCTAATGCTTTTGTCTTGGTTCCCCCATGAATTGAATCAAGGTGTTCACGACAAAATATATATCTAGTCTAACATTGACCAAATATATTATAGAACCTATCACGGGCCTATACAACGTGGGATTAATTCTTAATCTAAATTTCTCACCTTCTTCATATTGATGATCACAATTGTGGCTATAGGTCTGCAATCCTCCAGTCAGAATTGCTTTAGCATTTCAATTGTTTACTTACCCTAGCCAAGGAAGATCTCCCATGGTTTCCACCAAACCTCTAAACCCAAAAGTAAGGCATAAGGCTAATGTCCTTCATCTCAAACTCAACAACTAAATTTTATTTGCACCCTATAATGAGCTTCTCTACTCTTGTGATAAACAAACCATCTACATCCAATACCAAAATAAGTAGATTAGACCTAGCAATTATATAAAATAGATTATGATTTACTTCACTTTTCGTGAAGCCCATACTTTACAAATATTCATCTATCCTGGAATACCAAGCTCTCAGCGCCTATTTGAGTCTATACATGGCGTTCTTAATTGTGTAAGCATGTAATTCCTTCCCATTTACTTCAAATCCCTAAGGCTACTCTATATACACTTCTTCCCCAATGATAGCATTAAAAAAAGTTGTCTTAACATCCATCTAATGTATCTTTCATCCCATAAATGAAACTAAAGACAAGTTGTTCTAATGGAAGTGTATCTGGCGATTGGGTATATGTCTCCTCATAGTCCACTTACTCTTTTTAAGAGAACCCTCTCGACACAAACATCACTTTGAACCTCTCTTTTTTGTTATCTACATCATGCTTGATTTTGTAGAGCCCCCTAGAACTCACAACTAATTTCCTTTCCCATCTTGGCACTATGTCCCATACATCATTTTCATGATAAAGGTGTGTTTCTCCACCATGGAATCTTGTCAAACTTGCTAGCCTACAACTTCTTGGTAGTTGAAAGGATCTAAATCTATGATGCTACACATTAATGCTGCTAGAACTGGTTCACCTTGTAACTTGTATAGATTTCCTTCTCTAACCCCTATAACTTGTGCAATATCTAGGCTAAATTCTTTCAATCTGATAGGAACTTGTTGATTCTTGAATTTGACAACATAGCACTTCTCTTCTACAACTAAAACTGGAAGAAAAATCTTCTTAATACTAGGAACAAACAAAACATCATCAAAATGTAAAGAGATACCTGACTAAAGTTGAAAGGGAATTGTACCAATTCTTGCTACTAGATACTTGGCATCATCACCAAGCTCAAGCTAAATTTTAAAGATATGTTCTTTTAAATTGGTTAAACACTATTAGGTTGATGTCATATGTCTATATACCCCATTGTCCACATACCGAGCATCCCTTGGAGTCATGTTGGTAGACAAGATACCACTGAGAAATCCTTCTCACACTTAGCAACAAATGAGCCTATGCATAAGTTCCTATCCAAAATAAAAACTCAATAGCCTCTCCCAACCTCTCTTCATGCAATGGATAATCTTTGCACAAAATATACATAGATAAATATTCCAACAAAATTGAGATAAATGATCTCTTCTTCTACAATGTTTGAAAACAAACAAAGGCTTGAAAGACTTATATGCATACCCTTTTATATTTCCATTATGCTTGGAGCTTGCATAAGGCTTGTGGAGGCAATTTGTGTTATCTTTTCCTTCACTAACATTGGAAAGGAGACCTATGTTTATAGTAATTTCCTCAAGCTCTTGCTCAAAGTCAAAACCTCTTTTGATCATACAATGGCACAATGATGATTTTAGTTCCTCTTTGTAACATGTTTCCTTGGGTTCTAAAAGTATAAAGATTTTGGCTTAATTTTTTCTTTAATCTCCTTTGCATATAGTAATTGCTTCATCGCTAGAATTCATCGACAGGAACTCAAAGTTTAAGGCCACTTGTTTTATTTTAATTTATGTATTAACAATATTATTATAAATATAAATTATATTAATTTTATTTTTATTTTTTGCCACCTTACTGGGGTAGTCCCATACCCCCGCCCAATCGTGATTCGGGGTACCAAGGGCGCAGGTGGGCGACTAGTTCCCCTCACGGGGACTCCAACACCGGCAAGCTGTAGCCTCCAACCTGCAAACCCGAGCCGAAATCAACCCGGTGACCAATGGGAGCAAACCCACGGCCCAAGCCAACTCCATTCGGTACGGCTTATAAATTATATTAATTTTATAACTATATATTTTAGATATGTAAAGTAATACTATCTAAATATATTATTAAACATTTAATAAAGGATTTTTAAAAATATTTTTTTATTAATTATCATTAAAATAATTTTAATATAAAAAAATCATTTTTCAATTTAAAATATAAATTTAGCTCAAATAAATAAATAAATGTATTTGGTATTTAATAATATGATTAAAAATATAAATATTTCTTAAAGATATATTTTTATAAAGTAAAAACTATTATTAGTAATATCTTAAAAATCAAAATATAAACTAAAACATATTAAAAAAATTATATAATCATATATGAGATATTATTATTAATTATTAAAATTAAGTAAATGTTAATATAATGATTTTATAAGTGTACATTTTAGATTTATAAAATAATATTATATAAATATATTGTTAAACATTTTATTAGAATATTTCTAAAATATTTTTTTTATTGGAAATGGCAGCAGAGCTGTGAAATATATTGATTAACAAAAAAGGTTGTTGTAGTCTTTACCCCGTAGGGATCCTTACATTCAAAATGGCATATAGCCCTCCATTAGCAGATATTAGAGAAAGCCCAATGTACACGTGTATTTAAGACAAACAAAAAACTATTACGTTTTTCCCTTACAGATCATCGTAGAACCGCCTAGAACCAACTAGGTTGGAAAAAGCGTAACACCACTCCATTCCCATAACCGCTTCCAACCCCAACCGCCTGCTCAGAAATTTGTGTTCGAGGAATGCCCATCTCGATGATTGGTACCAAGCATGGTCGTCGCCACTGTGTCAATGTCACCCACCAAAATTGAGCCCTTAAACACTGAACAAAGCAGAAGTAGGCATCTTTCCTTAGGTAAGTCTAAATCCAGCAATGAAGCTAAAAACCTGGAAGAAATATCCGAATTGGCCTGTGTACGATTCTTGGAGACGCAATAAGCCCTTCCAAGCACCATTTTTACTGCCTATGTGCACAAAATGTCCTTGTTGCGACATATATTCTTGAACCTCTTATCTGAAATTGCACCGTGGAATGTAACCTCCTTCTTCGAGCTTGAGAATTTCACCAGAGTATCCATTTTTGTGCCTCTGGATTCCTTCGAGGGCATCATAAATAGAGAGAAAAGCGGGCACCGCATTAAATTTCAGCCGCCAACTCCACTCTGCAACGTCCTTTCAAGTATAAGCTAGCATGTATGTTGCAGACTTTCCATTAATTACATGAAATTCTGACATTCCATAAGTTTGAGTCCCGAGGGAATTGAATGAATGTACTACAAGGGATGCACCCGGATATCCTAACAATTCATGTGGTATCTTGGGAGAATCCCAAATTCCTTCAACATTATACATTCAAATTGCCTCCACCTCCATTGACCTCTCCGGGAGATGAGAACATCAAATCCTATTGGGTTGTTGACGCATGATCCACGAGAAGAGTTAATAGATTGCTTTCTCTTACGCCAAGTGTGTGGGCCCATCAACCAAATCTAGTCGTCCTGGCATAGACAATGTACTCTCGGCGGTACATGGGCCAAACGAGTTATCCTACACCAACACCTACTTTGGCCAAGGCATCAGCTTCTCTATTTCCTTCCCTATATGTGTGATTTATTAGAATGTCTTCAAAGGATTTCATAAGCTCCAATGCTTTTGCTAGGAGAAAACTGAGCTTCCAATTGGGGGTGCTTTCACATCTTAGAGTGTTAATGACCAGGGAAAAATCACCCTCAATTTCAATCTTTGCCAATCCTAACATAATTTCAGACCAAGAAGCACAACCTGGAATTCTGCCTCATTATTTGTGCCTTCGGAGAGGCGTTTGGATGAGGAGATCACAGTGTTGCCTTTAATATTTCTAAAATAATTTTATTTTTATATAAAACATTAATTTTCAATTAAGGATATAAAATTTTATGGTCATTTAAGTTAAAAATACATTAATACCTTAAATAAATTACATTTTTAATATTTTAATGCATACTGCTCTTAATGATGTTCTTATTATGCACACCAACCACTTAAATGACCATAAATAAATAAAGGAAAAAAACTAATATTAATATGTAACTTAAAAGTTAAATAAATATTAATATTAAAAAGTATTATTTTGAAAGTATTAAAATTTTATTCATATGTTCTTAATAAAAAAATGAACAACAAAGAGAACATCGAAGAGAATATGCTTAAAATTACATTGTTAAATTTTTACATTCTAGTATGTGTTTTTGATTATATAAGCAGGGAAGGGCCCCGATCCTGTAGTAACAAAAGGAGATGGAACAACAAAAGACGAGATAGGCTAGGAAACAACACCAACCACACTTAAAAAAAACAACCAAACTAAATACTACAAAGCAACCATCTAGGGCTCACAAGCTAATTTACCAGTATTTTCACCACAGAATCATTATAGTTATAATAAAAAACATAAGCATACCATATACTATCCCAAAACGTGGCATGCAGACCAAATAAAAGATTAACTATAGTCCAACAAGTTCTAAACCAAAGCATAGCTAACATAAAGTAATAGTCTGATACTATCATCTAGAGGAACCAAAGTTTTAAGATAATCAGAAAAACCAAATAAAAAAGCAGAGCAAGAACAATACCATTATTTGGCATTAGCTATCAAATCCTAGTTTTCACCAACTAAGAGACGAATTCCCTCCAGTCTAGGCCAACTTCATTGGTCGGGTCCTTTGTGCCCTCCTACTTCCCACCTTTTTTTAACTACTTCTTGATCTTTGATTGACCAGACACCACACCATCTGTGGCACGCCACATCAATCCATCAGTGACCTTCATCAAAGTTATGATCACTTTTTCCATGTCCTTGACCTGAACCTGCAGAAAAGTGATACTACTTTTCAAGAAATGAATGTCTTCAGGAAGAGTAGAACCCTAGGTAGTGTCCTCCAATTCACAAACCTCCTTCTTAGTAACTTCCAAGTCCTCTTCCCCATCAAATTCTTCCTCCTTTTCATTGTCATCCTCCTCCAGTTCTTCTTCATCCATCTCATAGTCACAGTCATCACAATCCATTCCTTCACTTTCCTCCTCCATTTTGCGTTCAAATTCTTCCATAGTCACCTATTCCTCTTCCTCTATTTCATTCTCCTTCTTATTACCTTTTTTATCCGAAGAAGCAACCTTTTCCAATCTTGTCGATCTTCAGCCACCATGCAACATGCCCACCTTCCCTTCATCCATTTCCTCCTTTTGAGGACCTTCTGTAGTGCCCCTCCACGATTCGCCCTTTCATGATGTTTGATTAATTTTGGTTGGGTTGATTGAATTAAGTTGGTTTTATACTGTTGTTTGTTTTGGTGACGAATTAAATAAATTATTAAATAAAGCATTTTGATAAATTGATATATATGTTGTTCTTGGATATTTAATTTATTAAATTAAATCATTAAGTTAAAAATTAACTCGACAATTAAATATAAAGATATTGATTATTAATGTAGAGTTTTAATTATAAATTAAAATGTGAGAAAATATTAAAAGGAAATAAAATATTAAAATAAGATGTGAAATTGGAAGAAGATAATGAACAACTAGTTAAAACGAGTAAAAAGATAGAAAAAGTATTTTCGAAGCACATGCGTGACTTCGAACTGCTTGTCATCTAGAAACTTGATATTTTATAAGATTTTTTATCTGATTTTTGATTTCACGTTTTTGTCATTTTTGAAAGGGATTGATTTTTGTTTCGAACGAAGAACTTTGTTTGCAAGGATAATTTGTTGTAGAATTGTTTGAGATTGATTGTTTTTCAAAATGGGATTGTTGTGATTTTCTAGGTGGGTCACTGCAAGGGACTTCTGGCACAACCTCGACATTGCCCACATTGATTATCTTATGCAATAGATCTCAGATCATAGTTTTTGTATCAACTTTCATCCATAGCATATGTAGCACAATTTAGGGAAAGACGGGAGTATCATGTTAGTTGCGAAAGGGGAGAATCGACCAAGAGAGTATGAATTAGCTTGAAGGAAAGTTGCAAGTGTATGCATGATCAAATCTTCTGAAATTTCTATTTTTTTGCAGTGGAGGGTAAGTCTCTCTGACTTTATTTGGTGAGTCTTTGTATATTTGGTAGATATTATATTCTATGCGAGATCAGATTTCTTGGGGAAGATGTATGTTTTGGCTCATAAGTTATGTCTTTCCTTTTTTATACTTGCATGAATCATTTTCCCTTTCAGTAAAATCTCAGAGGCTGTCATTATTAGAGCATCATGGAATAGCCGTATCGTTTCGTTGAGTAGAATACTCCATTTAAAATGTTCTAAATCTTAGTTGATAAACTTTTAGTTTTTAGATGTCTGCTCTTGGTGGCTTAGATCTTAGAGCTTCTCCTTTTTTGCAACTTCAAAGGTTCCTCATCCCTGGAGCAAGCCTTATCAATTTTCCTTTGAAACATCTTATCCTCAGGGTTAGCCTTGCATGCATCTACTGAGTCACTACTTTAAATGTAACATTGATCAAGTTATCCTATAGCAGTATTCTGCAACACTCTTTGTCTTTTGTAAATCGATATGAGGGTCAGAGTTATCTGGCTCATTGTTAAATGCTAAAAAACATACCAATATATATTATGAAGAGAATAAATCATGGTTAGGCTTAGTAGTCATGATAAATTAACCCTTCATCTGACCAGATTATCTATGTTGAAATCCTTAGACTGAATCTCCCTCTCTTAAAATACTGGATCAACATATGCATGAGTGTTGCACTCCATACCATTTCTCCTCCTAAACTTGTGCATCCTAAGTATGATTTTGATTTCCTAATGACAGATAATTTAAGTCTTGTGTGTGAATCCAAGTATTAGAAAGTTTCCATCTAGGAGATAATTAAATAACGGTTGGATAAGGGAGAATGTTTTTTTTGGTAGCCACTTTGCATGCATATCAAGGAGAGTCTGTTTTTGTAGTGAATAATGTATGGTACGATTTCATCTTCTGCATTATTTATATTTGGTGCTATATAATGTGAATCCCCTTTTGTGTATTGCATTCGAGGGCCATGATTAACAAACCAAATAAAATTGATAACTTTTCATTATGGTGGCAGAATAATGATTCTTTTGTCTTCTCTCCCACAACATTAAGTAAAAGTATCAAATCTAGAAACACCTTGCTGCTTTCATTTGCTAAACCAATTCCTCTAGTTGTGAGTACCATTTTATGGTGTCCATTCCAACTACATCAAGATATGTAACGCCCCGCCACGAAACCCTAGAGGACAACACACTAACACCTAAAACAATTTTTTTTTTTGGAAAGTGCAACATTCACACGTTTGCAAGAGAAATATTATCTAGTTTTCTAATATAAGCCCTCTAGGGTCCGCGACTATGCTACTCGATACCCATTAACTAAATTAGCAAGAAACTATAAAACATTACATTAAATAAATTCTAACAACAATATGAATTCCATTTCATCATCACATTTATAAGATCAACTAATATGAAGTTATCCATTTTAATACTAACAATATAACAACATCAATATTCATTAAATTGACAATAATATCATTTATATTCATCATTACAAGAGAGAGTTTACAATAATTACAATGATACACCATTACATTATTACATCTTGAACCACAATGTCTCCTCGCAAATAGGTGAGGAGAATACACTAGGAGAATAATACATATTACAATAGTTTATGATACAATACATGAAAGATAATCCACATGAATTGGTACAAGTGCAGAAGTCTTCAAAATTAGGAGTTGTCACCATGAACACGAACCAAGTGAGGGAACCCAATGGAGTACAAGGCACATTCTACCTGACCATGTGGAACCCAAAGGCCCACCCCCCGTGCTAGGAGATAGCGAAAGGATCCCACCACCATAATCAGTCAAAGACATAAGACAACACAAGGGCTAACATGACAACAATGAACAAGTACAGTTCAACATCAAACAACAGTACACCACTTCCAAAGGCACACAACATCAAAGGGAAACAAGAGGCAAGGGAATACTAGGTTGTCGTAGGATGAGTGTCATCACATAGTTTGTCATGGGTTACCCAGGTAGATCTTCCTAGGCCCCGACCCCTATCCTGGGTTACCCTAGTAG
The DNA here is from genome assembly GCA_007258455.2 of Sequoia sempervirens. NCBI lineage: Eukaryota > Viridiplantae > Streptophyta > Pinopsida > Cupressales > Cupressaceae > Sequoia > Sequoia sempervirens. The sequence continues at coordinate 960,787,895 of VDFB02271358.1, forward strand.
CCTCTATTGATCTTCGACCCCTCATGCAAACCTATGTAGAATGAACGTACCTCTCGTGAGGACGAGGCAATTGATCTTACCATTCTAGGCCTTCTCGACTCATCTCAAGCCTATACGAGAACTTGAGCCATGAGTGAGGCATTTACTTATCTTGATTAGTGTGTTACTACCCAGCCCCCTAATTCATTTTAGGTTATCACTTAATTTATGAAACTCCCATATGGGTTACCCAGGTGCCACTTTGTGCATCGACCCCCATTGAGAGCCACTCCCCTACAGACAACAAGGAGACCCCAATAAAATCAAAGAGAAAAGCCATTTGCACAATCACAAATACTCATTAACAATACAACAAGTTGAGGAATAACCCTTACCACTTACAAGTTCCAACCACATTGGTGAATATACTGTGCAAGGCTAATGGCCTACATATACTCATTTCACACAAAACCATCATCTCAAAATATTATCAAGAATTCCATCAAAGACATTTCCCCTAGCCTCTAGAAGACTCCTAATATTCACTTCACAAGAAGTCATAACATTTGAACAAAACCCATGAATCATTACCAAATCAATAATCATTCACTAGCCTCATACGAGCAAATCAAGACAATAATAGAATATGGGTTTACAAGTAAACACTTTATATTTACTAATTAATCATCTAATTTAAGGGTACACTTTTCCATAAATACTATCTTTCAGTTAAAATATTACAAACAAACCCATCGTCTATACAACATTTTCTTTGTTTCATCTATTTAATTATAAAACTCTAAAAGTAGCAAGATACTTAATAAGAAACATAACACATCAATGCGTATTATATATATATGTTTGAATGTTTATATATATATTCATATTGTGTTGAAATCAGAATGATAAATTGAAATACAACATTAATCCTGTAATATTTATAACAACATTTATACCAACATATCCATATCTATATATATATATATATATATATATAATATCAATATATAGACCATATAGAGGTTGATTTTCAAAAGCAACACGCAGCAAACAAAACATTGAGTATGGGCAGAGTAACAACGAAACCTCAACAGCCGAACAATGCAAATTATATTCCACTACAAACACATCCTCTATCACAACGAACAATGCATGAAAATGAGTTTAAGGGTGTGGCGGTTGCATGCATTTACTATGCATTTAACAGTGAAATGGAACAGATCCCCGGTGTGTTGGATGGGCGATAGGAATACACCACAGTGATGCCATCTACATAATATAGTAGATGCCCATGAATAGGATTACTTATACACACCACAAATATTTCTTACATGTTTATAATTCGATATAACCTACATATACATTTTTTTCTATCTGTAACTCATTTAGAGTCGACTAAAAGGATGTGAGTTTATTCATTACCAACGCTGCAATGTAAAATATACTCAGAGTCCAAGGTTATATATTCATTGATTACTTGAATTCAAACTTTGATGTGTTTGAAGCTTGGAGCGAATTAGAGAAAATTTAAAATATGTATTATCTGGCTGGAGATTGGCTGAATCAAACTCATCTTAACCTAGAGAAACTAACAGAGGCAGCGGCGGTGCAAGTCAAGAATAGACAGCAAACAAGATAAGATGACGCTGATAGAGAGAAATATATTTGATACTCATAAGCCCAAATCCCAACGAACTTGAGAGATATTAATATATCTGAGATAGGCTATATCCAGAAATCTTGTAGTTAAGAGAAGAATAGGTGGTTAGAACAGGGGCGACAACCTTAGTCAACATAAGATTAGTTTTTAAATATAAGGATAATGATTGACAGGTTTCAAACATAAAGATATCGACTGCTTAGGGAAATGGAGATTGTGGCAACCAAATCCACCATTCCTCAATGCATATATTCACAGATACAATAACCACGACTTGAACCAAGACTAGGGTAATAGAAATATGATAATCAAATTTGGGGAATAATACAGGGCAATAAACAACTTAAAACTTATGGAATAAGCACAGCTCGAAATCAAACAATTTGTTTTGATCAAATAGCACAATCTTGCATTATTCGTTTCAAATTCAACATTAAAATGGAGTAATAATGGAACCTGGTTTACAAGCTTGCTAGATCTGAAGCCTTGACGGAGAGCTCTTCCAATTCCAACTTTTACTCTTTCTGAATCTCCACAACACTGCAAAACCCCCAATTCCCAGCGTCCAAAACCCCCAAGAAATTTTTTCAAGAACCAAAGAAAATTTCACGTCAAGATTCCCCAAAATTAGTTTCCAGAACTAGGTAAAAATCACAGGAAAAGCCAAAACAAAAACTCCCTTCTCAATTTGAGACTCCAAATTAATATTCATGAAAAGTCTACCAAAAGGAAATTATCTTCAAAAATGAAAATTGTAGAAGATTCCCTGCCTTTTCATTTTTTGGCAAGTAATTAAATTACTTGTGACCACTTGAGCTGCATGGAGCTGCATGGTCAATGGGATGTTATCAGTAGTCCCCAAATGGAAATTTCATTTAATGTTCCAACAAAACCCACTTTTTAATTATTTATTTATATTACTATTTTATTTTTATATTACAATATTTTATCACTTTTAATTTATTATAAGCCATCTCTCAATAAATATATTTATGCTTGTATTTAGTTATCTCAATACTTTTAGACTATTAATTTAATTAAATAATTTAATCAACAAGATTTATAACTATTATCATTACATTTCAACGAAATAATTTATTTAATTCATTAATTAATCAAATCATTTATCAAGCAAATCTAAGTTAAATCACCACATAACAATAGCAATACCAAAACATAACCCAGATCAAAACAGAACTAACTTACCGAAAATGACAGACAACGTTGACGGGGTGACCAACTGGATACTCATCCTCTTCAAGGATGATGGCTCAACTTGGGGGACCCAATGCTATCTCCAAATCAACTATCTCCATTAGGTATAAGGCACGCTCAAACCTGGCAATTCAGGTGGATTCAATGCCTGGTACCTACAACCTGCAACAAACCACACGGTCAAACATGTGCATAGACAAACAAGCAATCACACCATGAAGGGAAAATCACAGAGTCGTAGGGCGCTCGCAAGTGAGTGATGCAACATTGTTCCTCTTCACGAAAACATCAAGACACAATAATTAGATATCAAATCATGATAAGAACATACATCTAATAATCACATTATACTCATATCAATAATAACCCACACAATCAATTAAACTGATCTACTAAGCATGATATAAACATAAACACCAGTGATAAATGTGTCATCAAGTAACATCATAACTGTGCATTAAAGTATCGTAATATCCAAGTATCATCAAACATTATCATAATTTCCAAGCACAACCAAGTCTCTGTCAAAAATAAAAAGGAAAATTGAGGGGCACTAAAGGGTATCATTTTTAATTCCTCTATCTTTCATCACTCTCCTTACTATTTGAGTCGCACCACAACTGGACGTGCCTACAAGCAATTCTCTCCCTCATTACTATCACTGCCTTTGGCAGCGATTTTGCTAGTTGAGCAAGATGTTAATGATATAACCGATCCAATAGTTCAATCATGTTCATCCATTTTACAACAGCAAGAAGCTCATACTTGCACCAAAGCACCATATAATCAATTATGTTTACTTTACTGATTCTAAAGCCTTTCCAACAAATCAATTCCATGAATACCCGTGCCTTACCAATCTGCCATAGGTACTGATTGTGATTTTTGGGTGTAATTAAAATGATAGGTAAAAGAAAATTGGGGTGAACTTAAAATGAAATACTTCTATTTAGTCAGTAGTTATATTAGATAATAATTTGAAATCAGATGTAGTATAACCATGTGAGTTATTCCTGGCTATGTAAAATTATCAAAGTTTATTTCGTAGATTTAGTACGAGTAGTTGGCAAGTATTATCAAATGATATTTTAACCTTACTATAATTTTCAGTACGAGTATGGTCACCCGTGAGTCCTTAGGTTTAATATTCAAGGAGAATAAAGTATAATAGATATTCGATGCCTTATTCTTTATATTCGATAGAAATGTTAATGTTTGGATTTGGATGCCTTGAACTATCCTAGATTCCATGAACGTGTATTTTATGGTCGGCGTTTGATTTTATGTATATATAGATGTATAAATTTATCCCATTATAAATATAAGACATTGATAATTGTTTCTATTAATAATATATACATCATGGTTATAGAAAAGATGAAGCTGCTTTTACTATATATTAAGGCTTTAATATTTGGATCTCATATTTATTTTCTTTTAACTCCTAGTGGGCTATTTATTAGTATTATATGTGAAACTTACCAAGTTATTATTATTTAGTATTGACTAGATATGTGTATCCACTATAATTGATTAAGTTACCAACTCATATTTATTTAATTTTGTATAGTGTCGTCAATATGATATTTATTTATATTGCTATTAGTTCTTGTGGTTGTAAGTGAAAGGTTACATTAATATTAGTTTTACGATCTCACTTATCACTTATACAGTTTCTTATTAATGGGTAATTGGTAAAATAAATATGATGTTAGAGTTTTTGGATTAAATGTGTTATTTTTTCTTTTGTTGACAATATGTTTTTATATCGGTGGAGGTTATATAGGATACAATTTCATTTTACTAATTATACAATATACATATATGTATATATATAAATATATATTATGTTTTATTTTGGATAATTGTAGAATTGGTTTAATTAAATAAATTAGATTATCTTTGGTTAATAAATGAATTATATTTTCTAAGAATGTTGGTTTCCTTTACAATGATTTAAATAGTTGAATTTATTTGTGAATGGCCTATTACGTGAAGTTAGAGGTTAAGTAATGAGTTATAGAAAATGTGAAAATAAGGTCTCCCATGGATATATTGTTCGTTGATTCTTCTTATTGATCATTGTGGTTGATTTTGATATTGAGTTGATTTTGGTTATTGTTTTACGGAGGGAGATTTTATGCCAAATTGTTATTGAGAGACTTTTAGAGGCTTGGGGAAATAGCTTGATTTTTGGTTTCATGATTCTTTCACTTGAAATAGATGGATTATACTTGAATTGTGTTCACGAGGGTCTTTAGCCTTGCACTATTTACATGTTATTATGATTGTAATTTGTGAGCAAGGTGGCCTATGCCTTGCTCTGGATATGTGATTCTTGTGGCTTCGTTTCGGTGTGCAAGAGGGCTTACCTTGTTGCACATGTTTGGGTCTTCTAGTTGTTAGTAGGGGGAGTGGCTCTCAATGGGGGTTGGTGCACAAAGTGGCATCAAGGTAACCATTGGAGAGTTTCTTAACTCAGTGATAACCTAATAAATAAATTAGGGGGGATTTGGGTAGGTTACACACTAATCAAGATAACTGGAAGCCTCACCCATGCCTGTAGTGCTCATTTAGGCTAAGGATGGGTTGAGAAGGCCTGGTTGGCAAGACCAACTTCCTTTTCCTCACGAAAGGAAGGTTGGTTCTGCATGTGTCACCCTATGGGGCCGGAGTCTAGTGAGACACTATCAAGGTAACCATAGATGGGGCCCGACATCTAGACTATCAGGGTAACCCATGGATGGGGGTCGACGTCTAGACTATCAGAGTAAGCCATGCCAGGACCATGCGATGACACTTCTCGTTATAGAAACCTAGCATTCCCTAGTTTTGTGTTCCCCTTGTTGCTTGCATGCCTTTGGAAGCAATATCTTTGTCATGTGATGATTCTATTATACATTGTATGTTGGAGTCATGTTAGCCTTTAGTGTTGTGTTACTATCCTCTTGACTATTTTGTGTAGTGGGACCTTAATGTTATCTCCTAGCATGGGGGGTGGACCTTAGGGTTCCACATGGTCAAATGGATTGTTCTTTTTACTCCATTAGGTTCCCCGTCACTGTTGTTTAAGTGCATGATGGAGGTACCACTTGTAGCAGATTCTGGATTTTGCACCAATTCATGAGACAATTGCACATGTTATGTATTGTATCTGTTTATCATTTGTATCATGTAATGTAACCTTGATGTATTCTTCCCATTGAAAATCTTGTAACATTGTTTGATGTACCCTTATGTGGGGAAAATTGTATATGTACTCATTGGTTCTTATTATGTGATCTTTAATGATGATGTATTTGATGTTATAATATGGAGTTGTGCGTTTAGATCTTATTAAGTAGGTTTGTTCATAATGCAGTCATGGAACCTTAGAGGACATAGCTTAGTTTATGTGTTATGTTTAGATATGATTTACATTTCTTGTTATTATACTTAAAAAAAAAATTGTGCCATTATTGTAGTTTAAGTGTGTTGTCCTTTGGGGTTCTTTGGCGGGGCGTTACACCTTCAAGGTCTTCCACTATGGTAATGACATTTTCATTTCTAGTTGTGTTAAATATTAAATAATAAATAATTTTTACATTCTCTTAAATGACCATAAATAAATAGAGAAAGAATTTAAATTAAATAATAATAATTTTAAATAAATAGAGAAAAATTTAAATATTAAATATTAACATTAATGTAAAAATTATTTATTATTTGTACATTCTAGCATGGGTTAAATGTTAAATAATAAATAATTTTTACATACCATAAATAATTGACCATAAATAAATATTAAAAAAATTAAACTAATATTAAAATGTAACTTAAAAGTTAAATTGTATCTAATATGTAACTTAAAATTTAAATAATATTAATATTAAAAAGTATCATTTTGAAAGTATTAAAATTTTATTTGTATGTTCTTAATAAAAAAAATAAACAACAAAGAGAACATCGAAGAGAATATGCTCGAAATTACTAATGTTAATGAACAACAAAGAGAACAAAAAGTATTATTTTGAAAGTATTAAAATTTTATTCATATGTTCTTAATAAAAAAATAACAACAAAGGGAACATCCAAGAGAATATGCTCGAAATTACTAATGTTAATGAACAACAAAGAGAATATTGAAGAGAATATACCTGAAATTACTAATATTAAATAAGCTCAAAATTACATTGTTAAATTTTTACATTCTAATATGTGTTAAATATTAAATAATAAATACCACTTAAATGACTACCCTTAATATCAATTAATAATAACTTGACCTTATAAAAATTCTCTCACCAAGATCAACAACCCACTTTCAAATTTAAGAGTGACTAGTGGGAGACACAAATTTTGCTTGTTCAAGCCATTACTATAGAGATCGACAACTTCATCAAATTTTATCACTCATTTAAACCAAAGGAGGGAAACCACTCCTTACATAAATTATTTAGGTCCTAATTAATAAATAAAGAGATAAATAATAACTACAAGGGTCTATTCTAATGGATGATTTAAATGTTGATTAGTTTATATATGCAAAAAAAAAAATTGCAAAAAGTTCATATGTGATATTATAAATTCTAATTTTATTCTATTTTTCATTTCTTATGTTGTATTTTCTAAAATTTATTTTTCATCAATTTGGGTTAGAATCATAGGTGTAAACTTGATTAAATTTGTAATTGAGAATTTTTTCTTTAACTTTCTAAACATCAAATTTAAATTTTTAACTTGGTTGATCATTTTACTGATCTAATGTACATTTTATTTACTTGTAGTTTTATTTATTGCATTTTAGAGATATACACTTATTCATTTAGAAATAATCAAGGGAATTAATTGAAAAAATATAGATATTAATTTGCAAAAGAGTACAAAAGGAAATCCAACACATTTTTCAAAGAATTTATCAAAGCACGTAATCATAGGTCCATTACACTCTTATCATATTTATATTCATTTATGATGCAAAACAACAATATGAGTCTTACAAACTGAGATTAGTTGTAGCAATTCATTAAAATAAACAAGAGTTTCACTCAGATTTTTATTGCACAAACTCAAAAAGAAATCACCATAAAATGTTTATTGGTTTTTGTTCAACTTTACAAAGTAAATGTTCCAACAAATCTACAATATTCAATGGTTTTCCTCTGTTCTTGGCAACATTTCCTGGCACCACACATAGCCTTAACTTTTTTTATTTACTATGCCACATAAGGATCTTCCAATCTGCAAGAATCTCCAGCCAAAAATTGGTTTGATACATTCCCATACGTGTTGTTTTTTTCTCTGATTTTTGCACCAAAACTCTCCTCCCAATGCAGCGCTTGAATTCCTCTGTCTCCTAACTTTCCACACTGGCCAAAGATAATGTATTATTTTGTTTGTTTCCTGCTTTAATGTGGCATCCCAAATCTACAAAGAGTCTGCACTGAAGGAAGATGAATCGCCCCATTTGGGCGCCCAACATAATATAAAAAAACTTTAATTATGTTTAAATCTACCTTCCAAAATAATCTTCAACATTAATATTGCTTTGGGTGTAATTAAAATAACTCCTAGAATTCCAGGAGGGCATAAAAATGATACCATCAAATTTGAATGTCACAACAAAATTTTAAAATAACAAAACAATGATGAAAACAAAACGATGCAGATACAGGGATACTTGGATGCTCTGGCATCAAACACACCAAGTAGGAAAATGTTTCATGAGTGAAAAACTCATTAACATTTGGGAAAGTATGGAATTGGAATTCCAAACTTCACCAAATTTGAAGTGTTGACCCATGAAGCCTCATCTGTTGCATGATTCTTCCAACAAACCAAATACTCCCAATATTCTTTCCTCCTTGTTCGTTTGGAAATCCGTGAATCAATGATTTGATCAATTCCTTCAAACTTCTTTTTCGTTGATGCATCTAATCTTGCACATCCGAAAAATCTAAAAATGTACTCTACTGTCCACTTGGTTCACCTTCATGATACTTCTACAAATCTGTAACATTAAATATTGGAGAGATATCAACGCCAATTGGAAGTTCAATCTCATATGCATTTAATGAGAACTTCCACAAAACCTTCCATGGGCCAATCTTCTTCCATTTTAATTTATTGTATGTTCCCTATGTGAACCTTTCCTTCCTCAAATGTGTCATCACCAAGTCACCAATCTAAAATTATTTCACTCTTCTATGTGCATCAACATATTATTTGTATTTATTAGAACTTTTCTCCAATTTCTCCTTTAACTCTTTATGCAAATCATGTATGTACTCAGTAAAATATTCTACTACAACACTTTTCCTATTCAAATCTGTACTATCTCTCAACTCATCTACACCCTCGGGGTTGTACCCATACATAATTTGGAATAGAATCTTTCCTGCATTTTGATTAACTAAATTATTATCAGCAAAATCAGCTTGTGCCAATGTCAAATCCCACTGATTTGGTTTATCCCCAACCAATCACCTCAACAAATTACCTAAACTTCGATTCACAACTTCAATTTGACCATCCATTTGAGAATGGTAGGCTAAGCTAAAACCCAATTGTGTTCCCATTTTCTTCCACAAAGTATGCCAAAAATCACCAAATTTTTTTGTCTCGATCTGAAATAATACTTCTTGGCAATCCATGTAACTGAACTATTTCTTTGAAAAACAAATTAGCTATATGGGAAGCATCACTACACTTTTTATATGGTATAAATGAGCCATTTTTTAGAATCTATCCATTTAAACAAAAATTGAATCATTACCTCTTTGCGTTCATGGAAAACCCAAAACAAAATCCATGCTAATGCATTTCCATGGTCTCTCCAATATTAGCAATGGCTGCTACAATCGGATGTTTTGTCTTACTCCTTTTGCATATTGACATATTCTACACCCTTGCACCATTCTTTTTACATATGCACCCATTATGGGCCAATAATAACTCTAATTCAATTGTGCTAATGTTTTTTTCTACTCCAAAATTTCCACCCAAATCTCCACTATGTTTTTCTCTCAACAAATTTTCCCTCATGGAACCTTGAGGTATACATAATCTCTTTCCTTTAAACATCAAATTCTCTTGAATAAAATACTCCAACCATGGAGTTCTATCCACTCCCATTGGACTTTTACACACTACCCAAGCTTCTTTAAAATCAACATCTTCTTCATACAACTCTCTCATGGAATCAAAACCAACAACACTTACCCTCATCTCATTCAACAACAAACACCTTCTACTCAATGCATCAACAACTCTATTTGATTTTCCACTTCTATGTTTTAAAAAATTTGAATAGCTTTAAAGAAATTCAACCCATTTCACATGCTTTTGACTCAACTTACCTTGGTTGTTAATCAATTGCAATGCATGATGATTGGTTTACAATACAAACTCCTTCGGCAGCAAATAATGTCTCCACTTTTTGAGTTCTTGCACAATTGCATAAAATTCTTGATCATACATGGATTATTTTCTCTTTACCTCATTTAACTTTTCACTGAAGTAAGCTATTGGTCTGCCCTCTTGACTTAGAACTCCCCCTATCACTGTACCACTTGCATCACAATCAACTTGGAATACTTTTCCAAAATCGAGAAGTGCTAACATGGGTTGCTTCGTCAACTTTGCTTTCCAAATATTAAAACCCCTCTCTGCTGCAGCTATCCATACAAAGTTTTTTTTATTACCTTTCATTGTCTCTATAATCAATGCACATATCCCACTGAAATTTCTGACAAAATTTCTATGAAAACTTTCCAATCCATGGAAGCTTCTTGCTTCAAACACACTCTCTAGTGAAGGCCATTCAACAATTGTTTTTACTTTTTCCAGGTCCATTTTCAGACCACTACTAGAAATTACAAACCCAAATACACCAATTCCTCTTTCATGAAACTACACTTTTTCAAGTTCACCATTAATTTTTCTTCTTTCAGCCTTTGTAAAATAGCTCTAACATATTGCAAGTGCTCTTCTTTTGTTTTACTACATATCAAAATATCATCTAAATGCACAATCACAAACTTACCAAGATATGGCTTCAAAACTTCATTCATCAATCTCATAAAATCTCTTGGAGCATTTGTCAATGAAAACAACATTACTAATTATTCATACAATTCATCTTTGGTTTTGAAAGCGGTGTTCCATTCATCTCCCTCTCTCATTCTTATTTGATGGTAACAAATTTTCAAATCAATATTTGTGAAGTATTTGGCTCCACTCAAGCAATCCATCATATCATCCATTCTTGGTAATGGGAACCAATATTTGATGGTTATCTTGTTTATTTCTCTCGAATCCATACACATTCGCCAATCCCCATTTTTCTTTGGTGTCAACACTATTGGAACCACACACAGACTCAAACTTTCTCTAATCATCCCCTTATCAAGCAACTCTTGCACTTGCCTATTTATTTATTCATTCTCTTTTGGTGACATTCAGTATGGTGCCTTGATTGGAAAAATTGCACCAAGAATCAAATCCATGCAATGAATTATGCTTCTCATGGGTGGCAATCTGTTGGGTAACTCCTTCATCAATATATCAACATAATCTTTCAAAATTTCTTGAACTTCCATGGGTATTTCATCTCCAAGTTATTCGTTGTCCCAACTACTACAAACTTGGGAATTATTGCAAAACAGGCCATTTCACATTTAAATTCTTCCAAAAATTGCTTTCCAAAAACCAAGCATACCTTTGGCTTATCTTCATTTTCCTCCTCTCTATTTTTCAATGGATTTAATGTATATTCTTCTCCATCTTTCTTTATTACATATATGTATTTAATTTCCCATCATGAACAACTGTCTTGTCAAATTTCCATGGTCTACCCAAAAGAATATGACATGTGTCCATTGGCACTATATCACACATGACTTCATCTTTGTAGTTTCCAATCTGAAAATTAACCATACATTGTTCATTCCCCAATAAATGATGCTCATTTTTTAACCATGAAACTTTGTATGGGATAGGATGTTTGATTATCTTCAATTTTAGTTTGTTCACCATTTATTTTGATACTATATTATCAGTGCTACCACTGTCCACAATAACTTTGCAATATTTTCCTCTTACCTTACACCTTGTTCGAAATAAATTTCTCCTCTGAACCAGTTCTAGTTTCTCTTTTTTTGGATTCAACAAAATTCTTCGCAATATCAATGACTCTCCATCTTCGAGGTCTTCTCCATGCTTTTTTAGAGTCTCCTTTTCATTTTCATCTTGTGCAACATGTACTCTTGAGGTCTGTTTCTCCACATTAGAAACAGGTGAAGTTGAAGCCTCTTCCTTGACCTCTTCCAAATGACCCTATTCCATGAGAGTAGTCTCCTCTTCCTCGAGGGAAATCTACTCTTCCCTTGCTTTGTTGCATACTTTCACTTGATGTGCTTGCTTCCTCTTGTTTGTTTTGGAAGCCTCTACCGCTATTCGGTGGTCCTCTTCCATGCCAAAATTTTCCTCTACCTCGAGAGTTATTTTTTTGCTTCCTATTGAGTTTCTCTTCCGCTTTCAAGGCATATTGATATGCCTCCTCCACATTATTCATATAAAGCAAACTTATTTCATCTTGGATGGATAGACGCAAACCATTCAAATACCTTGATACTTGCTTGATATCGTCTTTTCTATGATTGGCTCTTATGCTTAACTGGTAAAACTCTTCAATGTATTCCTCAACACTACTCTACTTTTGCTTCAAATTTTTGATTTTTTTGAACAAATTTATTTGATAGTTTTCTAGCAAAAACTTGGATTTTATTTTTGTCAACATTTGATCCCACGATTTTATTTTATCTTTTCCCTTTCACTATCTTTCTTCTTGTAGGTGATCCCACCATAGGGATGCATGCCCCTTCAACTTTGTGTGAGCATATTTCACCTTTTGATCGTCTTTAGTATTATCGTATTCAAAATATTTGTCCATTTCACCAATCCAATCCAACAACTCTTCTGCATTTAACCCACCTTTGAAATCGGAGGATCAAATCATGGCCTAGAGTTTATTTTCGTGATGGCTTTAATAAATCATTTTTCTCCTAGATCAAGACCAAGCTGGTTCACTTCCTCTCTGCCTTCAACAATCTGCTCTTCTTCATCATCACTTATGTCCACTGTGGGGACTCCTCTTCTCTGTGCCATTTCTATTGCCTCCATTTGTGTTGTGAAACCTCTAACTGTCTCCATTGTGTAGTTTCTTATTAATTTTGCAATCTCTGACTCCATACCTCTAGGTGCTCTACCTCTGCGACCCCATCCTCTATATGCCATTTCTCTTCTCAACATGACCTAACCTGGATCTGATACCAATTGATGTAGAACAATAATCTGAGTCTTACCATACTGAGATTAGTTGTAGCAATTCATTAAAATAAACAAGAGTTTCACTCAGATTTTTATTGCACAAACTCAAAAGGGAAATCACCATAAAATGTTTATTAGTTTTTGTTCAACTTTACAATGTAAATGTTCCAACAAATCTATAATATTCAATGGTTTTCCTCTATTCTTGGCAACATTTCCTGGCACCACACACAACCTTAAATTTTCTTATTTACTATGCCAAATAAGGATCTTCCAATCTACAAAAATATCCAACCAAAAATTGGTTTGATACATTCCCATGTACACTACTATTTTTTTCCCTATTTTTTGCGCCAAAACTCTCCTCCAAATGTAGTGCTTGAATTCCTCTGTATCCTCACTTTCCATGTTTTCCAATGATAATGTTTTATTTTGTTTATTTCCTTCTTTAATGTGGCATCCCAAATTTTCAAAGAGTGCACGCTGAAGGAAGATGAATCACCCCATTTGGGTGCCATACATAATATAAAAATCTTTAATTATGTTTAAATCTACCTTCCAAAATATTCTTCAACATTAATATTGCTTTGGGTGTAATTAATGTAACTCCTAGAATGCGTATGAAAATGACACCATCAAATTTGAATGCCACAACAAAACTTCAAAATAACAAAACAATGATGAAAACAAAATGATGTGAATACTAGGATACCCAAATGCTCTGACATTAGTTTAGAGTTGTAAATTTGGTCTACTTTAGATCTAACTAAGGAGAACATGACACTCATAATTTATCAAATTCTCCAAACATGTTTGTAAACATTAATAATCCTTACAAACATTCAAACATAAAAATAAAAATAAAGGCAATTTACTAGATTACTTCCACAAATTACATTAGGAAGTCTCCACACATGGGTAACACGATAGGGGAAGGAGTCTTAGATTCTAGAAAAATTGATACTAACTTACTAGTAGTAAATGGGGTGGTCAGGGTGCCAATGAATAATACAACCAACGACAAAGTCTAAAAGTAATGTTCTTCCAAATACGTAAGAATTTATTTAGTAAAATGGAAAAACAATTCATTCATGAAAAAAAAAACTCTCATATCAATATTAAGTGGTTGATGTGCACAATAAGAACATCATTAAGAGTAGTACGCATTAAAATATTAAAAATATAATTTATCTATAGCATAAATAAATATTAAGAATTTATTTATGTTAAGAGAATGTAATTTCGAGCATATTCTCTATGATTTTCTCTTTGTTGTTCATTTTTTATTAAGAACATATGAATAAAATTTTAATACTTTCAAAATAATACTTTATAATATTAATATGTGCATAATAAGAGCATCAGTAAGAGTAGTACCCATTAAAATAATAAAAATATAATTTATTTATAGCATAAATAAATATTATGAATTTATTTATGTTAAGAGAATGTAATTTCGAGCATATTCTCTTCGATGTTCTCTCTGTTGTTCATTTTTTATTAAAAACATATGAATAAAATTTTCATACTTTCAAAATAATACTTTTTAATATTAAATATTTATTTAACTTTTAAGTTACATATTAATATTAGATACAATTTAACTTTTAAGCTACATATTAATATTAGTTTAATTTTTTTCTCTATTTATCTATGGTCAATTATTTATGGTCATTTAAGAGAATGTAAAAATTATTTATTTTTTAACATTTAGCACATGCATTTGTAATTTTCTCGCTCCTCTCTCCTCCATTTGTGTTTGAACAGCCTACGCGCATGGTGGATTCTGCGCTGGGGGTACCCCACGGTCCCCCTCTATCCCCTTCTAAACCACGTCTCACCCTGTCACATGTGAACTCGTGTCCCTCGACAGCCACTCCTGGAGAGTCTGATCCTTTGATTGCAGGTCAATGTGGGTCACCCGTGATCCTAGTCTTGTCTAGTGTGGAAGTGTCGGTGGTCAAGATCCTTCCGAAGGTTAATGGTTGGAAGGATGTGTTGACCAATGGTAAATAGAGATCTAAGAGCCCTTCACCTCGATCTGAAGAGGAGGTCATCGCTAGGGGAATGGATTTCGCTATCTATGATACAGTTAGTGATAGGATTTTTTCCTCAATGGAGAACGCAGTTGTGGGTCATTTTCTCTCCTTCCACCCCTCTATGGATATGGTCTAAAGATGGGTTGTTGCTAAATGGTGCCTCAAAGGAAGTGTGGATATTTGTGCTATGTCGGGTGGTCTTATGCTCTAAGTTTGGTACCTGGGTCCAACCAGTCTGCTATGAGAGTGTTGTCGTTTACTGTCAAAGGTGTGCTAAACTTGGCCACCTTATCTCAAATTGCAAATCTTCCTTCAATTGGGAGCCTAACCCAATGGACTCTGCTGATAATGCTCACCTTCCTTTGGAAAATGACGTTATGAAGGATGTTGACTCTCTGGCTAATTTTTCCTCGCCAGTCTTGGTTGAACCTCCGATCTCTGGGGATCCTCCTAGTGGGATGGAGTTTTCAAGTGAGGATCTGAATTTGAGCCTTTTTATTCCTACTATGTCTGAAAAGTTGGTTGTTGATAAGATTTTGGATGTCAATGTTTTATCCTCTGACCAAGCTTTTGGGGGGATGAGTTATTGGGCAGCTCCCTAATGGAGGTTGGATCTACTACTGGGACTAGTGAGACTATGGGTGAAGAGGGAAAAATTTGGGAGGAAGTGGTTACTAGAGTCATAGAGGAGACAGTTTTTAATTTTGAGGGTTTGAACCAGGAGAAAGCCGTAGAAGAGGAAATTTTGGTTAACCCCAAAGAAAAGAGGGAGAAAGAAGAAGGCGGATGTGGGAGGTGACTCCAAACCAAGAAGGCCTAGCCATAGACAAACTAGGTTAAGAGAGACAACAAATGAGATAGCCATTGGTAAACAGAGGACATTGGAAGTGTCCTCCAAGAAGGGTAAAAAATGAAGGTCATGTCCTGGAATGTGCGAGGACTGAACAACTCTCATAAACAGCTTGCTCTGAAGAACTATGTGTTAGAACATAAGATTGATGTTTTACTTTTACAAGAAACCAAGATGAAGAAAGCAAATTTTGATAATATTGCAAAGTATTTATGGTTGGGGGCCATTTACTCCTATAGTGATGTTGAAGGGGCGTCGGGTGGTCTTGCAATGTTATGGAACCCCTCTAGGATTAATGGATCTGAACTATTCTACTATCGAACTAGTGTGGGAGTCTCTTTTTCTTACCTGACCGACTCTTGGTCACTTATCAATGTCTATGCTCCCAACTAGAGAAATGCTAGGAATGCCTTGTGGTTGGATCTTTCTAATTGGGTTAAAAATAATAGAGGATCTCGTTGGCTTGTGGCTGGGGATTTCAACTCCCCTTTATATCCTTCCAAGAAAAGTGGTGGTCTGGTGGATTACTCTGATAGCATGGCAGATCTGGCGAACTTTCTTTCTAGTAGCCTGATTGACATTGATTTATTGGGCCAAGCATTTACTTGGACCAACAAGCGTCTTAAGGAGGACTTAATTCAAGTCAGATTAGTTAGATTCCTATGCTCCAACAACTGGACTACCCTACTCAGTGCCAATCTTTTGGCTCTGCCCAAGACAGTCTCTGATCACAATCCTCTGTTGCTGGTCTCGAATGACCGTTCTACTGTCAGATCGTTCCCCTTTCGATTTGAGATAATGTGGAATTCCCACCCTAACTTCAAGAACAAAGTTGATGAATGGTGGAATATTCCTGTGCGTGGTTCCCCCATGTTCAGGATCTTTTTTAAACTTAAACATATAAAATTTATGGTGAAAGGTTGGAACAAAAGAGTATTTAGCGATGTTTTTTAGAAGAAAAAAAGAAAAGAAAAAAAAAGAGTTAATGGGGATAAATTGAAAACTATCCAAAATAAAATTGAGGATGGGGATGTCAGCTTGACTACCTGCAACCAGGAAAGAGAGTATCGAAGGGAATGGGAGAAAATTCTAAGGAAAGAGGAATTTTTTGGAAACAAAAATCTAGAGTTCAATGGTTGCAAGAAGATGACATGAATACCTCTTTTTTCCACATGTTTTTCCTGAAACATAAGAAAAGGAATCAGATAACCAAATTGCATAATGAGCAGGGGGATGTGATCAATACGCCCACCCAGATTGGTCTTTTACATGCGGACTATTTTTAGAAGGCTTATTTGGCCCTTGCTGAGGCTCCTAATCCAGCTTTGGATAATGTGTTGTTGGAACCTCTCCCGACCATCATTTCCCAGAATGATAACCTTGGCATTCTCAGTGTTGTCACCCGAGGAGGTTGATTCATTCAAGATAAAGCAGGTCTGATGGCTTCCATCTTTTTAGATCTTTGGGAGATTGTTGGTGGGGACCTTAGTTACTGCGGATTTTTTCAAATCGGTAAGATTCTCTGCAAACAACTCATCAATAACACCTTTATGCCTTTGTTATGCCTTTGCGATAACCACCCTACTTTGTTCTAGAACAAAATGGGTCCCCCTTCTTCTTTTGGTTTCTTTCTTCCTTTGTTATTTTCTTTGCTTTGGGGTTCTCATGTTTTCTCCGCAGCTTTATCTTTTGTGAGCAGGTGTCCGGCCTAATTTTGGTTCTCAAATAATCACCCGGTTTCTGAGTTCGTGATTTTCCACCAACTGGATTTTCCGGATTCCCGCCTTAACTCGGCCGAAGTTGTTCGATTTGCCTAAATCCATGGACCGGATTTCGCATTTCTTTCTCCCCAGATTTTCTTGAAAGAAGAAATTGCTGGTTTGTCGTTTCTTCGCCGAACCACCGGATCTTCCTGACCGGTGAATGTGAAGAAAGTGGAGTAGTAGGTAAACATTTATTTACTTTATGACCAGCTTCTTATGCTATTTTGGAAGATCTCGCATACAGTTCCTTGATCGACAATGATCGGATTTCTAATGGATGCTTTCATACACCGCTGAATCCACCTCCTCGCCTTAATTCTCCCCTTTAGTTTGATTCCCGCCCACTCCCAAACCCGAACTATTTGTATGATCATTTGTTTGAAGATTTAACGACACCTTACTGACATAGGATTCATTTCAATGATGATTTTGATTAATTAACTTTTGTTTCTGTGATCTTTACTATGGTTTTATTTGTTGAATGCAAGATTGAATCCTCACACTTCGATGATATTTGCCGTCTGCTCGGCCAACGCACCCCTGAAGGTCATACCTCCTTGAAGAAAAGTCGGCAAGACGCATGTCTCTCTCACGACCACCGCATTCGCTGATAGGCGCGGCGAAAGTTGCCATCGCAAGACCAGATGTCACAATGACCGTGAATTCATCTACCTATCATTCATTGTCCCTAATTAGGAGTTTTATCTATGATGTAATCTTATCTTCGAAAGTTGTTTTGACTTAAATCTCGTCTCACGAAGAAAAGAGATCCATACAAATGGACAAAGCGGTTTCTCTTTGCCAAGAAGTCTTGGCGAATTCATAAAGTCTCACTGACTACCGCACGGAAAGCAAACACTTCGGCGGGAGTCACCCTCTTTGGTATATGGTCTTACCGAACGCTTTAAGTCTCGCCGACATGGTATAGAAGGGTTTCCCTGAAATAAAAGTTTGGCAAAAGGTTGTGTCGTCGGCAGAAAGTCTCGCCGAAATGCTAAAGTCTTGGCGACACGGAAGTAGTATCGCCAGGAGTTTCGCCGACAGGGAAGGGTCCCACCAAAGGTTTAAGGTGAGCGATAATTGTTGCCTTCGGCAGGAGGTCTGGCCAAAATGATAAAGTCTCACCAAAGGGTCAGCCTTCGGGAGAACATGAAGGGATCGAGGACAGGTCTCGCCGATCGGAGGAAGTCTCAGCGAAATGAAGAGGCATCGGCATAGCAGTTGGAGCTCGCTAAGAAGTCTCGATGACCCCAAAGTGTCTTGCCGACGGAATCAAGCGAGCTCGGGGAAGAAAAATATCGGCAAGAGTCTCCTCGACCTGGTTGGGTATCCCCTAAAGAAAAAAAAAAAGTCTCACCGAGATGTCTCAGCGAGAGGAGCTTGTCTCTCTAAAATGAAGAGGATCGTTGAAAAGCCTAGGGTTCGGTGTAATCTCTCGCTGACTCGGAATGGTCACACCGAAGCAAAAGGGACCCCACTGGAAGAAATGAAGGTCTCGGCAAGAAGAAAGGAGTTTCGCCAGGTCTCCCATTATTAGAGAGGAGTTTCACGCTCCTGGCATTGCCGCCGATTTTGCCGCATTAAGTTCGTGGAGAAAATGCAGTCGCGTTTGGCGCCATTTGTGAGCTTCACCGGAAACGTATCGGGCTCACAGAAACAAAGGGTCGTCTTCGCCGACTCAAAATGTTCCGCCGACGTAGAACAACTTCTGAAGAAGAAAAGCTCGTCATAAAGTCTCAGCGAAGAGGAAAGGTCTCACCGACGTGAAGTAATATCGGCATAATCTCTTGCTGATTCAACAGGGTCTGGCCGAAATGAAACAAAATCACCAAAGGATATGGGACTCGGTGTAATGTCACACCAATTAGCGACGATCTTGCCGATGATCTTTATGGGCTCGGTATGACTTCTCCAGCTCGCCGAGGGGTCATACCGACTGCCTTGGGTCACACCGATAGCCACTAGGGGATGAAATCGCATCGGGGAGACACCAATGAATGTCTCACTAACATGCGATTCAGGATGGACCATTTTTTACCACCTGAAAAGCTCGCATGGGGTATGCCCGACCAATCAGAGGAAGCCAAAGAGATTCATTTGTCCCTTTGACCAATTGACTGTTCCTGGGAAAGAAGGCCAATAGAATGCAAACCAGATGGATTCTTTCTGAGATCCAAGGGTGACGATGGATCAGCTCGGACGAAATGCAAAGATCTACAGTGAGGCCCGGTGGTGCTTCCAAGAGATGGTCAATGTGTAGAGGGTCTAGAACATGAAGAAAGGTTGAAGGAAAGAAAGGAACTATGAGTCACAGGGACAGCTGTAGTGACCACTTGCAAGGAGGTAGATTAATATTAATGGAGATATTCTGAGCATTCAAGGCAACCCCAATAGAGTTCGAAGATGGACACGCAGACATGAGAGTAAAGGTTGCAACTGCAAAAGATCTAAGGTCGTCCCCGGAACAACTTTTCAGCATGGACAGTAGCGCTTCACATTGAATGTAGTTTTGACTTTCCTCAGAAAGATCTGAGAGCTGACTCTCCTCCAGTCTGCAGATATTTTGTAAACCCTAATACAGGGGGACAACGCATTTCTTTTTGATACATTCTGTATATAAGGCATTCTTGCCTCTTTGTAAAGGTTAGCACTTCTAGAGGAGAACTTGTAGGGAATTTTGTAGGGTTAGAAAGTAGTAGATAGAGGACTTGTAGAATTGAACTAGTAGCTAGGAGTTAGATTAAGTAGAAGATTAATGTATCTTTCTATTTTTTTAGTGTAAATGGAAACAACTTGGAGTCACAGATTTTTTGTACACTAGTGATTGTGCTAGTTTTGTAATTGTTGTTTATCTGTTTTATGAACAGTAGAAGCAACCAGATCTTAATCTACTTCATGTTGTGTTCCAGAATTGTTTTTGTCTTGAATTAATCATCTAATTTGTGAAGCTTTCAAGGGATGAAATTTGGTTTTGATGTTTTGTTTAAATGATAACTTGCAATCTGCTGTTGAGATCAACACTGTGAATGAATGAAACTGTGTTAGTCACAAGTTAAGTTTGTTCTGTAGTTTTAGTTAGGAATTCCTTGGAAGGTGATAGGTTTGGTTAATTCAGATGAAGTATCATTCTTTTCTGTTCCAAAGCCCCGATCCATCTTTCTCTATTTCTTTAAAAACCCTGGTTAGAGTAGATTTAAATTCATGTTTAACTCTAGAACAGTCCAAAAGCTCAACACCAGCAAGCCCCTTGAATATTACTGTTACATTGACCACTGAGGGACCTCAGCATAGTTGAGAACCAACTACAAAGACCTTGGGAGCTAAGGCATCCATGTGTTTCCTTTCTCTTTCAGGAGAAACAGAGTAGCAATATTCTGTTTGCATGTTGCTGTGCCATTCGGGACATCAACAAGCCTTAATTCCCAAGGTTGATGATCCCAGTCTATGATTGATTTTAGACCTATCAGCCTCTGCAACACCTTTTATAAAATCCTCTCTAAAATTCTGGTGAACTGCATCAAACCCATCCGTGACAAATTAATCAACCCCACTCAAAAAGGGTTTGTGCCTGGTCGTCATATCCTAGATGCTACCATAACCACTCGTGAATTACTCCATTCCATGGATAGATGCAATAATGCTAGTATGGCCCTTAAATTAGATATTTCAAAATCTTATGATAAGGTGATTTGGGACTTTATCCCTAAAGTCTTAGCTAAGGTTGGGTTCGACCAATCTATGGTCAAACTCGTAATGGAATGCATAACTATGGTAAAGTACTTTGTTCTAGTTAATGAGACTCCTTTTGGTTTCTTTAATGTTGGGAGAGGTATCAGATAGGGAGATCCCCTTTCACCCTATTTATTTATCATGATTGTGGATGTCTTGAGTAGAAAATTTTCTTATCTGTTGTCAGAAGGGTCCATTAAGGGGATTAAGGCTACCTATTCTTTGAATCCTATTATGATCCAACAATTTGTGGATGATACTTTCCTATTTGGGAAAGCCTCTATGATTGAAGCTGAGAAATGGAAAAATTGTCTCAATAGCTATGTTGCTTGCTTTGGGCAGTGTATTAACTATAATAAAAGTATGATCTATTTCTTCAACAACACTCTTAACCTGCAAGCTCAGGTGACTGTTGTTCTAGGATGCATGAGTGGTTCTCTTCCCTCGGTTTACCTTGGTTTACCCCTTACTGTCAAGGAAGTCACACCTAACTTCTGGAATTCAGTCCTTGAAAGGATCCAAAGAAAGTTGGCAGGGTGGAAAGGTTCCATCCTCATCCATGCTAGCAAATTGTAACTTCTATCTGTTGCTCTTTAAGGTATCCCTATCTACTTCCTCTCCATTTTCAAGATCCCTAGATATATTGTTTAGAAGTTAGAAAATTCAAAGGAATTTTCTGGTTGGGGACCAAGGAAAGGAAGAAATTTGCACTAGTTAAATGGGACAAAGCTTGTCAACCTAAATGTTGTGGTGGGCTTGGGATAAGGATTATCTCTAGTACCAATAAGGCATTGATGGCCAAAGTGGGCTGGGACCAATTGAGGAATACGAAAGATTGGTGCAAGATTATGAATGCTAAGTATCTTCAAAATAGACCTTTGATTGACTGTCTATTAGAGGCTCGTCCTTCAGGTTCCTTGGCTTGGAGGAACATTTGAAATCTACAAGGGTTGCTTAGGAATGGGATGAAATGGAAGATTGGTAATGGAAATAATATCAAATTTTGGGAGAACCCCTAGTTACTTAACACCCCTCTGGAACACTCTGAATTTAGGAATTTTATGAGGCTGACACAATGGTTCTTTGGTGTTTACATTAGTGATTACCTCCTTAGCCTACAAGGGGCTAGAAAGTGGAATGATTTGGCCCTTTCTTATCCTTTATCCCCTGAGTTGAGCCTCCTTGCCAAGTTCCTGCAAAAGCTACTCTCCCTTGCTAGACTTTCGTCAACCAACATGGTGGATGAATTCTTCTAGACTCATGACAAGCAGGGAAATCTTTCAGTTAAAATGGCTTACAATATGTTGATGGACTAGGGAGTGGTCCTTGACCTTTAGAAGCAGGTTTCAAACAAACACATGATCTTGAAAGTAAACTTATTTTGGTGGACTTCCTACCATAATAGGATTCTTACACAAGAAAATTTGAGGAAAAGGGGATTTCAGATCCCCAACAAGTGCTTATTATGCAAGTGCAATGAAAAATTGGTGGACCATTTGCTGCTACATTGCCCATTTGTTGTTAGTGTATGGGAGCTGGCCTTAGAACGTTTGGGAATTCAATGGACCATGTGTAAGGACATTAAATCCTTTATCTTGAGCTAGACTGGACCCTTCATCCACCTCTTACCTTGAGATATTTGGAACCAGGTCCCCCCCATTATTTGTTGGTGCTCATGGAAAGAGAGAAACAATAGGATTTTCAAGAACATTGAGATGAGCCCGAATGAGGTGTTTGGTATAGGATCTCAGCTCATTGCAAAAAACATTTCGCTTTTTAAAGGGAAAATCCCAGATAAAGGTCCGAATGAGAGGGAAATTATTATGGCCAAAGCTTGGCATCAAAACCTTGATGCCAACTCCTATCACAACTCTAGATCCCTAGCTAGGAGGGACACTATCTCAAAATCCCTGGACCATGGTTGGTATAAACTTAATTTTTATGGGGCGACTGAATGCAACCCATGCAGAGCTAGCATTGGAGGGGTTATCAGAGATTGCAAAGGAAATTTTGTGGCTAGTTACTTTGGGGGGGATTGGTATCCAATCTTCTATGATTGCGGAAGCTAGAGTGTTGTTAAAGGGAATCTAGATAGTTGTTACTATGGGGTTTGAGAACCTCCATATCGAAGGTGATTCTAAGTCCATCATTGATGTTGTTAACTTTGGCAGATTACTGGGGTGGAGTACTAAAGACATTTTACTAGACATAAATCTTTTTTGTGTCTAAGTTGAATTTGAAGATTGCTACCCACATTTACCAGGAGGGAAATCAAGTGGCCGATGCTTTAGCCAACTTTGGCACACATTGGAAACTATCTAAGTGCTAGTGTAATTTGGGGAACCTACTGCTAGGTATTCAAGGTTTAATCTTGAAGGAGCAAAGCCCTTATTTGATCCATGATAGTAACTAATCATGCAATTTTATGGGCCTTACGAAGGGTCCACATTCTTGTCTTATGGGATATGTGGACGACTGTGAATGTTGAGGTGTCTTACAAGTGGAAAATTTTGAATATTGGGGCAGAGTCCATTTTTAAGAAGGCCATTATGAGGAATTATGGAGAGTAATTTATGCTTAAGGCCAAGCTAGGCCATACCTTACGTAATCTCCTTTTTGGGATTGAGCTAAGCTATCATATATCCATGAAGTCTTTTGATTTTAATTTTGATGTGACTAATAATTACGAGATAGAGCTTTTAATTGATCCTACCTATTCCGCTATTTTGCCTCCTTTACTAAAAGTCGGGTTCTTAGGTGTTTCTAAATTTGGCCCCGCGGCCATCTTACCTTAGTTTTTGTGTAATAACAATGTGGAAGGAAAACCTTCCATTCCTGTCATGTCCTGCTTACCTAGCCACAAGTGTTTGAAGATTTCCATTAATGAGATCACCAAGATTTCCTTTAGGGATTTAACTCCTCAAGTGTGTGTGTTGTACATTGCTTTGATTTCCCAAGGATGCATCGTTTGGCTTAAAATATTAAGTGTGTGGACGACCTTTCCCGTAACCAATTCCTCTAACCTTTTGCTCTCACAGGTTTTCTGGTTCTTCCATGTGCAAAGTGGCATAATGGGTGGCAATAGGGTGGAGAATTTTGCAAGGATCTGTTGGTGTGGCACATTTGTGTTGAAGTTGGGTTGGCTCCTCTAATAGAAAGTTTGGTGGGTCATGACCATAGCTTATCTGTACAGTTTGCAAATTCTTGGAAAGATAAAAGGGTAACCATGGGTGGTATTTCTTTCAAAGTGAATGAGGAAGTGATTGCGCAGGCGACGAGGCTGTTGAGTACTGGTAAGAAGTACCAGAAGCATACGAAGGCCCAGGATAACAAAAGCATGAATGCTTTCTTTGTGGGTAATGAGAAACTGGTTCGTAACTAGTCAGGGTTTGAGAGAGAGGCTCTCCCACAGCCTTGGGACCAGATTTGCCTTTCCCTAATGAAGTACGTGACCCTTGAAGGTAGATACAAAACCTACTACTTCTATCACTTCCCTCTTTTAAATCACCTCTGGCACAAAATTATGTTAAGCTTTCCTTTTTTCTTACTTAAGGATTTAGAGAGCTCTGTTGAAAAGTGTATTGAGGTTGTTGGCCTAAACCCTGAGGATACTCCTCCCCTGCCACTCCACCAAGGCCTCATTTTGAAGCTCTACCACTTCCATCTTACGTTATTCCCACCTAAACCCATTTCTATTGTTTGTGTTGAAGAAATTGAACCCCTTGTTGTGGCCAATATCTCCTCGGCTGAGTCTAAAGGTCCCATCAGGAAAATCCCTCTAGCTACTGCTGATGCCCATAAGCCTAAACCTGCTGCCAAGAAGCTTAAGGGGAGTGCAGGGATTTCCCAGACTAGTGTTGCAGCTAGTCTCTGTGAGCTGAAGTCGGCCCCTACCAAGTCTTTTAGCAAACCTACCTCTAAAAAGAAAGTTAAGGGTTTTGGGGAAGGGTTTGATGGAGCCTCCAACTATGGACAGCAGGGGAAAGAATGTTGTGGTTAGGGACTCTAAGGGGGACACAGTGGTCGCTTCTATGGTGGTGACTGGTGGAAAAAATCCCCTCATCAGGAGGTCTAGTAGGCTAGCTAAAAATAACAAGAAAGTGCAGGTTAATGACATGGATACGAATGAGGAGCGGTCTGACAGCAAAGATTGCAAGGATGAGGAGGAGCCTGGGGATGAGGAGGAGTATGTGGGAGGGCCCCACACAATTCTAGATATTAGCAAAGTGCAAAAGGAGAACTTGGCCTCCCAGTCCTCAAACCCTCTAGATGTGGAGCATGTTGATATGAAGAAGGTTGTGGATTATGGGGAGGAGCTCCATGTGTAGCATGAAAGAATGGGAAAGATGGACAAGAAATTTAGTGGCTTGACCCGTTTCACTGTCAAGTTGGTCCATTGTGTTACAAGCACCGTCTTTGTTGTGGTGAAGGATGAAATGGACAAGAAGAATGTTGAAGAAGGCCTGGAATGGGTTGGGGATGATGCTGTTAATCTCCTTACTCAAAACTGGGAAAATTCTAGTTAGTTTGTTGTTGTTGTGTTGTCTGTCTATCGGTTGTTGGTTCGCTATGTATGTTTTTTGGCTTAGTTTTTAATGTTTTTTGGACTTGATCTTTTTTGGCCCTTGTGGCTCTTCATGTAAAGGGTGCAACACCCCGTAAATGCTACTTATTGTATCAAAAACATTTAGCACATGCTAGAATGTAAAAATAATAAATATTTTTTACATTAATGTTTTTTTTATACATAAGGATAAGATTGTATTAATTTTCAAATAAGTTGCAATAGTTCTACTATGCAGATTATTGAAAATTACAAAGTCTCTTTGCAAGAACCTAAAAACAACACCCAACCATATCTACTACCAAAGTTTACAATGAAATTACACACCCACAAATGCCAACTTTACATTACTGCACCATCCCAACTACTTAATGGGAACCAACAATATAATTGACAACTGATTTTAATTTATTGTCGAGTTCCTCAATTTTGAGGAGAGCATTTTTCTTTTTATGTTATATGAGACCTTTTGTGCCCCCCAAAGACATTTGTTCTAGAGAGTAGAAATTTGAATGAGACCTAATCTGCATACTATTGTGGACTTCCCTATTTTGACTATTATTCCTTTTCTTTCTCATTATTGTTTGCCATTTGTTACCCCCATCCCCATCAGTAAGATCAGTTGGAATTTAAGAAGGGGCCAGAGAGAGAGTGTTCAACTTCAATTGTATGAGGTCCCATGTCAGATGTAGTTGAACCTAATGATTATTGAATTGTTTGTGTAGAAGTAATCATGGGGGAGGGATTTTGAGAGGTGGAAAGTGTGCCACGAACACCATTAAGACAACAAGAGTCATTCTGAGAAGGCAGTTTCTAATCAATCTTTAAATCTGCAGTCAATTCCTCAATCTTCCCCACATTATTACTATTGGATACATTCTTTGGGGAACCACTACTCTTGGGGGAATTCAAAACATAATAATGCTTAGGAGAAGCATGCTTCCACCAAGAAGCCACCCATTTTTCTTAGGATTTCACATTTGGACATTATGTTGCAATATGTCCAATTTTGTAACATCTTATGCACCTGAAGGTTAAGCATTTGTAGTCCAAGGGTTGCAACTAGTTGTTCCCATTCACATTCAAAATGATTTTCGATGGAAGGGCTTTGGAAAGTTCCACCTCAACTAGAATCCTCGCAAAGGTTGTGTGCATGAAGTCTTTTGAGTTTGCATCTATGCATAAAAATTCTCGAGAGTATTCCCAATAGCTGCAAAACAAGATTCAAACCAATAGTGGAGAGGAAGATTTGGGAGGCAAACCCAGATTGACACAATAGAAAATGATTCAGTGGTTAGATCAAATTTGGGGTGCCATGGTTTTAAAAGTAGTGTGCTCTCTCCCCAGTGCCATGTGTAGCTAAGGATGGCATTTTTGTCATGCTTGTTGTCAAAAACCACTGTGAAAAACCTTTTGCACTGGGATAAATCTCCAAAAAAAAAAATCATTAGAGGGAGCCAGGATTTTGATATCCACTCATGTAGTCCTGGAAGGCTAGGCCAAAATTGACTGAACCTACCAATTAACCCATTTTGAGAGAAAAAATCTTCATTTTCACACAGTTCCTTCACTACAATAGCATCAAACTATAATTCCATGGGTTTATCTGAGCAAAGAACAGTCCCATTATTGACCATACCTAATTGCTTGGGTTTCAATGAAGCAACAGACTCAGATCTGGAGTTATTTGATGAAAATCCAAATAGAGGGGCGCCCTCAGTTCGCCCATCCATCCCCTGACCATTTTTAACTACATTCACAAAAGAGACTATAGTAGATCCGACCCCATTAGGCTTCACATTAGAGGTCGAGGAGGATCGCGAGAAGGCATCAACCCTGTGAAAGACACCCCCAGGCATTGCCCGAGTAGCATCACCAATACATAATTTTGTTGAGGAGGAGGAAATTGACAAAGTATTCACCAACATAGGTAGGCACCCTTCCCTTCCATCGACTGGGAAGCCTATAGCTGAGTTTCCTTCACCAACCCACAAAACCCCCACACTGCCAAAAGCCCCATCAATGCTTGTGAATGATGCCCTAGTTTTCGGCAGTGATGCAATTCGAATAATATTCTGATTTGAAATTAGCCTAGATACATTAATGTTAATATTTAATATTTATATTTTTTCTCTATTTATTTAAAATTATTATTTTAATATTTATTTTTTTCTCTATTTATTTATGGTCAATTATTTATGATCATTTAAGAGAATGTAAAAAATATTTATTATTTAATATTTAACTGTTTTCTTTATTTATTTATGGTCAATTATTTATGGTCATTTAAGAGAATGTAAAAATTATTTATTATTTATGGTTGACCCTGCAATATAATGATTAACTTGCAAGGGAAGTAGTTGGGATTTCTAAGGTTTGAATCCCACGGTGGATAGTGGGATTGCTACAGGGAGAAAGTGGTTGCGGGGTTAACAAAGGCAACAACAACGGTGGATATGGTGGCAGTGGTAGTGGATATGGTGATGACAAAAGTGGTTATTAAGGTGGTGGCGGCAGTGGTGGTTATGGAGATATTGGGGATGAGGTCCCCCATATGTGGCCTCATTGGTTCATAGCCCCAGTCAAAAGCATAGGGTGCTGCCCCTTAGCAGCGATTTACCAAACAAAAAAATAAATTATTTAATATTTAACACATGCTAGAATGTAAAAATTACACAATGTAATTTCAAGCATATTCTCTTCGATGTTCTCTTTGTTGTTCATTTTATAAGTTACATATTAATATTATTCAACATTAAGTTACAATGTTTTTGTCAAATTAAGGGTAAAGGTCCCACTAAGCATGCCAAATATGTGAACATGAATAGTAGCTAGATCAAATACACCTAGAATCAACTAAGAAACTAAGCATTCAACCTAATTAACTCACACTCCCAATGAAATTCTTGCAAAGCTAATTAAGAATCCATGAAACATGTTCAAAATGCTTTAAACTAAATATTGGTAAAATGTTACAATTTAATGTTCCTTATAGTTCATCCTATTAATAAAAAACTAAGGGCCTAGTTTTAACTATTTTATAATTAGCAAATATTCATCACTAAAAAAGTCTCTACAACATATATACATCTATATCATTAAAATTATTTTGAAAGTATTAAAATTGTATTCATATGTTCTTAATAAAAAAATGAAGAACAAAGAGAACATCGAAGAGAATATGCTTGAAATTACATTGTTGAATTTTTACCCCTTTATTCAAAATGCTAAACTAAATATTGGTTAAATGTGACAATTTAAAGTTCCTTATATTTTGGTGCAAATCAAAGGCTCTGAACCTTATCAGGTTGAGAGAAATTACAATGGAGTAAACAAATTCAAGAGATTTCATTGTTTGTGTGTTTTTATTTCAAACCCCTCTTATTCCTCCATAATTTCTCAACCACCACGCCTCCAAATGGGTGTTATTTGCAAAAAAAAATAGCTAAGAAAATGGATCGATATCATTTCTCATTACAACCTCCAATGCCTTTATTCACCTCTCAGCTATGCCACTTCCTGGTTTTTGTATCTGGAAAAAAATTTAATCCCAAAAAGGAGGTCGATTATGTCTTTTTTTCACCATTTTCTACTACTTTTTCTAGATATTTTGGGCACCTAAGTTCCTCCCAATTTATGTGTTTAATATCCCCAAACTCTTCCACTTCCTCCTGTGCCAAGAGTCATGCATTTTTTTGTCTTTTTCTCCCAGGAAAAATGCCCCCAAAGTCTACATTTTACCATGCCCAAGAAGATGAGACACCCAGTTTGGACACCTAGGAAAAATATAAGAGATTTTAATTTAATTAAATCTACCTTTCCAAGTTAATTTCCAGCGTTGACATCACTTTTGGGCTTGATTAAAATACACCCTATTTTGAATACCAGGTAGGGCATATAAATGACTCCATCAAATTTGAATGCTTGCACGCTAAAACCAAAATTCAAAACAAAACCAAAAATGAATGAAAATTGATGCAAATAGCAAGTATACCCGAATGCTCTGGCATCAATCACACCAGGTACGAAAAAAATTCCATAAGAGAAAGCTCATGAACATTTGGGCAAGTCTAGAATTGGAATTCCAAAAATCTCCAAATCTAAAGCGTTGACCCATGAAGCCTCGTTTGTTGCACAATTCTTCCAGGGAACCAAATACTCCCAATATTCTTTCCTCGTTCATTTGGCAATCCATAAATCCATGATTTGATCAATTATTTCAAACTCCTTCTCTACCAATTGATGCATCTAGTCTTGCACATCTGACAAATCTGAGAATGCACCCTGCTGTCCACTTGATTCACCTTCATGATACTTATACAAATCTGCAACATTAAATATTGGAGAGATATCAAGGCCAACTAGAAGCTCAATATCATATGTATTTGATGAGAACTTCTGTAAAACCTTGCACGAGACAATCTTCTTCCATTTTAATTTATTGTATGTTCCTTGTGGGAACCTTTCCTTCCTCAAATGTGTCATCACCAAGTCACCAATGTAAAATTCTTGCACTCTTCTATGTGCATCAACATATTCTTTGTATTTATTAGCACTTTTCTCCAATTTCTCCTTGACCTCTTTATGAAAATCATTTATGTACTCAGCAAAATCCTCCTCTACAACACTTTTCCCATTCAAATATGTACTATCTCTCATCTCATCAACACCCCTAGGGTTGTACCCATACACAATTCAAAACGGACTCTTTCCTACACTTTGATTAATTGAATTATTATAAGCAAACTCAACTTGTGCTAATGTCAAATCCCACTAATTTCGTTTATGGACCCAACCAAACACCTCAACAAATTACCCAAACTTCAATTTACAAATTCAGTTTGACCATCTGTTTGAGGATGGTAGGTTGAGCTAAAGCCCAATTGTGTTCCCATTTTCTTCCACAAAGTATTCCAAAAATGATCAACAAATTTTGTTTCTAAATCTAAAATAATACTTCTTTCCAACCCATGTAACCAAACTACTTCTTTGAAAAACAAATTAGCTATATGGGAAGCATCACTACACTTTTTACATGGTATAAAATGAGCCATTTTTAGAATCTATCCACTACAACAAAAATTGAATCATTACCTTTTTGTGTTCATGAAAAGAAAGAAAAAATCCATGCTAATGCATTCCCATGGTCTCTCTAATATTGGTAATTGCTGGTACAATCTGGTGTTTTGTCTCACTCCTTTTACATATTGACATACTATGCACCCTTGCACCATTCTTTTTACATCTGCACCCATTTCAGGCCAATAATAACTCTCATTTAGTTGTGCTAATGTTTTTTCGACCCAAACCTCCACTATGTTTTTCTCTCAACAAATTTTCCCTCATGGAACCTTGAGGTATGCACAATCTCTTCCCTTTAAACAACAAATTATCTTGAATAAAATACTCCAACCATGGAGTTCTATCTATTCCCATTGGACTTTTACACACTGCCCAAGCTTCTTTAAAATCAACATCTTCTTCATACAACTCTCCCATGGAATTAAAACCAACAACACTTACCCTCATCTCATTCAACAACAAACACCTTCTAGTCAATGCATTGACAACCCTATTTGATTTTCCACTTCTATGTTTAAAAAAAAATGAATGGCTTTGAAGAAATTCAACCCATTTCACATGCTTTTGACTCAACTTACCTTGGTTATTAATGAATTGAAATTCATGATAATTGGTGTATAATACAAACTCCTTCGGTAGCAAATAATGGCTCCACTTCTTAAGCACTTGCACTATTGCATAAAATTCTTGACCATACACAAAGTATTTTCTCTTTGCCTCATTTAACATTTTGTTGAAGTTATTAGTCTACCTTCTTGACTTAGAACTCCCCCATTGCTGTCCCACTTGCATCAAAATCAACTTGGAAGAATTTTCCAAAATTGGGAAGTGCTAACTCCGTCACCTTTTCCTTCAAAATATTAAAACTCCTCTCTGTTGTAGCTGTCTAACAAACTCCTTTCTATTGCCTTTCATTGTCTTTGTAATCGGTGCACATGTCCCACTAAAATTTCTAATGAAATTTCTATAGACACTTTCCAATCCATGGAAGCTTCTTGCTTTAAACATACTCTTTGGGGAAGGTCATTCAACATTTTTTTTTTACTTTTTTTGGGTCCATTTTCAAACCACTGCTGGAAATTAGAAAACCCAAATACACCAATTCCTCTTTCATGAAACTACACTTTTTCAAATTCACCATTAATTTTTCTTCTTTTAACATTTGTAAAACAACTCTACAACGTTGCAAGTGCTCTTCTTTTGTTTTACTAAATATCAAAATATCATCTAAATACACAATCACAAACTTACCAATATATGGCTTCAAACCTTCATTCATCAATATCATAAAAGTGCTTGGAGCGTTCATCAATCCAAACGACATTACCAAACATTCATACAATCCACCTTTGGTTTTGAAAGCGATCTTCCATTCATCTCCCTCTCTTATTCTTATTTGATGGTAACCACTCTTCAAATCAATATTTTTGAATTATTTAGTTGAAATATCCCTACTCAATTCTTATCCAAATTTTTCAAGTTCCCTTGTGTGACATTTCGTCAAATAGTTTGCATGCAACTGTTGTACTAAGTTTTCTAAATTGTTTTTGGATTATTTGTAGTTTTTCTTGTGATTATTTGATTCCAAATGATACTTATAAAGATAAAAAACAATGTATGAAGGAAATAGAACTAAAATCTATTGAAACTATAGCAAACTATATTGTCATTACAAGTTGATTATGACTGTCATAATTGACATAGGACTTTCATGTAATTCCAAACCGTATTTGCTCAAAATATTACAAATTTCAAATGCATAATATAGTCCTTTAATGTCATACAAACATACCTATATCAAGAGCCCAAGAAGGCTGATAAAAAGATGAACTCGATAAAAAATGACTATCAAAGAGTTGCAAACACCTACAACTATAGTGGGTATATTTTTTCCCTCTAATGAAGTCTCCAAATTATCCTCAAGTATGCGTCCAAGACTAAGATACAAACCAAAACCTTTGGCCAAATCAAACTTTTAAAAGATGAATCTAGCAACCTCACATTGAAAGCCAAAGATGGAAAAAATCTAATCAAAACTGGAAATGTAACTTGCAGCCTTAAACCCTACTCAACTTCTTTAAAAATTCACCAAATTTTTTAGAAGCCTCCAAAAATTCTAAAATCAATTACAAAGTGCTCCAAATATTCCCTAGAATGGAGCACCCATGGTAGCTTGTCCAAATAAAATCTGTAGCAGCTCAAATCTGAAAAAATTCTCCTTACAACCCTAGCTAGAAAAATGTTGATATGCCTTCAAAATCATGACTGCAATAAGCTCTGTGATGAACACTGATTGTATATGCCTCTCAAATTGGGAATGGGGCCATCTCCAAACCCTATATTTCAAGGGATCATCACCTTCAATGGATTTAAAGTGATTCTCATCCAAGAGATAAAATCATATTGCAAAATCGAACTCAATTCATAATGCCAAAATGAATCACAATACCTTCTTTTATACCTTTTCTCTAGCCGTCCAAGCTAAGGCCAACCTAGGCAAGAATAATATTTTATTTATTTTATTTTATTTTTTAATATTATTTCCCCATGAGTCAAGTTGGCCACCTAGAAGCAATTAAATAATATTTTATCTCTCCTTATAACTCCTCATGTGGTCGTCCACCTCCTAGGCCCACTTTAATATTTTTTATAAAATTATTTTGGCATTATAAGTGGGAATAAAATAATAATAAAATATAATAAATATTATATTTTATTTTACATTAAAAAATATTTCCCCTTTTTCCTCCATTTGCAAAATCATCAAAATATATTTCTCTTGGCCAAAATATCATTCCCTAACCATGACGACTAGCTCACAGGAATGGTGAATGAGCTAGTTCTCATCTCCATGTTGTCACTTCGAGAATGGGGACATTACAGTCCTCCCTTCTTGGGATTGCTTGTCCTCAAGAAATCACAAATTAGGATGCTAAAGTATCTACTCTCCTTCCCACGTTGCATCCTCCAATGGCAAGTCTCTGTACCTGATAAGATACTTTCTGATTATCTTGTTTCACAACTTACGCTCCCTCATATCAACAATGGACTCGGGCTCTAATATCAAAATTCCCTCCTCATCAAGTGGTGGAAGGACTAGAGAAGCAACCACATGTTGTCCCAATGCCTTTTTAAGGCATGATACATGAAAAACATCATGGATCCTGCTACCTACCGGTAAGTCAAGCTCATATGCTACCTCCCCAACTCTCCTCACAATCCTGTAGGGACCATAAAACCTTGGCTTGAGTTTTTCTGCACCACTTCTCTTCAATGTACTCTATCTATATGGTTGAAGGTGCAAGAAAACCAAGTCATCTACCTCAAAAGTCCTCTCCACATGGTGTTTATCAGCGTACATCTTATGTTGATTTTGTGCCTACTGAATATTATCCTTAAGTATCTTAAGGATGTCCTAAGTATCTTGCAATAACTCTTTGGACTAAGGAGCTCTATTGTCATCAAAATCTAAGTTTATGAAGGATAATGCATCATATCCATACAATGCCCTAAATGGAGACATGTCAATCGACATATGATAGGTGGTATTATAACAATATTCTCCTAAGTACAACCACCTAATCCAAGCACGTTAATGCCCCAAAACATAATTGTGAAGGTAACCCTCAACCCACTTATTGACAATCTCCATATGTCTAAGGGTGATAACTGGTGCTCGGTGTCAACTCTGTACCGACCAATCAGAAAAGCTCCTACCAAAAATCGCTAATAAATCTATTATCTCAATCACTAAATATGGTCTTAGGAAGGCCATGCAAACGGAAAACCTCTCAAAAGAATAACTTTTCCACCTATAGAGTTGAATAATCTAATGTTATAGCATAGAAGTGTGCATATTTGGTCAACCTGTCAATGACCACAAATATACAATCTCGTCCTTGAACCTTTGGAAGAATCGTAATGAAATCCATAGATATACTCTCCCACTTCTACTCTAGAATAGGCAATGGCTAAGTCCTGCTAGGAAAGTATGCTCAGACTTGTTCTGTTAACAAGTAAAACACTCTCTAACATGCAGCATCACATCATCCTTGAGACCCTTCCATGAGAATCTCTCTCTGACCTGTCAATAGGTTTTAAAGAAACCTGGATGCCCAGCTGTAGGTATGCCATGAATAGCTTGTAATATTTGTTGCTTAAGCTTGGACTTAGGTACTAGAACTATCTTGTCCTTATAATAAATCACATCATCAACAACCCTGTATCTATCATCCTGAATCCATCCATCCATGATCTCGCATGCAAATGTAGACTTAGAATACTCAACTAAAAGTTGAGACTTCGAATCTGTCGATATCTCACTCAAAGAGAAAAGGGTAGGTCTCTTGGAAAGTGCATTGTCAACAACATTTTTCTTTCCCTTAACATACTCAATATCAAAATAATAGGCCTATATCTTACTAACCCATTTCTGTTGCCACTCATTATGGTCCTTCTACTCTAAGAAGTATCTCAAACTGTTGTGGTCTATCCTAACCACAAATTTTCCACCCACTAAGTATTGTTTGAACTTGGCCAATGTATGCATGATGGCCAACATCTCCTTATTATAGGTGGAGTACAATCTCTCTACATCCCATAGTTTCCTACTCTCATATGCAATGGGATGGAAAATTTGCATCAATACGGTTCCTATGCCCTCTCCTAAAGCATCACACTCAAGACCAAAAGGTTGTGTAAAATTAGGTAATGCCAATATAGGACAAGAACTCATAACATCCTTGAGTTGATCAAATACTGCCTGTGCCTCATCTTTCCAACTGAATGCCCCCTTCTTGGTAAGATATGTAAGAGGTGCTGCCAACTATGAAAACCCCTTAATAAATCTCCTGTAATAACTGCATAGTCCCAAGAAACCTCTCAAGTCTAAAACGTTCCTTGGTGGTGGCCAATCTAGTATAGCACAGATCTTCTCCTGATGAACTTATACACCATTATCCCCAATCACATGGCCCAAATAAATAATCTCTTGCAGTCCAAACTCACATTTGGACGCCTTAGTAAATAATAACTAAGCCTCCATGATACCAAGCACCTCATCCAAATGTCTAAGATGCTCCTCCCAAGATTTATTGTATATCAAAATGTCATCGAATAATACCAAGACAAACTTATGCAACTACTTATTAAATATATGATTCATGCAAGACTAGAATGTAGCAGGTGTGTTAGTCAGTCCAAAGGGCATAATAAGAAACTCATAGTGTCCAAAGTGGCATCTAAATGTTGTCTTGTGAATATCCTCAACTCAGATACGAATCTAATGATATCCTGATCTAAAATCAATCTTGGAAAAATACATGGCCCCGTGTAACTCATCTAGCAGTTCATCGATCATGGGTATAGGGTACCTATTTTTGATAGTATTTTTGTTCAAGGCCCTATAATCAATGCACATCTGCTAGGTCCCATCCTTATTTTTCACCATAAATATTGAAGAAGCAAAGGGACTAGATGAAGGTCAGATATGTCCCATCTCAAGCAAATCCTTGATTGTTTTATCTATCTCCTCCTTGAAGTACATGGGATATTTGTATGGTGTAGTAATGATGGGCTTAAACCCCTCCTCCAACTCTATAACATGCTCAAATCCATGGTCAGGAGGTAAACCAGGAGGTATGTCACTAAACACAATACTACACTTATCTAGAACCCTTTGAATATCCACATGATGATGAGGTGTATCACTAGAAGGAGATTTACATGAAATGAAGCACTAGCCTACCCATGCCACATCTTCGTGCCTAAATAATGTCCCATCCTCCTAGCTGAAACCACTCTAGGCCTCCCGTCTGACAAATCCTTCAGCACAATTTTCCTCCCATCTGATATGAACTCTAACTCCATCCTTTGAAAATCCTGAACGTACCTCCCAAGAGACTGAAGCCATCAGATGCCTAGCACCACATCTATCTCACCCAAACCAAGCACATAGAAATCATCTACCAATGTGTAATCACCCATCTGTATGCTCAATTGTGGGACTTTCCTGGTACAACTCATGACAAACCCATCAACCACTGTCACCTAAAATTCTGGAAAACCCTTTGCACAAAGACCTCTCCTAGCCACCAATCCCTCATCAATGAAATTATGTGTGGCTCCACTATTAACCTAACATACAACTCGTTTCCCATTAAGAACTCCTTTCACATGAAAGGAATGGTACCGTGGAACTCTTGAAAGTGAAGAAATGGTAACCTGTTGAGTATCATCATGCTCCTTAGGCTCAATATGAGGCCAATCCTCATGCTCCTCCTCACTCTATGAATCAGTATTAGGGATCTCCTCATCCTCTAAATCAGATATGACCTCAATAATATGTGACTTGCCTTTCCCAAGGCATCTATGTCCAGGCTCCCATGGTTGTTTGCAAGTGAAACATGACTTCTTCCTCTTGCGCTCATTCCTCTCATTGTTGATCATTGTAGAAGGTGTAACCTTGGGCCTATTGAATGATTTCTGATTAGATTTGAAATTCTTGAAATTCTTCTTAGTGGGCTGAAATGAATTAGGTATAGTCTTAAGGTCTAATTCAAGCTAAATAGCATCTTGTAATGTGTTAGGCTTAAGTGCCTTAACTATGCCTTTCAACCTATCATTAAGGCCCTCAATAAACAACATGATTACCCTCCTCTCGATCATATCAGGAACCATAACAACAGTCTTTTGGAATTCTTCTATGTATTTATCCACATGTCCACTCTATTTAAGCTATGCCAACTCCCTATAATACACCTCCATGTCCTTCCTTCCAAACCGTGCTATCAACCTCCTAATAAACTCATCATAGGAATGAATCAATCCATGGTTGTGAGTAACCAAATCATGATGCCACCAATCATATGCAGTACCCTCTAAATACATGGTTGCAAATTTGATTGCATCATCCTCCACCATAGGTCAAAGAGTCAAGAAGGTATCCAGCTTGTGAATCCAAGCTCTTGTTGTGATCTTTTCACTACCATCAAATGTTGGAAGTGTGAATTTACTTGTGGCATGTTTTAGGTCCTTGTTTTGATTCCTTGGCCTCCTATCTTTCCTTGTTATATTGTGCTCCATTTTTTGACTCATGTATTGGTCAAAGGTCAAATTCTCTTTTACTTGTGGTAGGAACATGTCCCATTCATCATGCATTTTCATGACATTATTCGCAAATGATGCATCTTCATTTACTTCAGCAATCTCTTCTTATGCTTCTTTCCTAAAAAATGTAGGTTGCAATGGTCTATCGATGGTACGAGTACGTGCTCTTTGTGCCCTTGGAGTCCCAACAACACTTTAATTTTCTTCATGCTCACAACTTTTCCTTCTAGGAGTATTCATCTATCATATAGATGTTGTAAGTTGCTACAAAACATCTGCCACATGTTATTTCCCTACTGTAAGACCTCTCATGATATCTCTTGCTTCTCTTTCTTCATTATTGGTTCCATGCCTTGGGGAACTACCACCTCCCCTATCTCCCATTGTGCTAGCTGAACCAACCACAATATCACATTGTCTTGTTGCTATTGTTGTTGATAATGTGTCTTGTTCAGGATAAGGATGTGCCCATTGTTTTTGTTTTCTTTCTTCCCTTGCAATATATCTTTTGTACCTATCACTTTGTTGCATAAAATAGGAATGAAATAAAACCTGAAGGTTGGTAGGATCTTGGCTCTGATACCACTGAAATATCCCTACTCAATTCTTATCCAAATTTTCCAAGTTCCCTTGTGTGACATTTCGTCAAATAGTTTACATGCAACTATTGTACTGAATTTTCTGATTTGTTTTTGGATTGTTTGTATTTTTTCGTGTGATTATTTGATTCCAAATGATGCTTATAAAGATAAGAAACAATGCATGAAGGAAATAGAACTGAAGTCTATTGAAACTATAGCAAACTATATTGTCATTACAAGTTGATTATGACTATCATAATGGACATGGAACTGTCATGTAATTCTAGACCTTATTTGCTCAGAATATTACAAATTTCAAATGCATAATATAGTCCTTAATGCCATACAAACATACCCGTATCAAGAGCCCAAGAAGGTTGATAAAAAGATGAAGAACTTGATAAAAAATGATTGTCAAAGAGATGCAAACACCTACAACTATAGTGGGTATAATTTTCCCTCCAATGAAGTCTCCAAATGCTCCTCAAGTAGGCGTCTAGGACTGAAATACAAACTGAAACCTTTGGACAAATAAAAATTTTAAAATATGAATCTAGTAACCTCACATTGAAAGCCAAAGATGGACAAAATCTAATCAAAACTGGAAATGCAACTTGCAGCCTTAAACCCTAGTCGACTTATCCTTTAAAAAATTCACCAAAATTCATAGAAGCCTCCAATTTTTTTGAAATCAATTGCAAAGTGATCCAAATATGCCCTAGAATGGAGTGCCCATGGTAGCTTGTCCAAATAAAATCTGTAGCAGCTCAAATCTGAAAAAGAACTCCTTAAAACCATAGCTGGAAAAATGTTGATATGCCTTCAAAATCATGACTGCAATAAGCTCTATGATGAACATTGATTGTATCCACCTCTCAAAGTGGGAATGGGGCCATCTCCAAACCCTAGATGTCAAGGGATCATCACCTTGGATGGAATGAAAGTGATTCTCATCCAAGAGATAAACTCAGATTGCAAAACCCAACTCAATTCATAATGCCAAAATGAATCACAATACCTTCTTTTATACCTTTTCTCTAGCCGTCCAAGCTAAGGCCGACCTAGGAAAGAATAATATTTTATTTCTTTTATTTTATTTTTTAATATTATTTCCCCATGAGTCAAGTTGGCCACCTAGAAGCAATTAAATAATATTTTGTCTCTCCTTATAACTCCCCATGTGGTCGTCCACCTCCTAGGCGCACTTTAATATTTTTTATAAAATTATTTTGGCATTATAAGTGGGAATCAAATAATAAAAAAAAATATAATAAATATTTTATTTTATTTTACATTAAAAAATATTTCCCCTTTTTCCTCCATTTGCAAAATCATCAAAATATATTTCCCCTGGCCAAAATATCATTTCATAACCATGACGACTAGCTCATAGGAATGGTGAATGAGCTAGTTCTCATCTCCGTGTTGTCACTCTGAGAATGGGGACATCACATTAGCTCCACTCAAGCAATCCATCATATCATCCATTCTTGGTAATGGGAACCAGTATTTTATGGTTATCTTATTTATTGCTCTTGAATCCGTACACATTTTCCAATCCCCATCTTTATTTGGTGCTAACACTGCTGGAACTGTAAATGTACTCAAACTTTCTCCAATCGGCCCCTTATCAAGAAACTCTTGCACTTGCATGTTTATCTCTTCATTCTCTTTTAATGACATTCTATATGGTGCTTTCTTTTGAAAACTTGCACCAGGAATCAAATCCACGCAATGACTTATGCTTCTCATGGGAAGGAATCCATCGGGTACCTCCATCAATATATTAGCATAGTCTTTCAAAATTTCTTGAACTTCCATGGGTATTTCATCTCCTTTATTCGTTGTCCCAACTGTTGCAAACTTGGGAATTATTGTAAAATATGCCTTTTCACCTTTAAATTCTTTCAAAAATTACTTTTCAGAAACCAAGCATACCTTTGACTTATCTTCATTTTCCTCCTCTCTATTCTTTAATGGATTTAGTGTATATTCTTCTCCATCTTTCTTGATTTTAAATGTACTTAATTTCCCATCATGAACAAATTTCCTATCAAATTGCCACGGTCTGCCAAAAGAATATGGCATGCATCCATTGGCATTATATCACACATGACTTCATCTTTGTAGTTTCCAATCTGAAAATTAACCATACATTTTTCATTCACCAACAAGTGATGCTCCTTTTGTAACCATGAAACTTTGTATGGAATAGGATGTTTGGTTCTCTTTAATTTTAGCTTGTTTACCATTTCTTCTGATACTATATTATCAGTGCTACCACTATCCACAACAACTTTGCAATATTTTCAGGTCTTACCTTACACCTTGTTCGAAAAAAATTCTCCTTTGAACTGATTTTGGTTTCTCTTTTTCAGGATTCAACAAAATTCTCCGCAACATCAATGACTCTCCATCTTCAGGGTTTTATCCATGCTTTGTTGGAGTCTCCTTTTCATTTTCAGCTTGTGAAAAATGCACTCTTGACTCTTTTTCCTTTCCTACATCATGCTTGATTTGTGGACATTCAAATGCCCAATGGTTGTTTCCCCACATTGGAAACATGTGAAGTTGAAGCCTCTTACTCGACTTCTTCCAAATGACCCTCTTCAACAAGAGTAGTCTCCTCTTCCTCTAGGGAAATCTCCTCTTCCCTTGCTTTCTTGTATACTTGCACTTGATGTGCTTGCTTCCTCTTGTTTGTTCTGGAAGCCTCTACCACTGTTCGGTGGTCCTCTTCCATGCGAAAATCTACCTCTACGAGCCAAGAGTTATTTTTTTGCTTTCTATTGAGTTTTTCTTTCACTTTCAAGGCATATTGATATGCCTCCTCCATGCTATGCACATTATTTAGACTTATTTCATCTTGGATGGATATGCACAAACCATTTAAGTACCTTGATACTTGCTCTGTGTCATCTTCTATATGACTGGATCTTATGCTTAACGGGTAAAACTCTTAAGTGTACTCCTCAACACTACTTTTATTTTGCTCCAAATTTTGGATTTTTTTGAACAAATTTATTTGATAGTTTGCAAGTAAAAAATTGGATTTTATTTTGTCACCATTCAATCCCACAATTTTATTTTATCTTTTCCCTTTCGTTGTCGGTCTTCTTGCAGGTGATCCCACCATAGGGATGCATGCCCCTTCAACTTGGTGTGAGCATATTTCACCTTTTGATCTTCAGTATTGTCATATTCAAAATATTGTCCATTTTTCCAATCCAATCTAGTAGCTTGTCTGCATTTTAAACCTCCTTTGAAATTTGGAGGATCAAATCATGGCTCGGAGTTTAATTTCATGATGGCTTTAATGAATCATTCTTCTCTTGGTTCAAGACCCAACTATTTCACTTCCTCTCCACCTTCAACAATCTTCTCTTCTTCATCATCACTTATGTCCACTGTGGGACTCCTCTTCTTTGTGTCATTTCCATTACCTCCATTCGTGTTGTGAGACCTCTAATTGCCTCCATTGTGCAATTTCTTATTAATTTTGCAATCTTAGGCTCCATGCCTCTAGGTACTCTACCTCTACGACCCTATCCTCTATATGCCATTTCACTTCTCAACATGACCTAACCCTACTTTGATACCAATTGGTGCAAATCAAAGGCTTTGAACCTTATCAAACTAAAAGAAATTGCAGTGAAGTAAATAAATTCACAAGAGGTTTCAATCACAAATTTAATCAAGCTATTTTCCACAAAACAGGCCATGATTATTTATTTATCTTTGTCCAAAATTTACACATTGAAAATGCCCAAGCAAAAATTTTCAAACACGCCAAATGTTTTTCCCTGTTGTGTGTTTTGATTTCAAACCCCTCTTATTCCTCTAGAACTCCTCAACCACCACGCCTCCAACTAGGTGTTATTTATAGAATTTTTTTTAGCTTAGAAAATGGATTGATGCCATTTCTTATTACAACCTCCAACACCTCTATTCACCTCTCAGCTATGCCACTTGCTCATTTTTGTATCTGCCAAAAACTTTAATCCCAAAAAGGAGGTTGATTATGTATTTTTTTCACCATTTTTTGTTGCTTTTTCTAGATGTTTTGGGCACCTAATTTCCTCCCAATTTCTGTGTTTAATCTCCCCAAACTCTTCTACTTCCTCCTGCACCAAAATTCTTATGCATTTTTTTTCTTTTTCTCCCAAGAAAAATACCCCCAAATTCTACTTTTTACCACACCCAAAAAGATGAGTTGCCCAGTTTGGGCACCTGGGAAAAATATAAGAGATTTTAATTTAATTAAATCTATCTTTCCAAGTTAATTTCTAGCATTGACATCACTTTTGGGCTTGATTAAAATACACCCTAGTTTGAATGTCAGGTGAGGCATATAAACAACTCCGTCAAAATTGAATGCTTGCACACCAAAACCAAAATTCAAAACAAAACCAAAAATGAATAAAAAATTATGCAGATAGCAAGTATACTCGAATGCTTTGGCATCATAGTTCATCCTATTAATAAAAAACTAAGGGCCTAGTTTTAACTATTTTCTAATTAGAAAATATTCATCAGTACAAAAATCTATACAACACATATACCACTTAATGCTTATCACATCACTAATAGGTGTGCTTCTCATACCTCTTTGCCAATTCTATAATATAAAAACCAATTTCTTACTCTTAAAATATCTTTAGTCATTTTTTGCTTTACAACATAACAAATTATCCCTCATGCAATAGTAAAAGTAGTCTTATACATGTTGATATTAGGGATTAATGAGTATTTGATTATGTGAGTAACAACCTTCCATAAATGATAGAATCTCATGACCTATAGCAAAATTAATAATGATATCAATATTGGATAAATGCAAGCCATCCTTAAATGATGCCTTATTAAGATCCCTAAAATTTTTATAATCCTTTTGTCACTTATTTGAACCCAAATGCAATTAACGACTTCAAAATTTATTGACCTCACACTGAGGTCACATATAGAAGGTCAAATAAAAATGAAACAATATATATATATATATATCAAAGACATAATTTATATAAGATAAAATTGGAATAATATAAAATATGATTTATACGAATGGAAGCTCATACATCGAAGACACATTTAACAAATTGATGTTTAATACAACTATAACATGATGAAACATATGTGTATATAAATACAATTAGCTTGTCTAGTTTTAGTTCAAGACCACAAAATTGATCTAACATAATTTATATGATGAAAAATTATTACAATGACAATCATGGTGGATCTACTTGATGGGAACCTACAAAAATAATCAATGGATATTTTTTTATGAATTAGTGTATAATAAAATTGCTCATATTTATAATACTTATTTAATTTATAATATAATCATAGAAAAATAACAAATAGAATAGTGTGTACAATAATTAAATTTTAGCTATGTATACATTTAATTATTTATAATGTAATATAACTTGATTGATTAAGTTTGTTATATATATATTTAGGATGTCTTGCCCAAGATTAAATTTTGAAAATGAACAACAAAGAGAACATCGAAGAGAATATGCTCAAAATTACATGATACAACGACATGAACAAATGAATGATGCACAAAGAGAGGAAGCAAGAAATCATTGAAACCAAAATAATAGAGAAAGACATGCTACATATAGGGTAGATATGATAGTTGAAGAGATTAAAGCATAAATGAGACAACATGCAAATGAGATGAGAATACATCGTATACAAACATCTCTAGAGGAGTAATATATATTAAGAAGAAGATTACAAAGAGATGAGCATTTAGATCAATTTAATGAGATAAAAAGACAACAAATACAAGCATATAATCATGACTTAGTTGAAAGACTGTCAATCTCATGGGAATACAAAGGGTAAATCTGAAGGAATGAATTCAATTACAATAGATTGTAAAAGAAGTCGAAGGGAATGAATGTAAAATATTATTAGTCAAGATATGAATGATAGCATAGAGGATGACCACATGTGCATGGATTTATATGGTTAGAGGGAGCACCAAATATAGACAACCTTAATTGGGGAAATTATCATAAAAGAAAAATACACAAAAATATTTTGATTCTATTGTTCATGCATGGAATCCACGAGGAGATCCACATCAACAAAACATACAG
This sequence comes from Sequoia sempervirens, assembly GCA_007258455.2. Taxonomy (NCBI): domain Eukaryota; kingdom Viridiplantae; phylum Streptophyta; class Pinopsida; order Cupressales; family Cupressaceae; genus Sequoia; species Sequoia sempervirens. The sequence continues at coordinate 960,832,885 of VDFB02271358.1, forward strand.
GTATGATATTAATTCTCAATTATATATATTTAAAAATATATTATACTTAAAAATATTATATATTAAATAATAAAATATGTTATATCATCAATGATAGGTCCTACAAAATTTTACACAACATCCATGCCTTTGAAATACACAATAATTGAGCCAGATAGACTTGGAACATGACTATGAAGAGTTACTCAATTGCGTTCAATGCCATATAAGATGTAAAGAAGGTGCATTCCTTCGTAAAAAAAAAGGAAGGATGGTTTGTAGGTAAGCTATTTAGATATTTGAATATTTTGTATCAAGTAATAATTAAAATGTTTATATAAACTAACAAATGACCTTTTATTTTGTAGATGCAATGCACCATGGCCATTCAATCTAGATGGATCAAAATTATTTGAAGATCCAACCATAGGAGATAAAATATATTAAACTATGAGAAATGATGATCGAGTGAATACACATAATTGTAACATACTTCAGCTATGGAGACCAAATGTAGCTTGGTAACCAGTTGTTTCAAGACAATTGTAATGAATTATATTGCAAAGTATACAACAAAACCTTAAAAGAGTTCAAAAGTGTATCATCAAATGTTAATGCGACTTGCAAATATTGAAAACCGGGATGAAGCAGTATCAAGAGCATACAAAATACTTCTAACAAAAATCCTCATTGAAAGAGAAATTGGAGCACAAGAAACATGTCATATGTTATTGGAGTTTCCATTGCTAGAAAGTAGTAGAGTATTTTTCACATTAAATGTTTGAAGAGAGGTGTTTAAGCCAGTGATAAAAAATGAAGAAAATGATGATGAAAGTCACCTAAAACATTTTGTTGAAGGATATTTGGATATACCATATGAAATGGAAATTGTTACACTTATAGATGCAACTAGATCTTGGACTTATAATCCCAAGCAGAGAAGAGATAACAAATGGGAAGCAAGGACTATTGTAGCAATTTTGAGATTGTTTCCAAGATTTAACACCATACCTACACATCAATCAAAAATGGTCCAACTATTGTTGTTTAAATTATTGTTGTACAAGACATTTCATGATATAAAAATAGATATTGAACTTGATGAGGCTACAATTATATCAAATTGGGAGTCACTCAACTATAATCCATGGCATTTGGAATGAAGGAATATTATGGATGAAATTGAAAATTATAATGATTCTGAAGATGATGATGTTATACCTAATGATCATAATACAATTTTATATGAGTGGGAGATCATCTCAAGACTACACCATGGAAAAATATGGATGTAACAGAGATAGATATGTTGGGTAGAAGAGATGTTGATAAAAAAACTCTACGGAGTACTAAATTCAAGGAGAAGATTACACAAATAAAGCAATAAATTTTATCAACACCATGAAAGAGAAAGGATTACTACTACCAAATGATATAATTTCAAGTATATCATATGGAACCTTATGTACTAAGCAAAAAAAGCACTTGATATTATTATGTCACATTATTATCAAGATGAAAACGTCATACCATTGTGCATGATAATTCAAGGAAAAATTGGAATAGTTAAATCATATCTAATTCATGCAATTTGTCAAGCTCTTCAAGATGCATCAACACCACAATATTCTCCCCTATTATTACTAGCACCAACTAGAGTTTTAGATTTTAACATTGGTGCATCGACAATTCATTCAACACTAAGAATTCCACTTACATTTTTTTTGAATTAGAAGGCACAAGGCTCACAACTTTCTAAGAAGAACTACAACATATAAAATACATATTGATTGATGAAATAAGTTTTATTGGAAAAAAAATTGCTTTAAAATATTGATTCAAGATACGCCAAGCTTTTCTAGAAAAATTAAACTTGAGTTTTGGAGGAAGATCAATCATTTTGGTAGGAGATTTGGGGAAACTACCATGTCTTAGTGATAAAACACCTTATGATAGTAATGTACATGCAAAATTACTATGGGAATAATTTAGGATAGTTGTTACTTTGGATAAGGTATTTAGACAAGAAGGTGGAGGATCAACAAAGGTTTACCAACTACTCACAAATGTTAGAGATGCACATCCAACAATCAATGACTAAAAAATATTGAGGACAGGGACAAATGTTTCATTACATCAAATAGCTCAGGAAGATTTCAATAACAAGATTCATCTATTTGCAACAAATGATAATATACATAACCATAATAGGAAAAAAATATATTCATTAAGAAGATCGATAGCTTGTAGCATTACAACTAAAGAAGGTAGTACTAATCTAGCACCAAATCCACCAACATATGTTATGGTTGAATTTGATAATTAGTCAAGAATTCCATTTGAAGATGCATCTCCAAATATAATTCCAATTGCACCAATACAAAGGGGGCACACACATCAATTTCCATTACGATTAGCTTTGGCACTACCAATCCACAAATCACAAGGATTGACTCTTTCCAGGGCATCAATTGATATAGTATTGAGAGAAAGAGAAGGACTAACATTTGTTGTTATTTCACATGTTAAATCCTTGGATGGACTCAAAATCTCACCACCATTTTCATATGATCGTTATGGAAAAATGAAAACAAGAAAGCTACTCACCAAAAGGAGAGCTAAGGAACCTAAAGTCTCAAATCTTTAGAAACACAATAATTTTATGTAATGTATACATTATTAGATATCATTCTTCTATTAAAATTTAAATGCATAGCATGGAGATTATATTTTTGGTTTAATATGAAATGTCCCATTCAATATTTACAAAGGATAAAAATACTTTATTCAAACACAAGAAAAAGATGATAAAGTAATATTTTACATACTGTTCTATAGATGCTACTAGCATAGATATCTTAAATACATCTATCTAAAAGACACCAAGAGATATTAGTCTCGAGGTGTCTATGTTGAAATTATTTTTGAGAATAGATAGGCACCTTGAGACTAATATCTCTTGGCATTTTTTAGATAGATGTATTTAAGATATCTATGCTAGTAGCATCTGTAGCATGAGATATATTTAATATATGTAATCCATATATCTAGCTCACATATATATCTATCTAGCTCACATACTTTAAAATTATTGAGCCATTTCAAATTTTTGGTTTAAGATAAAATGTCTCATTCATTATCTTTTAATATGTTGATTGTGCATTTTATCTTAAACCAAAAATATTAATAGAAGAATTATCTCCAATAATGTATGCATTACCTAAAATTATTGTGTTTCCAAATATTTGAGTCTTTCTTCCTCAGCTTTCCTTTTGGTTATTTGCTTCCCTATTTTCATATTTTCATAACGATCATATGAAAATGGTGATATAGCAAAAAATGTTAAGTCCACTCTTTCTCTTAGTCCTATATCATTTTTGCCTTTAAAAGATTCAATCCTTGTGATTTTTGGATTTTTAGTGCCCAAGCTAATCATAAGGGCAATTGATGTGTATGCCCCCTTTGTATTGGAAAAATTGGAATTAAATTTGGAGATGCATATTCAAATGGAATTCTAGAGTAATTATCAAATTCAACCATAATGCATGTATTTCAGAGTATATAATCTTCAAATGGAATTCCAAAGTAATTTTCTCCCTCTACCTCCATATATATCACTTCCTATCTCTATTTTTCTATCCCTCCATCTCTCTCATTCTCTGTCTCTCTCCCTCTTTCTATATCTATTTCTCCCTCTCCCTCTTCTTCTCCCCTTCCATCTCTCTCTCCTCCCCTATCTTTCCTAATAGATGTATCTATTTATCTCTCCCTCTTTCCATCCCTATCTCTTCCTCTCTCTCTTTGTTTCTCCCTATCACTCCCTCTTTCTATATATCTCTACTTCTTTATCCTCTCTCTATTTATCTCCCTCTCTCTCCCTTTATCTATTTATATGTTAGGATTAGTTTTCATCTACCTTGTAAATCTTATGTCATATTGCATGGTTCCAACATCCTCGGAAAGTGTCTCTAAGCACTAAGGGTGAATTGGAAAAATATTTTGTAATATTAATTCTCACCATTGTTTGTAATATACTCTTAAGGGGTGATGGGTCCACTAGTAGTGGTAAATGTGGGTTGTGTTGGGTGAAAATTATGTAATAAAATTTTCAATAGATTACACAACTAGGACTTCAGCCACAACTATGTGAGATGTAATCTCTCCTCTCAGAAAGGGGAGGCACCCTTCTTACTGCTTTCATAAACAAGTAAAACTAACTAAGTATTTACAACATGTACACTATGATTAATGGATTCGGGGTGCGTCACATTCATCCTTCTCTCTTTTTTCAGAGAAGATGTTTTACAATGCTCCACAGTCGGTAGTTCTGATTCGGTACAACTTCAAACTAAAGACAAAGTAGTAATTCCAATATCTCTATCTTGACAAAGCAAAGCGTAGAAATACCAACATGATAACAATAATGATAGAAATGAGAAAGGAAAGCTTACGAAGGCACAAAGTTGTTATGTAACTTTCCAACAGTAGATCCTTGAGATACATAACAAGTGTTATATTAGAAGCACAAAGTCTTCTAGATACATCACCACAATAGTTTCACGAACAACGTGAACAAATGCAAGCACAAAGTCTTGCAGTTTATCCACCAAAATAGTTCCACGAACAGCGCAAAAAAATGTAAGCACAAAGTCTTGCAGTTCATCCACCAAAAGTCACTCAAACATAAACTTAAATTCAAAGTAAAGAATGTAACACAAAGTTCACATAGATTTACTTGAAGCCCTTAAATCTCACACAATAATCACTACCAATCTTAATCAACTTCAAAATACGATTGATCCAATGCAAAGTTTGGTATGCAACTTCCTTCTTTATTGATAAGATTTAGATTCACAAAGTTGAACACAAAGTTTCATACATTTGTTGCAAAATGAGCAGCACTTCATTGCTAGAGATAAAAGATAAAAAATACAATAGAAATCCCTCATATATATAGAGGAGAGGGATGAGAAAATCTAGAAAATCAAAGGAGTAAAATTAGGAAAGTTAGGTCAGCTAATTAAGGAAAATCTCACCTAACTTTGACCAAATTCAAAGTGTAATTTTTCTTCAAGAAATTACATCTCAGATTTTTGGTACAATTACATTTTGAGAAAAGACATTTAAGATGTCAAAAACTATTTACAAGATGCATAATGAAAAGCATCAGAAATTTTAACACTTGGAAATCAGGAGTCTTCATGGTTCCTTGCTTGGGCGCGGAAGTCTTCATACTTCTTGGTTTCTTGCATGAATTTCTCATCTGGACCAATGGTGTAATCCACAATGGTGTGAATCCTCATGATCGATCTCATGGAAAATGAGTGAAACTTTTTGCACCTGTGAAGATGCGTTTTAGGGTTATCCAGTGTAATCCTTGTATCACAAATGACATCCAAAGAGGCTTCTGAAAAGTCTGCACTATCAACCAACTTCATGATGGCTTCTTTGAAGATCTGGGATAGTTCTGTGGCCGGTAGGAAGATACGATTCTCCTCAAGAAGTTTGCCCTGGTAACTCCTTGATTCCTCTTTCAAGAATCACATGACACCCTTTGAAATCTTCCTGTACTTGGTGGAGATCTTTTGTAAGAGACTAAAACACTTGAATACAATGCTTCAAATATTCTCTTACCTCTATGTGTTTTCCTTTGTCGGGAATCACCCCGGCTTCCACCAATTTACTGAGCTTTTCTTGTTTCATTTGTGACCACCACAACAGGCATTTTTCCATTTCTTTGCGCTCTTGGGAAAGAACAATATCCTCCTTATCAAGCTTTGTTTTGAGCTTGGCTATCAAAGTATCTTTTTCATCCGCAACAATTATAATTTGAGAACCGTGTTCTACGATCTTTTTGATGAAATCATACAACACCTTGCCTTTGGAGGCGAACTTCTCAGCTTTCTTGACAGCTGGGTCCTCAACACTTACCATTGCTAATAGTTGTTCATTACTTGTAGATCCTGCAAGTCTCCTCACAATAGTGGCATAATGCTCTGCCCTCTGTTTGTACATGTTTCGAGCTTGCTCCATTTTATCCAGTCTCCCAGCTAGTATATCCAAATTCACCTGTGCATTTGCTTTTGCACTTTCATTTGTAACCTTTCCAAGCTAGACCCTTGTCATTGTGTAATCCTCCATGTTGACATCTCCTTCTTCATGAGGTGGTATGCCAATTTCCACATATTTATGACCAGTTTTTTCAACATTCAATCGTGAATACACTTTTTCCTTTTTCTTCCCTTTAACTTTTGGAGGGACTATCTCTTCAAGGTCGAGCTCTTTTGGAGAAATCATTTGTTTCTTTTGCTTTGATACTTGAGATATCAACCAAGGGGGAAGAGAGGAGGTAAAAGCTTCTAGATTAACCCTCAACTCTGTTGTCACTATCACTTCTGAAGTAACGACCGGTATTGTGATAATGGGCACAGTGTTTATCATAACTACTTCTGTAGCTGGCACATTGAGTTGATCAAGCATGGATTCATTCATGAATCAATTAAAATCAATATCTGAAGTGATATCATATATTGCGATGATAGGCTAGGAATAGATGATGGAGGGTTGGATAAAATATCAACCGTGTGTATACTTGTCACTGAAGGAGTATCAAGCATGGTTGATGTTGCAGGGGTAGGTAAAACATCCACTATGGGTATGACGGTGGTGGGAACAGGTGATGTAGGAACAGGTGGTGGAGGAGTGTTCAAATTTGGAGGTGTATGAGGAACATTTGAAATTACAGGTGATGATGTTCTGGGAAGTTCTTCAACTACATTCTCAGGTGGTGACATAGTTCTTTCTTCATCATGTCATGGTTCCTGTTGATCATCCTCTTGTCCTTCCGACTTTGGTTCACCTTTAGACTCTTATTCATCTTCAAAATCTTCTTCTTCATCAGAGTCTTCTTCTTCAGCAGATTAATCACTAGAATTCCCTTCTTCATCGAAATCTATCTCTTTGAAAACAACCCCTTTTCCTTTGGAGCGAGATGGTTTAGATTTTGTAGTTTCTCCTTTTGGGATGGCCTGTGTGTCCTTCTTGCTGATAGTGAACTTGATCCTTGGGCCTCTTCGCGAAGAAGTGGGAAGAGCCGCAGATTTATCTTTCATGCGGAGTTCTTGCTGTCGATTGGATTCTGCTTCAGATTCTTCTCCCTCAGAATCTATTCTGAAAGTTTTCATCTCAAAGTCGTGCTTGTGTAACCAGTCTGCAGTGTTAGACAAAATTGATGCCAATATTTCCCTAATGCTAACACTTTATTTTTTGGACCATTGAATTGTAGGAAATGGCCTCCTAGCTATTTCTTATTCATCGTAGACAACATTCATGATGTCACCAGGATCTGTGAAATCCTCTGGTAGGTCAGCAAGACCAAGATCTCTAATCTGTTGTACAGTTAACCTATAATAATCCATCTTACAAATGGCCTCCTCATCTCTGCAATCAACCCAGATGTCCTCAAAATGGTACTTGTGCTGATGACCCTTTTGCAACTTCTTCCTGATATTTTGGTAATCAAAATCAAACCTGTATCTATAGGTCTTGATTGTCATGACCTGCATTTCTGCATAGATTGATTTGGCCTTTTGTACAGTCTTGATAGTATACCTACTGATTGTCAGTGGGAAATTGAATCCTGGCTTGTGAATCTTTCTCCATTCTTTGTGCACAAAAATTAGTTGTCTGCACATTTCCATGAGAATCCACTTGTCTGGGGGGTATCTGGGAAACACGTAAGGGCAACCAGTGTAGCACCCTACTCTTAAATAAGTAAAAGTTGGGAATTGTAGATATATGCATCCAACTTTACTTACCACTATGTAGGCCTCATCAGATACCCTCTTATTTTTGAGAGTCAAATCAAAGTTGAAAAGCAAAGGCACAAAGAAAGCATCAGTAACCCTCCTGAAATGATGAAAGCTTTCTTTCAGCTCCAGTTGATAGAAAATTTGTACACAGGTACGGTGTACCTATTCCCTCTTGTAGATAGACCCAAAAATTTCCTCATCACGACTGCAGCATATATTAGGTAAGAAATCATATAGAACTTCAATGTGGATGGCACATTGATCGGCTATTGATGTATTTCATCACTAATCTATTTTCCCAATCAATGTGAACTTTGTCTTCTTATGATTCTAATGTATTCATACATCCAGTCATGAAAATAAGATGATTCAGGTAACCCCTTTACTCTGCTCAAAAGTGTGATCATATCTCTGACATCTTCCTTGAAGTCACTTCACGGAAGTCCCTTCGGCCATCTAGAAACAATTTGCCTAGGTTTTTTCAACCATTGACTATTTATCAGGTTTTTTGCCTTGTCGAGATCTGCATAATAGACCTCATGTGCTTGTTGTATTGAGATGTCAGTGTAGTTCTCCATTTGTGGAACTCTGAAAACAATATCAAAGAAGTAAGGGTCAAATATCAATATCTCGTGCCCAGAAGAATCAATCACACTTCTGCTTTCTATGATGTAATGGGATGCAACTTGAAGGAAAAATTATATATTATGTGCAAAGGTAGGGAACATAGACACCAAATACAGATTACTGTGTACGATTGCTCTCAGAGAATCTTCAAGAGGCTTCTTCTTGGTTCTTTTTGCAAAATCAACTAGGTCTTGATAACCGACCTCTGTGTCTTTTATCTCATCTACCTTGGAGACCACCACTGTCAGTGAATAAACACTTTGATATTTGTACTTCATTTTTTTTAGCCCTTGAAGATGATGGAGGTTTCTGGGTAGTCATATGAGAGCAATTGAATCAACAAGCAACAACTTTGAGGATCTTTTGATGAGATTTCAAAAGAAACTGCAAGATGTGGAATCAACAAACGTTAGTCAAAAAATAGCATTGGGATGTGTGAAGCAAGCAACGATGTTGAGCAAGCATGAAACAGGTGATGAAGCACAAAAAATGATGCACTGAGCAGAAAAATGAGGTTCAGAGTGAAGTTGGGAAGATTTGGAAAGTTTAAGGGAAAAACTGTGAAAAGTGTAAGGGCGCTAAAAATTAGCACCCTTGCACTTTGAAGAAAGGAAGTTTGGTGCAATGGCATTGAAAATCAGCGCATCTGCACTTCTCAGTGTTAGAAAATTTTCATGATGTCAGGGCGCTAAAAATCAGCACCCTGACATTTTCTTCTGGGTGCACAAATTTGTAATGTGGATCAAAAAGCGCGCCTTAACACTTGCAAACTTCATGTCACTTGGAGATTATGTAGTGCTTGGGTTTGATGTAGAAGCCTTCAAAAACGGCACTGGAGATTGAAATGTAAAACTTCTTCACAATAATGAGAACTCTATTCTCAAAAATGAGTTCATATTGACAAACCCGCGTATGAGAATAGTCATTGAAACTAGGGGAAAGAAATAAACTTTAGAGATCAAAAGAAGTGCATTCAAAAAGCATTTTGGAAGAATGGTGACACAAAAAAAGATCAAAGCGACCCAAATAACAATCCATCCATGGAATCACGCATTTTTGGAGAGCATGAAATGCATTTTGAAGAACATGAAACTCAACATGTGGGCAAGAGAAAGAAGAGATAAAAAGGAAAGAAGAAAAACACATTTTGGAGAAGAACATAAAAAATGTGACAACATAAAAAAATGCATTCACAGATCCTGGTAAGATAAAATGCATTCATGAGAAGAAAAAACGAAGGGAGAAAAGAATAAAAATGTACCTGAAACAAGCACTTAAAACCTAGCTCGACCAAGATGGAGATCTTCACAAAAAACATGTTTTTGGAGGAGGTAGATGTGCACCCAACAAAGAGGAGTGAAAAAAAAATGTTAAAAGTGGAGAAGAGGAAAGAAAAAATCACTTTTAAGTGATTTAGAAGTTTTAAAAAGATAACTCAAGTCGTCCATTTAATGAGGCATGAATTAAGGCACTTTCAGTGAAAAGTGCAAAAGAGGAGAAAAAAGACGCCTTAGTAAAAAATGACTAAGTTAGGAAGAAAAGTGCAAGGGCGCTAAAAATCAGTGCCATTGCACCAAAACAAAAACACTTAAGTGCAGGGATGCTGATTTTTAGCACCCTTGCACTTTTGACACTTAGTGAAATTTTCAAAAAGAGGCAGAGCACTATTTTTTAAGACAACTGCACTTTTCACAATTTACTAAGTATCAATAGTGAGAGCTCGCGAAGGTACTCATTTTGAAGGTCTTCGCGGGGCGAACATAGGGGGATGCTTAAACTGATTGTTTGAGGCTTTGGAACACACTTCAAGGTGGATTGAAAATCACCTCGTTTTGTGTGCTTGAACTTCACGAACCCAGGAAACAAACAAGTTTCGTAGGGGGGTTATTCGTGGAACGAGCGCTACTTGATTATGTGATAACATGTTGTGGAAATAAATATTTAATATTGATTTCCCCACATGTGGAAGCCTAAAATGGGATAATAAAAGATAAAGGAAATGATAAATTAGTGACAATTGGGATTCCCCAAGTGGGTTCTTGGAAAGAGGAAACATGTGTCTCTTGGTTTTCTGTCATTTATTGTATTTAATGTAATGTTTATCTCTCGTGGTTGGGCGCCCAAGTTGGAGGGAAAATATTGGAGCCAAAACCTATTTCTTTTTGAATGTCGAGGAGGTAATCCAAAGGTTGGGGAAATTTGGAATGAAGGGCCATCTTTGAATGCCATGTTTGGTGCATTAGATGCCTTCACAAGTCTATAAATTTAGCCTCTTGGATGTAGAATTGAAGAGGAACAGTTGAATGTAGTGTTACTCTGTAGAAATAAGAATAGGTTGAGGCATAAGGAGGTTGTTCATAGGTATATAGGTGCTTCCATGTTGGAGTCAAAGAGGAGAATGGAAGTGGTTGTATTGTAATCTCATTTATTTGATGATAATGCATACTTGACCTCTCTTCTTGGTGGAGTTTTTCCCGCAAGGGTTTCTCCACGTAAATCCTATGTTATGTGATGATCTTGTGTTGTTGATTTATACCTCATTGCTGCTATCTTATGGTGATGATATTCTTTATTTATTACTATTATAAATTCACATAAGGTAGTGTTTATAAGTATGAAATGTTGGATTTTTTGGCATCATTAAGGAGATGGATCTAATCATGGTATTTCCATATTAAGGCAACTTAATTTTAAGATTTACATATAGGTTTTAAATTTTCATGTTGTTATTGTCCAAGCCTTGTATCTCATCCATTGAATTAATTTTTGGATAGAGATTGAATTTTCCAACAATTGGTATTGAACATGTTTATTTCTCATCATTTGGTGTCAGAGCTTAATGTTAACTAGGTTCTGAGTATTCCTTCTTTTTTGATTTCTTAGCTTGGAAAGCTTGTGGTAATTTTTTAGAAGGAATTAGAAGTTGTTGGAAGGATTTTGGGGTAGCAATGAATGTTCTTGATTTAACTTTGTTTTATAGATTTGTGAGATTGGAAGCCATGGATATTGTCAATGTGATCTATGTTGGGCATTAGAAGCTCATGTTTATGGATCTTTATGGAGTTGGTTATGATTTGGTAACTTGGAGCTCTTGTTTGAAAATATGTATATATTCTCTTGTTTGGCGGTTTTGTTCCTTTACCTTGTGGACATGTGCAGTGAGAAGGTGTTCATGTTAGATGGGTAGAGACATCTTGGTCACATGGAGAAACATCCTCGATTTGGACTATAGAATGGAGTGCTTATGTTGGCTTCATGGTTTTAGACCTTGGTTACATGGAAGCACTGAAAGATAAGCCACTAACCTCTTTGTGAGTTGTGGAGCTAATATTTTTCATATGCTATAAGCTCTTGGAAAACTTGGTTTTCCTATTTGGGTTGTAGTTTACTCTTGATTTCAGTTGTGGGTTTGTAGATATGTGCTTATTCCATTATTCAAATGACATGTGTTGATGTGATTTTCTAGATGTTTAAATGGATTTCAGATTTATAGAGATGGTTTTGCATATTTTACAGGTTAACTAAATGATGTAGTCAAGATTCCAGGGGGTCTTATCAAACTACCCAATCTTGCAGCCTTAACATGTCATCCATTCCACATAAACCTATAAATAAAAAAGAATCTAAAAAATAGATTTATTTCAATGTTCATACACTTTCATACATGAAAATTACATATATGTAAGATTCAACATTGAATAAAATTAAAAAAAAATTACAAGCTTCTCTAGACACATCTTGTTTACGAGTCTTGAAATCCTCATGTCTTCAAACCTTCTTTTCTTCACTCATCTTATAAAATATGAATTTTATCTTCATTATGCAGCTCTCATGGCTTCCTTGAACACCTACGACACACCTAAAAAATCCTTTTCTCTTCTTCTTTTCCTCTTCTCTTCACAAGTTGATTTTTTGCACTCTCTATTGTGTAACTCTCACAAGCAACCTGCAAGTTCTTTCTCCAACCTTGCTGCTATTGATTTTTGTCTTTTTAAACCATTAAAATTTGTATTGTATATGTTCATACACCCTTAAAAATCACCAAAAAATGGCAACCAAATATGCTCTTTCATTTCCCTCAACTTGACCTCTAAAATTCCTTCACAAAGGAATGAAATAAAGACAATTTTTCTTCCAAAATGCGTTGTTAATATTGCTTTACCATATAAAACACCCTGTTGATGTAGATTCCTTTGGAAAATGAAGAAAATATAAAACCAAGTCATGCTCCTTTGATAATTGAAGAGTCATTCATTATTTTTCTAAAAATTCACTATCTTTCCCTCTATTTTAAGCACCCAATAAGACAAGAATGGAATGTCAAAGGTCACTTGCCTTATGAAACTTCTATAGGAATCCAAATTGATAGAATGAATATTAATTCTTATTTTCAAGTTCCATTTAATATCCCAATGGACCCCCTTAAGCCCTTCAAGCATTTAAATAATACAATAATTTTAAAATCACATTAAACACATTGTTTGCCTCTAATTTTTGAAATGAAAATCCAAGTATTGGTAAATGAAGATTTTATCCTTTAAACACAAAAGAAAAAATTCCCTTGAAGCTCCAACCCACACCAAAATAAAAAATTAAACATTAAAATAATTTTTTTTTTTTTGGTTGATGTTGATTGCTAATCTGCTTGGATGCCCCTACATGAGACACGTTGGGTAGGAAGTTTTGTGAGCATAGGTTCACAATGGTGGAGTTGAGTAGTCGAACTACTCTTCCAAGTTGAGTGCAACCTACAGCAAACTCCATCACTGTCCAAAGTGCCCAAGTTATGTCTTCTTCCTTTTTTCCCAACACTTCTTTAAAACACACACCATCTCCCTCCAACCACATTGCATTCTCTTCCTTCTCCCCCTCGTGGACTCATGTCCACCATAGCCTAACCTCCTCCACCAAATACTTTCTATTCTCCTCTTCTCCTTCATGGAATCCATTTCATAGCTAACTATCTTCCTCCACCAAAACCCACCAACAACATCCTCCCCAAAATCTACATCTACTATTTCATGAAAATTAAATATTTCCATGCACTATTCTCCATATTCTTCAATATCAAACAAAACATGGAAATCAACATCATCACAAAATAAAATACTATTTACCTTGTCCTTCTCCTTGGCTGCAACATCACCCTTCATTGTGACATTTCTCATATCATAATCAACTGCAACATCTTCATCCGTTGTTGCTACACTTGCATTCACTTTCCCATTTTTTTCTTCTTTCTCCATGCCTTCCTCATGGCATGTCTTTCCTATAACTTCTTTGATAGGGTCTTCTCTCACATATTTTTCCCTACTTTCCTCTTTTCTATCCTTGATTTTCTTCTCATTTTTCTTCACCAACGTCTTCTCATTTTTGCTAATGCTCTTCTCCAACTTCTTGATCCTCACCTCAATCTTTTCCACTTCTTCACGAACCATCTTTCCCATCACCTCAAACTTTTCATTTTCTAATTTATCCCAATATTGTTTCTAGAATAATATCCTCATAGGTCTTCTCACGAACCATCCCATCTTCCTCTATTGCAATTTTATACAACTCACATTCTTTGTGGCTTCAAGCTCTCTCTCACTGCTCAGGAATCCTCACACATCTACAACAGCTCTCACAAGCTTCATCTCTACTGCCTTATTTCTTCCACTCTACCCACTATTCCAAGCATAAGCTGTCTCACGTTTGGTGATCTACTTATGCACTCAAAACCCCAAGCTCTGATACTAATCAATGTAGTCAAGACTAGGGGGTCTTATCAAACTACCCAATCTTGCAGCCTTAACGTGTCATCCATTCCACATTAACATATAAATAGAAAAAAGAATATGAAACATATCTTTATCTTAATTCTCATACACATTCATACATGAAAATTGCATATATGTAAAGATTCAACATTAAATAAAATTCAAATTTTTTTACAAGCTTCTCTAGACACATCTGGTCTACGAGTCTTCAAATCCTCATGTATTCAAACCTTCTTGTCTTCACTCATCTTATGAAATATAAATTTTCTCTTCATTATGTAGCTCTCATGACTACCTTGAACACCTACAACACACCTGCAAAATCCTTTTTATCTTACTCTTTTCCTCTTCTCTTGAAAAGTTGATTTTTTGCACTCTCTCTTGTGTAACTCTCACGAGCAACCTGCAAGATCTTTATCCAACCTTGCTGCTGTTGATTTTTTCCTTTTTAAACCATTAAAATTTATCTTTTATGTGTTCATACACCCTTAAAAATCACCAAAAAGTGGCAACCAAATTTTCTCTTTCATTTTCATCAACTTGACCTCTTAAAATTCCTTCACAAAGGAATGAAATAAAGGCATAGTTTTGCTTCCAAAATGTGTTGTTAATGTTGCTTTACCATATAAAATTCCTTGCTGATGTAGATTCCTTTGGAAAATGAAGAAAATATAAAACCAATTCGTGCTCCTTTGGTAATTGAAGAGTCATTCATTATTTTTCTAAAAATTCACTATCTTTCACTCCATTTTAAGCACCCAAGAAGACAAGAATGGAATATCAAAGGTCACTTGCCTTATGAAACTTATATAGGAATCCAAATTGATAGAATGAATATTATTTCTTCTTTTCAAGTTCCATTTAATATCCCAATGGACCCCCTTAAACCCTTCAAGCCTTGAAATAATACAATAATTTTAAAATCACATTAAACACATTATTTAGCTCTGATTTTTGAAATAAAAATTCAAGTATTGGTAAATGAATATTTTATCCTTTAAACACAACAAAATATTCTCTTGAAGCTACAACCCACACCAAAATGAAAAATAAACATTGAAATAAAATACTTATTTTTGGTTGATGTTCATTGCCAATCTGCTCGGATGCTCCTGCATCAAACACACCAGGTAGGATGTTTTGTGAGTATAGACTGACAATGGTGGAGTTGAGTAGTCGAACTACTCTTCCAAGTTGAGTGCAACCTATAGCAAACTCCATCACTGTCCAAAGTTCCCAAGTTATGTCTTCTTCCTCTTTTTCCAATACTTCTTTGAAACACACGCCATCTCCCTCCAACTACTCTGCATTCTCTTCCTTCTCCCTCTCATGGACTCATATCCACCATAGCCCGACATCCTTCACCAAATTATTTCTAGTCTCCTCTTCTCCTTCATGGAATCCATTTCACCGCTAATCATCTTCCTCCACCAAAACCCAACTACAACATCCTCCCCGAAATCTGCATCTACTGTTTCATGGAAATTAAATATTTCCATGCACTCTTCTCCATATTATTCAATAGAAAACAAAAATTGAAAATAAACATCATCAAAAAATACAATACTATTTACCTTTCCCTTCTCCTCAACTACAACATCACCCTTCACTCTGACATTTCTCATATCATAATCAGCTGCAACATCTTTATCCATTGTTGCTACACTTGCATCCACTTTCCCATTTTTTTCTTCTTTCTCCATGACTTCCTCATGGCATGTCTTTTCTATAGCTTCTTTGATAGGGGCTTCTCTCACATATTCTTCTCTGCTTTCCTCTTTTCTATCCTGGATTTTCTTCTCACTTTTCTTCACCAACGTCTTCTCATTTTTGCTAATGCTCTTCTCCAACTTCTTGATCCTCACCTTAATCTTTTCCACTTCTTCACGAACCATCTTTCCCATTGCCTCAAAATTTTCATTTTATAATTTCTCCCAATATTGTTCCTATAGTAATATCCTCACAAGTCTTCTCACGACCCATCCCATCTAAGTCTATTGCAATTTTATACAACTCACATTCTTCATGGCTTCAAGCTCTCTGTCATTGCTCAGGAATCCTCACACACTTGCAACAACTCTCATGAGCTTCTTCTCTACTTCCTTCTTTTTTTCACTCTACCCACTAGTCCTGCAATAAGCTACCTCGCGTTCGATGATCTACTTATGCACTCAGAACCCCAAGCTCTGATACCAATTGATGTAGTCAAGACTGGGGGGTCTTATCAAACTACCCAATCTTGCATCCTTAATATGTCATCCATTCCACATTAACATATAAATAGAAAAAATAATATGAAACATAGCTTTATTTTAATGTTCATACACATTCATACATGGAAATTGCATATATATAAGATTTAACATTGAATAAAATTCAAATTTTTTTACAAACTTTTCTAGACACATCTTGTCTACGAGTCTTCAAATCCTCATGTCTTCAAACCTTCTTGTCTTCACTCATCTTATGAAATATGAATTTTCTCTTCATTATGCAACTCTCATGACTGCCTCGAACACCTACAACACACCTACAAAATCCTTTTTCTCTTACTCTTTTCCTCTTCTCTTCACAAGCTGATTTTTGCACTCTCTCTTGTGTAACTCTCACGAGCAACCTGCAAGTTCTTTACCCAACCTTGATGATGTTTATTGTTGCCTTTTTAAACCATTAAAAAATATAATTATATGTTCATACACCCTTAAAAGTCATGAAAAAGTGGCAACCAAATATGCTCTTTCATTTCCATCAACTTGACCTCTAAAATTCCTTCACAAAGGAATGAAATAAAGACATAGTTTTGCTTCCAAAATATGTTGTTAATGTTGCTTTGCCATATAAAATGCCTTGCTGATGTAGATACCTTTGGAAAATGAAGAAAATATAAAACCAAGTCATGCTCCTTTGGTAATTGAAGAGTCATTCATTATTTTTCTAAAAATTCACTATCTTACACTCCATTTTAAGCACCCAATAAGACAAGAATGGAATGTCAAAGGTCACTTGCCTTATGAAACTTATATAGGAATCCAAATTGATAGAATGAATATTAATTCTTCTTTTCAAGTTCCATTTAATATCCCAATGGACCCCCTTAAACCTTTCAAGCCTTGAAATAATACAATAATTTTAAAATCACAATAAACACACTATTTACCTCTGATTTTTGAATTAAAAATCAAAGTATTGGTAAATAAAGATTTTATCCTTTAAACACAACAAAATATGATCTTGAAGCTCCAACCCACACCATAATGAAAAATAAACATTGAAATAAAATACTTATTTTTTTGTTGATGTTGATTTCCAATCCGCTCGAATGCTCCTACATTAGACACACTGGGTAGGAAGTTTTGTGAGCATAGGATTACAATGGTGGAGTTGAGTAGTCGAAATACTCATCCAAGTTGAGTGCAACCTACATCAAACTCTGTTACTGTCCAAAGTGCCCAAGTTATGACTTCTTCCTCTTTTTCCAACACTTCTTTGAAACACACACCATCTCCCTCCAACCACACTACATTCTCTTCCTTCTCCCCCTCGTGGACTCATGTCCACCATAGCCTGACCTCCTCCACCAAATGCTTTCTATTCTCCTCTTCTCCTTTGTGGAATCCATTTCACTGCTAACTGTCTTCCTCCATCAAAACCCACCTACAACATCCTCCCTAAAATTTGCATCTACTATTTCATAGAAATTAAATATTTACATGCACTCTTCTCCATATCATTCAATAAAAAAAAAACTTGGAAATCAAAATCATCAAAAAATAAAATACTATTTATCTTTCCCTTCTCCTCAACTACAACATCACCCTTCACTATGACATTTCTCATATCATAATCAACTGCAACATCTTTATCCACTGCTACTACACTTGCATCCACTTTCCCATTTTTTTCTTCTTTCTCCATGCCTTCCTCATGGAATGTATGTTCTATAGCTTCTTTGATAGGGGATTCTCTCACATTTTTTTCTCTACTTTCCTCTTTGTTATCCTTGGTTTTCTTCTCACTTTTCTTCACCAACGTCTTCTCATTTTTGCTAATGCTCTTCTCCAACTTCTTGATCCTCCCCTCAATCTTTTCCACTTCTTCACAAACCATCTTTCCCATCACCTCAAACTTTTCATTTTCTAATTTCTCCCAATATTGTTCCTAGAATAATATCCTCACGGGTCTTCTCACGACCCATCCCATCTTCATCTGTTGCAATTTTCTACAACTCACATTCTTCATGGCTTCAAGCTCTCTCTCACTACTTAGCAATCCTCACACACCTGCAACAACTCTCACGAGCTTCTTCTCTACTGCCTTCTTTCTTCTACTCTACCCACTAGTCCTGGCATAAGCTGCCTCACATTTGGTGATCTACTTATGCACTCAAAACCCCAAGTTCTAATACCAATTGATGTGGTCAAGACAGGGGGGTCTTATCAAACTACCTAATCTTACAGCCTTAACATGTCATCCATTCTACATTAACATATAAATAAAAATAATAATATGAAACACAACTTTATTTCAATGTGCATACACATTCAGACATGAAAATTGCATATATGTAAGATTCAACATTGAATAAAATTTAAATTTTTCTACAAGCTTCTCTAGACACATCTTGTCTATGAGTCTTCAAATCCTCATGTCTTCAAACCTTCTTGTCTTCATTCATCACATGAAATATGAATTTTCTCTTCATTATGCGGCTCTCATGATTGCCTCGAACACCTACAACACACCTGCAAAATCCCTTTTCTCTTACTCTTTTCCTCTTCTCTTCACAAGCTGATTTTATGCACTCTCTCTTGTGTAACTCTCTCAAGCAACCTACAAGTTCTTTATCCAACCTTGATGATGTTGATTGCTGCAATTTTAAACCATTAAAAAATTTCTTTATATGTTCATACACCTTTAAAAATCACTAAAAAGTGGCAACCAAATCTGCTATTTCATTTCCATCAACTTGACCTCTAAAATTCCTTCACAAAGGAATGAAATAAAGACATAGTTTTGCTTCCAAAATGTGTTTTTAATGTTGCTTTACCATATAAAATTCCTTACTAATGTAGATTCCTTTGGAAAATGAAGAAAATATAAAACCAAGTCGTGCTCCTTTGGTAATTGAAGAGTCATTCATTATTTTTCTAAAAATTCACTATCTTTAACTCAATTTTAAGCGCCCAATAAGACAAGAATGGAATTCAAAGGTCACTTGCCTTATGAAACTTATATAGTAATCCAAATTGATAGAATGAATATTAATTCTTATTTTCAAGTTCCATTTAATATCCCAATGGACCCCCTTAAACCCTTCAAGCCTTGAAATAATACAACAATTTTAAAATCACATTAAGCACACTATTTACCTCTGATTTTTGAAATAAAAATCCAAGTATTGGTAAATAAATATTTTATCCTTTAAACACAATAAAATATTCTCTTGAAGCACCAACCCACACCAAAATGAAAAATAAATATTAAAGGAAAATACTTATTTTTTGGTTGATGTTGATTGCCAATCCACTTAGATGCTCTTGCATCAGACACATCAGGTAGGAAGTTTTGTGAGCATAGACTCACAATGGTGGAGTTGAGTAGTCAAACTACTCTACCAAGTTGAGTGAAACCTACAACAAACTCCATCACAATCCAAAGTGCCCAAGTTATGTATTCTTCCTCTTTTTCCAACACATCTTTGAAACACATGGCATCTCCTTCCAACCACACTGCATTCTCTTCCTTCTCCCCCTCGTGGACTCATGTCCACCATAGCTCGACCTCCTTTGCCAAATTCTTTCTATTCGCATCTTCTCCTTCATGGAATCCATTTCACCACTAACCATCTTCCTCCAACAAAACCCACCTACAACATCCTCCCCAAAATCTGCATCTACTATTTCATGGAAATTAAATATTTCCATGAACTCTTCTGCATATTATTCAATAGAAAACAAAACTTGGAAATCAACATCATCAAAAAATACAATACTATTTACCTTTTCCTTCTCCTCAACTACAACATCACCCTTCGTTGTGACATTTCTCATATCATAATCAGCTGCAACATCTTTATCCATTGTTGCTACACTTGCATCCTCTTTCCCATTTTTTCTTCTTTCTCCATGCCTTCTTCATGGCATGTCTTCACTTCAACTTCTTCGGTAGGGGCTTCTCACACATATTTTTCTCTACTTCCCTCTTTTCTATCCTTGTTTTTCTTCTCACTTTTCTTTACCAACATCTTCTCATTTTTTCTAATGCTCTTCTCCAACTTCTCCATCCTTGCCTCAATCTTTTCGTCTTCTTCACGAACCATATTTTCTGTCACCTCAAAATTTTCATTTTCCACCTCCTAATATTGTCCCCAGAACAATATTCTCATGGGTCTTCTCAGGACCCATCCCATCTTTGTTTGTAACAATTTTCCACAACTCACATTCTTTGCGGCTTCAAGCTCTTTCTCGCTACTCAGGACTCCTCACACACCTACAATAAATCTCATCATATTCTTATCTGCTGCCTTCTTTATTTCACTCTACCCAGTGGTCCTGGCATAAGCTGCCTCATGTTTGGTGATCTACTTATGCACTCAAAACCCCAGGCTTTGATACCAATTGATGTAGTCAAGACGGGGGGTCTTATCAAACTATCCAATCTTATTGCCTTAACATGTCATCCATTCCACATTAACATATAAATAGAAAAATAATATGAGACATAGCTTTATTTCAATGTTCATACACATTCATACATGAAAATTACATATATGTAAGATTCAACATTGAATAAAATTCAGAAATTTTAACAAGCTTCTCTAGACACATCTTGTCTACGAGTCTTCAAATCCTCATGTCTTCAAACCTTCTTGTCTTCACTCATCTTATGAAATATGAATTTTATGTTCATTATTCAACTCTCATGGCTGCCTTGAACACCTACAACACACTTGCAAAATCATTTTCTCTTCTTCTTTTCCTCTTTTCTTCACAAGCTGATTTTCTGCACTCTCTTGTGTAACTCTCACGAGCAACTTGCAAGTTCTTTCTCCAACCTTGATACTATTGATTTTTGCCTTTTGAATCCATTAAAATTTTCCTTTTATATGTTCATACACCCTTAAAATCACCAAAAAGTGGCAACCAAATCTACTCTTTCATTTCCCTCAACTTGACCTCTAAAATTCCTTTACAAATGAATGAAATAAAGACATAATTTTGCTTCTAAAATGTGTTGTTAATGTTGATTTACCATATCAAATGCCTTGTTGATGTAGATGTCTTTGAAAAATGAATAAAATATAAAACCAAGTCATGCTCCTTTGGTAATTGAAGAGTCATTCATTATTTTTTTTTAAATTCACTATCTTTCACTCCATTTTAAGCACCCAATAAGACAAGAATGGAATGTCAAAGTTCACTTGAATTATGGAAATTCTATAGGAATCTAAATTGATAAAATATTAATTCTTATTTTCAAGTTCCATTTAATATCCCAATGGACCCCCTTAAACCCTTCAAGCCTTGAAAGAATACATTTAATTTAAAATCATATTAAACACATTGTTTGCCTCTAATTTTTGAAATGAAAACCCACGTATTGGTAAATGAAGATTTTATCCTTCAAACACAACAAAAGATGCTCTTGAAGCTCCAAAACACATCAAAATAAAAAATTATACATGAAAAGAAAATACTTTTTTTTGGTTAATGTTGATTTCCAATTTGCTTAGATGCTCCTACATCACTAAAATATGCGGTATGTAGATCTGTGATGAGATTGTATTCAAGGTATTCTGGATGAAGATAGTTATAGGTTTGCATGGTTTCTTGGAAGGTTCTTATTGATCTATGGTTTCTCCTATGTGGGTTTGTTTGGAAAATCATATGTAGTGTTGATTATGGTGTTTGAGTGTTGGAAACCCACATGTTATACCTGAATATCTCTATTTTGTGTGATACTAATGTGGGGTTGAATCTATTTTAATTATTTGAGATTAGAGCATTAATTATATATTTCTCCTTTGAGATGTATATGTGCAGATCTTGAAAACTTGTTTGATGTGGATTCTATTTGGTAGGCTTTATTCTTGGTCACCATTGTTATATTGGTATGCTTATTGCGATGATAGATGGTTATTGGCATTACCTGCTATAGTTGTTCATTTGAATCTATAGTAGTCATTTATGGTGCATGAGAATATTTTTAAACTTTGAGTAGAGTGTTGGCAATGAAAATATTCATGATGCCACGTATAGCTCAGTATTACTTTTAGTGGGAGCTTTATGTAATTACATAATGTGTTTTATCTTCTTTGTTTCAATATTTTGGTTCTAAGTTGTTGTTATATTGTGTAGTGATCCATGAATAATCTTTAATTAGAAGATGGATGGTCTTTTACAATGGTTGTTGGTGTCATAAGGAGCTCTTGGATTCTGCCTTCAGATTGTAGTGAGAGTTATGACATCTTTGGTTCTATTGACAAAGGATGTGTGGAATTTGTATCTTCTTGCTTTGGAGATTATGGTTGTATTTTACCTTTTGGGAGCTCATGGTGTTGATTTATTTGATTGTGTTGGGGCCATGGAGGATCTTTTGTTAGGAGATGGTTATCACGATGCTTGGAGAGCTTGGTTACATAGTTTAGTGGGAGCTTTAACAGTGATGTTGATTCATCATTTTGATGATGGATGGTTATTTTTATGTGATCTCCTAAGAGGGGATGTTAGATCATGATGTCATGATATGTTGTTGATTCTATTGTTGGAATTTTGGTAATGGTCTTGTTTGTTTTGTTTGGTTTTGAGTATTAATCATTTTCTTGGAGCTTCATGGAGACTAGAGAGACTTGGGTGAGGCTAAGAGATATCTTATTTATGACATCATATGTTGAAATGGTTACTCTTTGATGAGGATTTTAGCAAAAAGACCGAGGAGCCTACACCTGGTTATGGATGTGAATCCATTATGGACCTGAAGAGAAGATTTTGATTTCTTAGTGTTGTATGCATAGGACAATCTTGTGTCTCACTCTTGGTCTACTCAGTAGGTGAATGATTTGAGAGGTATTGCCCGTTTGATTATCGGATGCATTTTTATTTTGTTTCTTGTCTTTTTATATGAGTTAGTCTTGAATATACACATTCTGAAGACTTGTTAAGAAGAAGATGCATAACTATATGGATTTTCATTGTTCTCCTTATTTTGGTTTTGAGTTATAGATCTAGTTTTGAGGACTTATTTGGAGAGGTACAAGAAATGTTTTATGGCTTTGGGCATATTCCCTTTGTTGTGGGAATGATTGGTTATTTTGATCTACATTCGGTATGAGAGGTTTACATCCAATTTTTCCATGTTTTCATTTGATTTAAATGTTAGATGTTGATATTCTTTTAGTTTGGGAATGGTGAATGAGATCTTACATTACACAACTTGGTACATGTTAGTGTGGGACAAGGATATGGTTTGATTTGTAGGTTCTCTCTTTGGTCATGGTTTTCTTCCTGGATGTTTGGTTTCACATGGTTGAGTGTGAAGAACTTGGGAGAGCTATGGATCTACTTATGGTGAGAGAGGTATTGCAACATATTTGTTTGTAGGATTTTCATATCATTGTATGTTTCCTTGACACTATGTAATAGAGGAATTAGCCACATTCTCTATGTGAAGTACTATAGATAGACTTGATATGCCTTGATCTATTTTAAGATTTGAAATTACTCATGCAGTGGGAGTTTCTAGATATATGTCTGGCTATCCTCTATGATATCTTGGTTTGCTTGTTACTGATGTGATGATGAGTTTACATATTTCATTGGATTGGGATCTACGAGTTATGCAAGTTATCGATTAGCTACCCATTTTCTTGCAATGGGATGACTCATATGTGGACTGTCTATATCCACGAGATTGTTTCAGTGTTTATGCAAACTTTGTTTTTGATATGGTAAAAAAAAATTACATGGTGTTGTACCCTTTACATGGAGAGTCACTAGGGCCAAAAAAGATCAAGTTCAAAAAACATTAAAGACCAAGCCAAAAAATATCAAGTTCAAAAAACATTAAAGACCAAGCCAAAAAACATACACAGCGGACCAACAATACACTTATGCAAACTTTGTTAGTTAGCCTTGTCTATGGTCATTTGTTCATTGGAATGTTGTATTGAGATAGGAGGATGGATATACAAAGACTTGATTGTAGATTTTGGGTTGGTATGTTGATGGCATGCAATTTTATCTATATTTTGTATACTTTGGTTTGAGGTATGATTAGCTTGGATGAGTTGCAATTTTTTGTAGTTTCTATTCTAGGTGGTATGAGTATGGCATATTAGAGCCTTTTTTATCATTTGAATTAGATGTTTATGTTCATGTAAAGATTGGTGCAAGTTTTAGTGACAGTTGATATGTTTCACTTTGGCATGTTCATTTTTCTTCCATAGGTGGCATGCTGGAGGATGTGAAGGAGTTTTTTTCTTGATGGTGGTTATCATGGTTGCTTTTGTAGGTATCTTGTTGGAGCATGAGAGTATGGTAAAGGTTCAGATGGTACATGTTTGGCCAAGGGATGTTTTTCCCTTCTTCGTGATTCCTATGGGTGTATTTACAATGTTGATGTCAAGTGGGAGAATGTTAGGATTAGGTTCCATCCACCTTGTAAATCCTATGTCATATTTTATGGTTACAACATCCTTGGAAAGTGTCTCTAAGCACTAAGGGTGAATTGGAAAAATATTTTGTAATATTAATTCTCACCATTGTTTGTAATATACTCATAAGGGTGATGAGTCCACTAACAACAGTAAATGTGGGTTGTGGACATAAATATTTAATATTGTTTTCCTCATATGTGGATGCCTAAAATGGGATAATAAAATATAAAGGGAATGATAAATTAGTGATTGTTGGGATTCTCTAAGTGGGTTCTTGGAAAGAGGAAATAGGTGTCACTTGGTTTTTCATCATTTATTGTATTTAATGTAATGTTTAGCTCTCATGGTTGGGCACCGAAGTTGGAGGGAAAGTATTGGAGCCAAAACCAATATCTTTTCAAATGTCGAGGAGGTAATCCAAAGGTTGGGGACATTTGGAATGAAAGGTCATCTTTGGATGCCACGTTTGGTGCATTGGTGCCTTCACAAGTCTATAAATTTAGCCTCTTGGATGTAAAATTGAAGAGGAATAGTTGAATGTAGTGTTAAACTTTGCAAGAATAAGTACAAGTTGAGGTATAAGGAGGTTATTCACAGGTACACAGGTGCTTCCATGTTGGAGGCAAAGAGGAGAATGGAAGTGGTTGTATTGTAATCTCATTTATTTGATGATAATGCATACTTGACCTCTCTTCTTGGTGGAGTTTTTTCCCACAAGGGTTTCTCCACGTAAATCCTATGTTATGTGATGATCTTGTGTTGTTGATTTGTGCCCCATTGTTGCTATTTTATGGTGATGATATTCTTTACTTATTGCTATTATAATTTCACATAAGGTAGTGTTTACAAGCTTGATATGTTGACTATTTTTTGGCATCATAAAGAAGATGGATCTAATCATGGTATTTCCATATTAAGGTAACTTAATTTTTAGATTTACATATAAGTTTCATATTTTCATGTTGCTATTGTCCAAGCCTCGTATCTCATCTATTGAAGTCATTTTTTAATAGAGATTGAATTTCCCAACAATTGGTATTAACATGTATATATATATATATGTATACATATACATATATATATATATATACATATATATGTATATATATGTATATATATATACATATATACTGGTGTTCTTACTGCAGCCCTGTGCCCGACACTAGGTGCTAGGGTAGCACATTAGGTATAGGTATTTGTGCTAGCAACCTGCTGATCCATTAGTGCATGACCTCAAGGTGAACTAGTTCACCAGCATGCCCCAATAAATGATGTGTGTGGAACAAACCATAGGTCACATGTATGACTCGATCATAGTTTGGATGACTTCTAGAGGGGTGCATGCGTACGCCTAATTATGCATATGGAGAGCGTGGATTGGGCTAGACTGCTACGGTGAAGAGATACGTTTGATCTAAGGCCAAGAGCTAGGTCAAAGGTGTACACATTGGAAAGATAATAAAGATCACTTTATGGAAATGGAACTGCCTTCAGCCTAGTATATAAACTTAGGCATGCCCAATAAAGAACCAGCTTGGCTTCATTGACCAGATCAGTTACTAGATTCCGCTCAAAGCCTCGTTTCATTAAGGCGATTGTTGGATTCAGACGCGATATGTTGAATCGGGGAGAAGGAAAAGTATCTGCTGGGTGTGGTCCGAATCAAAGTAGGTATACATATATATACATATACATATACATATATATGTATATATATATGTATATATATATATGTATATATATATGTATATATATATATATGTATATATATATGTATATATATATATGTAGATACATATATATACATATATGTATATATATGTATATATATGTAGATACATGTATATGTATATACATATATATACATATATATACATATATGTATATATATGTATATACATATACATATGTAGATACATGTATATACATATACATATGTAGATACATGTATATACATATAAATATGTAGATACATGTATATGTATATACATATATATACATATATATACATATACATATATATATATTATATATATGTATATACATATACATATATCTACATATACATATATATACATATATATACATATATATATATATATATATATATATATACATAAATATACATATATATATGTATATATTTATAATGAAGAGAAATAAACAAGTTAATACCAATTGTTGGGAAATTCAATCTCTATATCTCTATTTCTATATCTCTCTTACTCATTCACACAAACATACACTCCCTAGTTCACCCCCCTCTATATATCTATATCTTTCACTCACTCATATGCATACATTCCTTATTTCTCCCTCTTTATCTTTATCTCTTCCCCTCTCTCTATCTCTCTCCCTTTCTCTATTACTTGTCTCTATTACCTCCTTTATCCTTATCTCTTTCTCTCTCTCCCTCTCTCTTTATCACTCCCTCTTTCTATATCTCTCTACTTCTCTCTCCTCTCTCCATTTCTCTCATCTCTCCTTCCCTCATTCCCTCCCTATCCCCTATCTATCTCTTTATCTTTACCTCTCTCCCTTTCTCTTCCCATATATATTTATCTTTCTCTCATTCTCTTTGAAAACACACACACACACACAAACACAAACACAAACACATCCCACTCTCTATATCTCCTTATATCTCTATCTCTCTAACACTGTATCTCACCATCTATATATATCTATCTATCACTCTATCGATCTCCCTCTCCCTCTCTCTATTTATATAGTTATCTCCCTCTTGCTCTATCTTCATCTTTACATCTATCTTCCTTTCCCCCCTATCTCTAGAGATGTATCCTTCTCTCCATCCATCCATCACTCTCCCTCTCTCTCCCCCTTTCCCTCTTCCTAGACCTCTATATCTATATCTCTTTGCACCTCTATCTCTATATCTCCTTACACCTCTATCTCTATATCTCCATATTACTTCTTCCATTTCTCCTTCTATATCTATCTCATTATACCTCCATCTCTTTCCACCCCTATATCTCTCCTTCTCTTAAATTCTCTTCCTCTTTCTTCATATCTATATGTGTATCTCTTCCATATCTATCTATCCCTCTCCCCTCTTTTCTCTCTCTCTCCCTCTCCTTCTCTCCATACCCGTCTCCTCCATATCTTTTTCCATATCCATCTCCATCTCTATCCTATCTTCTTCTCTACCTCTATCTCCTTACCCCATCTCTCTCTCGTGCTATTCCCCCTCTATCTCTCTCTCTTTCCATACCTATCTCTCCCTCCCTCGCCCTATTACAAACATAACATGACCTTCTTAGTAATGAAGCCAACTTATCTTCTTGATTATATTACATTATAAATAATTAGCATAGATATCTTAAATACATCTATCTAAAAAATGCTAAGAGATATCAGTCTCAAGGTGCTTATCTATTCTCAAAAACAATTTTAATATAGGTGCCTCGAGATTGATATCTCTTGACATCTTTTAGATATATGTAGTTAAGGTTATATATATTTGGTGCTCCCTCTAACCATATAAATCCATGTGCATGTGGTGATGCTCTATGCTTCCATTCATATCTTGACCAATAATATTTTATTTTCATTCCCTTTGGCATCTTTTACGATCTATTGTAATTGAATTCATTTCTTCATATTTTCCCTATGTATTCCCATGAGATTAACAATATCTTTCAATTAATTCACAATTATGTGTTTGTATTTGTTATCTTTCCATCTCATTAAATTGATCTAAATTCTCATCTCTTTGTGATCTTTTTCTTAATATATATTGCTCATCTTGAGATATTTGTACACGATGTATTCTCATCTTGTCTGCATGTTGTCTTATTTTTGCTTCAATCTCTTCAACTATCATATCTACCCTACATTTAGCACGTCTTTCTCTATTATTTTGGTTTCAAAGATTTCTTGCTTCCTCTCTTTGTGTATCATTCATTTGTTCACGCCGTTGTCTCATGTAATTTTGAGCATATTATCTTCAATATTCTCTTCATTGTTCTTCATTTTAAAATTTAATCTTGGGAGAGACATCCTCAAAAATTATATAACAAATTTAATCAATCAAGCTATATTACAGTAAAAATAATTAAATGTATACATATCTAAAATTTAATTCTTGCACACACTATTCTATTTATATTTTTGTATGATTATATTATAAATTAATTAAGTATTATAAATATGAACAATTTTATTATACACTAATTTTATAAAAAAAAAAATATTACAAAATTAATACAAATTAATTGATAAATCTTATTTATCTATACTATATAATTTATAATTTAATCTTCTCAATAAAAAAGTATCTTTAAAAAAATATTAAAAATAAAATATATGCAAACCATTTTCTAACAAATAATATTTTGTTAATAAAATAGAAAGTAAAATTACATTTATAAATTACATTTTAAAATTTACTTTTTTACGCTTAAAAATAATTTTTAAATTATTTTGAAAGTATTAAAATTTTATTCCAATATTTTTAATAAAAAAAGAGTGTATTTAGAAAATTATATGTATGTATGTATGTATGCAAATTGTATAGAATAAAATTTTATTTATTAATTATATTTTAGATTTTGCATTTTTTCCCTTAAAAATAATTTTTAAAAAGCATTATATTAGAAGTATTAAAATTTTATTCAAAAATGTTATATTTTAGATTTTTTTTTTTTAACAATAATTTTTTTTTTAATAAGAATTATCTTTGAAGTATTAAAATGTACACACTTATTTGAGAATAAGCAGAAAATTACAAGAGAAGGGACAAAAAGCCCCAACACAGCAGAACAATATCCAAATCCGACCCTAAGGAGAAATCACAAGTATCTAAAAAACCCCCACACCAACCATCCTCCCAACACCAAAGAGCACACAACCAAACCAACTCAACACATCTAACATTTATGATCCTCATGAATAAATTGTGCAAGTTGTTGACATTTTTGCTGATCAAGCTAACCCCAACTCCAAACAAACCACACCCACATCTCATCAGAAGCCCATTTAACCAAACAATCCACCGCTTTGATCCATTCCCTTGGAATATGCACGAAGGAAATGGAAACAAAATTGGAGGCCAAATTGATAATTTGTCTAGTTAACACGCCTAACCTCCATGAAGAATTCTTGAAATCATGTTTGTTAAGTAGAGAAACAAGAATCATTGAATCCATCTCACATATCACCTTCCTCCATCCCAACTCATAAGCTTTCTCCAAAGCGCGGAGAATGGCCCATGCCTCCATTTGATTATTGAAATGCACTCCCATATAAATGGAGAAGATAAACTATTACTATCATGTCCCACTCCACCAATACTTGCAGCACCAGGATTACCATGAGTAGACCCATCCATGTTAATTTTTTTAAAAATATGGTGGAGGTGGACTCCACTTGCCCACCTGATTCACCTTCTTGGACACCTTCATCCTGGAACCAAGCTAAGATTGGACCGTTGAGGTTCTAGAAAGCTCCAAAAGAGAAAAGAAACTAGAATCATTTGAGGACAAAGGCTCCCTTAGGTCAAACTTAGCCTCAATAGTCTCAAGTTCAACATACTTTTAATCTTGAGCCAAATCTGGAGGGCAACTTGCTTATGATCTTGAAAAATTTGTCTATTTCTCTTCAGCCAAATCTGCCAAATAATTAAAGAAGGACCCAAATCCCAAGCCACTACCAGGAAAGAAGCAAAAGCCGGAGGAAGGCCCAATTTTTCCCAAAGATCATACAAGGATGAAGCCTGAACAAACAGTCTCTTCCACAAATTCCACCACATCCTCCAAATTTCAGACGAGAATGGGCATTGAAAGAAGAGGTGACTAGAGTTTTCCTCATTATTTCTACATAGAAAGCACAACGAGGGGCCACAAAATCCCCTTTTCTTGATATTCTCTCAAGTGAGGCATTTATTAAGATTCATAAGCCACACGAATAGATTACACTTGGGCCATCCATTCTTATTCCAAATTTTTTTCCACCAGGGACTCTCAAATGCACACACTTATTTCATTACATGACTTGTAATTTTTTGCCTTGATTATCACTCAATTTCTTCCTAAAATTATTGGTGCACCTTCTCTCCTTTTGTACCCTTTTCTCAATTCATAATTTTTTTGTCCTCCTTTCTTTTTGCTCCATTTATATATAATAGACATAAGATTTTATTTATGAATAACATATTAAAATTTAATTTTTTACCCTTAAAATATCATAGAAAGTAAAAAATATTTTATTTATTTAGAAAATATGCAAATTAGAGAAATTTGGTGTGGTATTTACTAACTTTTGTTAGTAAAGTTGGTGGGAGTTTCTATTTAAATAATTGACCGTTGTGCGGGAAGATTGATTGGAAGGATTTTCCACATGCAACGTACTTCCTGTGTTGGAACATCGTCGGGAATTGTCATGATGATCCTAATGACCGATGGGTCATTATTTTTTGAACCCCCTCGATTTTTGTGATAATCTTTTCAGCCCTGCGAATTTTGTTCGATTCTTTGAGTTGTTTGGATTTATTACTGCTCTCATTTTTCATTGTGCTTCAGACTTCTCGCACGAGGGAACTGCTAAGCTTGTGTTGGATACGAGAAGTGGCATTTATTGACATCTTTTAGTGTTTTACAAGTTACCTTTTGGCGACCACTTTTCTACGGCCTTTTCCAAATTGGGTTTTTATTACATCTGCTTTGTTAATTTTCTGCCTTTCACTGTTATGGTTTTTCACAACAATCGTGTTGGAGCTAAGGGTGGTGACTGGGTGCGTGTGGAGCTAGATAAATGTGATGAATGGAAGATGAATGACACCGTCTGGCATATATGCAAGGAGGGTGGAATTTCTCAGTTTATGGAATGCATGTCTAGCTTTGATGAAGGCCTCTCCAAACAATTTGTCACCTCTTGGGATGCCAAAAGGGTTACCATGGGGAGAATTTCCTTTGAAGTTAATGAGGAGGTCATTGCTAAGGCCATGGGTCTTGCTATGGATGGGTATAAATGGAAGAAAACCACCAAAGTTTTCGACCAGACCAGCCTCAACTTGTTCTTTCAGGGTGATGAGAAACCTGTCAAGCTACGCGGGGGCTATGACCATGAGGTGCTTCCTGAGCCATGGGATAAAATTTTTATGGTAGTGATGAAGTACTTCACTCTCGAGGGGAGATACGGTGCGTATTAATACTACCATTTTAATTTCCTTAATCACCTCAGAAACCACCACAATATCTCCATTCCATTTTTTCTCTTACATTCTCTTGAAAGTATTATGTTTGATGTGGTTAAAGCCATGAATTCGAATAAAAATTTCACCATTCTCCATCAAGGTCTTATGTCCATACTCTACCATTTCCACCTTTCCCTTTGCCCTCCTCAAACCATCACTATTGAAGAGGCTCCAGTCTCTTATGCTCCTCTGTCTGCTAGCATTATGGACACCCCTGGCCCCAGTAAGAAAAAATGCATTAAAAACCCTGCTGTGAAAGCCTCTCCATAGGACACATCCCCCTCTCAAGGGCCTGTAGTGAAGAAAAAGGATAAAAAATGCATAGCTCCAACCCCAAAAACTAAGGCCAAAGCCTCTAAGAAAACAAAATTTAGTCTTCAGCAAATTGACTCTGACATTGAGATCACCGAGGAGACTAGTACCCCTCGCAGGTCAAGTAGACTGGTTATCAAGCAAGAAAAAAATAAGAGTTTTAAGGAGGCCTCAGAATATGGAAATGGGGAAGGGAGTGAGAGTAAGAGTAAGGAGGAAAATAATGTGGGGGAGGAGGCTCTTTCGGTTTCTGCTAGTAGCTCCTCCCATGTTTTTGAAAGTCTTAAAAGGGGCCCCTTGGGTCCCGCCAACATTAGATTAAGGAGGTCAAGTCTAGGGCCTCGAACATTGCTGAGGGAAAGGCTCCCATGGAGGAAGCTTGTAGTAAATAGGATGCTATCTAGGAGGAGGTTGACAACCTTAAAAGGAAAATGGAGAGTTTGGAGAAAAGATTGTAGGATGTTACGTGATTCGTGTTGAAGATAATGCACAAGTCTGCCACTACTTTATGTCTATTGTAGAAGGACAAGTCCATAGATAATGTGGATGAAGAAGCTGTCAACAAGGAAATTCTTAAGTTCCTCACTGAAGATTTGGCTACCATAACTTTAATCAAGCCATGCAGCGGGAAGAAGGATTAGGTTCATGGGGGATTTGGTTTTTTGGCTAGTGCTGGCTGAAATGGCCTTCGTTTCTGTTTAATTTTACTAAAGACATTGTTAATGCTTTTATGTTTCCTAATGACTGGTATGACCCTTGGTGGTCTATGGTTAAGACTGCTTTAAATCATGTTTTCATGGTGGACATTACTATTAGTTTTAGTTCTTGTGGTAGTTTTTGGATGTGTTTTTGATATGATCTACTTAGGGTGATGGTTTGGTTTTCAGACCTATTGTTACTGTACTGTGAATGTTACTCTGTTGTTGATGGCCTGTGGTGCCTTGTATTAAAGGGACAACACCCTAGTTTTACTGCTTTTTATATCAAAAACTTACTTTGTATTTTTAAAGTATTAAGGGATTTGCATGTCTTATAATTTATATTTGTCCACTATTTATTGTTTATTTATTTATTTAATGTATTTTAATTTGTTTTTTATATTAATATATTGATTTTATAAGTGTACATTTTAGATTTATAAAATAATATTATATAAATATATTATTAGACATTTTATTAAAATATTTGTTTTGAGTAGAAGGGAAAAATAGGTTTTGAAGGGACTCGAAACCCTTTACAAAATGTTGCACTAAACATATAACACTAGACGAACAACAACAACAAAAAGCTCAAAAACATAGAAGAAACAAACAACTGCACCCCAGATAAACAAAGAAGCCCAACAACCAAACAATAAGCAACAGTGGAACTAGACCACCCTTGCGGCCTTTCAGCCACCACAAATAGATTTAGCAAGGGATTGAGCGGACCGATTATGCTTAGGAAGACACCTCTTCCTCCTTTGAATAACCATCCAAGAAAGATCATCCTACGAAAGAACAGAGCAAGAGGATGTTGGAGGCCAAGCCAACAATGGCAAAGAAGGAAGAGCAACAAGAGTATCACTCCCACAACCAACAACAACAACAAGAGCTACAACCAAACTAGTAGTCACAACAACAAAGCAGAATCACCAGCAATAATAGCAGCATCCGCACCAGCCGCAACAATAACTGTGGACAAACTAACCTTTTTAATATCAACTTTAGATGAACTAGTAGCAGAAGAACCACCTCCTCCAATAGAAAAACCAATAGTCAAACAACCAATAGCTGTAGAAGAACCAACAGTGCCAACAGTAGAACCAATGGCAACAATAGCAACTGTAGAAGACCCAGGAGCAACAACAACACAATGAAGTTGAGAACCAACAACAGAAGGAGCCACAACTTTAGAGGTCATAACCTCATCCCCAGAATCATCCCCCACAGTAAGGTGCTCACGAAGAGCATCTTTCCACCAAGTAGCAGAACAATGACGATATTTCTGACAATTTGCAACCAAATGACTTGTAGAAAAGCATCTCCTACAACGGAAGGGGAGACCCTCATAATCAAGAATCTAAGACCATGATCTATCCCCCACCAACAAAATGACCTCCCTAGGTAAATCTTATAAGGTGTCAATGTCCACAAGAATGCGGGAAAAAGTAGGATGTTCATAATTAATAGAAGATGAATCAACTATAACAAACCAACCAATAGCATTACCAATGGACTCAAAACAAGAAAGAGCTCAGAAGTAAAGAGGCAGATTAGGAAGCCTAACCCAAGTAGGAATAACACTAATCAATTCAGTAAGAGGATTAAAAGAGGGGAACCAAGGCCTGAGAGAAAATGAATGCTTTCCCCACATCCAAACATCCCTTTCCAACACCTCCTCCCTATCCTCATTAGATTGAAAAGCAGCCACAAAAAAACCCATAGCCATAGGATAAAGTTCAATCCTATCCTTAACAAAAGGATTTCAAGACTCTGAAACCCATTTGTTCAAATTTGGAAGGGCAGGCCAAAAACCATTAAATCTACAAATAAGAGCAGAGGAAGAAAACTATTCCTCTTTATCCAACACCTCCTGCCCACAAACAACAGTAGGGGCAGAAGAGGAGCAATGTAAGGGTTTCCCCTTAAAAGAAGGAAGAGGTGAAGAAGGGATTTTACCACTAGAGCCAACCACCTTTGCAAAGGACTGAGAAACAGGGCACGAAAGAGAAGCATCTGCATGTAGTGACCTAGACCCCAAAGGAGGAAAATCAAAGCTAGGAAAACCATCAAGTAGAGGTTATGAACTGACAGGAGAAAGACCCACAACAATAGACAACGACCCCTCAATAGCAGGTAACGAATCCTCAATGAACACACCAAAAACCAATGACACACCAACAAATGACACACCAACAACAACCAGAACAAACCCAGAACCAACAACCAATGACACACTAGAAACCAACGGCACACCAACAACCAACGACATATCAACAGCTAGCGACAAACCAACCATAGACTGCAAGGGGGAACCAACAAAGATAGTCGTTTCAGTAGAGAGCGGGAGAGCCACTTCAAACTTATTAATTATGTATTTATTAAAATATTTGTTAAAATATTTTTATTTTTATATAAAACATTAATTTATAGTTATGCAAATAATATATTAAACATTATAATGCAAGTTTTAAGATATTGCAACTTTATTAATGCTTGATAAATTATAATAACATTTCATATTTATAATTATTTAATGTATTATAAAAAATTAAATTATAAACATGCAATATCTTGACTCATAACAATAAAATATAAATATAAATTTTGAATTTTAAAAATTCAAAATTAATTAAATATAATAATATGTATGTTTTAATTTTTGTAATGATAATATTATTATAAATATAATTAGTTACTAAATGCAAATATAATAAATGTAATATGTTGGCTCATAATAATTATAATATAGACATATTAATATTAATTATTAAAATCATGTAAATGTTAATATATTAATTTTATAATTATATATTTTATATTTAGAAAATAATATTATCTAAATACATTATAAATTATTATAATTAATATTAATTATTAGAATTATGTAAATGTTAGTATATTGATTTTATAATTATATATTTTATATTTATAAAACAATATTATCTAAATATTTAATAAAAAAATTAATAAAAGATTTTTTTAAACAAATTTATTAATTATCATTAAAATAATTTTAATATAAAATTACAATTTTCAATTAAAAATATAAATTTTTTTAAATTTTTTTATTAATAAATTGAAAAATATTTAAATAATTCTTAAAGATTATTTTTATAAAGTAAAAAATGATATTAGTAATATATTAAAAATCAAAACACAAATAAAACATTTTATTTTTACATAATTATGACACATTAATATCAATTATTAAAAATATGTAAATGTTAACATATTGATTTTATAATTGTGTGTGTGTGTGTATATATATATTTGATAGTTTAATAAATAAAAAAAGGGGTAAAAACTTTATTGATAGCAAGAAATTAACAGTACAAAAGGATTAGGGACCCCACTGGCTCCTGAGACAGAAAGCATCAGAACATCCATCCAAGACAAAAATTGCCATCCAAACATCCACCAATGCCTTATCTCTCCATATCATCAGCAACGACCCTCTCTAATTCATTACAATAATTAGGGGATAATTGTCCCCACACCTCAACCTTCCAATCATCTGCATGCTTTGAAGCCCACTTAGCCAAACAGTCAGCAACCTTATTCCATTCACGCAGAATGTGGGCAAAAGACACCACTTCCAACATGGAGCACATTTGCAAAATCTGTTGCACCACCAACGCAAGCTGCCAATTAACCTCCGCCACCTTTTGCTCTTGCAACATATTAACAATAATTTGTGAGTCAGATTCACAAATAATCCTACGCCAACCCAAGGCACAAGCACACTCAATAGCCCAAAGAATCGCCAACCCCTCCATAAAGTTGTTAGAATGCTGCCCTTTATGAATGGAGAGAAAGAAAATAACCGAGCTCGAACAGTCTCTTCCAACTCCACCAATCCTAGTAGGCCCAGGATTACCCCTAGAGGAACCATTTGTATTGATCTTCAGAAAATCCAATAGGCGAGGCAACCATCTACCAACCCTTTGAACCTTCTTTTTAGCCCGTCTACCTCTTCTAACACAAGTAGAGATCGAAGTCAACCCCTGTAAGCCCAATCTATTCACAATCTCATCATCACTCCTTTCCAATGGATAAGCCACTTCACATTTGAATTCCACTGTCTCTTGGATCATACTAATAATTTTGTGCCAAACCTATTGAACCATTAGCCTATCCCCCTAAAAAATCCTACGATTCCTTTCCAACCAAATTTTCCAAAGGATGAACATAGGACCAATGCACCACACAATCTAGAGGAAAGAGGCCTAGTAGGGGGTCTTCCTAGACTATTCCAAAACTCAACAATGGAAGAAGCATGAACACAAGGATGTTTCCAAACACCCCACCATGAGTGCCAAAGTAGCATAGAATAAGAACAACGAAAAAATAAATGGGAAGAATCCTCCTCATTGCAGCCGCACATAACACAAATAGAGGGACCCTGGAATCCCCACTTCTAAAGATTATCTCAAGTCAAACATTTATTCCAAGCCAGAGTCCACACAAAATAATTACACTTTGGCCATGAAAACTTGTTCCACACATGTTTCCACCAAGGAACCTCCACCCCACCAAACTTACAAGACAATAACTCCTGATACCCACTAG
This sequence comes from Sequoia sempervirens, assembly GCA_007258455.2. NCBI lineage: Eukaryota > Viridiplantae > Streptophyta > Pinopsida > Cupressales > Cupressaceae > Sequoia > Sequoia sempervirens. The sequence goes on from VDFB02271358.1 coordinate 960,870,513, forward strand.
CCACAGTGAAAGCACCCTTAGGATTCAGGCTCCAAGCCAGAATATCCTTATCCTTAAGGGAACTACATTGCCTACTAGCCAAAATATTTTGAAGCTCAATACAATCCTCCTCCAACCCGACAACAGGCCAATCGCAAGGATCCTTCCACCTAACCACCTCCATCTGCCCACAGTGATAAGAAGTCTTAAAATCAATCACCCTTGACCAACCAACCTCCAAGAAGCGTTGGCAAAAATTCAACAAACTAGGATACTGACACAAAATGAAGAAAAATCCATCCTAGGAATCAAACCAAAAGAGAGCCTCAACCCCCCTATTACATATCTAAAACAAGCCCTCCTTGATCAATGTGACCCCTTTCTTAAGCGTTTCCCAAATCACAAAACCTTTCTGCACCAGAGGATTCCTAGGAAGCTCCTCCTTCAAAACCCCCAAAAGGTACTTATGAGATAAAATCTTGGCCCAGATATGATCCTGCTCCACACACCACCTCCAGTAAAGCTTTGTAGCTAACGTCAACCCGAACCAAGTTGACTACTACAATCCAAGACCCCCAAACTACTTCGGGCTACACATAATATCCCACATCACTAGGCTCCACTTAGAAGAGGACACACTACCTGCCCATAAGAATTTTCTAGCCAAAGAATCCAACTCCTTCACAAACCCAACTAGAGCCACTTGTAGCATGCACCTACAAGTAGGAAGAGCTTGCACCATAGAATTAAGCAGCTAAACACAGCTATCAAAGGACAACCATCTATGAGTCCAATGATTAACCTTTGTGCGAAACTTGTCCATAATATTCTACCATGACTCCCTAGGAAGGCTACCAGAAGAGATAGGAATTCCAAGACAATTTAAAGGGAGAGAACTAATCTGAAACCTTAAAATACGAGCGATCCTTTGTTGAATGAGCTATGGAGTATTGAAGAAGAAAATGGAAGATTTATCTTCATTAATCCTTTGACCTGAAGCAACAAGATATATATCCAAAACCTTGCGCAAATTCGTAGCTTCTTTGATCTTAGCCATACCCATCAAGGCAATATCATCAACAAATTGTAGGTGATATTGAGGTTGAAAACCATTTCCCCACCCTCATCCCTAGATAAAACCCAACTCCATATTACATTTCACCAGTCTCTCTAGGCCTTCAACAAGAAGAATAAATAAATAAGGAGAGAGGGGATCCCCTTGATGAAGGCCTCTAAAAGCACTAAAAAGAGAAGAAGGCTCCCCATTTATCAATATTGAGAAAGAAGTGGAAGTAACACAACACATAACCCACTGAACCCACTCCTCAACAAGACCAAAAGCAAGAAGAATTTTTCGCAAGAAGGACCACTTAACTCTATCATAGGCCTTCACCATATCTAGCTTGATGAACATAGCCTTTTCCTTCGAGGATGCCATAGAATGAATGGTTTTAGTAGCAATGACCACCCCATCTAAAATTTGTCGATCCTCCACAAAACCACTATGTTCCTCAGAGATAAGCCCTCTAAGCCATCTCTTCAACCTTTCAACAATCAACTTGGAAATGATTTTATAAACCACATTACAAAGGGAAATAGGTCAAAATTGACTCAGAAGATCCACCCCCTCACATTTGGGAATGAGAGCAAGGAATGTAGAGTTCAAATCCCACAACATCTGCTTATTCCTCTGAGACTCATGAACCACCTCCAAAAGGTCCAGCTTAATGATATCCCAAAATTCCTTAATAAAATTCAATCGGAAAGGCATCAAGGCTTGTCGAGGCTTTCCCTTTTTTCATCTAGAAGATAGTAGCCTCCAATTCCTCCAACAAGATATAGTCCAAAAGATGCTCATTCATCTCCCTAGTAACCAAAGGTGGGATATTAGATAAAACATGGTTCTCTTCCGCTAAAACATCCTGAGAATCCTCGCTAAATAAAGAAGCAAAGAACTGTGAAGCTTCTCTAGACATATCCTGCAAAGAAGATAAATGCTCACCCCTGTCATTCACAAGAACAAGCATATAATTACCATGTCTCCTGGATTTCACCGAGTTGAAGAAGAAAGCAATGTTTTTGTCTCCCTCCTGTAACCACTCAACATGAGCCTTTTGTTTCCAATAATTTTCCTTGCACAACTCACACTCTTCCAAAGCTTTCAAAGCCCTTGCCTCCTCCCTAAGTAAATCCTCAGAAAGACCAAACTCCCTTATCTCTCAAGTGATGACATCCAAGTCAACTTGAGCAGCAACCTTAGCATAAAAAATATTTCCAAAACACTGCCTGTTCCACCTTTTGAGTTGATATTTCATGTATTGCAGCAGTTTGGAAAAAATAATACATAGCAGTGCCATAAGTAGGTGGTGCAGGAGCACCTACTTGAATACAAGTATGATTTTAATGTTTTGCTCTTAATCTTTTTGTTTTGTTTGTAATGGTCTCATAAACCATTGATAAGGTGTAAGGGGACCTCTTTGAAGCTTAGGTTTAATTTTGAATAAATTAGGAATCAGTTTGTAGGCATTTCCTGAAGTTTTGGCTGAAATTCGAAAACACAGTGTGTTTTCAAACGCGTGATTTTTGGCCACTTTTGAGCTCGACTTTTTAACCTAACTGATTTTTTTCGGTTTGGGAGGAAGGAGCCCGACATTTTGAGCAGATGAGTTGTCTTTTGGTGATGGCAGTTGTGGAAAAAATAAAGAAGAACCTGTGATTTTGTGTGGAAAAAGCTATTTTCTGTGTTTTTTGCGTAACAACAAACTAAAGAATGGATTAAATATTCTTTTATTGGCCTTAGAGCATGTAAAGAAACGTTTTTCTGTTCTGTTTTGTTATTTTTAAATAGTTCTCTCATCATTTTTTTTATTCTTGTATAAAGTGTGTCTTTCTTAACTCTGTTTTGGACTGATAAAAGAAATCAGAAACATGGAGTTTTAGGTTGTTCCTGATCGTGCCAGGCAGTATGGACGTAGAGGAGACAATCCTAAACTCCAAATATGTATATAGTGTACATATGGTAGATATTAGAGGTTTTTCCTGCAAGTTGGTGGACTGTTTCTAGGCGAGTTTGGAAACCCGGCTAGAAATACAGTCAAGAGAGCAAAATCCCAACGTGGCAGGGGTGATATCTTTAAAATATAATTTGTATTGTGGTTGCTAACAGTGCTAAGGAGGTGTAGAACCATAAACCAAAGGTTCTTTGATGTTTTGGTGGTCAATAAAGGCAGAACAAACCAAGAAAAAGCCTTGAGAAACCCTAGTTTCCACCAAGGTTGAGTTGTAACCTTGCCCAAGAACCAAGAACTCTGTTTTTTGAAAACGATGGAAAAAGGGAAGCTTAGAGTTGCTGAAGCACTGGAAAAGATGACTTTGGAGGCCTTGGAAAGTGCCACACACCCCTGCAACAACGTTGGGCAGAATGGAAGGGTGACTAGTCTTTAAAGGAATAAGGGCTGGTTTGTGCACGTGAAGAAGGAGTACCAAATAGCACTTGGGAGCAGCAAAGTTGCAATGATAGTAGGGTTGATAAAGTGAACCAGGGGTGCCTCAAAGGTAAGAGGACCTATAGGTTGTAGGTGGAAGAAATAACACCTTAGGAGTTCTAAGATAAAGGACTCAAAGCAGTGAGATAATATTTTCTCAATCAACCCTTGTTCTATCAGTAGGTCTTCCCCTCCACCACCAATCAACCACATACTCCTGCAAGGAAGAATATCTTAGCCATATAAGCTACAACCTCAAAGAGGGGGATCGAGTAACACTCGCCGAAGTAGTAGATAAATTTATAGGCCAGTGATCCAAGCCCTTCCAGTCCAAAATCTTAGAGCAAGTAGACCACAATCCTCCAACCTAGAAATAGGAAACCAAGCAATGGTCAAGTCTCTTAGCAATACAGTTCTCTCCCATTCTCCTATTGTTCCAAGTAAAATGACCATTATGGGGCTTAATTTCAACAAGGTTCAAGGCCAATATGTTATCACGAAGGAGGAAAGCAGAGGGCTCCAATCTCACATTACCATCCTTCTTCTCATCCAACTCAATAATGTCATTAAAATCACCTACAATAATCCAAGGGAAAAAAGGAGCAAGGCTCCAGATGAAATTAATATGAGACCACAATAACTGCTTACTAGGAAAATCAGTAGGCGCATAGATGTTTGAAAGAAGAATAGCTTCCCCCAACTCCAGACTTGAAGCAACCATAGAGATGAAAGACTTGGAGGACATCCACCAAAGAGAACGAATCTTCACTGGGTTCCACAGGCAAGCCACACCCCCTGCGTTACCAAGAGCCCCAATACATTGGAAATCACCCCACCCCCACAACTTTGGCAACAAACCAATCATACTTTCAATAGTTAACTTAGTCTCCTATTAAAAAATAACATCAAGAGAATGAATTCTCACCAACTCATGAGCAACTTTTTGTTGAGGGCCACTATTCAAGCCCCTTACATTCCAAGAGATGACGATCATTTTGGAGGGTTAGAAAAATGGGAATCCAAGGTCTTAATAGATCCAGACTCCACCAAAGTCTCCCCCATCAACTTTATTTTTTCCAAGTCCTTCTTTCTTCCAACTTTGGAGGGTTTCTCAACAAGCCCTTTCTTTTGGTCTTTTTGAAGAATTCCCAATGAAGGAGGAGCCTTGCTTCCTTTTATTGAATCAAACCCCACTTTCACCAATGGAGTAGAGATCTCTCCCTCCCCCATCTTCGTATCTGCAAGAGGCTTGAACCTTGCAAAAACCACCAAATTCATATATGTTTCCATTTGCAAAGCACCAGTCTCCTAAGAATTCTGGTTGTGATATGGAATAATTCCTTCCTGAACCCCTTCTGAAACACCCTGATCGATAAACATCATACCCGGGTTCACCTCCTGTTGACTAAGATAATCCATAACCTCATATCTATTAAAAGTGTATCCTTTCTGGCTCTCCTTAAGAGTCCTCTTTTGACCTTGGTTCCTATTATGATTCTTAACAGGAATAAAGCCCTCTGCCCCAACAACCTCACTAGGAATTGGGTCCTTACCTTTGTCGACCTTGGGAGGGTTGTGAGGAGGCTGAGTAGTCCGAGACATAGAAGATTTAGACTTTGGGCATCTTCTCTGTAGATGGCCATATTCATGACATAAACAACAATGAAATGGAAATGTCTCATAATCAAGCTGTTGCACCAAAGAATATGAACCCGCACGAATTTCCAAAGAATCTGGAAGAGGGTTATTTAAATCCATTTCAACACAAATGTGAGCAAAATTCATTACCTTTGTATCTCGAGTTTGCTGAGATGGATCCACTAGTTTCCCCAACAACGAAGCAACTCGATGCAATATGTCATTGCACCAATATTTAGCTGGAAATATAGGGAGACAAACCCACACCAGAACTTGATTTAGAAGTGCCTTTGAAGGATCAAAGCCCACATGCTAGGGTTTAATAAATAGACCAATCTGGTTGTGGAAATAAGGCCCACCTTCAAACACTCTATTGCAATCCGCCATACAATTAAAATTCACCATGAAGTAGTTGTTTGCTAACAACATTATTTCCATCTCACCCTCTGGGGACCAGGTATGATGAGCCCACGTCTCCAAAAATTGGAGTGAAATCCTCATTCCCAAAAAATTGCAAAGCAAAGCATGCTTCGAGTAATACTCAATATCCTCCGCGATCAATTCTGGTTGAATCATTAGCACCGACCTATCTTTGCTTCGTTCCAGGCACCCATTAATTTTTGGGATATGAGGACCTTTAGATGAATCGAATCCTCCATTCTGTGAATCATTAGAGAACAAGTTATTATCAAAAACCTTCATTGAAAGAGAAGGAGATTTCGTCTCAAGAGCAAATTGGAAATTCAAGGTAGAATTGACTCTTGAAGCTTCCCCTCGTTCCATCATCGAAGAGGAGTCGGGGAAAAATCCTTAAAGAAGAAAGCTTTGAATAAAACACAAAGCAGCAGATGAAGCAAACAAACCCAAGAGATAATAAATGCCCCCTGTACACACCAAAACCCCCACCCAACAACTTCAAAAATGCCACCACCAATCCAACAAACACTAACATGCACTGAGAAAGGATGACATGCAGCTGCGGCCTCACAGGGCATGAGCTACCATGCCTGCGCAACTCCCTTCACCTCCCGTCGCCATCCAAAGTTCATGAAAAAACCCATGATCAAATTTCCCTTAGACTTTTATTCATATTTTATAGTTAAATAGCTACTAAGGGGCAATGCCCATTATATTGATCATCAAAAAATTACATTGAGAGAGTTTTCATTGTGAATCCCCTATCTAATACTAGCCTATTCAACCCACCACCTATATTGCACATACATTGATATAAACATTAGCTCGGTTGTAGTCTACACCTACTAAATTCCTATTTCATAGAGGAACCACACTAGGCACAACCCCACACCAGTTACCCACTTACACATTTCCTCCACATTTAGATTGGGGGTAGAGATGCATGTTGGATTTCACCTCAATCGTCTTATTTTTCCTTTTCACCTCCGTCCAGTTTTCCTTTGGCCTAGCACCACATTTGTCCTTTTCTTTTTTATTCACTTGACCTCCCCTTGGAGACACTATTTCTGAACCTTCTGACAAAACCGCCCCACCATGTTTGTTTTAAAAGTTTTAGCCACCATAATGTTGTCTCGAACCATTGGAGGAGATTCAATTATGTCCTTTGGATCAACAATTTTTTTTGGTACCCCGTTGTATTGCAATTGGGTAGATTTCCTCACAAGAGGAGAGCCATTATTGGTGTCATGTGTGGTCGTGATTTGCTTGGTGAAGCATTCTTCCTACAAGCCCCATTGGTTGGGGTGTTATTTTCAGTTTTCCCATCTTGGCATGAATCCTCCTTTTCCACAACATAATGTTATGGTGAAACGTCTTTCCATCAAGTGGCTTGGCTATCAACTCTTCGCTTTTACAGAATGGGCAACAATGTGTCCCGTGTTAAAGCATTTGCGACAACAAAAGGTAAACCCTCATAGTCTATAAGCTGATTCTAACACCCTATTGTAGTTTTTAAAGAGATATTTGTCAGAAGTGCTTTAGATGTGTCCAAATCCACCAAAATATGGGCATAGGTAGTGTGCAAGTAATTTGATAAGCCCTCATCCACCCCCAAAAATTTCCCTAATGTATTACCAATGGCTTCAAAACAAGATTCAAACCAAAATTGCAAAGGGAGGTTTGAAAGCCTTACCCAAATTGAAGCAACCTCAAAGGATTCAGTAGTGGGATTGAAAGATGGATGCCACAGTTTCAACATAAGCAAATGCTATTCATAGCACCACTGATGATCACATAAAATTGTATTCCTATCTCTAATATCATTGAAGACAACCACAAAAAACCCCCTTGCACAGGGATAAATTTCGACACCTCCCTCCAAGATGGGGCACCATGTGTCTGTGATCCATTGGTGCAGAGCAACTAAACTCAACCAATACCCCCTAAACCTCTAGATCAAACCTAACATGACAAAATATGCTTCATTCTCCATCACCTCGCTATAGATTTCCTCGCCAGTTTCAGTATAAGCAAATGTTGTTCATAGCACCACTGATGATCACATAAAATTGTATTCCTATCTCTAATATCATCGAACATGTATAAATTTTGACATCCCCTCCAAGATGGGGTGCCATGTGTCTGTGATCCATTAGTGCAAAGCAGCTAGACTCAACCAATACCCCCTGAACCGCTAGATCAAACCTAGCATGACAAAATATGCTTCATTCTCCATCACCTCGCTATAGATTTCCTCGCCAAAGCACACTGTTGGGGAGATATCAACATATTAGAGAGGCCAAATCAACAGTTTGCATCCATTGTTTACCTCATCTTGTGCATGATCTGCCATCCTCACTGCCCTAGGAAAAGGCCGCCAATGCTGGCTGCGATCATTAGATGAGGAGTGGAGCCTTCCTTCCATGCACCCACCCATCTGCCTCAATCCATGTCCATTGTGTATCGACTCCCATTTTTGTGCAGGAGGGTCAAAATCCTCTACCATAGTGTCCCTCGTATTCCTCCCCAGCGCCTCAGAGTGATGTTTCCCCACATTTAAATTAGTAGCATGGAAATATTGCCTCTGCCTCGCCTCACGCCCACCACAGTCCCTTTGTGCATTATCGCCAGGGAAAACCTTAGTTAGAGTCGAGGCAACTGAGAGTTTGGATAGGCCCCCTTGTCCAAAGCCATCTTTATTGATTTCTCTGGAGCCACATTTATCTCCTGGAGGTTTCTAGGAAGGAATTGACGCTAGATCCTTATGAAGTTCGCCAATACCTTGTAGATGGTTTGAACACTAGGTGTCTACCCCATGTGCCCAATTGTAGGCACCCATATATGTCTAGGAAACCTCTGTAGACCCCCCATTCTGAGCTCCATTCACCTTCATTCTTGTCCCCAACGACTCCTCAACATGGCATAAGGGCTGGCTACCAGTAGCGACATGATTTTTCTGGTGATCCCAACCTTGGTGCTTTGTGTTTTGACCTTGAATCTGCAAACAATGTGAAGCCCTAGCCTTCTCCTCTACTGGGCTTTGTGGCCAAGCCTTTTCGCACGCTGCAATAGGCATCAAGAGTTTTTTTTCAACCTTTCTCTACCAATTAATTTTTCAACACTTTCTATTCTTTTGATTTATAAAATAATATTATATAAATACATTATTAGACATTCAATAAAGATTATCATTGTTATTTTAATATTAAAATATTGATTTTCAATAAAAATATAAATTTTGTCATATACTATCAAAATCCAACTCTTTAAGTTTGTTTAAATTAAATTAATAAAACCATTCCTAATCTATCTATTTATAGCTGAACTAAAGATAATATATGGTTCAAGCAAGGTGAAAACCATCCATTCCTAAAAGAAAAAGGCAAAATAATAATTCACCAAAACTTTTTATCTAATCATATTCACAAGAAATAATTTCTATATCTAATCATATTCACAAGAAATAATTTCTAAAATTTATAAAGTTAAATATTTTATATGTTTACTTTAGATAAATTAAATTTTATTTGAAAAACAACTTACTACTAACTAATCAAAAACAAAAAAAACAAAAATGACAATAATATTACCTACAATAAATACTAAAAAGATATTAGTTATTAACACTATAAAAATACATTCTTAATAGAGAATCAACCAAGTTAAAATTCTTATAATTATACTCATTATATCCATTTTTTATGTTTTTTTTAAATAATTATCTATATCGATAAATTGTGATACATTCATTATCACTTCTTTTTAACATATTAATCAAGATCTTTTAAATCATATAACCTTTAAAACACCTATGAGATTGTTGTAAACTAATATGTTATTAAATAATAATGAAACACATATAAATAAAAGCACTATTAAATGACTGATTGATACATATATATGAAACATTTATAAATAGTCTACACATTTATATTTTTTTCATACAATATCTCAACCATCTAATATTTACCCAATATTTATATATTAACCATCTAATTAAGCCCAAGAGGCTTCTTACACTCACATCAACGAGTATGTGTACATTTTTATTCTCCCCATTAAAATTGATGTCTACTAACTTGTCGCAAAGTAAAATATTTATTATCAATAGATTTATGTTTTTAAATCAGATTTTAAAGCAGTTTACATACTGTGAAAATTTCCTTGTTTTAGACAAGGTAATCTTGCATATTTTATTAATATCAGTTTAGAATTTTTATTTAATTGTAATATTATATATAAGATTTTTTTATATGTAAACTTTAAAAGCATGTATTATCATCATCTTTTTATAGTTCTACTATATATGCAATTTTTAACAAAATATAATACAGTATTTTAATTTCTAATAGTAATATATATATTTTTTATAATATTTGTTATGGAAATACATATTAATTTAGAATGTTTTGAAAAAAATAAAATATAGATTTTTAGAAAAGAAAATATATATACATTTTTAGAAAAGAAAATATAATATAGTATTCTAATTTCTAATAGTAATATATATCATTTTATAATATTTGTTATGGAAATACACATTAATTTACAATATTTTCAGACTTCTATAATTTTTAGAAGATTTTAAACAAGATTATCTTGAATATTAATACAATTAGAAAATTTCCTTGTTTTAGACAAGATAATCTTGAATATTTTAATAATATCAATTTAGAATTTTTATTTAATTGTAATATTATATTTAATATTTTTTTTATATGTAAGCTTTAAAAACATGCATTATCATCATCTTTTTATAGTTCTACTATATATGATTTTTTTTTAAAAAAATAATATAGTATTCTAATTTCTAATAGTAATATATATAATTTTATAATATTTATATTATAGAAATACATATTAATTTCAAATATTTTCAAAAAACTAAAATATACATTTTTAGAACATACATGATTTTTAATTTATAATATTTGTTATGGAAATACATATTGATTTACAATATTTTCACGCTTTTATAATTTTTAGAAGATTTTTAAAAGATTATCTTGAATATCTAATAAAAAAAAAAATATATATATATATATATACATTTTTAGAAAAGAAAATATATATACTTCTTTAAAATAAAATAAAATATAGTATTCTATTTCTAATAGAAATATATATCATTTTATAATATTTGTTATGGAAATACATATTAATTTAGAATATTTTCAAAAAACTAAAATATATATTTTTTGAACATACATAATTTTTAATTTTTAATATTTGTTATGGAAATACATATTAATTTACAATATTTTCATGCTTTTATAATTTTTAGAAGATTTTTAACAAGATTATCTTGAATATCTAATACAAAAAAATTAAAAATAAATACAATATTATATATATATTGAAATCAATATATATCGTTGTTTGGCAATGGAGATACAAGAAACTTTTGCTTTATTTTTAAAGTTGTTTTAAAATTGTTTGAA
>VDFB02271358.1:960881572-960931756 GCA_007258455.2 Sequoia sempervirens
CTCCTCCCCATAATCCACAACCTTCTTCATATCAACATGCTCCACATCTAGAGGGTTTGAGGACTGGGAGGCCAAGTTCTCCTTTTGCACTTTGCTAATATCTAGAATTGTGTGGGGCCCTCCCACATACTCCTCCTCATCCCCAGGCTCCTCCTCATCCTTGCAATCTTTGCTGTCAGACGGCTCCTCATTTGTATCCATGTCATTAACCTGCACTTTCTTGTTATTTTTAGCTAGCCTACTAGACCTCCTGATGAGGGGAGTTTTTCCACCAGTCACCACCATAGAAGCGACCACTGTGTCCCCCTTAGAGTCCCTAATCACAACATTCTTTCCTCTGCTGTCCATAGTTGGAGGCTTCATCAAACCCTTCCCCAAAACCCTTAACTTTCTTTTTAGAGGTAGGTTTGCTAAAAGACTTGGTAGGGGCCGACTTCAACTCACAGAGACTAGCTGCAACACTAGTCTGGGAAATCCCTGCACTCCCCTTAAGCTTCTTGGCAGCAAGTTTAGGCTTATGGGCATCAGCAGTAGCCGGAGGGATTTTCCTGATGGGACCTTTAGACTCAGCCGAGGAGATATTGGCCACAACAAGGGGTTCAATTTCTTCAACACAAACAATAGAAATGGGTTTAGGTGGGAATAACGTAAGATGGAAGTGGTAGAGCTTCAAAATGAGGCCTTGGTGGAGTGGCAGGGGAGGAGTATCCTCAGGGTTTAGGCCAACAACCTCAATACACTTTTCAATAAAGCTCTCTAAATCCTTAAGTAAGAAAAAAGGAAAGCTTAACATAATTTTGTACCAGAGGTGATTTAAAAGAGGGAAGTGATAGAAGTAGTAGGTTTTGTATCTACCTTCAAGGGTCACGTACTTCATTAGGGAAAGGAAAATCTGGTCCCAAGGTTGTGGGAGAGCCTCTCTCTCAAACCCTGACTAGTTACGAACCAGTTTCTCATTACCCACAAAGAAAGCATTCATGCTTTTGTTATCCTGGGCCTTCGTATGCTTCTGGTACTTCTTACCAGTACTCAACAGCCTCGTCGCCTGCGCAATCACTTCCTCATTCACTTTGAAAGAAATACCACCCATGGTTACCCTTTTATCTTTCCAAGAATTTGCAAACTGTACAGATAAGCTATGGTCATGACCCACCAAACTTTCTATTAGAGGAGCCAACCCAACTTCAACACAAATGTGCCACACCAACAGATCCTTGCAAAATTCTCCACCCTATTGCCACCCATTATGCCACTTTGCACATGGAAGAACCAGAAAACCTGTGAGAGCAAAAGGTTAGAGGAATTGGTTACGGGAAAGGTCGTCCACACACTTAATATTTTAAGCCAAACGATGCATCCTTGGGAAATCAAAGCAATGTACAACACACACACTTGAGGAGTTAAATCCCTAAAGGAAATCTTGGTGATCTCATTAATGGAAATCTTCAAACACTTGTGGCTAGGTAAGCAGGACATGACAGGAATGGAAGGTTTTCCTTCCACATTTTTATTACACAAAAACTAAGGTAAGATGGCCGCGGGGCCAAATTTAGAAACACCTAAGAACCCGACTTTTAGTAAAGGAGGCAAAATAGCGGAATAGGTAGGATCAATTAAAAGCTCTATCTCATAATTATTAGTCACATCAAAATTAAAATCAAAAGACTTCATGGATATATGATAGCTTAGCTCAATCCCAAAAAGGAGATTACGTAAGGTATGGCCTAGCTTGGCCTTAAGCATAAATTACTCTCCATAATTCCTCATAATGGCCTTCTTAAAAATGGACTCTGCCCCAATATTCAAAATTTTCCACTTGTAAGACACCTCAACATTCACAGTCGTCCACATATCCCATAAGACAAGAATGTGGACCCTTCGTAAGGCCCATAAAATTGCATGATTAGTTACTATCATGGATCAAATAAGGGCTTTGCTCCTTCAAGATTAAACCTTGAATACCTAGCAGTAGGTTCCCCAAATTACACTAGCACTTAGATAGTTTCCAATGTGTGCCAAAGTTGGCTAAAGCATCGGCCACTTGATTTCCCTCCTGGTAAATGTGGGTAGCAATCTTCAAATTCAACTTAGACACAAAAAAGATTTATGTCTAGTAAAATGTCTTTAGTACTCCACCCCAGTAATCTGCCAAAGTTAACAACATCAATGATGGACTTAGAATCACCTTCGATATGGAGGTTCTCAAACCCCATAGTAACAACTATCTAGATTCCCTTTAACAACACTCTAGCTTCCGCAATCATAGAAGATTGGATACCAATCCCCCCCAAAGTAACTAGCCACAAAATTTCCTTTGCAATCTCTGATAACCCCTCCAATGCTAGCTCTGCATGGGTTGCATTCAGTCGCCCCATAAAAATTAAGTTTATACCAACCATGGTCCAGGGATTTTGAGATAGTGTCCCTCCTAGCTAGGGATCTAGAGTTGTGATAGGAGTTGGCATCAAGGTTTTGATGCCAAGCTTTGGCCATAATAATTTCCCTCTCATTCGGACCTTTATCTGGGATTTTCCCTTTAAAAAGCGAAATGTTTTTTGCAATGAGCTGAGATCCTATACCAAACACCTCATTCGGGCTCATCTCAATGTTCTTGAAAATCCTATTATTTCTCTCTTTCGATGAGCACCAACAAATAATGGGGGGGACCTGGTTCCAAATATCTCAAGGTAAGAGGTGGATGAAGGGTCCAGTCTAGCTCAAGATAAAGGATTTAATGTCCTTACACATGGTCCATTGAATTCCCAAACGTTCTAAGGCCAGCTCCCATACACTAACAACAAATGGGCAATGTAGCAGCAAATGGTCCACCAATTTTTCATTGCACTTGCATAATAAGCACTTGTTGGGGATCTGAAATCCCCTTTTCCTCAAATTTTCTTGTGTAAGAATCCTATTATGGTAGGAAGTCCACCAAAATAAGTTTACTTTCAAGATCATGTGTTTGTTTGAAACCTGCTTCTAAAGGTCAAGGACCACTCCCTAGTCCATCAACATATTGTAAGCCATTTTAACTGAAAGATTTCCCTGCTTGTCATGAGTCTAGAAGAATTCATCCACCATGTTGGTTGACGAAAGTCTAGCAAGGGAGAGTAGCTTTTGCAGGAACTTGGCAAGGAGGCTCAACTCAGGGGATAAAGGATAAGAAAGGGCCAAATCATTCCACTTTCTAGCCCCTTGTAGGCTAAGGAGGTAATCACTAATGTAAACACCAAAGAACCATTGTGTCAGCCTCATAAAATTCCTAAATTCAGAGTGTTCCAGAGGGGTGTTAAGTAACTAGGGGTTCTCCCAAAATTTGATATTATTTCCATTACCAATCTTCCATTTCATCCCATTCCTAAGCAACCCTTGTAGATTTCAAATGTTCCTCCAAGCCAAGGAACCTGAAGGACGAGCCTCTAATAGACAGTCAATCAAAGGTCTATTTTGAAGATACTTAGCATTCATAATCTTGCACCAATCTTTCGTATTCCTCAATTGGTCCCAGCCCACTTTGGCCATCAATGCCTTATTGGTACTAGAGATAATCCTTATCCCAAGCCCACCACAACATTTAGGTTGACAAGCTTTGTCCCATTTAACTAGTGCAAATTTCTTCCTTTCCTTGGTCCCCAACCAGAAAATTCCTTTGAATTTTCTAACTTCTAAACAATATATCTAGGGATCTTGAAAATGGAGAGGAAGTAGATAGGGATACCTTAAAGAGCAACAGATAGAAGTTACAATTTGCTAGCATGGATGAGGATGGAACCTTTCCACCCTGCCAACTTTCTTTGGATCCTTTCAAGGACTGAATTCCAGAAGTTAGGTGTGACTTCCTTGACAGTAAGGGGTAAACCAAGGTAAACCGAGGGAAGAGAACCACTCATGCATCCTAGAACAACAGTCACCTGAGCTTGCAGGTTAAGAGTGTTGTTGAAGAAATAGATCATACTTTTATTATAGTTAATACACTGCCCAAAGCAAGCAACATAGCTATTGAGACAATTTTTCCATTTCTCAGCTTCAATCATAGAGGCTTTCCCAAATAGGAAAGTATCATCCACAAATTGTTGGATCATAATAGGATTCAAAGAATAGGTAGCCTTAATCCCCTTAATGGACCCTTCTGACAACAGATAAGAAAATTTTCTACTCAAGACATCCACAATCATGATAAATAAATAGGGTGAAAGGGGATCTCCCTATCTGATACCTCTCCCAACATTAAAGAAACCAAAAGGAGTCTCATTAACTAGAACAAAGTACTTTACCATAGTTATGCATTCCATTACGAGTTTGACCATAGATTGGTCGAACCCAACCTTAGCTAAGACTTTAGGGATAAAGTCCCAAATCACCTTATCATAAGATTTTGAAATATCTAATTTAAGGGCCATACTAGCATTATTGCATCTATCCATGGAATGGAGTAATTCACGAGTGGTTATGGTAGCATCTAGGATATGACGACCAGGCACAAACCCTTTTTGAGTGGGGTTGATTAATTTGTCACGGATGGGTTTGATGCAGTTCACCAGAATTTTAGAGAGGATTTTATAAAAGGTGTTGCAGAGGCTGATAGGTCTAAAATCAATCATAGACTGGGGATCATCAACCTTGGGAATTAAGGCTTGTTGATGTCCCGAATGGCACAGCAACATGCAAACAGAATATTGCTACTCTGTTTCTCCTGAAAGAGAAAGGAAACACATGGATGCCTTAGCTCCCAAGGTCTTTGTAGTTGGTTCTCAACTATGCTGAGGTCCCTCAGTGGTCAATGTAACAGTAATATTCAAGGGGCTTGCTGGTGTTGAGCTTTTGGACTGTTCTAGAGTTAAACATGAATTTAAATCTACTCTAACCAGGGTTTTTAAAGAAATAGAGAAAGATGGATCGGGGCTTTGGAACAGAAAAGAATGATACTTCATCTGAATTAACCAAACCTATCACCTTCCAAGGAATTCCTAACTAAAACTACAGAACAAACTTAACTTGTGACTAACACAGTTTCATTCATTCACAGTGTTGATCTCAACAGCAGATTGCAAGTTATCATTTAAACAAAACATCAAAACCAAATTTCATCCCTTGAAAGCTTCACAAATTAGATGATTAATTCAAGACAAAAACAATTCTGGAACACAACATGAAGTAGATTAAGATCTGGTTGCTTCTACTGTTCATAAAACAGATAAACAACAATTACAAAACTAGCACAATCACTAGTGTACAAAAAATCTGTGACTCCAAGTTGTTTCCATTTACACTAAAAAAATAGAAAGATACATTAATCTTCTACTTAATCTAACTCCTAGCTACTAGTTCAATTCTACAAGTCCTCTATCTACTACTTTCTAACCCTACAAAATTCCCTACAAGTTCTCCTCTAGAAGTGCTAACCTTTACAAAGAGGCAAGAATGCCTTATATACAGAATGTATCAAAAAGAAATGCGTTGTCCCCCTGTATTAGGGTTTACAAAATATCTGCAGACTGGAGGAGAGTCAGCTCTCAGATCTTTCTGAGGAAAGTCAAAACTACATTCAATGTGAAGCGCTACTGTCCATGCTGAAAAGTTGTTCCGGGGACGACCTTAGATCTTTTGCAGTTGCAACCTTTACTCTCATGTCTGCGTGTCCATCTTCGAACTCTATTGGGGTTGCCTTGAATGCTCAGAATATCTCCATTAATATTAATCTACCTCCTTGCAAGTGGTCACTACAGCTGTCCCTGTGACTCATAGTTCCTTTCTTTCCTTCAACCTTTCTTCATGTTCTAGACCCTCTACACATTGACCATCTCTTGGAAGCACCACCGGGCCTCACTGTAGATCTTTGCATTTCGTCCGAGCTGATCCATCGTCACCCTTGGATCTCAGAAAGAATCCATCTGGTTTGCATTATGTTGGCCTTCTTTCCCAGGAACAGTCAATTGGTCAAAGGGACAAATGAATCACTCTTTGGCTTCCTCTAATTGGTCGAGCATACGCCATGCGAGCTTTTCAGGTGGTAAAAAATGGTCCATCCTGAATCGCATGTCAGTGAGACATTCATTGGTGTCTCCCTGATGCGATTTCATCCCCTAGCGGCTATCGGCGTGACCCAAGACAGTTGGTATGACCCCTCGGCGAGCTAGAGAAGTCATACCGAGCCCATAAAGATCATCGGCAAGATCGTCACTAATCGGTGTGACATTACACCGAGTCCCATATCCTTTGGCGATTTTGTTTCATTTCAGCCAGACCCTGTTGAATCAGCAAGAGATTATGCCAATATTACTTCACGTCGGTGAGACCTTTCCTCTTCGTTGAGACCTTATGACGAGCTTTTCTTCTTTCGCCAAGTTGTTCACCAGTCGGCAGGACATTCTGAGGTTGGCGAGACCTCTTAGCGACCCTTTTGTTTCTCGCCAAGCCCATTCTATTTCGGTGAAGCTCTCCATAGTCGCCCAAACCTTATGGCGAGCTTTTGTTTTCTCCCCGAACTTATTATGTCGGCAAGAGTCGTGGCGATGCCAGACTCCTTGGGTGAGCTCCTCTCTAATGTCGGGGAGACCATAATGTTTCGGGGAGACCTTACCCTGAACTCCTTTCTTCTTTTCGAGACCTTCATTTCTTCCAGTGGGGTCCCTTTTGCTTCGGTGTGACCATTCTGAGTCAGCGAGAGATTACACCGAACCCTAGGCTTCTCAACGATCCTCTTCATTTCAGAGAGACGAGCTCCTCTCATTGAGACATCTTGGCAAGACTTTTTTTTTTCTTTAGGGGATACCCAACCAGGTCGGGGAGACTCTTGCCTATATTTTTCTTCCCCGAGCTCGCTTGATTTCGTCAGCAAGACACTTTGGGGTCACTGAGACTTCTTAGCGAGCTCCAACTGCTACGCCGATGCCTCTTCATTTCGCTGAGACTTCCTCCGATCGGCGAGACCTGTCCTCAATCCCTTCATGTTCTCTCGAAGGCTAACCCTTCGGTGAGACTTTATCGTTTTGGCCAGACCTCCTGGCGAAGGCAACAATTATTGCTTACCTTAAACCTTTGGTGGGACCCTTCCCTGTCGGCGAAACTCCTGGCGATACTACTTCTGTGTGGCCAAGACTTTAGCATTTCGGCGAGACTTTCTGCCGACGGCACAACCTTTTGCCGAACTTTTATTTCAAGGAAACCCTTCTATACCCTGTTGGCGAGACTTAAAGCATTTGGTAAGACCATATACCGAAGAGGGTGACTCTCGCCGAAGTGTTTGCTTGCCGTGCGGTAGTCGGTGAGACTTTATGAATTCACCAAGACTTCTTGGCGAAGAGAAAACCCTTTGTCGCTGTATGGATCCTTTTGCCGCCAGTCGGCGAGACATGGAGATTTCATCAAAACTTCTTCTCGAAGATAAGATTTTATGCCGATAGAAAACTCCTAGTCGCTGGGACAATGAATGATATCTCGCCGATAGATGCCTGTATATGATTTCTGATCATTGTGACATCTCTGGGCTCTTGCCGATAGGCAACACAGATGCCTATCGACAGAATGCACTGGTAGTTGGCGAGACATCTGCAAGGTCTTGCTGACTTTCTTCTTCAAGGAAAATTATGACTAACTGAACTGAGGAGTGCATTCCAACTGAGCACCGTTGGCAAATATCATCAAGTGTAGGATTCAATCCTGCATTCAACAAAGAAAACCATAGTAAAGATCACACAAACATAAGGTAATTAATCAAAATCATCATTAAAACGAATCCTATGTCAGTAGGGTGCCATTAAATCTTCAAACAAAATGATCATACAAATAGTTCGAGTTTCAGGTCAACCCGCGAAATCCAAGCCAGGGAGGAATTTCGGAGAATTCTGAGCCAGGTGGATTCTAGCGGAATAAGCATGAAAACATCCATTAGAAACTTAATCCGATCATTATCAATCAAGGAACAACATGCAAGATCTTCAAAATAGCATAAATGAATCATAAAATGCATCATCATTTACTAACCAGCCCTACTACTCCATACTTCTTCACATTCCACCAGATTCTGGGGAAATCCGCGCGGGATGGATTTCTGCAGAGAAGAAGACATTCTGGCAAACCCAGAACAAACAGGGAACAACGGATTTCAGGAAAATCTGGGGGAGAAAGAAATCGGCGAAAATCTGGTCCACGCGGATTTCCGCGAAGACTGAAAATCCCCGAACAACGCTCAGCCGGAGTTCGAACGAGATCCAGGAAAATCCAGATTGGGTGGAAAATCCTGAACTCAGGAGAAAACCCGAATTCCAACTGAGGCAGAACCAAAATTAGATCAGACATAACAAAAGATAAAACACAGAGAAACATAAGAACCCCCAAAAGCAAAGCAAATAACAAAGGAAAAGAAACCAAAAGAGAAAGGGGGACCCATTTTGTTCTAGAATAAAATGGGGTGGTTATGCAAGGCATAACAAGGCTATAAAGGTGTTATTCAGTTGTTTGAGAATCTTACCAGATTTGAAAAAATCACGAGTAGCTAAGACAAGGTCCCCACCAACAATCTCCCAAAAGATCTGAAAGAAGGCCGATGGAAACCCATCAGGGCCAAGCGCTTTGTAAGCCCCCATACTAAATGAATCCAACCAGACCTCCTCAGGAGTGACAACACTGAGAATGCCAAGGTTATCATTATGGGAAATGATGGTCAGAAGAGGTTCCAACAACACATTATCCAAAGCTAGATTAGGAGCCTCAGCAAGGGCCAAATAAGCCTTCTAAAAATAGTCCGCAGGTAAAAGACCAATCTGGGTGGGCGTATTGTTCACATCCCCCTGCTCATTATGCAATTTAGTTATTTGATTCCTTTTCTTATGTTTCAGGAAAAACATGTGGAAAAAAGAGGCATTCATGTCGTCTTCTTGCAACCATTGAACTCTAGATTTTTGTTTCCAAAAAATTCCTCTTTCCTTAGAATTTTCTCCCATTCCCTTCCATACTCTCTTTCCTGGTTGTAGGCAGTCAAGCTGACATCCCCATCCTCAATTTTATTTTGGATAGTTTTCAATTTATCCCCATTAACTCTTTTTTTTTCTTTTCTTTTTTTCTTCTAAAAAACATCGCTAAATACTCTTTTGTTCCAGCCTTTCACCATAAATTTTATATGTTTAAGTTTAAAAAAGATCCTGAACATGGGGGAACCACGCACATGAATATTCCACCATTCATCAACTTTGTTCTTGAAGTCAGGGTGGGAATTCCACATTATCTCAAATTGAAAGGGGAACGATCTGACAGTAGAACGGTCATTCGAGACCAGCAACAGAGGATTGTGATCAGAGACTGTCTTGGGCAGAGCCAAAAGATTGGCACTGAGTAGGGTAGTCCAGTTGTTGGAGCATAGGAATCTAACTAATCTGACTTGAATTAAGTCCTCCTTAAGACGCTTGTTGGTCCAAGTAAATGCTTGGCCCAATAAATCAATGTCAATCAGGCTACTAGAAAGAATGTTCGCCAGATCTGCCATGCTATTAGAGTAATCCACCAGACCACCACTTTTCTTGGAAGGATATAAAGGGGAGTTGAAATCCCCAGCCACAAGCCAATGAGATCCTCTATTATTTTTAACCCAATTAGAAAGATCCAACCACAAGGCATTCCTAGCATTTCTCTGGTTGGGAGCATAGACATTGATAAGTGACCAAGAGTCGGTCAGGTAAGAAAAAGAGACTCCCACACTAGTTCGATAGTAGAATAGTTCAGATCCATTAATCCTAGAGGGGTTCCATAACATTGCAAGACCACCCGACGCCCCTTCAGCATCACTATAGGAGTAAATGGCCCCCAACCATAAATACTTTGCAATATTATCAAAATTTGCTTTCTTCATCTTGGTTTCTTGTAAAAGTAAAACATCAATCTTATGTTCTAACACAGTTCTTCAGAGCAAGTTGTTTATGAGAGTTGTTCAGTCCTCGCACATTCCAGGACATGACCTTCATTTTTTACCCTTCTTGGAGGACACTTCCAATGTCCTCTTTTTACCAATGGCTATCTCATTTGTTGTCTCTCTTAACCTAGTTTGTCTATGGCTAGGCCTTCTTGGTTTGGAGTCACCTCCCACATCCGCCTTCTTCTTTCTCCCTCTTTTCTTTGGGGTTAACCAGATTTCCTCTTCTACGGCTTTCTCCTGGTTCAAACCCTCAAAATTAAAAACTGTCTCCTCTATGACTCTAGTAACCACTTCCTCCCAAATTTTTCCCTCTTCACCCATAGTCTCACTAGTCCCAGTAGTAGATCCAACCTCCATCAGGGAGCTGCCCAATAACTCATCCCCCCAAAAGCTTGGTCAGAGGATAAAGCATTGACATCCAAAATCTTATCAACAACCAACTTTTTAGACATAGTAGTAATAGAAAGGCTCAAATTCGGATCCTCACTTGAAAACTCCATCCCACTAGGAGGATCCCCATAGATCAGAGGTTCAACCAAGACTGGCGAGGAAAAATTAGCCAGAGAGTCAACATCCTTCAGAACGTCATTTTCCAAAGGAAGGTGAGCATTATCAGTAGAGTCCATTGGGTTAGGCTCCCAATTGAAGGAAGATTTGCAATTTGAGATAAGGTGGCCAAGTTTAGCACACCTTTGACAGTAAACGACAACACTCTCATAGCAGACTGGTTGGACCCAGGTACCAAACTTAGAGCATAACTTCACAGAGTTAGGAAGTGTCTTATTCACACCAATATTAACACAAAAGCAGGCAAACACTAACCTGGATTTGGACCTGGTAATGGAATTCGAAGTAATGAACTGGCCCAAGGAATCCCCAATGCTTTTGAAGATGGATTCATCCCAATATTCCAAGGGCAACCCAGATAGGCAAACCTAAACCAAGGCCGATTTATTTAGATCCATAGCTGGGTCAAACCCCAACTTCTAGCGACATAAGGCCAAACTGTGCTTTCCATACACCCAAGGCCTAGAAGAGAGGACCGCAATCAAGTCATTTGAAGCCGTGAATTTGAAAAGGAAGAGACCACCCGACATAGCACAAATATCCACACTTCCTTTGAGGCACCATTTAGCAACAACCCATCTTCAGACCATATCCATAGAGGGGTGGAAGGAGAGAAAATGACCCACAACTGCATTCTCCATTGAGGAAAAAATCCTATCACTAACTGTATCATAGATAGCGAAATCCATTCCCGTAGCGATGACCTCCTCTTCAGATCGAGGTGAAGGGCTCTTAGATCTCTATTTACCATTGGTCAACACATCCTTCCAACCATTAACCTTCGGAAGGATCTTGACCACCGACACTTCCACACTAGACAAGACTGGGATCACGGGTGACCCAGATTGACCTGCAATCAAAGGATCAGACTCTCTAGGAGTGGCTGTCGAGGGACACGAGTTCACATGTGACAGGGCGAGACGTGGGTCAGAAGGGGACAGAGGGGGACCGTGGGGTACCCCCAGCGCAGAATCCACCATGCGCGTAGGCTGTTCAAACACAAATGGAGGAGAGAGGAGCGAGAAAATTACAAATGCATGTGCTAAATGTTAAAAAATAAATAATTTTTACATTCTCTTAAATGACCATAAATAATTGACCATAGATAAATAGAGAAAAAAATTAAACTAATATTAATATGTAGCTTAAAAGTTAAATTGTATCTAATATTAATATGTAACTTAAAAGTTAAATAAATATTTAATATTAAAAAGTATTATTATGAAAGTATGAAAATTTTATTCATATGTTTTTAATAAAAAATGAACAACAGAGAGAACATCGAAGAGAATATGCTCGAAATTACATTCTCTTAACATAAATAAATTCATAATATTTATTTATGCTATAAATAAATTATATTTTTATTATTTTAATGGGTACTACTCTTACTGATGCTCTTATTATGCACATATTAATATTATAAAGTATTATTTTGAAAGTATTAAAATTTTATTCATATGTTCTTAATAAAAAATGAACAACAAAGAGAAAATCATAGAGAATATGCTCGAAATTACATTCTCTTAACATAAATAAATTCTTAATATTTATTTATGCTATAGATAAATTATATTTTTAATATTTTAATGCGTACTACTCTTAATGATGCTCTTATTGTGCACATCAACCACTTAAATGACGATAAATAAATAGAGAAAAAAATTAAACTAATATTAATATGTAGAGAAAAAATACTTTTCTGTTATTTTTGTTCTCTCATATGAGAGTTTTTTTTTTCATGAATGAATTGTTTTTCCATTTTACTAAATAAATTCTTACGTATTTGGAAGAACATTACTTTTAGACTTTGTCGTTGGTTGTATTATTCATTGGCACCCTGACCACCCCATTTACTACTAGTAAGTTAGTATCAATTTTTCTAGAATCTAAGACTCCTTCCCCTATCGTGTTACCCATGTGTGGAGACTTCCTAATGTAATTTGTGGAAGTAATCTAGTAAATTGCCTTTATTTTTATTTTTATGTTTGAATGTTTGTAAGGATTATTAATGTTTACAAACATGTTTGGAGAATTTGATAAATTATGAGTGTCATGTTCTCCTTAGTTAGATCTAAAGTAGACCAAATTTACAACTCTAA
The DNA here is from genome assembly GCA_007258455.2 of Sequoia sempervirens. Lineage (NCBI taxonomy): Eukaryota > Viridiplantae > Streptophyta > Pinopsida > Cupressales > Cupressaceae > Sequoia > Sequoia sempervirens. The sequence continues at coordinate 960,894,149 of VDFB02271358.1, forward strand.
ACTAATGTCAGAGCATTTGGGTATCCTAGTATTCACATCATTTTGTTTTCATCATTGTTTTGTTATTTTGAAGTTTTGTTGTGGCATTCAAATTTGATGGTGTCATTTTCATACGCATTCTAGGAGTTACATTAATTACACCCAAAGCAATATTAATGTTGAAGAATATTTTGGAAGGTAGATTTAAACATAATTAAAGATTTTTATATTATGTATGGCACCCAAATGGGGTGATTCATCTTCCTTCAGCGTGCACTCTTTGAAAATTTGGGATGCCACATTAAAGAAGGAAATAAACAAAATAAAACATTATCATTGGAAAACATGGAAAGTGAGGATACAGAGGAATTCAAGCACTACATTTGGAGGAGAGTTTTGGCGCAAAAAATAGGGAAAAAAATAGTAGTGTACATGGGAATGTATCAAACCAATTTTTGGTTGGATATTTTTGTAGATTGGAAGATCCTTATTTGGCATAGTAAATAAGAAAATTTAAGGTTGTGTGTGGTGCCAGGAAATGTTGCCAAGAATAGAGGAAAACCATTGAATATTAAAGATTTGTTGGAACATTTACATTGTAAAGTTGAACAAAAACTAATAAACATTTTATGGTGATTTCCCTTTTGAGTTTGTGCAATAAAAATCTGAGTGAAACTCTTGTTTATTTTAATGAATTGCTACAACTAATCTCAGTATGGTAAGACTCAGATTATTGTTCTGCATCAATTGGTATCAGATCCAGGTTAGGTCATGTTGAGAAGAGAAATGGCATATAGAGGACAGGGTCGCAGAGGTAGAGCACCTAGAGGTATGGAGTCAGAGATTGCAAAATTAATAAGAAACTACACAATGGAGACAGTTAGAGGTTTCACAACACAAATGGAGGCAATAGAAATGGCATAGAAAAGAGGAGTCCCCACAGTGGACATAAGTGATGATGAAGAAGAGCAGATTGTTGAAGGCAGAGAGGAAGTGAACCAGCTTGGTCTTGATCTAGGAGAAAAATGATTTATTAAAGCCATCACGAAAATAAACTCTAGGCCATGATTTGATCGTCCGATTTCAAAGGTGGGTTAAATGTAGAAGAGTTGTTGGATTGGATTGGTGAAATGGACAAATATTTTGAATACGATAATACTAAAGAAGATCAAAAGGTGAAATATGCTCACACAAAGTTGAAGGGGCATGCATCCCTATGGTGGGATCACCTACAAGAAGAAAGATAGTGAAAGGGAAAAGATAAAATAAAATCGTGGGATCAAATGTTGACAAAAATAAAATCCAAGTTTTCGCTAGCAAACTATCAAATAAATTTGTTCAAAAAAATCAAAAATTTGAAGCAAAAGTAGAGTAGTGTTGAGGAATACATTGAAGAGTTTTACCAGTTAAGCATAAGAGCCAATCATAGAAAAGACGATATCAAGCAAGTATCAAGGTATTTGAATGGTTTGCGTCTATCCATCCAAGATGAAATAAGTTTGCTTTATATGAATAGTGTGGAGGAGGCATATCAATATGCCTTGAAAGCGGAAGAGAAACTCAATAGGAAGCAAAAAAATAACTCTCGAGGTAGAGAAAAATTTTGGCATGGAAGAGGACCACCGAATAGCAGTAGAGGCTTCCAAAACAAACAAGAGGAAGCAAGCACATCAAGTGAAAGTATGCAACAAAGCAAGGGAAGAGTAGATTTCCCTCAAGGAAGAGGAGACTACTCTCATGGAATAGGGTCATTTGGAAGAGGCTTCAACTTCACCTGTTTCTAATGTGGAGAAACAGACCATCGAGAATTTGAATGTCTGCAAATCCAACATGATGTAGGAAAGGGAAAAGAGTCAAGAGTACATGTTGCACAAGATGAAAATGAAAAGGAGACTCTAAAAAAGCATGGAGAAGACCTCGAAGATGGAGAGTCATTGATGTTGCGAAGAATTTTGTTGAATCCAAAAAAAGAGAAACTAGAACTGGTTCAGAGGAGAAATTTATTTCGAACAAGGTGTAAGGTAAGAGGAAAATATTGTAAAGTTATTGTGGACAGTGGTAGCACTGATAATATAGTATCAAAATAAATGGTGAACAAACTAAAATTGAAGAGAATCAAACATCCTAGCCCATACAAAGTTTCATGGTTAAAAAAGGAGCATCATTTATTGGGGAATGAACAATGTATGGTTAATTTTCAGATTGGAAACTACAAAGATGAAGTCATGTGTGATATAGTGCCAATGGACACATGTCATATTCTTTTGGGTAGACCGTGGAAATTTGACAAGATAGTTGTTCATGATCGGAAATTAAATACATATATGTAATAAAGAAAGATGGAGAAGAATATACATTAAATCCATTGAAAAATAGAGAGGAGGAAAATGAAGATAAGCCAAAGGTATGCTTGGTTTTTGGAAAGCAATTTTTGGAAGAATTTAAAGGTGAAATGGCCTGTTTTGCAATAATTCCCAAGTTTGCAGTAGTTGGGACAACGAATAACTTGGAGATGAAATACCCATGGAAGTTCAAGAAATTTTGAAAGATTATGTTGATGTATTGATGAAGGAGTTACCCAACAGATTGCCACCCATGAGAAGCATAATTCATTGCATGGATTTGATTCTCGGTGCAAGTTTTCCAATCAAGGCACCATACTGAATGTCACCAAAAGAGAATGAATAAATAAATAGGCAAGTGCAAGAGTTGCTTGATAAGGGGATGATTAGAGAAAGTTTGAGTCCGTGTGTGGTTCCAATAGTGTTGACACCAAAGAAAAATGGGGATTGGCGAATGTGTATGGATTCGAGAGAAATAAACAAGATAACCATCAAATATTGGTTCCCATTACCAAGAATGGATGATATGATGGATTGCTTGAGTGGAGCCAAATACTTCACAAATATTGATTTGAAAATTTGTTACCATCAAATGAGAATGAGAGAGGGAGATGAATGGAACACCGCTTTCAAAACCAAAAATGAATTGTATGAATAATTAGTAATGTCGTTTGCATTGACGAATGCTCCAAGAGATTTTATGAGATTGATGAATGAAGTTTTGAAGCCATATCTTGGTAAGTTTGTGATTGTGCATTTAGATGATATTTTGATATTTAGTAAAACAAAAGAAGAGCACTTGCAATATGTTAGAGCTATTTTACAAAGGCTGAAAGAAGAAAAATTAATGGTGAACTTGAAAAAGTGTAGTTTCATGAAAGAGGAATTGGTGTATTTGGGTTTGTAATTTCTAGTAGTGGTTTGAAAATGGACCTGGAAAAAGTAAAAACAATTGTTGAATGGCTTTCACCAGAGAGTGTGTTTGAAGCAAGAAGCTTCCATGGATTGGCAAGTTTTCATAGAAATTTTGTCAGAAATTTTAGTGGGATATGTGCATTGATTATAGAGACAATGAAAGGTAATAAAAAAAACTTTGTATGGATAGCTGCAGCAGAGAGGGGTTTTAATATTTGGAAAGCAAAGGTGACGAAGCAACCCATGTTAGCACTTCTCGATTTTGGAAAAGTATTCCAAGTTGATTGTGATGCAAGTGGTACAGTGATAGGGGGAGTTCTAAGTCAAGAGGGCAGACCAATAGCTTACTTCAGTGAAAAGTTAAATGAGGTAAAGAGAAAATAATCCATGTATGATCAAGAATTTTATGCAATTGTGCAAGAACTCAAAAAAGTGGAGACATTATTTGCTGCCGAAGGAGTTTGTATTGTAAACCAATCATCATGCATTGCAATTGATTAACAACCAAGGTAAGTTGAGTCAAAAGCATGTGAAATGGGTTGAATTTCTTTAAAGCTATTCAAATTTTTTAAAACATAGAAGTGGAAAATCAAATAGAGTTGTTGATGCATTGAGTAGAAGGTGTTTGTTGTTGAATGAGATGAGGGTAAGTGTTGTTGGTTTTGATTCCATGAGAGAGTTGTATGAAGAAGATGTTGATTTTAAAGAAGCTTGGGCAGTGTGTAAAAGTCCAATGGGAGTAGATAGAACTCCATGGTTGGAGTATTTTATTCAAGAGAATTTGATGTTTAAAGGAAAGAGATTATGTATACCTCAAGGTTCCATGAGGGAAAATTTGTTGAGAGAAAAACATAGTGGAGATTTGGGTGGAAATTTTGGAGTAGAAAAAAACATTAGCACAATTGAATTAGAGTTATTATTGGCCCATAATGGGTGCATATGTAAAAAGAATGGTGCAAGGGTGTAGAGTATGTCAATATGCAAAAGGAGTAAGACAAAACATCCGATTGTAGCAGCCATTGCTAATATTGGAGAGACCATGGAAATGCATTAGCATGGATTTTGTTTTGGGTTTTCCATGAACACAAAGAGGTAATGATTCAATTTTTGTTTAAATGGATAGATTCTAAAAAATGGCTCATTTATACCATATAAAAAGTGTAGTGATGCTTCCCATATAGCTAATTTGTTTTTCAAAGAAATAGTTCAGTTACATGGATTGCCAAGAAGTATTATTTCAGATCGAGACAAAAAAATTTGGTGATTTTTGGCATACTTTGTGGAAGAAAATGGGAACACAATTGGGTTTTAGCTTAGCCTACCATTCTCAAATGGATGGTCAAATTGAAGTTTAGGTAATTTGTTGAGGTGATTGGTTGGGGATAAACCAAATCAGTGGGATTTGACATTGGCACAAGCTGATTTTGCTGATAATAATTTAGTTAATCAAAGTGCAGGAAAGATTCTATTCCAAATTATGTATGGGTACAACCCTGAGGGTGTAGATGAGTTGAGAGATAGTACAGATTTGAATAGGAAAAGTGTTGTAGTAGAATATTTTACTGAGTACATACATGATTTGCATAAAGAGTTGAAGGAGAAATTGGAGAAAAGTTCTAATAAATACAAATAATATGTTGATGCACATAGAAGAGTGAAATAATTTTAGATTGGTGACTTGGTGATGACACACTTGAGGAAGGAAAGGTTCACATAGGGAACATACAATAAATTAAAATGGAATAATATTGGCCCATGGAAGGTTTTGCGGAAGTTCACATCAAATGCATACGAGATTGAACTTCCAATTGGTGTTGATATCTCTCCAATATTTAATGTTGCATATTTGTATAAGTATCATGAAGGTGAACCAAGTGGACAGTAGAGTACATTTTTAGATTTTTCGGATGTGCAAGATTAGATGCATCAATTGCCGAAAAAGAAGTTTGAAGGAATTGATCAAATCATTGATTCACGGATTTCCAAACGAACAAGGAGGAAAGAATATTGGGAGTATTTGGTTTGTTGGAAGAATCATGCAGCAGATGAGGCTTCATGGGTCAACACTTCAAATTTGGTGAAGTTTGGAATTCCAATTCCATACTTGCCCAAATGTTAATGAGTTTTTCACTCATGAAACATTTTCCTACCTGGTGTGTTTGATGCCAGAGCATCCAAGTATCCCTGTATCTGCATCATTTTGTTTTCATCATTGTTTTGTTCTTTTAAAATTTTGTTGTGGCATTCAAATTTGATGGTGTCATTTTTATGCCCTCCTGGCATTCTAGGAGTTATTTTAATTACACCCAAAGCAATATCAATGCTGAAGATTATTTTGGAAGGTAGATTTAAACATAATTAAAGTTTTTTATATTATGTTGGGCGCCCAAATGGGGCGATTCATCTTCCTTTAGTGCAGACTCTTTGTAGATTTGGGATGCCACATTAAATTAGGAAACAAACAGAATAAAACATTATCTTTGGCCAGTGTGGAAAGTGAGGAGATAGAGGAATTCAGGCGCTGCATTTGGAGGAGAGTTTTGGTGCAAAAATCAGAGAAAAAAACATGTATGGGAATGTATCAAACCAATTTTTGGCTGGAGATTCTTGCAGATTGGAAGATCCTTATGTGGCATAGTAAATAAAAAAAGGTTAAGGCTATGTGTGGTGCCAGGAAACGTTGCCAAGAACAGAGGAAAACCATTGAATATTGTAGATTTGTTGGAACATTTACTTTGTAAAGTTGAACAAAAACCAATAAACATTTTATAGTGATTTCCTTTTGAGTTTGTGCAATAAAAATCTGAGTGAAACTCTTGTTTATTTTAATGAATTACTACAACTAATCTCAGTTTGTAAGACTCATATTGTTGTTTTGCATCATAAATGAATATTAAATATGATAAGAGTGTAATGGACCTATGATTACGTGCTTTCATAAATTCTTTGAAAAATTTGTTGGATTTCCTTTTGTACTCTTTTGTAAATTAATATCTATATTTTTTCAATTGATTCCCTTCATTATTTCTAAATGAATGAGTGTATATCTCTAAAATGCAATAAATAAAACTACAAGTAAATAAAATGTACATTAGATCAGTAAAATGATCAACCAAGTTAAAAATTAAAATTTGATGTTTAGAAAGTTAAAGAAAAAATTCTCAATTACAAATTTAATCAAGTTTACACCTATGATTCTAACGCAAATTGATGAAAAATAAATTTTAGAAAATACAACATAAGAAATGAAAAATATAATAAAATTAGAATTTATAATATCACATATGAACTTTATGCAATTTTTTTTTTTTTTTGCATATATAAGCTAATCAACATTTAAATCATTCATTAGAATAGACCCTTGCAGTTATTATTTATCCCTTTATTTATTAATTAGGACCTAAATAATTTATGTAAGGAGTGGTTTCCCTCCTTTGGCTTAAATGGGTGATAAAATTTGATGAAGTTGTCGATCTCTATAGTAATGGCTTGAACAAGCAAAATTTGTGTGTCTCCCACTAGTCACTCTTAAATTTGAAAGTGGGTTGTTGATCTTGGTGAGAGAATTTTTATAAGGGTCAAGTTATTATTAATTAATATTAAGGGTGGTCATTTAAGTGGTATTTATTATTTAATATTTAACACATGTTAGAATGTAAAAATTTAACAATGTAATTTTGAGCTTATCCAATATTAGTAATTTCAAGTATATTTTCTTCAATATTCTCTTTGTTGTTCATTAACATTAGTAATTTCGAGCATATTCTCTTGGATGTTCCCTATGTTGTTATTTTTTTATTAAGAACATATGAATAAAATTTTAATACTTTCAAAATAATACTTTTTGTTCTCTTTGTTGTTCATTAACATTAGTAATTTCGAGCATATTCTCTTGGATGTTCCCTTTGTTGTTATTTTTTTATTAAGAACATATGAATAAAATTTTAATACTTTCAAAATAATACTTTTTGTTCTCTTTTTTGTTCATTAACATTAGTAATTTCGAGCATATTCTCTTCGATGTTCTCTTTGTTGTTCATTTTTTTATTAAGAACATACAAATAAAAATTTAATACTTTTTAATATTAATATTTATTTAAATTTTAAGTTACATTTTAATATTAGTTTAATTTTTTTAATATTTATTTATGGTCAATTATTTATGGTATGTAAAAATTATTTATTATTTAACATTTAACCCATGCTAGAATGTACAAATAATAAATAATTTTTACATTAATGTTAATATTTAATATTAAAAATTATCTCTATTTATTTAAAATTATTATTATTTAATTTAAATTATTTCTCTATTTATTTATGGTCATTTAAGAGAATGTAAAAATTATTTATTATTTAATATTTAACACAACTAGAAATGGAAATGTCATTACCATAGTGGAAGACCCTGAAGGTGTAACGCCCTGCCAAAGAACCCCAGAGGACAACACACCTAAACTACAATAATGACAATTTTTTTTTTAAAGTATAATAACAAGAAATGTAAATCATATCTAAACATAACACATAAACTAAGCTATGTTCTCTAAGGTTCCATGACTGTATTATGAGCAAACCTACTTAATAAGATCTAAACACACAACTCCATATTATAACATCAAATACATCATCATTAAAGATCACATAATAAGAACCAATGAGTACATATATAATTTTCCCCACATAAGGGTACATCAAACAATGTTACAAGATTACATCAATGCTTCCTTGAAAACAATGGGAAGAATACATCAAGGTTACATTACATGATAAAAATGATAAACATATACAATACATAACATGTGCAATTGTCTCATGAACTGGTGCAAAATTCAGAATCTGCTACAAGTGGTACCTCCATCACGCACTCGAACAACAGCAACAGGGAACCCAATGGAGTAAAAAGAACAATCCACCCGACCATGTGGAACCCTAAGGTCCACCCCCCATGCTAGGAGATAACATTAAGGTCCCACTACACAAAATAGTCAAGAGGATAGTAACACAACACTAAAGGCCAACATGACTCCAACATACAATGTATAATAGAATCATCACATGACAAAGATATTGCTTCTAGAGGCACGCAAGCAACAAGGGGAACAAAAAACTAGGGAATGCTAGGTTTCTATAGCGAGAAGTGTCATCACATGGTCTGGGCATGGCTTACTTTGACAGTCTAGACGTCGGCCCCCATCCATGGGTTACCCTGATAGTCTAGATGTCGGCCCCCATCTTTGGTTACCTTGACAGTGTTTCACTAGACTCCGGCCCCATAGGGTGACACCTGCGGAACCAACCTTTCTTTCGTGAGGACAAGGAAGTTGGTCTTGCCAACCAGGCCTTCTCGACCCATCCTTAGCCTAAATGAGCACTACATGCATGGGTGAGGCTTCCAGTTATCTTGATTAGTGTGTAACCTACCCAAACCCCCCCTAATTTATTTATTAGGTTATCATTGAGTTAATAAACTCTCCAATGGGTTACCCTGATGCCACTTTGTGCACTGACCCCCATTGAGAGCCACTCCCCCTACTAACAATTGGAAGACCTAAACATGTCCAACAAGGTAAGCCCTCTTGCACACCGAAACGAAGCCACAAGAATCACATATCCAGAGCAAGGCATAGGCCACCTTGCTCACAAATTACAATCATAATAACATGTAAACCGTGCAAGGCTAAAGACCCTCGTGAACACAATTCAAGTATAATCCATCTATTTCAAGTGAAATAATCATGAAACCAAAAATCAAGCTATTTCCCCAAGCCTCTGGAAGTCTCTCAATAACCATTTGGCATAAAATCTCCCTCCATAAAACAATAACCAAAATCAACTCAATATCAAAATCAACCACAATAATCAATAAGAAGAATCGACGAACAATATATCCATGGGAGACCTTATTTTCACATTTTCTATAACTCATTACTTAACCTCTAACTTCACATAATAGGCCATTCACACAATAATTCACAAATAAATTCAACTATTTAAATCATTGTAAAGGAAACCAACATTCTTAGAAAATCTAATTCATTTATTAACCAAAGATAATCTAATTTATTTAATTAAACCAACTCTACAATTATCCAAAATAAAACATAATATATATTTATATATATACATATATGTATATTGTATAATTAGTAAAATGAAATCGTATCCTATATAACCTCCACCGATATAAAAACATATTGTCAACAAAAGAAAACATAACACATTTAATCCAATAACTCTAACATCATATTCATTTTACCAATTACCCATTAATAAGAAACTGTATAAGTGATAAGTGAGATCGTAAAACTAATATTAACGTAACCTTTCACTTACAACCATAAGAACTAATAGCAATATAAATAAATATCATATTGACAACATTATACAAAATTAAATAAATATGAGTTGGTAACTTAATCAATTATAGTGGATACACATATAGTCAATACTAAATAATAATAACTTGGTAAGTTTCACATATAATACTAATAAATAGCCCACTAGGAGTTAAAAGAAAATAAATATGAGATCCAAATATTATAGCCTTAATATATAGTAAAAGCAACTTCATATTTTCTATAACCATGATGTATATATTATTAATAGAAACAGTTATCAATGTCTTATATCATTTTATAATGGGATAAATTTATACATCTATATATATGTAAAATCAAACGCCGACCATAAAATACACATTCATGGAATTTAGGATAGTTCAAGGCATCCAAATCCAAACATTAACATTTTTATCGAATATAAATCATAAGGCATTGAATATCTATTATATTGTATTCTCCTTGAATATTAAACCTAAGGACTCACGGGTGATGATACTTGTACTGAAAATTATAGTAAGGTTAAAATATCATTTGATAATACTTGCCAACTACTCGTACTAAATCTACAAAATAAACTTTGATAATTTTACATAGCCAAGAATAACTCACATGGTTATACTACATCTGATTTCAAATTATTATCTAATATAACTACTGACTAAATAGAAGTATTTCATTTTAAGTTCACCCCAATTTTCTTTTACCTATCATTTTAATTACACCCACAAATCACAATCAATACCTATGGCAGATTAGTAAGGCGCGGGTATTCATGGAATTGATTTGTTGGAAAGGCTTTAGAATCAGTAAAGCAAACATAATTGATTATATGGTGCTTTGGAGCAAGTATGAGCTTGTTGTTATTGTAAAATGGATGAACATGATTGCTTAGCAAGATGAGGTATGCAAGATATGGAACTATTGGGTCGGTTACATCATTAACATCTTGCTCAACCAGCAAAATGGCTACCAAAGGCAGTGATAGTAATGAGGAAGAGAATTGCTTGCAGGCACGTCCAGTTGTGGTGCGACTCAAATAGTAAGGAGAGTGATGAAAGATAGAGGAATTAAAAATGATACCCTTTAGTGCCCCTCAATTTTCCTTTTTATTTTTGACAAAGACTTGGTTGTGTTTGGAAATTATGATACTGTTTGATGATACTTGGATATTATGATACTTGAATGCACAATTATGATGTTACTTGATGAAACATTTATCACTGGTGTTTATGCTTATATCATGCTTAGTAGATCAGTTTAATTGATTGTGTGGGTTATTATTGATATGAGTATAATGTGATTATTAGATGTATGTTCTTATCATGATTTGATATCTAATTATTGTGTCTTGATGTTTTGGTGAAGGGGAATAATGTTGCATCACTCGCTTGCGAGTGCCCTACGACTCTGTGATTTTCCCTTCACAGTGTGATTGCTTGTTTGTCTATGCACATGTTCGATCATGTGGTTTGCTGCAGGTTGCAGGTACCAGGCATCGACTCCACCTGAATTGCCAGGTTTGAGTGTGCCTTATACCTAATGGAGATAGTTGATTTGGAGATAGCATTGGGTCCCCCAAGTTGAGCCATCATCCTTGAAGAGGATGAGTATCCAGTTGGTCACCTCGTCAATGTTGTCTGTCATTTTCGGTAAGTTAGTTCCATTTTGATTTGGGTTATGTTTTGGTATTGCTATTGTTATGTGGTGATTTAACTTAGATTTGCTTGATAAATGATTTGATTAATTAATGAATTAAATAAATTATTTCGTTTAAATGTAATGATAATAGTTATAAATCTTGTTGATTAAATTATTTAATTAAATTAATAGTCTAAAAGTATTGAGGTAACTAAATACAAGCATAAATATATTTATTGAGAGATGGCTTATAATAAATTAAAAGTGATAAAATATTGTAATATAAAAAATAAAATAGTAATATAAATAAATAATTAAAAAGTGGGTTTTGTTGGAGCATTAAATGAAATTTCCATTTGGGGACTACTGATAACATCCCATTGACCATGCAGCTCCATGCAGCTCAAGTGGTCACAAGTAATTTAATTACTTGCCAAAAAATGAAAAGGAAGGGAATCTTCTACAGTTTTCATTTTTGAAGATAATTTCCTTTTGGTAGACTTTTCATGAATATTAATTTGGAGTCTCAAATTGAGAGGGGAGTTTTTGTTTTGGCTTTTCCCGTGATATTCACCTAGTTCTGGAAACTAATTTTGGGGAATCTTGTCGTGAAATTTTCTCTAGTTCTTGAAAAAAATTCTTAGGGGTTTTGGAAGCTAGGAATTGGGGGTTTTGCAGTGTTGTGGAGATTTAGAAAGAGTAAAAGCTGGAATTGGAAGAGCTCTCCATCAAGGCTTCAGATCTAGCAAGCTTGTAAACCAGGTTCCATTATTACTCCATTTTAATGTTGAATTTGAAATGAATAATGCAAGATTGTGCTATTTGATCAAAACAAATTGTTTGATTTTGAGCTGTGCTTATTCCATAAGTTTTAAGTTGTTTATTGCCCTGTATTATTCCCCAAATTTGATTATCATATTTCTATTACCCTAGTCTTGGTTCAAGTCGTGGTTATTGTATCTGTGAATATATGCATTGAGGAATGGTGGATTTGGTTGCCACAATCTCCATTTCCCTAAGCAATCGATATCTTTATGTTTGAAACCTGTCAATTGTTATCCTTATATTTAAAAACTAATCTTATGTTGACTAAGGTTGTCGCCTCTATTCTAACCACCTATTCTTCTCTTAACTGCAAGATTTCTAGATATAGCCTATCTCAGATATATTAATATCTCTCAAGTTCGTTGGGATTTGGGCTTATGAGTATCAAATATATTTCTCTCTCTATTAGTGTTGTTTATCTTATCTTGTTTGTTGTCTATTCTTGACTTGCACTGCCGCTGCCTTTGTTAGTTTCTCCAGGTTAAGATGAGTTTGATTCAACCAATCTTCAGCCAGATAATACGTATTTTAAATTTTCTCTAATTCGCTCCAAGATTCAAACACATCAAAGTTTTAATTCAAGTAATCAATGAATATATAACCTTGGACTCTGAGTATATTTTACATTGCGTTGGTAATGAATAAACTCACATCCTTTTAGTTGACTGTAAATGAGTTACAAATAGAAAGAAATGTATATGTAGGTTATATCGAATTATAAACATGTAAGAAATATTTGTGGTGTGTATAAGTAATCCTATTCATGGGCATCTATTATATTATGTATATGGCATCACTGTGGTGTATTCCTATCACCCATCCAACACACCAGGGCTATGTTCCATTTCACTGTTAAATGCATAGTAAGTGCATGCAACCGCCACACCCTTAAACTCATTTTCATGCATTGTTCATTGTGATAGAGGATGTGTTTGTAGTGGAATATAATTTCAATTGTTTGGTTGCTGAGGTTTCGTTGTTACTCTGCCCATACTCAATGTTTTGTTTGTTGTGTGTTGCTTTTGAAAATCAACCTCTATATGGTCTATAAATGGATATTATATATATATATAATGGATATGTTGGTATAAATGTTGTTATAAATATTATAGGATTAATGTATTATTTCAATTTATCATTCTGATATCAACATAATATGAATATATATATATAAACATTCAAACATATATATATATAATACACGTTGATGTGTTATGTTTCTTATTAAGTATCTTGCTACTTTTAGAGTATTATAATTAAATAGATGAAACAAAGAAAATGTTGTATAGAAGATGGGTATGTTTGTAATATTTTAACTGAAAGATAGTATTTATGGAAAAGAGTACCCTTAAATTAGATGATTAATTAGTAAATATAAAGTGATTACTTGTAAACCCATATTCTATTATTGTCTTGATTTGCTCGTATGAGGCTAGTGAATGATTATTGATTTGGTAATGATTCGTGGGTTTTGTTCAAATGTTATGACTTCTTGTGAAGTGAATATTAGGAGTCTTCCAGAGGCTAGGGGAAATGTCTTTGATGGAATTCTTGATAATCTTTTGAGATGATGGTTTTGTGTGAAATGAGTATATGTAGGCCATTAGCCTTGCACAGTATATTCACCAATGTGGTTGGAACTTGTAAGTGGGAAGGGTTATGCCTCAACTTGTTGCATTGTTAATGAGTATTTGTGATTGTGCAAATGGCTTTTCTCTTTGATTTTATTGGGGTCTCCTTGTTGTCTGTAGGGGAGTGGCTCTCAATGGGGGTCGATGCACAAAGTGGCACCTGGGTAACCCATATGGGAGTTTCATAAATTAAGTGATAACCCAAAATGAATTAGGGGGTTGGGTAGTAACACACTAATCAAGATAAGTAAATGCCTCACTCATGGCTCAAGTTCTCGTATAGGCTTGAGATGAGTCGAGAAGGCCTGGAATGGCAAGATCAATTGCCTCGTCCTCATGAGAGGTACGTTGATTCTACATAGGTTTGCATGAGGGGTCAGAGATTGGTAGAGGCTACCAGGGTAACCCAGGGTGGGGGTCGGAGCCTAGGAAGATCTACCTGGGTAACCCATGATAAACTATGTGATGACACTCATCCTACGATAACCTAGTATTCCCTTGTCTCTTGTTTCCCTTTGATGTTGTGTGCCTTTGGAAGTAGTGTATTGTTGTTTGATGTTGAACTGTACTTGTTCATTGTTGTCATGTTAGCCCTTGTGTTGTCTTATGTCTTTGACTAATTATGGTGGTGGGACCCTTTTTCTATCTCCTAGCACGGGGGGTGTGCCTTTGGGTTCCACATTGTCGGGTAGAATGTGCCTTGTACTCCATTGGGTTCCCTCACTTGGTTCATGTTCATGGTGACAACTCTTGATTTTGAAGACTTCTGCACTTGTACCAGTTCATGTGGATTATCTTTCATGTATTGTATCATAAAATATTGTAATATGTATTATTCTCCTGGTGTATTCTCCTCACCTATTTGTGAGGAGACATTGTGGTTCAAGATGTAATAATGTAATGGTGTATCATTGCAATTATTGTAAACTCTCTCTTGTAATGATGAATGTAAATGATATTATTGTCAATTTAATGAATATTGATGTTGTTATATTGTTAGTATTAAAATGGATAACTTCATATTATTTGATCTTGTAAATGTGATGATGAAATGGAATTCATATTGTTGTTAAAATTTATTTAATGTAATGGTTTATAGTTTCTTGCTAATTTAGTTAATGGGTATCAAGTAGCATAGTCGCAGACCCTAGAGGGCTTATATTAGAAAACTAGATAATATTTCTCTTGCAAACGTGTGAATGTTGCACTTTCAAAAAAAAAAATTGTTTTAGGTGTTAGTGTGTTGTCCTCTAGGGTTTCATGGCGGGGTGTTACATACCTTGATGTAGTTGGAATGGACACCATAAAATGGTACTCACAACTGGAGGAATTGGTTTAGCGAATGAAAGCAGCAAGGTGTTTCTAGATTTGAGACCTTTACTTAATGTTGTGGGAGAGAAGACAAAAGAATCATTATTCTGCCACCATAATGAAAAGTTAGCAATTTCATTTGGTTTGTTAATCATGGCCCTCGAATGCAATACACAGAAGGGGATTCACATTATATAGCACCAAATATAAATAATGCAAAAGATGAAATCGTACCATACATTATTCACTACAAAAATGGACTCTCCCTGATATGCATGCAAAGCGGCTACCAAAAAAAACATTCTCCCTTATCCAATCGCCATTTAATTATCTCCCAGACTGAAACTTTCTAATACTTGGATTCACACACAAGACTTAAATTATCTGTCATTAGGAAATCATAATCATACTTAGGATGCACAAATTTAGGAGGAGAAATGGTATGGAGTGCAACACTCATGCATATGTTGATCCAGTATTTTAAGAGAGGGAGATTCAGTCTAAGGATTTCAACATAGATAATCTGGTCAGATGAAGGGTTAATTTATCATGACTATTGAGCCTAACCATGATTTATTCTCTTCATAATATATATTGGTATGTTTTTTAGCATTTAACAACGAACAAGATAACTCTGAACCCCATATTGATTTCCAAAAGACAAAGAGTGTTGCAGAATACTGCTATAGGATAACTTGATCAATGTTAAATTTAAAGTAGTGACTTAGTAGACGCATGCAAGGCTAACCTTGAGGATAAGATGTTTCAAAGGAAAATCGATAAGGTTTGCTCCAAGGATGAGGAAACTTTGAAGTTGCAAAAAGAAGAAGCTCTGAGATCTAAGCCACCAAGAGCAGACATCTAAAAACTAAAATTTTATCGACTAAGATTTAGAACATTTTAAATGGAGTATTCTACTCAACGAAACAATAAGGCTATTCCATGACGCTCTAATAATGACAACCTCTTAGATTTTACTGAAAGGGAAAATGATTCATGCAAGTATGAAAAAGGAAAGACATAACTTACGAGCCAAAACATACATCTTCCCCAAGAAATTTGATCTCGCAAAGAATATAATATCTACCAAATATACAAAGACTCACCAAATAAAGTTAGAGAGACTTAACCTCCACTATAGAAAAATAGAAATTTGAGAAAATTTGATCATGCATACACTTGCAACTTTCCTTCAAGCTAATTCGTACTCTCTTGGTCAATTCTCCCCTTTCGTAACTAACATGATACTCTCGTCTTTCCCTAAATTGTGCTACATATGCTATGGATGAAAGTTGATACAAAAACTATGATCTGAGATCTATTGCATAAGATAATCGATGTGGGCAATGTCAAGGTTGTGCCAGGAGTCCCTTGCGGTGACCCACCTAGAAAATCACAACAATCCCATTTTGAAAAACAATCAATCTCAAACAATTCTACAACAGATTATCCTTGCAAACAAAGTTCTCCGTTCGAAAAAAAAATCAATCCCTTTCAAAAATGACAAAAACGTGAAATAAAAAATCAGATAAAATATCTCATAAAATATCAAGTTTCTAGATGACAAGTAGTTTGAAGTCACGCATGTGCTTCAAAAATACTTTTTCTATCTTTTTACTTGTTTTAACTAGTTGTTCATTATCTTCTTCCAATTTCACATTTTATTTTAATATTTTATTTCCTTTTAATATTTTCTCACATTTTAATTTATAATTAAAACTCTACATTAATTATCAATATCTTTATATTTAATTGTCGAGTTACTTTTTAACTTAATGATTTTTTTTAATAAATTAAATATCCAAGAACAACATATATATCAATTTATCAAAATGCTTTATTTAATAATTTATTTAATTTGTCACCAAAACAAACAACATTATAAAACCAACTTAATTCAATCAACCCAACCAAAATTAATCAAACATCATGAAAGGGCGAATCGTGGAGGGGCACTATAGAAGGTCCTCAAAAGGAGGAAATGGATGAAGGGCAGGTGGGCATGTTGCATGGTGGCCGAAGATCGACAAGATTGGAAAAGGTTGCTTCTTCGGATAAAAAAGGCAAAAAGGAGACTGAAATAGAGGAAGAGGAATAGGTGACTATGGAAGAATTTGAACCCCAAATGGAGGAGGAAAGTGAAGGAATGGATTGTGATGACAGTGACTATGAGATGGATGAAGAAGAACTGGAGGAGGATGATGATGAAAAGGAGGAAGAATTTGATGGGGAAGAGGACCTGGAAGTTACTAAGAAGGAGGTTTGTGAACTAGAGGACACTACCTAGGGTTCTACTCTTCCTGAAGACATTCATTTCTTGAAAAGTAGTATCACTTTTCTGCAGGTTCAGGTTGAGGACATGGAAAAAGTGATCATAACTTTGATGAAGGTCATTGATGGATTGATGTGGCGTGCCACGGTTGGTGTGGTGTCTAGTCAATCAAAGATCAAGAAGCAGTTAAAAAAAGGTGGGAAGTAGGAGGGCACGAAGGACCTGACCAATGAAGTTGGCCTGGACTGGAGGGAATTCGTCTCTCAGTGGGTGAAAACTAGGATTTGATAGCTAATGCCAAATAATGGTATTGTTCTTGCTCTGCTTTTTTATTTGGTTTTATGATTATCTTAAAAATTTGGTTCCTTTAGATGATAGTATTAGACTATTACTTTATGTTAGCTATGCTTTGGTTTAGAACTTGTTGGACTATAGTTAATCTTTTATCTGGTCTGCATGCCACGTTTTGGGATAGTATATGATATTCTTATGTTTTTTATTATAACTATAATGATTATGTGGTGAAAATACTGGTAAATTAGCTTGCGAGCCCCAAATGACTACTTTATAGTATTTAGTTTGGGTTTTTTCTTAGTGTGGTTTGTGTTGTTTCCTAGCCTATCTCGTCTTTTGTTACTACGGGATCAAGGCCCTTCTATATAATCAAAAACACATACTAGAATGTAAAAATTTAACAATGTAATTTCAAGCATATTCTCTTCTATGTTCTCTTTGTTCATTTTTTTTATTAAGAACATATGAATAAAATTTTAATACTTTCAAAATAATACTTTTTTAATATTAATATTTATTTAACTTTTAAGTTACATATTAATATTAGTTACAATTTAAATTTTAAGTTACATATTGATTTTTTTTTCTCTATTTATGTATGGTCATTTAAGTGGTTGGTGTGCATAATAAGAACATCATTAAGAGCAGTATGCATTAAAATATTAAAAATGTAATTTATTTAAGGTATTAATGTATTTTTAACTTAAATGCCCATAAAAATTTATATCCTTAATTGAAAATTAATGTTTTATATAAAAATAATTTTTTTTAGAAATATTAAAGGCAACATTGTGATCCCCTCATCCAAACGCCTCTCTGAAGGCACAAATAATGAGGCAAAATTCCAGGTTGTGCTTCTTGGTCTGAAATTATGTAAAGAGATAGGATTGGCAAAGATTGAAATTGAGGGTGATTTTGCCTTGGTCATTAAGACTGTAAGATGTGAAAGCACCCCCAATTGGAAGCTCAGTGGTCTCCTAGCAAAATCATTGGAGCTTATGAAATCCTTCAAAGGCATTCTAATAAATCACACATATAGGGAAGGAAACAAAGAAGCTGATGCCTTGGCCAAAGTAGGTGTTGGTGCAGGATAACTCATTTGGCCCATGTACCGCTGGGCGTACATTGTCTATGCCAGGACGACTAGATTTGGTTCATGGGCCCGCACACTTGGCTTAAGAGAAAGCAATCTTTTAACTCTTCCCGTGGATCATGCGTCAGCAGCCCAACAGGATTTGATGTTCTCATCTCCCGGAGAGGTCAATGGAGGTGGAGGAAATTTGAATGTATTTTGTTGAAGGAATTTGGGATTCTCCCAAGATACCACATGAATTGTTAGGATATCCGGGTGCATCCCCTGTAGTACATTCATTCAATTCCCTCAGGACTCAAACTTATGGAATGTCAAAATTTCATGTGAATTAATGGAAATTTTGCAACATACATGCTAGCTTATACTTGAAAGGACGTTGCAGAGTGGAGTTGGCAGCTAACGTTTAATGCGGTGCCCGCTTTTCTCTCTATTTATGAGGCACTTGAAGGAATCCAAAGGCACAAAAATGGATACTCTGGTGAAAATCTCAAGCTCGAAGAAGGAGGTTGCATTCCACGGTGCAATTTCAGGTAAGAGGTTCAAGAATATATGTCCCAACAAGGAAATTTTGTGCACAAAGGCAGTAAAAATGGTGCTTGGAAGGGCTTATTGTGTCTCCAAGAATCGTATGCGGGCCAATTCAGATATTTCTTCCAGGTTTTTGGCTTCATTGTTGGATTTAGACTTACCTAAGGAAAGATGCCTGCTTATGCTCCGTTCGGTGTTTAAGGGCTCGATTTTGGTGGGCGACATTGACACAGTGGCGACAACCATGCTTGGTGTTGGTCTTGGCCGGATGATGTGAAGTGGATGTTAGACCTGGGTGTGGAAGTAGATTGGCACCCCTTCATTGCAATGGGCATTCGTTGGACACAAATTTCTGAGCAGGTGGTTGGGGTTGGAAGTGGTTGTGGGAATGGAGTGGTGTTACGCTTTCGCAAACCTAGTTGGTTCTGGGTGGTTCTACGATGATCTGTAAGGGAAAAACGTAATAGTTTTTTGTCTGTCTTAAATACATGTGTAAATTGGGCTTTCTCTGATATCTGCTAATGGAGGGCTATACACAATTTTGAATGTAAGGATCCCTACGGGGTAAAGACTATAACAACCTTTTTTGTTAATCAATATATTTTGCAGCTCTGCTGCCATTTCCAATAAAATATATATATATATTTTAGAAATATTCTAATAAAATGTTTAACAATATATTTATATAATATTATTTTATAAATCTAAAATGTACACTTATAAAATCATTATATTAACATTTACTTAATTTTAATAATTAATATTAATATCTCATATATGATTATATAATTTTTTTTAATATGTTTTAGTTTATATTTTGATTTTTAAGATATTACTAATAATAGTTTTTACTTTATAAAAATATATATTTAAGAAATATTTATATTTTTAATCATATTATTAAATACCAAATACATTTATTTATTTATTTGAGCTAAATATATATTTTAAATTGAAAAATGATTTTTTTATATTAAAATTATTTTAATGATAATTAATCAAAAATATTTTAAAAAATCCTTTATTAAATGTTTAATAATATATTTAGATAGTATTCATTAAGCTAGATATGGCTAAGGCATATGACAAAGTTCAGTGGTCCTTCCTGTGGAAGGTTCTTGGGGCATTTGGCTTCGAGGAAGAGTGGATTCAATGGGTAATGAGTTGTGTCACTTCGGTTTCCTTTTCTATGCTCATTAATGGTGAGCATTCTGAGCTTTTTGGGGCTTCTTGGGGCTTCTTGGGGCTTGCGCCAGGGCGACCCCCTCTCTCCTTACTTGTTTCTTCTTCTTGTCGAAGGCCTGGGACGGTTGATGAGAAGGAATGTGGAGTTGGGTCTCATTTAGGGGTGCAATTTGGGAGGTGGATTTCCCTCGCAATCACATTTGCAGTTTGTTGATGACACTGCTTTGATGGGTATGGCTACTACTAGGGAAGCTGTTAATTTGCGCAGAGTGTTGGATGTGTACCTTGTTGCCTTTGGACATTTGATTAATGAAGATAAGTTATCCATATTCTTCTTCAATACCCCTAATCCCATTCAGAGGAGGATTGCTCATATTTTGAGATTTCAGATAGGGGTTCTCCCTTTGACTTGGGAATTCCTATTTCGGCTAGGAGGTTACCCAAGGACTCTTGGCAGCTCATCCTGGACAAGTTCCATGTGAAAGTTAACCACTAGACCCACAAATGGTTGTCTTTTGTGGGTCATGTTCAGTTGCTCAAGTCGGTGGTGCAAGCCCTCCCCATTTACAGGTGCATGGTTCTGGTGGCTCCATTGGGTTTTGTTAAAGAATTTGATTCTTTAGCAAGACAATTTTTATGGGCTAGTAGTTTACTATATTCTAAATGGAGCCTTGTCAGATGGGATATTGTTTGTAGCCCGAAGCAGTTTGGTGGTCTTGGGTTGAGACAGTAATCTTTGTCTGGGGAGGCATTGGCGGCAAAATTGTATTGGCGATGGTGTGTGGAGCAGGATCAAATTTGGGCCAGAATTTTATCTCAAAAGTGTCTCTTGGGGATCCTGCAGGTGGATGTTCCTAGATATCCCCTTGAGGGGAGAGGTTCGGTGATATGGAGTATGCTCAAGAGAGGGGTTGTGCTTGTCAAGGAGGGTTTATTTTGGATTTGTAAAAAGGGGACGAAGGCTCATTTCTAGTCTGACTCTTGGGATGGATTTCCTCCTATTGTCACTCAGTTTCCTAATCTGTTGAATTTGTGCTAGAGGTTCCTCGAGGCAGGTTGGTCAAGGGTGAGTGACTTTAAGGATATCTCTTCTCATGAGCAGCTGACGGTGGCAAGATGGAAGAATCTTGGTGAGTGGCCTATTGTGGGTATGGATGAGGAGTGTGCTGAGCTTCATAGTATCTTGTCTAGTAGACGTTGTAGTTACCTTCAGGATGGAGATATTCTTTCTTGGGCTCCTAATCCTAAGGGTGTCTACACAACTGCTTCTGGGTATCAAGTGGTTTTATCTCATAGGATTGGAGGGGTGGAGGTTCATTGGTGGAAGAAAGTGTGGAACAAGCTCTCTTGTCCAAAGTGCAATTGCTCTATATGGACTTTGGCTTGGAATAGGTGCTTGACTTGGGATAATATTCAGAAGCGAGGATTCCAGGGCCCTTCTTTATGTGTCTTGTGTGGGGTTGCTGAGGAAGATTCGATTCATTTATTTTTCAGGTGCCCCTTTGCTTTGCGGCTTTGGCATTTTTTGTGGGAAGTTTGGAAAAGTCCTTGTGTTCATGCTTCCTCCCTAGTGGATTTTTGGAGTAGTTTGGGTAGGCCCCCTTCTATGGTCTCATTCTTGTAGGATGTGTGGTATGGTGGACCTACTTTCAATCTCTGGCAGGTTTGGTTGGAACGAAATCACAAAATATTTCATGGTGAAAAGATGTTGTTCCAGCAAGTTTGGCACAAAATTGTAGGCATGATTCATGAGACGATGGAGGTTAAGTGTGAGGTGAAGTTTCCTTTGGGGAAAGGGGATTCTGAGGTGGTTGATAGACTAGGAATTATCTATGTGTGTCAGGAGAGGAAGGCAAGTGATTTAGAAGGTTCAACGGGTGGGTAGATGGCTGCCCCCTCAGGTTGGCTTTCTGAAGATCAATACTGATGGGTCATCAAGGGGCAATCCTGGGCCTGTTGGGATTGGGTGGATTGGAAGGGATTTTTCAGGATCAGTGGTTTTCTTCTTTTCTGTTCATAAAGGGTTGCAGACTATCAACCTTATGGAAGATTTAGCAATCCTTTACGCTCTTGAGCGAGCTTATGCTTTGGGGTGGCGCAAGGTTGTATGTGAATCTGATTCACAGGTCTTGATTAACCTGCTTAATAAACAGAAGGTGTCTGATGTTAGTTGGCAGCTGGCTACAATGGTACAATAGATTTTGCAGGTTAGCTCTTTGATGGAGGTGGTTTCTTTTGTCCATATTCTACGGGGGTGGAATAGGGTTGCAGATTGTTTGGCTAAATGGGCTATTGAGCGTGTAGATGGTTGGCGGATTGATGCATGGGAACAGTTGTCCCACGAGTCTCGTCAGGACTTGATGAAGATTCTTGCTGAGGAGGGGGATGATAATGGTGAAGGATGATGTGGTTTCTTGTTTTGGTTGGATGCTTGTTGTGGATTCCTGGGGCTTTGGCCCTTTATTTTATGTAATGCTCTGGTTTGAGTTTCAATAAAGTTTTTACCCCTTTTTATTAAATATATATATATATATATATATATATATTTAGATAGTATTACTTTACATATCTAAAATATACAGTTATAAAATTAATATAATTTATATTTATAATAATATTGTTAATACATAAATTAAAAAATAAAATAATTTAATTTTGAATTTATGTATTAACAATATTACTATAAATATAAATTATATTACTTGAATGACATGAGGGTAAGTGTTGTTGGTTTTGATTTCATGGGAGAGTTGTATGAAGAAGATGTTGATTTTAAAGAAGCTTGGGCAACTTGTAAAAGTCCAATGGGAGTGGACAAAACCCCATGGTTGGAGTATTTTATTCAAGAGAATTTTTTTTTAAAGGAAAGAGATTATGTATACCTCAAGATTCCATGAGGGAAAATTTGTTGACAAAAAAACTTAGTGGAGGTTTGGGTGGACATTTTGAAGTGGAAAAAACATTGGCACAGTTGAATGAGAGTTATTATTGGCCTAGAATGGATGCAAATGTAAAAAGAATGGTGTAAGGGTGCAAAGTATGTCAATATGCTTGAAAGGAGTAAGACAAAACATCGAATTGTACCAGCCATTGCCAATACCGGAGAGACCATGGGAATGCATTGGCATGGATTTTGTTTTTGGTTTTCCATGAAAACAAAGAGGTAATGATTCAATTTTTGTTGTAATGGATAGATTCTCAAAAATGACTCATTTATACCATATAAAAAGTGTAGTGATACTTGCCATATAGCTAATTTGTTTTTCAAAGAAATAGTTTGGTTACATGTATTGCCAAGAAGTATTATTTCAGACTAAGACACAAAATTTTTTGGTCATCTTTGGCGTACTTTGTGGAAGAAAATGGGAACACAATTAGGTTTTGGCTTAGCCTGCCATCCTCAAATGGATGGTCAAACTGAAGTTGTGAATCGAAGTTTGGGTAATTTGTTGAGGTGCTTGGTTGGGGATTGACATAGGCACAAGCTGAGTTTGCTTATAATAATTCAGTTAATTGAAGTGCAGGAAAGAGTCCATTCCAAATTGTGTATGGGTACAATCCCAAGGGTATAGATGAGTTGAGAGATAGTGCAGATTTGAATAGACAAAGTGTTGTAGCAGAATTTCTTTTTGAGTACATACATGATTTGCATAAAGAGGTGAAGGAGAAATTAGAGAAAAGTGCTAATAAATACAAATAAAATGTTGATGAACATAGAAGAGTGCAAGAATTTCAGATTGGTGACTTGGTGATGGGACATTTAAGGAAGGAAAGGTTCCTAGACGGAACATACAATAAATTAAAATGGAAGAAGATTGGCCTGTGCAAGGTTTTGCGGAATTTCTCATCAAATACATATGAAAGTTTCTAAAGCCTTTTCACAAATCCATTTTGGGTATATAAATGTAAAGCAAACAATATAAATTGAATAATAATAAAAAATAACAAGAAACATCTAAATTTAAAATAATTAGTTCATTTTACCTAAATCTTTTCTTCCAAGGGTCTTCAGGTACATTCCTCACTTTTTCCTTAACCAGTATCTCCCAATCACAATGAGTAACCTTTCTTTTAATAACATATTCAACATGATCAATCTTCTTACTGATGTACCCATTTAAAAGACACATTTTCTTCTTGAATCCTTTCCTCTTAATAGCATCCCAATTCTCCTGAGCTTCTCGAACTGTTGCCAAACAATACCCATTCGACATTAAGGAAATCTTACCAATTGTCCTTAAAGAATGGATAACAGTTCTTGATTTCTTGAGCTTTAACTTGGTCTCCATACTCTCTATTACAGAATCTTCAGAACATTCTGACACCCACAATTGATGAAATTTCAATCAATTGATTAAAAGAACAAATCAGTGCACCAATATCCCTCCACAACCAATTGATTAAAAGAACAAATCAGTGCAACAATATCCCTCCACACCCACAACTAGTTTTACCTAAAACATACCAATTGTTGCTTTCTTGAACTTTAAATTTAGCTAAACTTTCTTGAACCTTAAATTTAGCTAAAATTTAATTGTTGCACATAATTCTATTTGTATTTTTTCTATGATTATATTATAAATTATAAACTAGTATATATATCTTAAATATAATCTATATAAGATACGTGGATATATTATGTATTTTTTATTTTGTTTCAAAAATATGTTTATTTTTTGTGTTTTGGTTAAGTAAGATTATATTATATTATTATTACATTATTAAAATGGTACTTTTTAAAATGATTTTTTTGTTTATTTTAAAATATATCTTATTAGTATATCATTATTATATTATGTTTTTTTCTTTTGTTTCTTTTTTTATTCTAAAATATTTTTTTTTGTTTCTAAAATGTGTTTTTTTCTGTGATGGATTGTGCTAACCTCCTATAGACATCGTGTTGCCATTGTAGGGTTATGTCTATCGACGTAACTATCAATGTAATTAAGTAAGTATTATAAATATGAGCAATTTTATTATGCCAAGAGCGTAACCCTACAATGGCAACATGGGCTCCTATAGGAGGTCAGTACATCCATCACAAAAAATACAAAAAAGCCAAAATTTTAGGAATCTTAAAAAAATGAAATTTTCATAAAAATTCTTTTCTAAAAATCATATAAAGATAAACCATTTAAATATAGTAATTTAATTAATTTAGATATATAGTTAGATTAATATTATTATAACATTATTAAAAGCTTTAAATTAGAAAAAACTTTAGATATATTTCTAAAAAAATAAAATTGAAAATCAAAAAGTAATAATCTTAAAACTAACTAAAATAAAAAATTAATCAGTAATAATAGCAAAATATTAATTATTTAAAAAAATTAAATCATTTAAGTATTAATTATTTTAGAAAAAATCAAAATAAATCTAATATGATTTTAATAAAAGTAGATTAGAACAAGATATATAATAAAGATATAAAAGCCCTATGTTATATATAATCAATGTTATATTATAATCACAAGCAAAAAGAAAAATAATATCTCCTATATTATATAGATTATATATATAAGATATATATGCTACTTATACACTAATTTCATTAAAAAATTATATCACAAAATTAAAACAAATTAATTGATAAATCTTATTTATTTATAATATATAATTTATATTTTACTCTTCTTGTTAAAAACATGAATGTCTTTAAAAACTATTCAAAAATAAAATATATGGAACCATTTTCTAACAAATAATATTTTCATAATAAAACAGAGAGTAAAATTTTATTTATGAATTACATTTTAGAATTTGCTTTTTTACCCTTAAAAATAATTTTTTTAAAGTATTATTTTGAAAGTATTAAAATTCTATTCATATGTTGTTAATTAAAAAAAGTGTTAAGAAAACTATTAAAAAAATTTATGTTGGAAGTATTAAAATTTTATTCAAATGTTATATTTTAGATGAGTCATCTCTAAAATATTAAAATGCACAAACTTATTTCATTAGATGACTTTATTTTTTGTTTTTGTCTTGATTGTCACTTAATTTCTTCCTAAAATTATTGTTTCACCTTTTCCTTATGTACCTTTTTCCTCAATTCGTAATTATGCAAAGGCGTAGATATATACATTTAAAAATTCTTGTGTGTTTGACCTAGAGGTGCTAAAATGGTTCTGAATGAGGAGAACTACAGCCTTGCATGATGATAAAAATAAGATTTCTAAATATAGAATTTATATGTTATTTTTAGAAATCCTATTTTTATCATTATGCAAGGTTGTAGGGAGAAATTACTAAATATTCTAAATTTTTTTAGTTTGTTGTGCCAAACATCCAAAATCTTATACTACAATTAATAATTTGGTTTCCTTTAACATTACACGATGGGAGCAATGACGAGGGGAGCAACAATGAGGACGGGAGGAGGCGGATTCAAATCCATAGACAATGCAGACGATGGTAGTGACAACGAGGGGAGCAACAATGAGGATGGGAGGAGGCGGATTCAAATCCATAGACAATGCAGACGATGGTAATGACAACGAGGGGTACCTAGATGGAGCTGTTGGCAGTGGAAAGGTTGGCATTTCTAATGGAAGTTCTTTGGCGGTCATGTGTTGTGTGGAGGCTGTGTCTAGTGCCTGGATCTCCAGGTTTGATGGCTTTTCTTTCCTGGGGTGTAGTTGCCTTATGGGGAGGCTGTAGTGGCTTTACTTTTTTCTGTTGGACTTTGTTGTTTTTGAGACAGATGGTGGTGCGGTTTTGTTGGTGGTGTTGGTTGTCTGCCTTTTGGTGGAGCAGTTTCCTGTTGTTGCGGTTGTGGGTGATGGTTTTGGCTACGTGCTTCTTCTCGGGAGGAGCCTTCTTTTGGTTGGGCCCTGCTTTGTTGGGTCCCCTTCTCTGGGGTTTTCTTTTGTTGTGGTTTTGGCTTTGGGCTTCTGGGGCTTCTTGGTGTTGGGTGTGGATTTTGGGTGGATTGGGATGGGGATGTTTGTGGTATGAGTTTGCATTCACTCAGACCTTGTAGGGTCGGATGGTGTTCTTCATGGTTTTGCTATCCTACCCCTCTCTCTATTTTTTGGTTTCCCAAGCCTGGATCTGCTCTTTGGATGCCCTTGTGGCTTGCTTGTGGTTTTCTTGGTGTTGGGTGTGGTGTGTGGGTGGATTGTGATGGGGTTGTTTGTGGTTGGAGTTTTCATTCTTTTAGACCTTGTAGGGTCATATGGTGTGCTTCATGGTTTTGCACTCTTGCCCTTCACCCTATTCTCTGGTCCCCCATAATATTGATAATAATATAATATTGAACCTAGCTCTAACCCCAACTACAAAATTAAATAGGTATCCTTAATCCCTAATGGTATTTCAAAGTTTTTAAGAAATAAATAAAATAAGTCTCCAAAATGATATATTTGGGCGTATATTATATTGATTAATATTTAAGATATATATACTAGTTTAACATTGTAGATAATAGTGCTTCATTGTGAGCTGTTTTTATTTTTGTTTTTCAATATTAGAATTAAATGTGCTTTTCTTTAATATAATATTGTAGATGCAATTTTCTTTGGGAGCATTGTTATGTGCTTTTTTAAAATAAAAATATTTTAAATTTTTTTTAATCAATTGTAATAAAAGGTAAAATAGAGGTTTTTGAAAGGGTTTTTTAATCAAGTGTCAGAATGGCGATACTTTGTCGTTCATTATTAGCCTCGTCCTGTCATTCTCGTTGCTCAAGATTTTGAATCTTCTCCATAATTAGGTAAATAGTAATAGGTAATGTGTAACTTTTTCTTTAAAGGCATGTAAAAGAATCAAGAATATCCAAATTTACCAAAATTGAAATTGAGGGTTTGAATGCTATGATTTATCATTTATCAATCATCTGAACTTACAAGATTTGACATTGAACAATAAATCCTACATTTCAGAATGAAAAATATGCGGACGATTCATCCAGATACTCTTACTGGCACCAATTCAATGAAAATTTCAACAAATTTCAACAAATACCGAGCTATGGTAGTAATGGAGAGGTGGAAGATAAAGTTTTTCACACACTTTTATTCAACATCTTTTTAACCATTCCAAAAACTTATTCTTTTCAATTATCTGTGTTTTTTTCTTATTTTTCCTAAACCTACCCATGGACAATTAAGGAAAACCTACAGAACACCCATGTAACAATTAGTGTTTATCCAAAGATTGCACAAAAAGGAAGAACTGAATGATAGAATTCTACAACTGTGAAAACAGTTAAAGTACTAATAAATAGATTAAAAACATAAGAATTTAAAATTAAAAAAAATGCAATCATGGCTTTCCTACCTTAAAGTTATGAGAAGTTTTAGTTTAAGAAAATCAAATTCTTTTCCCAAAACTTTGATTTAAAATAATGACCACTTTCTAAAATGGATGAATACCTAGGATATTAGCCTCATGGATGTTAGCCTTATGACATTATGACTAACTGGGATAAGCTCTGATTCTACATAAATTTCTCATCCCATAATAGCAAAAGTTTTTCAATAGAAGATAGTGGAGATAACAGTTGAATACAATACCTAATTATTATAGGCCAACATGATTTTGTACAAAAATAAATTCATAGACGTCTTTAGTTACTAGAAATTACGAAATCCAATAAAAAGTGATCAAAATAATTTACCAATTCTACTAAGTAAGCTATTCACATTCTCATTAAACTTTATTAAAGATAAGTAATAAACAAGAATGAACCTATATCTACCATACTGTATTCATAGCTAATTTTACTTGGAAATATAAATAACTTATTTTAAAATAACACAACATCAAGGATATTTACATATTATATAAAGCATGAATTACATAAGTGAATACATTACATCATTTAACAAGTATATCTCATTAGTAATTACTCAAGGTTGTACATAAAAAATATACCCAATACAAGGACAGTAACATATCTTACAAAATTAAGAAAGTACAAGTATACATCTGGAGACATATAACTCTAGATCAAGTTGTCTCAGCAAAACACTGCACTGAAATACATTTAAAATAAACCCAACCATAGCACATTCCACCCGACCATATTTAAGTAATAAAAAGGGTCCCTGACCAAGAACATCCAAAAAAATAATAAATAAAAAGCAGAAAGCTAAAAACATAAAGAGTTACAAAATAAATAGACCACTTCCAAGGTTAGCAAAAAATCAACCAATAAATAAAGGAATCCTACATGGGTTATCCTATGCCTATCTCTAGGCGCTATATCTATGGTTATCCTGATAGCCTCTCTAGGCGCCGACCTGATAGGGTGACTTGTGTGGAACCGTTAACCTCTCATGGAGATGAGGCAACGATCTTGCCAACCACGGTCTTCTCAGCCCACCTTTAGTCTGCGAGAGCACTAATAGGTGGATGAGGTATCCACAATTATCTTGTTAATTTTTAACTACCCACCCTCTAATCAATTAATTAAATTATCACTTATTACTCAAACTCTAACGTGGGTTATCCTGATAGCCCCTTTGTGCGCCAATGCCCACGTAGAGCCACTCTCCCTAGAACCCAAAACATAACAACAAATTTCAAGGGGTTATACCCAAAAATACTCTAAAACACAAAATAGAACAACCGTGAGGCAAAACCATCTCACCAAAAGTCATATGAATCAACTCCCATAAGAAGAACGGTACAACCCAAATAAATAAACTCAAAATCACAACAAAAGTCAAAATAGAGACAAATATCAAATTAAAAGGTCACAAAATAAACCACCATTTTCCCATACCTCTGGAAGTCCCTAACAAGCATCTTAAGCTCTCTTCAGGAGATTATGCTAACATAAGGGTTTTCCCACAAGACTAAAACCCAATCAAGCAAACATCATACTTGACTCAACAATAGTGTGACAACACAATTTTGTTAAAGAAAATAAATAATTGATTCACCCATAAACATTCATTTTGATTTAATAAATAATGCTTATTTCCAATTAAACTAATCACCTCATAAAAACAACTTGCTATATAATCCATCTTCCAACTTAAATCACAACATCAACATATATATAAAATATATTTTCGTATATATATATATATATATATATATATACATATATATATGAGTGTGTATACACACACGATTACGTATATATATATAAACAAAATCTTACAATATAAATAACATAAAATTTAAGGCCAAACACACAAGAATTTTTAAATGTATACATTAATTTTCAAATCAATTTAGCATCTTACTTAGAGATGGTTAATTGCTTGACAAATTTCAAATCTTTCAGTTATCTCTCCTTTATATCAAAAGGTTGTTATATTGGTGAATGTGTTCTAATATTTTAGCAACCAAGACAATGAAATTTTTTGGTGGCAATGACAATGAAAGTGGAATAGTTTTGGTAACCAGTGCAATGAAATTTTAGAGTCCATGATATGTGAAGGATGAATAATTTTAGTAAACAATGTAATGAATTTGTAGGATGAATAATTTTAGCATATATTATTTTAGTAATATATATAAAATATGTTGAGAGATATTCTTTTTGAGGCATCTATTTTGTATATTTTAATTATATTAATTTAGTAACTTACTTTTGTATTCAATAGTAAATTTAGTAAAGTTCTTTCGTAGTTAATTTTCTAAATTTTAGGATTTTTTTTATGAGTAGTAATTTTTACATTTTTTTTAACATCTTATCCTTATAAATAAATATTATTTTTAGTAGATAAGATTACTTTTATATATATATATATATATATATATATATATATATATATGTTTTTTATTAACGATAAATAAGTTTTGAAGGGTACCTGAAACCCTAAACAAAAAAGACAGTGGCAGTAAAGATAAGACATTTAACTGCCCACCCAAAAGCAACAAAAAATCAGTTGATTAACAGACCATCAGTAGACTAAAACAACAAACACAAAAAATAGAAAGACACACCACATGACCATTAGAGCAGTTCTTTAAGCATTTTGCCGCATCCATATCCTTAGACGCCAGCTTGTCATGCATCTCCATGATTTCCTCAACATCACAAGCATGGTATTTTTTACCTTTGTTTGTTTTGCTCTGAGTACACACACTCAGTCCAACATTCAAATCGGTAGTATGCATTTCCATCCCAGCACCCTCCCCATGTTATATAAAATGTTTAAAATATATATAAAAATTGTTATAAATATATATAAATAAAATGTTAAGAATATCTTTTTTTAAATATCTAGAATACTTTTTAGTTTTAAATATGTTAATTTAGAAACTTACTTTTATGAGAAATCGTAAATTTAGATTAAATTTTATAGAAAAATAAATTAAGTATAAAAATGTGCCTAAATCTTACATTGACATAAATACATAACAATTCAAAATTTTCAACAGATTTGTGGGTTCTGTACCACGAGTTTAGTTGTCACATCTTCACAAACTCTATTTTTTTGGTACTAAATGTTTTATATTTAAACATAATTTGGATTAAGGAAAGAATTCTAAGATGGAATAATAGCTTTTTTTATTAGTTTAGAATCTTTTCAAAAATGGAATATAGTTCTTTCTATTTTATTAATATATATGATTTATAATATTTAATATAAAAATATATATTAACTCAAAAATAATTCAAAATAGAATATAGTCGTTTTCTAAAATTTTAGAATATTTTTAACAAGATTTTTTTTAATATGAATTAGAAACTTTTTATTAATTGTAATAGTAAATTTAAGATTTTTGCATTTATTACTAATTATCATTGCTTTCTAATTTTACATTTATTTTTAATATATAAGATATCCATATGTAATATGACTAATACCATAACAATATAATTTTCTTTTTTTTCAATATAGAGTATTGATTTCAAGATACAGTATTTGTATTGGTGGCTAACGAGCTTTCAAATTTTTTCAAGATACAACATTTGAAAATTGAAAATCCAAAAATATTAGAAAACTCAAAAGACCTAAAAAACCTCAAAACATTCAGAAAATCCTAAACAACCTCAAAAAATCAAAAAAATAAACATCCACATAAACTTTAAAAAGACCAAAAATAGCCTCAAAACATCTTCAAAAAACCAAAAACATTAAAATCTTCCAAAAAATACAAAACCACCCATCCCATTTCTCTTTCACCCACAATAAACTTTCACCCATAATAAATCAATTGTCACCTTCAACCTTTGGAGAAACAAGTAGAAAGCAAACATAGCAAGTTGTAAAGTGTGAACCTAAAAGTCAAAATCTAAAGTCTAAATCATAGGTAAATGCGTTAGTAAAGTTTGTGGCAACAACTCATCTTAGCATCATCATTCTAACATCAAACAACCCTCTGATCCACATGTCCTAGGATGTATCCTTCCTACGATGGACATCAGTATCAAATATCACTTTAGCTAAACTTAAACTAGGTAAGAGCCATATACAACACTGACTGTTTGTCTTTGATCTTTTCTTATGATTTATCTTAATGATCCATTCTGAGGACCTCTCAATGATGTCTATCTAAAATGATTTAGAGAGAAAGTAATGGGGCATCAATCATTATCTTTCGTTTGTTGCTTGTGAGTACTCTTGTAAAATAATATTGGTGCATACTTGCTTAGTTGTATGTAGGAAGGTCGTTTAGGGTATGTTGTTGACTATTGCATATGTTTTGGTCCAATATATTTTAAGCTTCTAAATTACATTCCAATGAGGTTTCAGCTTGAAAAATGAGGTGTTTTTCTAGCTTAATACTGTAAAACTTTAATATTACTGATCTAAGTAAGTCTTTTCTTTGTTACATATATTCTTTGTGGGTGATTATCTTGATTAATTCATTTTACTATTGTAGAATGTAGAGAGAAGTTGATAGAAGAACTAGACAGGATATTAGAAAGATTACACAAGATGTACCGTGGAGAAACCCTTTCGAAAACTCCACCAAGAATTATTCTATTATTCAATCTTTGAATTACAATAGCTCCAATTCTTGCTTGAGAATGCTTCTTCTGTCTTTACCAATCTTCTTCACACCTGCAATAACAATTATGACAACTCTATTCAACTTGAATGAGATATAGAGACAATATGCAACCTTGTAATAATCAAATGGTGATAATTACAATGCATAAGCTCAAGCCCTTGAAAAGGTATGCCATATTCCTTCAAGTTGAGTTATTCAGTGAAGACTAAAGCTTACAACATGTGCTTCATGCATTTGAGTGTCCCAAACTGAAGCTACAACTTCTCCTTCACTTCGGTGATAATTCCAAAGCTCTTCCTCAAAGTTGGCGCCCTTAAGTAAAGCTACTTAACTGAGCCTTGAAATATCTTATCATGCATGAGAGGTAATTCCAATAAAGCATCTTGGGTGCCCAAGTTGGCTTCAAGTGCTTTATAGTTAACTGAAACATTTACTCAACACATTCCCAAAGAATGGTCATCCCTTGTTAACTAGAGGTAGTCCCTCAAGCATTCCGTCATACAACTCAATGTTATTAGCCATGCATTACAAGTTAACTGGGCTGGCACATGCAACTCAAAATAACCAACATGCATGCAAATATGCACTTGCATGCAACCGAAGATAACTCAACCAACTCAAACTAAACTAAACCGAACTAAACTCAACTAAACCGACTCTCGAACTAAACTGAACAATCGAACTAAACTAAACCGACTAATCAACTTAAACTTCAAGCATGCAAACATCAAATCCTAACTCCTAGGATCTTTACATGCATTTAGAAGTGTTAACTCTTACTCCGAATAGTTAACTAAACACAAGGTGAGTTCACCTTACCATGTGTGCACCCACATGCTCCTATTATTTAGGAATAACTACAAATGTCAATTTCATGATTTATTTCATCCAAATAATTAATCTCATCCTAATATTAGTGTTGTTGAACACATTCCAAGAATCTAGGAGATACATGAAATAATTAATGTTTAGTATTTGCAATTAAATGGCATCCTATTTCCAACAGCTTACGATGTCAAGATGTGAACATGAACTATCCTATTTGTTTGTTGAATCAAAGTCCATTACATTAGATAAAACGTCATCATGTTTATTAATACCTTAATGCATTGTGTCTATGTGTTATATCAAAAATAAGGAACGACGAAAAAATCCCAATCCCGAAGTGTGAATGCCTCATCCTACATTTTGCATTGTCTCGTGACCATCTCTAATAAAGTCTTGATGGATCATGGACTTTTTGGATCTTTTGAAGTAGTCATCGAAATTAATGGTCATTCTTTCTTTATTCTTCGATCTTCTTTCTGCGCTAGCCCTAGTATCATGACAATCAACAAAACATCATCAATGCATCCGCCCTGAATCCACAAACCATCAACATACATGCATCTCATAATCATAGCACATCATACATTTTGCATAATTATTTGAGTTGTGATGAATAATAGAGATTTGTTATTCTAAGAATCTTAAATCATTGTATTATCATAAACATTTGCATCCATACACCCCCATGCATACGTCGTCATCATAAAAATGCATAGAAAATACAAAAAAGAAATGCATCCACATCATTTGCATATGTAACATCTACATATCATAATCACCCATCCATATCATCTGTGAAAAGATAATGAAAAAGAACATAACATTGCATCCATCCATATCAAGATCATCACATATCATATAAGCATAAATAAAAGGCATCCATAGATAACATTTGCATATATATCATATCCATCATAAGCATGAAATAAGTGAACACATCATATCATGAATCATCTGTATCTGTATCATATATATATATATATATATATATATATATATAAATATGAATGTCATGGTAAAAAATCTAGATCAGTGTATGTATATCAATGATAAGTACAATATCCATGAGGCTATCAAAAAGGATCCCATGGATGTATATCTATGATAAAGAATGGGGAAAAATCAAAAAGTGTCTATACATAATCAACTAGCCTTAGTGATTGCTACCCTCTCCAGCCTGCCTGTAGGCTAATCCTCTGCTCGTGGCCATGCATCACTTCGTTGTGAAAAATCAAGTTGTCTCAAAGCTGTTGGTACATCACGATGATAATGCTTCCTATAATATGCAACCTCTATCACTGCCTCTCAGTATAATCATGCTGAAACTGTCCGACCATGAGTGGACGCCATAATGGTCTCAATTTGTTGATGTTGAGCAACCTCTTGGTCTCTCTCTCTCTCGTCACAACCTGTACTTGTTGTAATGCCTGATCTCTCTCAATTGTAACCGCAACCACCTACTGCCAAGCTTGGTCTTGCTCAACAGTGATAACCAAAACCTGTTGGCGGGCCTGATCCCGCTCACCAGTCAATGTCTACACCTGCTAGTGTATCTGCACATCCTGAGCATCTAGTGGTGGTGGTGGTCCTGGATGAGGTTATACTTGAGGCTGTACCATTGGTGGGACCCCCAAAACCTTTCCATCATGGCCATCTTGGCCCCTGCCTCTCCCTACTCCTCTACCTCTGGGTTTCCCTCTAAGAGGAACACCCACTGAATCTGTCAATCGTCAAGGAGGAACGAACTAGGCATCATATGCAGGCGTAGTCTAAGCTACCGCCTGTCCCTAATCATAAACCCAAGGCTAGGCCACTAATTGCCTGAAGCTCTCTACTAGCTTAGGAGCTAGAATAGTTGGTCCCCATGTGGGAACCTCTTGTGTCGATCTCACAAAAATGGCCCTATATCCATCATTTGGCCTGTCCTGCACATCTTTGAACTATCAGGCTACCCTGTCTGGTAGACATCTCTCAATAATATGGTGCTCTCGACCCTGCATGTATTGGGTCTACCTGGAAAAATATAGCTACTAAATATCGTCGAACCATGGCGGCATCTATAGCCATGGATGCCAACGGAAGACTGTCATATCATCTATCACTCGTCTCTAATACAGGAGCCTAATCTGTCCAGTGTGCCTTAGGGTAATGGCACCTCTATATCTCCAAATGACAAGATCATTTGGCTCCACATCCGCCATCTAAACAATTGGCCGCAGCACGATAATGTGCTCCCATGCCAAATATGCAGCAGAGTCACCCTTGCACCAATGTATCTCTCGTCGCAATAAACAAAATCATGCAACTCAGATATAAGGAAGCTAGCATCACGGGCCCCCATGTAAAAAGTGTTTTGTACAACATTTGATGCCATGCCAAGCCCCATATTGGGTTGATTCCTCTACTACGTCTAATAGGAGCCACCAAACCTGAAATGATGGTTGTGAC
Organism: Sequoia sempervirens; assembly: GCA_007258455.2. Classification (NCBI taxonomy): domain Eukaryota; kingdom Viridiplantae; phylum Streptophyta; class Pinopsida; order Cupressales; family Cupressaceae; genus Sequoia; species Sequoia sempervirens. The sequence goes on from VDFB02271358.1 coordinate 960,930,709, forward strand.
AATCAATCTGAAGGTCGACACATGACCTCTATATGGCTCGAGGTCGATCTGTGATGTCACTAAAGCAATTTGATCCATCTCCATAACCTCAAGGTAGGCATCAAACCCGACATCAGTGTCATAGATCACATGATCTCCATGAATCGACAAATGAAGAATCCGCCCAACATCCTCCAGAGTCACCGTCGCCTCGCCTGTGAGAAGATGGAATGACGAGGTCTTGTTGTGCCATCTCTCGCATAGGGTGGTCATTATCGCTAGATGTGTCCTAATCACAGGGGCATATGCAATATACCAAAGGTCGATCTCTCCTAGGTGCTCCTGGCATAACTCTAACAAATTGCCTAATCTCTCCAGAATGGTGGGCCTATGCTCCCGTGACATTAGTGGTGGGAAGACCTCTTGCACCCACGAAGCACACGATGTCAAGAAATCGAGGAAATATGACTCAATTTGAAATTTACAGCTCATAAACCACAAAAGCGTCACTATATTTAAATTTCAAATTGCAACACTCAAAGCATTTAAAATTACAAATAGAAGAAAGTGTCGCCAAATAAGCTGGCATCGTGATTTAACCTTTGGAAAACCCTAACCCTAATTTCTAAATCGGCAAGTGCATTGCCAAACAAGCATACGTCACCATTTAAAATTAGAAACCCTAATTTTAAATCATGAATAGCGTCACCATATAAATATGCATCGCTATAATTCGTTTGGATGTTGCCGATTTCAATTTGGGCATCGCTATATAGTGACGCTGCCAAAGATTAAATTTCAAAGCGTCATAAATGCATCAAGAATTCAAATTTCAAATCAAGTTTGGAGTTACATACTGGTGGTCTTGCGCCTGGAAGCCACTGGAACTCTGAAACTCGATTGGACATGTGCTTGGGAAGCTCTTAGCATGCCATTTCGTCAGAGGGTCAGAGCTCAAAATAGCAAGAATCTCTTAAGTGTGAATGCACAAATGAATTGAAAGTGACCCTTCTTGGCTTATTTAAGCTAGAAAATTAGGGTTTTTTTCCCTAATTTAACCTTGAAGATA
>VDFB02271358.1:960931856-961048427 GCA_007258455.2 Sequoia sempervirens
AACTCATCTTTTTGGGTGTGGTAAAAAGTAGAATTTGGGGGTATTTTTCTTGGGAGAAAAAGAAAAAAAATGCATAAGAATTTTGGTGTAGGAGGAAGTAGAAGAGTTTGGGGAGATTAAACAAATAAATTGGGAGGAAATTAGGTGCCCAAAACATCTAGAAAAAGCAACAACAAATGGTGAAAAAAATACATAATCAACCTCCTTTTTGGGATTAAAGTTTTTGGCAGATACAAAAATGAGCAAGTGGCATAGCTGAGAGGTGAATAGAGGTGTTGGAGGTTGTAATAAGAAATGGCATCAATCCATTTTCTAAGCTAAAAAAAATTCTATAAATAACACCTAGTTGGAGGCGTGGTGGTTGAGGAGTTCTAGAGGAATAAGAGGGGTTTGAAATCAAAACACACAACAGGGAAAAACATTTGGCGTGTTTGAAAATTTTTGCTTGGGCATTTTCAATGTGTAAATTTTGGACAAAGATAAATAAATAATCATGGCCTGTTTTGTGGAAAATAGCTTGATTAAATTTGTGATTGAAACCTCTTGTGAATTTATTTACTTCACTGCAATTTCTTTTAGTTTGATAAGGTTCAAAGCCTTTGATTTGCACCAATTGGTATCAAAGTAGGGTTAGGTCATGTTGAGAAGTGAAATGGCATATAGAGGATAGGGTCGTAGAGGTAGAGTACCTAGAGGCATGGAGCCTAAGATTGCAAAATTAATAAGAAATTGCACAATGGAGGCAATTAGAGGTCTCACAACACGAATGGAGGTAATGGAAATGACACAAAGAAGAGGAGTCCCACAGTGGACATAAGTGATGATGAAGAAGAGAAGATTGTTGAAGGTGGAGAGGAAGTGAAATAGTTGGGTCTTGAACCAAGAGAAGAATGATTCATTAAAGCCATCATGAAATTAAACTCCGAGCCATGATTTGATCCTCCAAATTTCAAAGGAGGTTTAAAATGCAGACAAGCTACTAGATTGGATTGGAAAAATGGACAATATTTTGAATATGACAATACTGAAGATCAAAAGGTGAAATATGCTCACACCAAGTTGAAGGGGCATGCATCCCTATGGTGGGATCACCTGCAAGAAGACCGACAACGAAAGGGAAAAGATAAAATAAAATTGTGGGATTGAATGGTGACAAAATAAAATCCAATTTTTTACTTGCAAACTATCAAATAAATTTGTTCAAAAAAATCCAAAATTTGGAGCAAAATAAAAGTAGTGTTGAGGAGTACACTTAAGAGTTTTACCCGTTAAGCATAAGATCCAGTCATATAGAAGATGACACAGAGCAAGTATCAAGGTACTTAAATGGTTTGTGCATATCCATCCAAGATGAAATAAGTCTAAATAATGTGCATAGCATGGAGGAGGCATATCAATATGCCTTGAAAGTGAAAGAAAAACTCAATAGAAAGCAAAAAAATAACTCTTGGCTCGTAGAGGTAGATTTTCGCATGGAAGAGGACCACCGAACAGTGGTAGAGGCTTCCAGAACAAACAAGAGGAAGCAAGCACATCAAGTGCAAGTATACAAGAAAGCAAGGGAAGAGGAGATTTCCCTAGAGGAAGAGGAGACTACTCTTGTTGAAGAGGGTCATTTGGAAGAAGTCGAGTAAGAGGCTTCAACTTCACATGTTTCCAATGTGGGGAAACAACCATTGGGCATTTGAATGTCCACAAATCAAGCATGATGTAGGAAAGGAAAAAGAGTCAAGAGTGCATTTTTCACAAGCTGAAAATGAAAAGGAGACTCCAACAAAGCATGGATAAAACCCTGAAGATGGAGAGTCATTGATGTTGCGGAGAATTTTGTTGAATCCTGAAAAAGAGAAACCAAAATCAGTTCAAAGGAGAATTTTTTTCGAACAAGGTGTAAGGTAAGACCTGAAAATATTGCAAAGTTGTTGTGGATAGTGGTAGCACTGATAATATAGTATCAGAAGAAATGGTAAACAAGCTAAAATTAAAGAGAACCAAACATCCTATTCCATACAAATTTTCATGGTTACAAAAGGAGCATCACTTGTTGGTGAATGAAAAATGTATGGTTGATTTTTAGATTGGAAACTACAAAGATGAAGTCATGTGTGATATAATGCCAATGGATGCATGCCATATTCTTTTGAGCAGACCGTGGCAATTTGATAGGAAATTTGTTCATGATGGGAAATTAAGTACATTTAAAATCAAGAAAGATGGAGAAGAATATACACTAAATCCATTAAAGAATAGAGAGGAGGAAAATGAAGATAAGTCAAAGGTATGCTTGGTTTCTGAAAAGTAATTTTTGAAAGAATTTAAAGGTGAAAAGGCATATTTTACAATAATTCCCAAGTTTGCAACAGTTGGGACAACGAATAAAGGAGATGAAATACCCATGGAAGTTCAAGAAATTTTGAAAGACTATGCTAATATATTGATGGAGGTACCCGATGGATTCCTTCCCATGAGAAGCATAAGTCATTGCGTGGATTTGATTCCTGGTGCAAGTTTTCAAAAGAAAGCACCATATAGAATGTCATTAAAAGAGAATGAAGAGATAAACATGCAAGTGCAAGAGTTTCTTGATAAGGGGCCGATTGGAGAAAGTTTGAGTACATTTACAGTTCCAGCAGTGTTAGCACCAAATAAAGATGGGGATTGGAAAATGTGTACGGATTCAAGAGCAATAAATAAGATAACCATAAAATACTGGTTCCCATTACCAAGAATGGATGATATGATGGATTGCTTGAGTGGAGCTAATGTGATGTCCCCATTCTCAGAGTGACAACACGGAGATGAGAACTAGCTCATTCACCATTCCTATGAGCTAGTCGTCATGGTTATGAAATGATATTTTGGCCAGGGGAAATATATTTTGATGATTTTGCAAATGGAGGAAAAAGGGGAAATATTTTTTAATGTAAAATAAAATAAAATATTTATTATATTTTTTTTTATTATTTGATTCCCACTTATAATGCCAAAATAATTTTATAAAAAATATTAAAGTGCGCCTAGGAGGTGGACGACCACATGGGGAGTTATAAGGAGAGACAAAATATTATTTAATTGCTTCTAGGTGGCCAACTTGACTCATGGGGAAATAATATTAAAAAATAAAATAAAAGAAATAAAATATTATTCTTTCCTAGGTCGGCCTTAGCTTGGACGGCTAGAGAAAAGGTATAAAAGAAGGTATTGTGATTCATTTTGGCATTATGAATTGAGTTGGGTTTTGCAATCTGAGTTTATCTCTTGGATGAGAATCACTTTCATTCCATCCAAGGTGATGATCCCTTGACATCTAGGGTTTGGAGATGGCCCCATTCCCACTTTGAGAGGTGGATACAATCAATGTTCATCATAGAGCTTATTGCAGTCATGATTTTGAAGGCATATCAACATTTTTCCAGCTATGGTTTTAAGGAGTTCTTTTTCAGATTTGAGCTGCTACAGATTTTATTTGGACAAGCTACCATGGGCACTCCATTCTAGGGCATATTTGGATCACTTTGCAATTGATTTCAAAAAAATTGGAGGCTTCTATGAATTTTGGTGAATTTTTTAAAGGATAAGTCGACTAGGGTTTAAGGCTGCAAGTTGCATTTCCAGTTTTGATTAGATTTTGTCCATCTTTGGCTTTCAATGTGAGGTTACTAGATTCATATTTTAAAATTTTTATTTGTCCAAAGGTTTCAGTTTGTATTTCAGTCCTAGACGCCTACTTGAGGAGCATTTGGAGACTTCATTGGAGGGAAAATTATACCCACTATAGTTGTAGGTGTTTGCATCTCTTTGACAATCATTTTTTATCAAGTTCTTCATCTTTTTATCAACCTTCTTGGGCTCTTGATACGGGTATGTTTGTATGGCATTAAGGACTATATTATGCATTTGAAATTTGTAATATTCTGAGCAAATAAGGTCTAGAATTACATGACAGTTCCATGTCCATTATGATAGTCATAATCAACTTGTAATGACAATATAGTTTGCTATAGTTTCAATAGACTTCAGTTCTATTTCCTTCATGCATTGTTTCTTATCTTTATAAGCATCATTTGGAATCAAATAATCACACGAAAAAATACAAACAATCCAAAAACAAATCAGAAAATTCAGTACAATAGTTGCATGTAAACTATTTGACGAAATGTCACACAAGGGAACTTGGAAAATTTGGATAAGAATTGAGTAGGGATATTTCAGTGGTATCAGAGCCAAGATCCTACCAACCTTCAGGTTTTATTTCATTCCTATTTTATGCAACAAAGTGATAGGTACAAAAGATATATTGCAAGGGAAGAAAGAAAACAAAAACAATGGGCACATCCTTATCCTGAACAAGACACATTATCAACAACAATAGCAACAAGACAATGTGATATTGTGGTTGGTTCAGCTAGCACAATGGGAGATAGGGGAGGTGGTAGTTCCCCAAGGCATGGAACCAATAATGAAGAAAGAGAAGCAAGAGATATCATGAGAGGTCTTACAGTAGGGAAATAACATGTGGCAGATGTTTTGTAGCAACTTACAACATCTATATGATAGATGAATACTCCTAGAAGGAAAATTTGTGAGCATGAAGACAATTAAAGTGTTGTTGGGACTCCAAGGGCACAAAGAGCACCTACTCGTACCATCGATAGACCGTTGCAACCTACATTTTTGAGGAAAGAAGCATAAGAAGAGATTGCTGAAGTAAATGAAGATGCATCATTTGCGAATAATGTCATGAAAATGCACGATGAATGGGACATGTTCCTACCACAAGTAAAAGAGAATTTGACCTTTGACCAATACATGAGTCAAAAAATGGAGCACAATATAACAAGGAAAGATAGGAGGCCAAGGAATCAAAACAAGGACCTAAAACATGCCACAAGTAAATTCACACTTCCAACATTTGATGGTAGTGAAAAGATCACAACAAGAGCTTGGATTCACAAGCTGGATACCTTCTTGACTCTTTGACCTATGGTGGAGGATGATGCAATCAAATTTGCAACCATGTATTTAGAGGGTACTGCATATGATTGGTGGCATCATGATTTGGTTACTCACAACCATGGATTGATTCATTCCTATGATGAGTTTATTAGGAGGTTGATAGCACGGTTTGGAAGGAAGGACGTGGAGGTGTATTATAGGGAGTTGGCATGGCTTAAATAGAGTGGACATGTGGAGAAATACATAGAAGAATTCCAAAAGACTGTTGTTATGGTTCCTGATATGATCGAGAGGAGGATAATCATGTTGTTTATTGAGGGCCTTAATGATAGGTTGAAAGGAATAGTTAAGGCACTTAAGCCTAACACATTACAAGATGCTATTTAGCTTGAATTAGACCTTAATACTATACCTAATTCATTTCAGCTCACTAAGAAGAATTTCAAGAATTTTAAATCTAATCAGAAATCATTCAATAGGCCCAAGGTTACACCTTCTACAATGATCAACAATGAGAGGAATGAGCGCAAGAGGAAGAAGTCATGTTTCACTTGCAAACAACCATGGGAGCCTGGACATAGATGCCTTGGGAAAGGAGAGTCACATATTATTGAGGTCATATCTGATTTAGAGGATGAGGAGATCCCTAATACTGATTCACAAAGTGAGGAGGAGCATGAGGATTGGCCTCATATTGAGCCTAAGGAGCATGATGATACTCAACAGGTTACCATTTCTTCACTTTCAAGAGTTCCACGGTACCATTCCTTTCATGTGAAAGGAGTTCTTAATGGGAAACGAGTTGTATGTTAGGTTAATAGTGGAGCCACACATAATTTCATTGATGAGGGATTGGTGGCTAGGAGAGGTCTTTGTGCAAAGGGTTTTCCAGAATTTTAGGTGACAGTGGTTGATGGGTTTGTCATGAGTTGTACCAGGAAAGTCCCACAATTGAGCATACAGATGGGTGATTACACATTGGTAGATGATTTCTATGTGCTTGGTTTGGGTGAGATAGATGTGGTGCTAGGCATCTGATGGCTTCAGTCTCTTGGGAGGTACGTTCAGGATTTTCAAAGGATGGAGTTAGAGTTCATATCAGATGGGAGGAAAATTGTGCTGAAGGATTTGTCAGACGGGAAGCCTAGAGTGGTTTCAGCTAGGAGGATGGAGACATTATTTAGGCACGAAGATGTGGCATGGGTAGGCTAGTGCTTCATTTCATGTAAATCTCCTTCTAGTGATACACCTCATCATCATGTGGATATTCAAAGGGTTCTAGATAAGTGTAGTATTGTGTTTAGTGACATACCTCCTGGTTTACCTCCTGACCATGGATTTGAGCATGTTATAGAGTTGGAGGAGGGGTTTAAGCCCATCATTACTACACCATACAAATATCCCATGTACTTCAAGGAGGAGATAGATAAAACAATCAAGGATTTGCTTGAGATGGGACATATCTGACCTTCATCTAGTCCCTTTGCTTCTTCAATATTTATGGTGAAAAATAAGGATGGGACCTAGCAGATGTGCATTGATTATAGGGCCTTGAACAAAAATACTATCAAAAATAGGTACCCTATACCCATGATCGATGAACTGCTAGATGAGTTACACGGGGCCATGTATTTTTCCAAGATTGATTTTAGATCAGGATATCATTAGATTCGTATCTGAGTTGAGGATATTCACAAGACAACATTTAGATGCCACTTTGGACACTATGAGTTTCTTATTATGCCCTTTGGACTGACTAACACACCTGCTACATTCTAGTCTTGCATGAATCATATATTTAATAAGTAGTTGCATAAGTTTGTCTTGGTATTATTCGATGACATTTTGATATACAATAAATCTTGGGAGGAGCATCTTAGACATTTGGATGAGGTGCTTGGTATCATGGAGGCTTAGTTATTATTTACTAAGGCGTCCAAATGTGAGTTTGGACTGCAAGAGATTATTTATTTGGGCCATGTGATTGGGGATAATGGTGTATAAGTTCATCAGGAGAAGATCTGTGCTATACTAGATTGGCCACCACCAAGGAACGTTTTAGACTTGAGAGGTTTCTTGGGACTATGCAGTTATTACAGGAGATTTATTAAGGGGTTTTCATAGTTGGCAGCACCTCTTACATATCTTACCAAGAAGGGGGCATTCAGTTGGAAAGATGAGGCACAGGCAGTATTTGATCAACTCAAGGATGTTATGAGTTCTTGTCCTATATTGGCATTACCTAATTTTACACAACCTTTTGGTCTTGAGTGTGATGCTTTAGGAGAGGGCATAGGAACCGTATTGATGCAAATTTTCCATCCCATTGCATATGAGAGTAGGAAACTATGGGATGTAGAGAGATTGTACTCCACCTATAATAAGGAGATGTTGGCCATCATGCATACATTGGCCAAGTTCAAACAATACTTAGTGGGTGGAAAATTTGTGGTTAGGATAGACCACAACAGTTTGAGATACTTCTTAGAGTAGAAGGACCATAATGAGTGGCAACAGAAATGGGTTAGTAAGATATAGGCCTATTATTTTGATATTGAGTATGTTAAGGGAAAGAAAAATGTTGTTGACAATGCACTTTCCAAGAGACCTACCCTTTTCTCTTTGAGTGAGATATCGACAGATTCGAAGTCTCAACTTTTAGTTGAGTATTCTAAGTCTACATTTGCATGCGAGATCATGGATGGATGGATTCAGGATGATAGATACAGGGTTGTTGATGATGTGATTTATTATAAGGACAAGATAGTTCTAGTACCTAAGTCCAAGCTTAAGCAACAAATATTACAAGCTATTCATGGCATACCTACAGCTGGGCATCCAGGTTTCTTTAAAACCTATTGACAGGTCAGAGAGAGATTCTCATGGAAGGGTCTCAAGGATGATGTGATGCTGCATGTTAGAGAGTGTTTTACTTGTTAACAGAACAAGTCTGAGCATACTTTCCTAGCAGGACTTAGCCATTGCCTATTCTAGAGTAGAAGTGGGAGAGTATATCTATGGATTTCATTACGATTCTTCCAAAGGTTCAAGGACGAGATTGTATATTTGTGGTCATTGACAGGTTGACCAAATATGCACACTTCTATGCTATAACATTAGATTATTCAACTCTATAGGTGGAAAAGTTATTCTTTTGAGAGGTTTTCCGTTTGCATGGCCTTCCTAAGACCATATTTAGTGATTGAGATAATAGATTTATTAGCGATTTTTGGTAGGAGCTTTTCTGATTGGTCGGTACAGAGTTGACACCGAGCACCAGTTATCACCCTTAGACATATGGAGATTGTCAATAAGTGGGTTGAGGGTTACCTTCACAATTATGTTTTGGGGCATTGACGTGCTTGGATTAGGTGGTTGTACTTAGGAGAATATTGTTATAATACCACCTATCATATGTCGATTGACATGTCTCCATTTAGGGCATTGTATGGATATGATGCATTATCCTTCATAAACTTAGATTTTGATGACAATAGAGCTCCTTAGTCCAAAGAGTTATTGCAAGATACTTAGGACATCCTTAAGATACTTAAGGATAATATTCAGTAGGCACAAAATCAACATAAGATGTACGCTGATAAACACCATGTGGAGAGGACTTTTGAGGTAGATGACTTGGTTTTCTTGCACCTTCAACCATATAGATAGAGTACATTGAAGAGAAGTGGTGTAGAAAAACTCAAGCCAAGGTTTTATGGTCCTTGACTTACCGGTAGGTAGCAGGATCCATGATGTTTTTCATGTATCATGCCTTAAAAAGGCATTGGGACAACATGTGGTTGCTTCTCTAGTCCTTCCACCACTTGATGAGGAGGGAATTTTGATATTAGAGCCCGAGTCCATTGTTGATATGAGGGAGCGTAAGTTGTGAAACAAGATAATCAGAAAGTATCTTATCAGGTACAGAGACTTGCCATTGGAGGATGCAACGTGGGAAGGAGAGTAGATACTTTAGCATCCTAATTTGTGATTTCTTGAGGACAAGCAATCCCAAGAAGGGAGGACTGTAATGTCCCCATTCTCGAAGTGACAACATGGAGATGAGAACTAGCTCATTCACCATTCATGTGAGCTAGTCGTCATGGTTAGGGAATGATATTTTGGCCAAGAGAAATATATTTTGATGATTTTGCAAATGGAGGAAAAAGGGGAAATATTTTTTAATGTAAAATAAAATATAATATTTATTATATTTTATTATTATTTTATTCCCACTTATAATGCCAAAATAATTTTATAAAAAATATTAAAGTGGGCCTAGGAGGTGGACGACCACATGAGGAGTTATAAGGAGAGATAAAATATTATTTAATTGCTTCTAGGTGGCCAACTTGACTCATGGGGAAATAATATTAAAAAATAAAATAAAATAAATAAAATATTATTCTTGCCTAGGTTGGCCTTAGCTTGGACGGCTAGAGAAAAGGTATAAAAGAAGGTATTGTGATTCATTTTGGCATTATGAATTGAGTTCGATTTTGCAATATGATTTTATCTCTTGGATGAGAATCACTTTAAATCCATTGAAGGTGATGATCCCTTGAAATATAGGGTTTGGAGATGGCCCCATTCCCAATTTGAGAGGCATATACAATCAGTGTTCATCACAGAGCTTATTGCAGTCATGATTTTGAAGGCATATCAACATTTTTCTAGCTAGGGTTGTAAGGAGAATTTTTTCAGATTTGAGCTGCTACAGATTTTATTTGGACAAGCTACCATGGGTGCTCCATTCTAGGGAATATTTGGAGCACTTTGTAATTGATTTTAGAATTTTTGGAGGCTTCTAAAAAATTTGGTGATTTTTTAAAGAAGTTGAGTAGGGTTTAAGGCTGCAAGTTGCATTTCCAGTTTTGATTAGATTTTTTTCCATCTTTGGCTTTCAATGTGAGGTTGCTAGATTCATCTTTTAAAAGTTTGATTTGGCCAAAGGTTTTGGTTTGTATCTTAGTCTTGGACGCCTACTTGGAGGATAATTTGGAGACTTCATTAGAGGGAAAAAATATACCCGCTATAGTTGTAGGTGTTTGCAACTCTTTGATAGTCATTTTTGATCAAGTTCTTCATCTTTTTATCAGCCTTCTTGGGCTCTTGATATAGGTATGTTTGTATGACATTAAAGGACTATATTATGCATTTGAAATTTGTAATATTTTGAGCAAATACGGTTTGGAATTACATGAAAGTCCTATGTCCATTATGACAGTCATAATCAACTTGTAATGACAATATAGTTTGCTATAGTTTCAATAGATTTCAGTTCTATTTCCTTCATACATTGTTTTTTATCTTTATAAGTATCATTTGGAATCAAATAATCACAAGAAAAACTACAAATAATCCAAAAACAATTTAGAAAACTCAGTACAACAGTTGCATGCAAACTATTTGACGAAATGTCACACAAGGGAACTTGGAAAATTTGGATAAGAATTGAGTAGGGATATTTCAACTAAATAATTCAAAAATATTGATTTGAAGAGTGGTTACCATCAAATAAGAATAAGAGAGGGAGATGAATGGAAGATCGCTTTCAAAACCAAAGGTGGATTGTATGAATGTTTGGTAATGTCGTTTGGATTGATGAACGCTCCAAGCACTTTTATGATATTGATGAATGAAGGTTTGAAGCCATATATTGGTAAGTTTGTGATTGTGTATTTAGATGATATTTTGATATTTAGTAAAACAAAAGAAGAGCACTTGCAACGTTGTAGAGTTGTTTTACAAATGTTGAAAGAAGAAAAATTAATGGTGAATTTGAAAAAGTGTAGTTTCATGAAAGAGGAATTGGTGTATTTGGGTTTTCTAATTTCCAGCAGTGGTTTGAAAATGGACCCAAAAAAAGTAAAAAAAAAATGTTGAATGACCTTCCCCAAAGAGTATGTTTAAAGCAAGAAGCTTCCATGGATTGGAAAGTGTCTATAGAAATTTTAGTGGGACATGTGCACCGATTACAAAGACAATGAAAGGCAATAGAAAGGAGTTTGTTAGACAGCTACAACAGAGAGGAGTTTTAATATTTTGAAGGAAAAGGTGACGGAGTTAGCACTTCCCAATTTTGGAAAATTCTTCCAAGTTGATTTTGATGCAAGTGGGACAGCAATGGGGGAGTTCTAAGTCAAGAAGGTAGACTAATAACTTCAACAAAATGTTAAATGAGGCAAAGAGAAAATACTTTGTGTATGGTCAAGAATTTTATGCAATAGTGCAAGTGCTTAAGAAGTGGAGCCATTATTTGCTACCGAAGGAGTTTGTATTATACACCAATTATCATGAATTTCAATTCATTAATAACCAAGGTAAGTTGAGTCAAAAGCATGTGAAATGGGTTGAATTTCTTCAAAGCCATTCATTTTTTTTTAAACATAGAAGTGGAAAATCAAATAGGGTTGTCAATGCATTGACTAGAAGGTGTTTGTTGTTGAATGAGATGAGGGTAAGTGTTGTTGGTTTTAATTCCATGGGAGAGTTGTATGAAGAAGATGTTGATTTTAAAGAAGCTTGGGCAGTGTGTAAAAGTCCAATGGGAATAGATAGAACTCCATGGTTGGAGTATTTTATTCAAGATAATTTGTTGTTTAAAGGGAAGAGATTGTGCATACCTCAAGGTTCCATGAGGGAAAATTTGTTGAGAGAAAAACATAGTGGAGGTTTGGGTCGAAAAAACATTAGCACAACTAAATGAGAGTTATTATTGGCCTGAAATGGGTGCAGATGTAAAAAGAATGGTGCAAGGGTGCATAGTATGTCAATATGTAAAAGGAGTGAGACAAAACACCAGATTGTACCAGCAATTACCAATATTAGAGAGACCATGGGAATGCATTAGCATGGATTTTTTCTTTCTTTTCATGAACACAAAAAGGTAATGATTCAATTTTTGTTGTAGTGGATAGATTCTAAAAATGGCTCATTTTATACCATGTAAAAAGTGTAGTGATGCTTCCCATATAGCTAATTTGTTTTTCAAAGAAGTAGTTTGGTTACATGGGTTGGAAAGAAGTATTATTTTAGATTTAGAAACAAAATTTGTTGATCATTTTTGGAATACTTTGTGGAAGAAAATGGGAACACAATTGGGCTTTAGCTCAACCTACCATCCTCAAACAGATGGTCAAACTGAATTTGTAAATTGAAGTTTGGGTAATTTGTTGAGGTGTTTGGTTGGGTCCATAAACGAAATTAGTGGGATTTGACATTAGCACAAGTTGAGTTTGCTTATAATAATTCAATTAATCAAAGTGTAGGAAAGAGTCCGTTTTGAATTGTGTATGGGTACAACCCTAGGGGTGTTGATGAGATGAGAGATAGTACATATTTGAATGGGAAAAGTGTTGTAGAGGAGGATTTTGCTGAGTACATAAATGATTTTCATAAAGAGGTCAAGGAGAAATTGGAGAAAAGTGCTAATAAATACAAAGAATATGTTGATGCACATAGAAGAGTGCAAGAATTTTACATTGGTGACTTGGTGATGACACATTTGAGGAAGGAAAGGTTCCCACAAGGAACATACAATAAATTAAAATGGAAGAAGATTGTCTCGTGCAAGGTTTTACAGAAGTTCTCATCAAATACATATGATATTGAGCTTCTAGTTGGCCTTGATATCTCTCCAATATTTAATGTTGCAGATTTGTATAAGTATCATGAAGGTGAATCAAGTGGACAGCAGGGTGCATTCTCAGATTTGTCAGATGTGCAAGACTAGATGCATCAATTGGTAGAGAAGGAGTTTGAAATAATTGATCAAATCATGGATTTATGGATTGCCAAATGAACGAGGAAAGAATATTGGGAGTATTTGGTTCCCTGGAAGAATTGTGCAACAAACGAGGCTTCATGGGTCAACGCTTTAGATTTGGAGATTTTTGGAATTCCAATTCTAGACTTGCCCAAATGTTCATGAGCTTTCTCTTATGGAATTTTTTTCGTACCTGGTGTGATTGATGCCAGAGCATTCGGGTATACTTGCTATTTGCATCAATTTTCATTCATTTTTGGTTTTGTTTTGAATTTTGGTTTTAGCGTGCAAGCATTCAAATTTGATGGAGTCATTTATATGCCCTACCTGGTATTCAAAATAGGGTGTATTTTAATCAAGCCCAAAAGTGATGTCAACGCTGGAAATTAACTTGGAAAGGTAGATTTAATTAAATTAAAATCTCTTATATTTTTCCTAGGTGTCCAAACTGGGTGTCTCATCTTCTTGGGCATGGTAAAATGTAGACTTTGGGGGCATTTTTCCTGGGAGAAAAAGACAAAAAAATGCATGACTCTTGGCACAGGAGGAAGTGGAAGAGTTTGGGGATATTAAACACATAAATTGGGAGGAACTTAGGTGCCCAAAATATCTAGAAAAAGTAGTAGAAAATGGTGAAAAAAAGACATAATCGACCTCCTTTTTGGGATTAAATTTTTTTCCAGATACAAAAACCAGGAAGTGGCATAGCTGAGAGGTGAATAAAGGCATTGGAGGTTGTAATGAGAAATGATATCGATCCATTTTCTTAGCTATTTTTTTTTGCAAATAACACCCATTTGGAGGCGTGGTGGTTGAGAAATTATGGAGGAATAAGAGGGGTTTGAAATAAAAACACACAAACAATGAAATCTCTTGAATTTGTTTACTCCATTGTAATTTCTCTCAACCTGATAAGGTTCAGAGCCTTTGATTTGCACCAAAATATAAGGAACTTTAAATTGTCACATTTAACCAATATTTAGTTTAGCATTTTGAATAAAGGGGTAAAAATTCAACAATGTAATTTCAAGCATATTCTCTTCGATGTTCTCTTTGTTCTTCATTTTTTTATTAAGAACATATGAATACAATTTTAATACTTTCAAAATAATTTTAATGATATAGATGTATATATGTTGTAGAGACTTTTTTAGTGATGAATATTTGCTAATTATAAAATAGTTAAAACTAGGCCCTTAGTTTTTTATTAATAGGATGAACTATAAGGAACATTAAATTGTAACATTTTACCAATATTTAGTTTAAAGCATTTTGAACATGTTTCATGGATTCTTAATTAGCTTTGCAAGAATTTCATTGGGAGTGTGAGTTAATTAGGTTGAATGCTTAGTTTCTTAGTTGATTCTAGGTGTATTTGATCTAGCTACTATTCATGTTCACATATTTGGCATGCTTAGTGGGACCTTTACCCTTAATTTGACAAAAACATTGTAACTTAATGTTGAATAATATTAATATGTAACTTATAAAATGAACAACAAAGAGAACATCGAAGAGAATATGCTTGAAATTACATTGTGTAATTTTTACATTCTAGCATGTGTTAAATATTAAATAATTTATTTTTTTGTTTGGTAAATCGCTGCTAAGGGGCAGCACCCTATGCTTTTGACTGGGGCTATGAACCAATGAGGCCACATATGGGGGACCTCATCCCCAATATCTCCATAACCACCACTGCCGCCACCACCTTAATAACCACTTTTGTCATCACCATATCCACTACCACTGCCACCATATCCACCGTTGTTGTTGCCTTTGTTAACCCCGCAACCACTTTCTCCCTGTAGCAATCCCACTATCCACCGTGGGATTCAAACCTTAGAAATCCCAACTACTTCCCTTGCAAGTTAATCATTATATTGCAGGGTCAACCATAAATAATAAATAATTTTTACATTCTCTTAAATGACCATAAATAATTGACCATAAATAAATAAAGAAAACAGTTAAATATTAAATAATAAATATTTTTTACATTCTCTTAAATGATCATAAATAATTGACCATAAATAAATAGAGAAAAAAAATAAATATTAAAATAATAATTTTAAATAAATAGAGAAAAAATATAAATATTAAATATTAACATTAATGTATCTAGGCTAATTTCAAATCAGAATATTATTCGAATTGCATCACTGCCGAAAACTAGGGCATCATTCACAAGCATTGATGGGGCTTTTGGCAGTGTGGGGGTTTTGTGGGTTGGTGAAGGAAACTCAGCTATAGGCTTCCTAGTCGATGGAAGGGAAGGGTGCCTACCTATGTTGGTGAATACTTTGTCAATTTCCTCCTCCTCAACAAAATTATCTATTGGTGATGCTACTCGGGCAATGCCTGGGGGTGTCTTTCACAGGGTTGATGCCTTCTCACGATCCTCCTCGACCTCTAATGTGAAGCCTAATGGGGTCGGATCTACTATAGTCTCTTTTGTGAATGTAGTTAAAAATGGTCAGGGGATGGATGGGCGAACTGAGGGCGCCCCTCTATTTGGATTTTCATCAAATAACTCCAGATCTGAGTCTGTTGCTTCATTGAAACCCAAGCAATTAGGTATGGTCAATAATGGGACTGTTCTTTGCTCAGATAAACCCATGGAATTATAGTTTGATGCTATTGTAGTGAAGGAACTGTGTGAAAATGAAGATTTTTTCTCTCAAAATGGGTTAATTGGTAGGTTCAGTCAATTTTGGCCTAGCCTTCCAGGACTACATGAGTGGATATCAAAATCCTGGCTCCCTCTAATGATTTTTTTTTTTGGAGATTTATCCCAGTGCAAAAGGTTTTTCACAGTGGTTTTTGACAACAAGCATGACAAAAATGCCATCCTTAGCTACACATGGCACTGGGGAGAGAGCACACTACTTTTAAAACCATGGCACCCCAAATTTGATCTAACCACTGAATCATTTTCTATTGTGTCAATCTGGGTTTGCCTCCCAAATCTTCCTCTCCACTATTGGTTTGAATCTTGTTTTGCAGCTATTGGGAATACTCTCGAGAATTTTTATGCATAGATGCAAACTCAAAAGACTTCATGCACACAACCTTTGCGAGGATTCTAGTTGAGGTGGAACTTTCCAAAGCCCTTCCATCGAAAATCATTTTGAATGTGAATGGGAACAACTAGTTGCAACCCTTGGACTACAAATGCTTAACCTTCAGGTGCATAAGATGTTACAAAATTGGACATATTGCAACATAATGTCCAAATGTGAAATCCTAAGAAAAATGGGTGGCTTCTTGGTGGAAGCATGCTTCTCCTAAGCATTATTATGTTTTGAATTCCCCCAAGAGTAGTGGTTCCCCAAAGAATGTATCCAATAGTAATAATGTGGGGAAGATTGAGGAATTGACTGCAGATTTAAAGATTGATTAGAAACTGCCTTCTCAGAATGACTCTTGTTGTCTTAATGGTGTTCGTGGCACACTTTCCACCTCTCAAAATCCCTCCCCCATGATTACTTCTACACAAACAATTCAATAATCATTAGGTTCAACTACATCTGACATGGGACCTCATACAATTGAAGTTGAACACTCTCTCTCTGGCCCCTTCTTAAATTCCAACTGATCTTACTGATGGGGATGGGGGTAACAAATGGCAAACAATAATGAGAAAGAAAAGGAATAATAGTCAAAATAGGGAAGTCCACAATAGTATGCAGATTAGGTCTCATTCAAATTTCTACTCTCTAGAACAAATGTCTTTGGGGGGCACAAAAGGTCTCATATAACATAAAAAGAAAAATGCTCTCCTCAAAATTGAGGAACTCGACAATAAATTAAAATCAGTTGTCAATTATATTGTTGGTTCCCATTAAGTAGTTGGGATGGTGCAGTAATGTAAAGTTGGCATTTGTGGGTGTGTAATTTCATTGTAAACTTTGGTAGTAGATATGGTTGGGTGTTGTTTTTAGGTTCTTGCAAAGAGACTTTGTAATTTTCAATAATCTGCATAGTAGAACTATTGCAACTTATTTGAAAATTAATACAATCTTATCCTTATGTATAAAAAAAACATTAATGTAAAAAATATTTATTATTTTTACATTCTAGCATGTGCTAAATGTTTTTGATACAATAAGTAGCATTTACGGGGTGTTGCACCCTTTACATGAAGAGCCACAAGGGCCAAAAAAGATCAAGTCCAAAAAACATTAAAAACTAAGCCAAAAAACATACATAGCGAACCAACAACCGATAGACAGACAACACAACAACAACAAACTAACTAGAATTTTCCCAGTTTTGAGTAAGGAGATTAACAACATCATCCCCAACCCATTCCAGGCCTTCTTCATCATTCTTCTTGTCCATTTCATCCTTCACCACAACAAAGAGGGTGCTTGTAACACATTGGACCAACTTGACAGTGAAACGGGTCAAGCCACTAAATTTCTTGTCCATCTTTCCCATTCTTTCATGCTACACACAGAGCTCCTCCCCATAATCCACAACCTTCTTCATATCAACATGCTCCACATCTAGAGGGTTTGAGGACTGGGAGGCCAAGTTCTCCTTTTGCACTTTGCTAATATCTAGAATTGTGTGGGGCCCTCCCACATACTCCTCCTCATCCCCAGGCTCCTCCTCATCCTTGCAATCTTTGCTGTCAGACGGCTCCTCATTTGTATCCATGTCATTAACCTGCACTTTCTTGTTATTTTTAGCTAGCCTACTAGACCTCCTGATGAGGGGAGTTTTTCCACCAGTCACCACCATAGAAGCGACCACTGTGTCCCCCTTAGAGTCCCTAATCACAACATTCTTTCCTCTGCTGTCCATAGTTGGAGGCTTCATCAAACCCTTCCCCAAAACCCTTAACTTTCTTTTTAGAGGTAGGTTT
This sequence comes from Sequoia sempervirens, assembly GCA_007258455.2. Lineage (NCBI taxonomy): Eukaryota > Viridiplantae > Streptophyta > Pinopsida > Cupressales > Cupressaceae > Sequoia > Sequoia sempervirens. Next base: position 960,949,454 of record VDFB02271358.1, read on the forward strand.
GCTAAAAGACTTGGTAGGGGCCGACTTCAACTCACAGAGACTAGCTGCAACACTAGTCTGGGAAATCCCTGCACTCCCCTTAAGCTTCTTGGCAGCAAGTTTAGGCTTATGGGCATCAGCAGTAGCCGGAGGGATTTTCCTGATGGGACCTTTAGACTCAGCCGAGGAGATATTGGCCACAACAAGGGGTTCAATTTCTTCAACACAAACAATAGAAATGGGTTTAGGTGGGAATAACGTAAGATGGAAGTGGTAGAGCTTCAAAATGAGGCCTTGGTGGAGTGGCAGGGGAGGAGTATCCTCAGGGTTTAGGCCAACAACCTCAATACACTTTTCAATAAAGCTCTCTAAATCCTTAAGTAAGAAAAAAGGAAAGCTTAACATAATTTTGTACCAGAGGTGATTTAAAAGAGGGAAGTGATAGAAGTAGTAGGTTTTGTATCTACCTTCAAGGGTCACGTACTTCATTAGGGAAAGGAAAATCTGGTCCCAAGGTTGTGGGAGAGCCTCTCTCTCAAACCCTGACTAGTTACGAACCAGTTTCTCATTACCCACAAAGAAAGCATTCATGCTTTTGTTATCCTGGGCCTTCGTATGCTTCTGGTACTTCTTACCAGTACTCAACAGCCTCGTCGCCTGCGCAATCACTTCCTCATTCACTTTGAAAGAAATACCACCCATGGTTACCCTTTTATCTTTCCAAGAATTTGCAAACTGTACAGATAAGCTATGGTCATGACCCACCAAACTTTCTATTAGAGGAGCCAACCCAACTTCAACACAAATGTGCCACACCAACAGATCCTTGCAAAATTCTCCACCCTATTGCCACCCATTATGCCACTTTGCACATGGAAGAACCAGAAAACCTGTGAGAGCAAAAGGTTAGAGGAATTGGTTACGGGAAAGGTCGTCCACACACTTAATATTTTAAGCCAAACGATGCATCCTTGGGAAATCAAAGCAATGTACAACACACACACTTGAGGAGTTAAATCCCTAAAGGAAATCTTGGTGATCTCATTAATGGAAATCTTCAAACACTTGTGGCTAGGTAAGCAGGACATGACAGGAATGGAAGGTTTTCCTTCCACATTGTTATTACACAAAAACTAAGGTAAGATGGCCGCGGGGCCAAATTTAGAAACACCTAAGAACCCGACTTTTAGTAAAGGAGGCAAAATAGCGGAATAGGTAGGATCAATTAAAAGCTCTATCTCGTAATTATTAGTCACATCAAAATTAAAATCAAAAGACTTCATGGATATATGATAGCTTAGCTCAATCCCAAAAAGGAGATTACGTAAGGTATGGCCTAGCTTGGCCTTAAGCATAAATTACTCTCCATAATTCCTCATAATGGCCTTCTTAAAAATGGACTCTGCCCCAATATTCAAAATTTTCCACTTGTAAGACACCTCAACATTCACAGTCGTCCACATATCCCATAAGACAAGAATGTGGACCCTTCGTAAGGCCCATAAAATTGCATGATTAGTTACTATCATGGATCAAATAAGGGCTTTGCTCCTTCAAGATTAAACCTTGAATACCTAGCAGTAGGTTCCCCAAATTACACTAGCACTTAGATAGTTTCCAATGTGTGCCAAAGTTGGCTAAAGCATCGGCCACTTGATTTCCCTCCTGGTAAATGTGGGTAGCAATCTTCAAATTCAACTTAGACACAAAAAAGATTTATGTCTAGTAAAATGTCTTTAGTACTCCACCCCAGTAATCTGCCAAAGTTAACAACATCAATGATGGACTTAGAATCACCTTCGATATGGAGGTTCTCAAACCCCATAGTAACAACTATCTAGATTCCCTTTAACAACACTCTAGCTTCCGCAATCATAGAAGATTGGATACCAATCCCCCCCAAAGTAACTAGCCACAAAATTTCCTTTGCAATCTCTGATAACCCCTCCAATGCTAGCTCTGCATGGGTTGCATTCAGTCGCCCCATAAAAATTAAGTTTATACCAACCATGGTCCAGGGATTTTGAGATAGTGTCCCTCCTAGCTAGGGATCTAGAGTTGTGATAGGAGTTGGCATCAAGGTTTTGATGCCAAGCTTTGGCCATAATAATTTCCCTCTCATTCGGACCTTTATCTGGGATTTTCCCTTTAAAAAGCGAAATGTTTTTTGCAATGAGCTGAGATCCTATACCAAACACCTCATTCGGGCTCATCTCAATGTTCTTGAAAATCCTATTGTTTCTCTCTTTCCATGAGCACCAACAAATAATGGGGGGGACCTGGTTCCAAATATCTCAAGGTAAGAGGTGGATGAAGGGTCCAGTCTAGCTCAAGATAAAGGATTTAATGTCCTTACACATGGTCCATTGAATTCCCAAACGTTCTAAGGCCAGCTCCCATACACTAACAACAAATGGGCAATGTAGCAGCAAATGGTCCACCAATTTTTCATTGCACTTGCATAATAAGCACTTGTTGGGGATCTGAAATCCCCTTTTCCTCAAATTTTCTTGTGTAAGAATCCTATTATGGTAGGAAGTCCACCAAAATAAGTTTACTTTCAAGATCATGTGTTTGTTTGAAACCTGCTTCTAAAGGTCAAGGACCACTCCCTAGTCCATCAACATATTGTAAGCCATTTTAACTGAAAGATTTCCCTGCTTGTCATGAGTCTAGAAGAATTCATCCACCATGTTGGTTGACGAAAGTCTAGCAAGGGAGAGTAGCTTTTGCAGGAACTTGGCAAGGAGGCTCAACTCAGGGGATAAAGGATAAGAAAGGGCCAAATCATTCCACTTTCTAGCCCCTTGTAGGCTAAGGAGGTAATCACTAATGTAAACACCAAAGAACCATTGTGTCAGCCTCATAAAATTCCTAAATTCAGAGTGTTCCAGAGGGGTGTTAAGTAACTAGGGGTTCTCCCAAAATTTGATATTATTTCCATTACCAATCTTCCATTTCATCCCATTCCTAAGCAACCCTTGTAGATTTCAAATGTTCCTCCAAGCCAAGGAACCTGAAGGACGAGCCTCTAATAGACAGTCAATCAAAGGTCTATTTTGAAGATACTTAGCATTCATAATCTTGCACCAATCTTTCGTATTCCTCAATTGGTCCCAGCCCACTTTGGCCATCAATGCCTTATTGGTACTAGAGATAATCCTTATCCCAAGCCCACCACAACATTTAGGTTGACAAGCTTTGTCCCATTTAACTAGTGCAAATTTCTTCCTTTCCTTGGTCCCCAACCAGAAAATTCCTTTGAATTTTCTAACTTCTAAACAATATATCTAGGGATCTTGAAAATGGAGAGGAAGTAGATAGGGATACCTTAAAGAGCAACAGATAGAAGTTACAATTTGCTAGCATGGATGAGGATGGAACCTTTCCACCCTGCCAACTTTCTTTGGATCCTTTCAAGGACTGAATTCCAGAAGTTAGGTGTGACTTCCTTGACAGTAAGGGGTAAACCAAGGTAAACCGAGGGAAGAGAACCACTCATGCATCCTAGAACAACAGTCACCTGAGCTTGCAGGTTAAGAGTGTTGTTGAAGAAATAGATCATACTTTTATTATAGTTAATACACTGCCCAAAGCAAGCAACATAGCTATTGAGACAATTTTTCCATTTCTCAGCTTCAATCATAGAGGCTTTCCCAAATAGGAAAGTATCATCCACAAATTGTTGGATCATAATAGGATTCAAAGAATAGGTAGCCTTAATCCCCTTAATGGACCCTTCTGACAACAGATAAGAAAATTTTCTACTCAAGACATCCACAATCATGATAAATAAATAGGGTGAAAGGGGATCTCCCTATCTGATACCTCTCCCAACATTAAAGAAACCAAAAGGAGTCTCATTAACTAGAACAAAGTACTTTACCATAGTTATGCATTCCATTACGAGTTTGACCATAGATTGGTCGAACCCAACCTTAGCTAAGACTTTAGGGATAAAGTCCCAAATCACCTTATCATAAGATTTTGAAATATCTAATTTAAGGGCCATACTAGCATTATTGCATCTATCCATGGAATGGAGTAATTCACGAGTGGTTATGGTAGCATCTAGGATATGACGACCAGGCACAAACCCTTTTTGAGTGGGGTTGATTAATTTGTCACGGATGGGTTTGATGCAGTTCACCAGAATTTTAGAGAGGATTTTATAAAAGGTGTTGCAGAGGCTGATAGGTCTAAAATCAATCATAGACTGGGGATCATCAACCTTGGGAATTAAGGCTTGTTGATGTCCCGAATGGCACAGCAACATGCAAACAGAATATTGCTACTCTGTTTCTCCTGAAAGAGAAAGGAAACACATGGATGCCTTAGCTCCCAAGGTCTTTGTAGTTGGTTCTCAACTATGCTGAGGTCCCTCAGTGGTCAATGTAACAGTAATATTCAAGGGGCTTGCTGGTGTTGAGCTTTTGGACTGTTCTAGAGTTAAACATGAATTTAAATCTACTCTAACCAGGGTTTTTAAAGAAATAGAGAAAGATGGATCGGGGCTTTGGAACAGAAAAGAATGATACTTCATCTGAATTAACCAAACCTATCACCTTCCAAGGAATTCCTAACTAAAACTACAGAACAAACTTAACTTGTGACTAACACAGTTTCATTCATTCACAGTGTTGATCTCAACAGCAGATTGCAAGTTATCATTTAAACAAAACATCAAAACCAAATTTCATCCCTTGAAAGCTTCACAAATTAGATGATTAATTCAAGACAAAAACAATTCTGGAACACAACATGAAGTAGATTAAGATCTGGTTGCTTCTACTGTTCATAAAACAGATAAACAACAATTACAAAACTAGCACAATCACTAGTGTACAAAAAATCTGTGACTCCAAGTTGTTTCCATTTACACTAAAAAAATAGAAAGATACATTAATCTTCTACTTAATCTAACTCCTAGCTACTAGTTCAATTCTACAAGTCCTCTATCTACTACTTTCTAACCCTACAAAATTCCCTACAAGTTCTCCTCTAGAAGTGCTAACCTTTACAAAGAGGCAAGAATGCCTTATATACAGAACGTATCAAAAAGAAATGCGTTGTCCCCCTGTATTAGGGTTTACAAAATATCTGCAGACTGGAGGAGAGTCGGCTCTCAGATCTTTCTGAGGAAAGTCAAAACTGCATTCAATGTGAAGCCCTACTGTCCATGCTGAAAAGTTGTTCCGGGGACGACCTTAGATCTTTTGCAGCTGCAACCTTTACTCTCTTGTCTGCGTGTCCATCTTCGAACTCTATTGGGGTTGCCTTGAATGCTCAAAATATCTCCATTAATATTAATCTACCTCCTTGTAAGTGGTCACTACAGCTGTCCCTGTGACTCATAGTTCCTTTCTTTCCTTCGGCCTTTCTTCATGTTCTAGACCCTCTACACGTTGACCATCTCTTGGAAGCACCACCGGGCCTCACTGTAGATCTTTGCATTTAGTCCGAGCTGATCCATCATCACCCTTGGATCTCAGAAAGAATCCATCTGGTTTGCATTCTATTGGCCTTCTTTCCCAGGAACAGTCAATTGGTCAAAGGGACAAATGAATCTCTTTGGCTTCCTCTAATTGGTCGAGCATACGCCATGCGAGCTTTTCAGGTGGTAAAAAATGGTCCATCCTGAATCGCATGTCAGTGAGACATTCATTGGTGTCTCCCTGATGCGATTTCATCCCCTAGCGGCTATCGGCGTGACCCAAGACAGTTGGTATGACCCCTCGGCGAGCTAGAGAAGTCATACCGAGCCCATAAAGATCATCGGCAAGATCGTCACTAATCGGTGTGACATTACACCGAGTCCCATATCCTTTGGCGATTTTGTTTCATTTCAGCCAGACCCTGTTGAATCAGCAAGAGATTATGCCAATATTACTTCACGTCGGTGAGACCTTTCCTCTTCGTTGAGACCTTATGACGAGCTTTTCTTCTTTCGCCAAGTTGTTCACCAGTCGGCAGGACATTCTGAGGTTGGCGAGACCTCTTAGCGACCCTTTTGTTTCTCGCCAAGCCCATTCTATTTCGGTGAAGCTCTCCATAGTCGCCCAAACCTTATGGCGAGCTTTTGTTTTCTCCCCGAACTTATTATGTCGGCAAGAGTCGTGGCGATGCCAGACTCCTTGGGTGAGCTCCTCTCTAATGTCGGGGAGACCATAATGTTTCGGGGAGACCTTACCCTGAACTCCTTTCTTCTTTTCGAGACCTTCATTTCTTCCAGTGGGGTCCCTTTTGCTTCGGTGTGACCATTCCGAGTCAGCGAGAGATTACACCGAACCCTAGGCTTCTCAACGATCCTCTTCATTTCAGAGAGACGAGCTCCTCTCATTGAGACATCTTGGCAAGACTTTTTTTTTTCTTTAGGGGATACCCAACCAGGTCGGGAGACTCTTGCCGATATTTTTCTTCCCCGAGCTCGCTTGATTCCGTCGGCAAGACACTTTGGGGTCACGAGACTTCTTAGCGAGCTCCAACTGCTACGCCGATGCCTCTTCATTTCGCTGAGACTTCCTCCGATCGGCGAGACCTGTCCTCGATCCCTTCATGTTCTCCCGAAGGCTGACCCTTTGGTGAGACTTTATCATTTTGGCCAGACCTCCTGCCGAAGGCAACAATTATCGCTCACCTTAAACCTTTGGTGGGACCCTTCCCTGTCGGCGAAACTCCTGGCGATACTACTTCCGTGTCGCCAAGACTTTAGCATTTCGGCGAGACTTTCTGCCGACGACACAACCTTTTGCCAAACTTTTATTTCAGGGAAACCCTTCTATACCATGTCGGCGAGACTTAAAGCGTTCGGTAAGACCATATACCAAAGAGGGTGACTCCCGCCGAAGTGTTTGCTTTCCGTGCGGTAGTCGGTGAGACTTTATGAATTCACCAAGACTTCTTGGCGAAGAGAAAACCCTTTGTCGCTGTATGGATCCTTTTGCCGCCGGTCGGCGAGACATGGAGATTTCATCAAAACTTCTTCCCGAAGATAAGATTTTATGCCGATAGAAAACTCCTAGTCGCCGGGACAATGAATGATATCTCGTCCGATAGATTCCTGTATATGATTTCTGATCATTGTGACATCTCTGGGGTCTTGCCGATAGGCAACACAAACGCCTATCAACAGAATGCACTGGTAGTCGGCGAGACATCTGCAAGGTCTTGCCGACTTTCTTCTTCAAGGAAAATTATGACTAACTAAACTGAGGAGTGCATTCCAACTGAGCACCGTTGGCAAATATCATCAAGTGTAGGATTCAATCTTGCATTCAACAAAGAAAACCATAGTAAATATCACACAAACATAAGTTAATTAATCAAAATCATCATTAAAACGAATCCTATGTCAGTAGGGTTCCATTAAATCTTCAAACAAAATGATCATACAAATAGTTCGGGTTTCAGGTCGACCCGCGGAATCCAAGCTAGGGAGGAATTTCGGAGAATTCTGAGCCAGGTGGATTCCAGCGGAATAAGCATGAAAACATCCATTAGAAACTTAATCCGATCATTATCGATCAAGGAACAACATGCGAGATCTTCAAAATAGCATAAATGAATCATAAAATGCATCATCATTTACTAACCAACCCTACTACTCCATACTTCTTCACATTCCACCAGATTCTGGGGAAATCCGCGCGGGACGGATTTCCGCGAAGAAGAAGACATTCTGGCAAACCCAGAATAAACAGGGAACAACGGATTTCAAGAAAATCTGGGGGAGAAAGAAATCGGCGAAAATCCGGTCCATGCGGATTTCTGCGAAGACCGAAAATCCCCGAACAACAACGCTCAGCCAGAGTTCGAGCGAGATCCGGGAAAATCCAGATTGGGTGGAAAATCCTGAACTCAAGAGAAAACCCGAATTCCAACTGAGGCAGAACCAAAATTAGATCAGACATAACAAAAGATAAAACACGGAGAAACATAAGAACCCCCAAAAGCAAAGAAAATAACAAAGGAAAAGAAACCAAAAGAGAAAGGGGGACCCATTTTGTTCTAGAATAAAATGGGGTGGTTATGCAAGGCATAACAAGGCTATAAAGGTGTTATTCAGTTGTTTGAGAATCTTACCAGATTTGAAAAAATCACGAGTAGCTAAGACAAGGTCCCCACCAACAATCTCCCAAAAGATCTGAAAGAAGGCCGATGGAAACCCATCAGGGCCAAGCGCTTTGTAAGCCCCCATACTAAATGAATCCAACCAGACCTCCTCAGGAGTGACAACACTGAGAATGCCAAGGTTATCATTATGGGAAATGATGGTCAGGAGAGGTTCCAACAACACATTATCCAAAGCTAGATTAGGAGCCTCAGCAAGGGCCAAATAAGCCTTCTAAAAATAGTCCGCAGGTAAAAGACCAATCTGGGTGGGCGTATTGTTCACATCCCCCTGCTCATTATGCAATTTAGTTATTTGATTCCTTTTCTTATGTTTCAGGAAAAACATGTGGAAAAAAGAGGTATTCATGTCGTCTTCTTGCAACCATTGAACTCTAGATTTTTGTTTCCAAAAAATTCCTCTTTCCTTAGAATTTTCTCCCATTCCCTTCGATACTCTCTTTCCTGGTTGTAGGCAGTCAAGCTGACATCCCCATCCTCAATTTTATTTTGGATAGTTTTCAATTTATCCCCATTAACTCTTTTTTTTTCTTTTCTTTTTTTCTTCTAAAAAACATCGCTAAATACTCTTTTGTTCCAACCTTTCACCATAAATTTTATATGTTTAAGTTTAAAAAAGATCCTGAACATGGGGGAACCACGCACAGGAATATTCCACCATTCATCAACTTTGTTCTTGAAGTTAGGGTGGGAATTCCACATTATCTCAAATCGAAAGGGGAACGATCTGACAGTAGAACGGTCATTCGAGACCAGCAACAGAGGATTGTGATCAGAGACTGTCTTGGGCAGAGCCAAAAGATTGGCACTGAGTAGGGTAGTCCAGTTGTTGGAGCATAGGAATCTAACTAATCTGACTTGAATTAAGTCCTCCTTAAGACGCTTGTTGGTCCAAGTAAATGCTTGGCCCAATAAATCAATGTCAATCAGGCTACTAGAAAGAATGTTCGCCAGATCTGCCATGCTATTAGAGTAATCCACCAGACCACCACTTTTCTTGGAAGGATATAAAGGGGAGTTGAAATCCCCAGCCACAAGCCAATGAGATCCTCTATTATTTTTAACCCAATTAGAAAGATCCAACCACAAGGCATTCCTAGCATTTCTCTGGTTGGGAGCATAGACATTGATAAGTGACCAAGAGTCGGTCAGGTAAGAAAAAGAGACTCCCACACTAGTTCGATAGTAGAATAGTTCAGATCCATTAATCCTAGAGGGGTTCCATAACATTGCAAGACCACCCGACGCCCCTTCAGCATCACTATAGGAGTAAATGGCCCCCAACCATAAATACTTTGCAATATTATCAAAATTTGCTTTCTTCATCTTGGTTTCTTGTAAAAGTAAAACATCAATCTTATGTTCTAACACAGTTCTTCAGAGCAAGTTGTTTATGAGAGTTGTTCAGTCCTCGCACATTCCAGGACATGACCTTCATTTTTTACCCTTCTTGGAGGACACTTCCAATGTCCTCTTTTTACCAATGGCTATCTCATTTGTTGTCTCTCTTAACCTAGTTTGTCTATGGCTAGGCCTTCTTGGTTTGGAGTCACCTCCCACATCCGCCTTCTTCTTTCTCCCTCTTTTCTTTGGGGTTAACCAGATTTCCTCTTCTACGGCTTTCTCCTGGTTCAAACCCTCAAAATTAAAAACTGTCTCCTCTATGACTCTAGTAACCACTTCCTCCCAAATTTTTCCCTCTTCACCCATAGTCTCACTAGTCCCAGTAGTAGATCCAACCTCCATCAGGGAGCTGCCCAATAACTCATCCCCCCAAAAGCTTGGTCAGAGGATAAAGCATTGACATCCAAAATCTTATCAACAACCAACTTTTTAGACATAGTAGTAATAGAAAGGCTCAAATTCGGATCCTCACTTGAAAACTCCATCCCACTAGGAGGATCCCCATAGATCAGAGGTTCAACCAAGACTGGCGAGGAAAAATTAGCCAGAGAGTCAACATCCTTCAGAACGTCATTTTCCAAAGGAAGGTGAGCATTATCAGTAGAGTCCATTGGGTTAGGCTCCCAATTGAAGGAAGATTTGCAATTTGAGATAAGGTGGCCAAGTTTAGCACACCTTTGACAGTAAACGACAACACTCTCATAGCAGACTGGTTGGACCCAGGTACCAAACTTAGAGCATAACTTCACAGAGTTAGGAAGTGTCTTATTCACACCAATATTAACACAAAAGCAGGCAAACACTAACCTGGATTTGGACCTGGTAATGGAATTCGAAGTAATGAACTGGCCCAAGGAATCCCCAATGCTTTTGAAGATGGATTCATCCCAATATTCCAAGGGCAACCCAGATAGGCAAACCTAAACCAAGGCCGATTTATTTAGATCCATAGCTGGGTCAAACCCCAACTTCTAGCGACATAAGGCCAAACTGTGCTTTCCATACACCCAAGGCCTAGAAGAGAGGACCGCAATCAAGTCATTTGAAGCCGTGAATTTGAAAAGGAAGAGACCACCCGACATAGCACAAATATCCACACTTCCTTTGAGGCACCATTTAGCAACAACCCATCTTCAGACCATATCCATAGAGGGGTGGAAGGAGAGAAAATGACCCACAACTGCATTCTCCATTGAGGAAAAAATCCTATCACTAACTGTATCATAGATAGCGAAATCCATTCCCGTAGCGATGACCTCCTCTTCAGATCGAGGTGAAGGGCTCTTAGATCTCTATTTACCATTGGTCAACACATCCTTCCAACCATTAACCTTCGGAAGGATCTTGACCACCGACACTTCCACACTAGACAAGACTGGGATCACGGGTGACCCAGATTGACCTGCAATCAAAGGATCAGACTCTCCAGGAGTGGCTGTCGAGGGACACGAGTTCACATGTGACAGGGCGAGACGTGGGTCAGAAGGGGACAGAGGGGGACCGTGGGGTACCCCCAGCGCAGAATCCACCATGCGCGTAGGCTGTTCAAACACAAATGGAGGAGAGAGGAGCGAGAAAATTACAAATGCATGTGCTAAATGTTAAAAAATAAATAATTTTTACATTCTCTTAAATGACCATAAATAATTGACCATAGATAAATAGAGAAAAAAATTAAACTAATATTAATATGTAGCTTAAAAGTTAAATTGTATCTAATATTAATATGTAACTTAAAAGTTAAATAAATATTTAATATTAAAAAGTATTATTTTGAAAGTATGAAAATTTTATTCATATGTTTTTAATAAAAAATGAACAACAGAGAGAACATCGAAGAGAATATGCTCGAAATTACATTCTCTTAACATAAATAAATTCATAATATTTATTTATGCTATAAATAAATTATATTTTTATTATTTTAATGGGTACTACTCTTACTGATGCTCTTATTATGCACATATTAATATTATAAAGTATTATTTTGAAAGTATTAAAATTTTATTCATATGTTCTTAATAAAAAATGAACAACAAAGAGAAAATCATAGAGAATATGCTCGAAATTACATTCTCTTAACATAAATAAATTCTTAATATTTATTTATGCTATAGATAAATTATATTTTTAATATTTTAATGCGTACTACTCTTAATGATGTTCTTATTGTGCACATCAACCACTTAATATTGATATGAGAGTTTTTTTTTTCATGAATGAATTGTTTTTCCATTTTACTAAATAAATTCTTACGTATTTGGAAGAACATTACTTTTAGACTTTGTCGTTGGTTGTATTATTCATTGGCACCCTGACCACCCCATTTACTACTAGTAAGTTAGTATCAATTTTTCTAAAATCTAAGACTCCTTCCCCTATCGTGTTACCCATGTGTGGAGACTTCCTAATGTAATTTGTGGAAGTAATCTAGTAAATTGCCTTTATTTTTATTTTTATGTTTGAATGTTTGTAAGGATTATTAATGTTTACAAACATGTTTGGAGAATTTGATAAATTATGAGTGTCATGTTCTCCTTAGTTAGATCTAAAGTAGACCAAATTTACAACTCTAAACTAATGTCAGAGCATTTGGGTATCCTAGTATTCACATCATTTTGTTTTCATCATTGTTTTGTTATTTTGAAGTTTTGTTGTGGCATTCAAATTTGATGGTGTCATTTTCATACGCATTCTAGGAGTTACATTAATTACACCCAAAGCAATATTAATGTTGAAGAATATTTTGGAAGGTAGATTTAAACATAATTAAAGATTTTTATATTATGTATGGCACCCAAATGGGGTGATTCATCTTCCTTCAGCGTGCACTCTTTGAAAATTTGGGATGCCACATTAAAGAAGGAAATAAACAAAATAAAACATTATCATTGGAAAACATGGAAAGTGAGGATACAGAGGAATTCAAGCACTACATTTGGAGGAGAGTTTTGGCGCAAAAAATAGGGAAAAAAATAGTAGTGTACATGGGAATGTATCAAACCAATTTTTGGTTGGATATTTTTGTAGATTGGAAGATCCTTATTTGGCATAGTAAATAAGAAAATTTAAGGTTGTGTGTGGTGCCAGGAAATGTTGCCAAGAATAGAGGAAAACCATTGAATATTAAAGATTTGTTGGAACATTTACATTGTAAAGTTGAACAAAAACTAATAAACATTTTATGGTGATTTCCCTTTTGAGTTTGTGCAATAAAAATCTGAGTGAAACTCTTGTTTATTTTAATGAATTGCTACAACTAATCTCAGTATGGTAAGACTCAGATTATTGTTCTGCATCAATTGGTATCAGATCCAGGTTAGGTCATGTTGAGAAGAGAAATGGCATATAGAGGACAGGGTCGCAGAGGTAGAGCACCTAGAGGTATGGAGTCAGAGATTGCAAAATTAATAAGAAACTACACAATGGAGACAGTTAGAGGTTTCACAACACAAATGGAGGCAATAGAAATGGCATAGAAAAGAGGAGTCCCCACAGTGGACATAAGTGATGATGAAGAAGAGCAGATTGTTGAAGGCAGAGAGGAAGTGAACCAGCTTGGTCTTGATCTAGGAGAAAAATGATTTATTAAAGCCATCACGAAAATAAACTCTAGGCCATGATTTGATCCTCCGATTTCAAAGGTGGGTTAAATGCAGAAGAGTTGTTGGATTGGATTGGTGAAATGGACAAATATTTTGAATACGATAATACTAAAGACGATCAAAAGGTGAAATATGCTCACACAAAGTTGAAGGGGCATGCATCCCTATGGTGGGATCACCTACAAGAAGAAAGATAGTGAAAGGGAAAAGATAAAATAAAATCGTGGGATCAAATGTTGACAAAAATAAAATCCAAGTTTTCGCTAGCAAACTATCAAATAAATTTGTTCAAAAAAATCAAAAATTTGAAGCAAAAGTAGAGTAGTGTTGAGGAATACATTGAAGAGTTTTACCAGTTAAGCATAAGAGCCAATCATAGAAAAGACGATATCAAGCAAGTATCAAGGTATTTGAATGGTTTGCGTCTATCCATCCAAGATGAAATAAGTTTGCTTTATATGAATAGTGTGGAGGAGGCATATCAATATGCCTTGAAAGCGGAAGAGAAACTCAATAGGAAGCAAAAAAATAACTCTCGAGGTAGAGGAAAATTTTGGCATGGAAGAGGACCACCGAATAGCAGTAGAGGCTTCCAAAACAAACAAGAGGAAGCAAGCACATCAAGTGAAAGTATGCAACAAAGCAAGGGAAGAGTAGATTTCCCTCAAGGAAGAGGAGACTACTCTCATGGAATAGGGTCATTTGGAAGAGGTCAAGGAAGAGGCTTCAACTTCACCTGTTTCTAATGTGGAGAAACAGACCATCGAGAATTTGAATGTCTGCAAATCCAACATGATGTAGGAAAGGGAAAAGAGTCAAGAGTACATGTTGCACAAGATGAAAATGAAAAGGAGACTCTAAAAAAGCATGGAGAAGACCTCGAAGATGGAGAGTCATTGATGTTGCGAAGAATTTTGTTGAATCCAAAAAAAGAGAAACTAGAACTGGTTCAGAGGAGAAATTTATTTCGAACAAGGTGTAAGGTAAGAGGAAAATATTGTAAAGTTATTGTGGACAGTGGTAGCACTGATAATATAGTATCAAAATAAATGGTGAACAAACTAAAATTGAAGAGAATCAAACATCCTAGCCCATACAAAGTTTCATGGTTAAAAAAGGAGCATCATTTATTGGGGAATGAACAATGTATGGTTAATTTTCAGATTGGAAACTACAAAGATGAAGTCATGTGTGATATAGTGCCAATGGACACATGTCATATTCTTTTGGGTAGACCGTGGAAATTTGACAAGATAGTTGTTCATGATCGGAAATTAAATACATATATGTAATAAAGAAAGATGGAGAAGAATATACATTAAATCCATTGAAAAATAGAGAGGAGGAAAATGAAGATAAGCCAAAGGTATGCTTGGTTTTTGGAAAGCAATTTTTGGAAGAATTTAAAGGTGAAATGGCCTGTTTTGCAATAATTCCCAAGTTTGCAGTAGTTGGGACAACGAATAACTTGGAGATGAAATACCCATGGAAGTTCAAGAAATTTTGAAAGATTATGTTGATGTATTGATGAAGGAGTTACCCAACAGATTGCCACCCATGAGAAGCATAATTCATTGCATGGATTTGATTCTCGGTGCAAGTTTTCCAATCAAGGCACCATACTGAATGTCACCAAAAGAGAATGAATAAATAAATAGGCAAGTGCAAGAGTTGCTTGATAAGGGGATGATTAGAGAAAGTTTGAGTCCGTGTGTGGTTCCAATAGTGTTGACACCAAAGAAAAATGGGGATTGGCGAATGTGTATGGATTCGAGAGAAATAAACAAGATAACCATCAAATATTGGTTCCCATTACCAAGAATGGATGATATGATGGATTGCTTGAGTGGAGCCAAATACTTCACAAATATTGATTTGAAAATTTGTTACCATCAAATGAGAATGAGAGAGGGAGATGAATGGAACACCGCTTTCAAAACCAAAAATGAATTGTATGAATAATTAGTAATGTCGTTTGCATTGACGAATGCTCCAAGAGATTTTATGAGATTGATGAATGAAGTTTTGAAGCCATATCTTGGTAAGTTTGTGATTGTGCATTTAGATGATATTTTGATATTTAGTAAAACAAAAGAAGAGCACTTGCAATATGTTAGAGCTATTTTACAAAGGCTGAAAGAAGAAAAATTAATGGTGAACTTGAAAAAGTGTAGTTTCATGAAAGAGGAATTGGTGTATTTGGGTTTGTAATTTCTAGTAGTGGTTTGAAAATGGACCTGGAAAAAGTAAAAACAATTGTTGAATGGCTTTCACCAGAGAGTGTGTTTGAAGCAAGAAGCTTCCATGGATTGGCAAGTTTTCATAGAAATTTTGTCAGAAATTTTAGTGGGATATGTGCATTGATTATAGAGACAATGAAAGGTAATAAAAAAAACTTTGTATGGATAGCTGCAGCAGAGAGGGGTTTTAATATTTGGAAAGCAAAGGTGACGAAGCAACCCATGTTAGCACTTCTCGATTTTGGAAAAGTATTCCAAGTTGATTGTGATGCAAGTGGTACAGTGATAGGGGGAGTTCTAAGTCAAGAGGGCAGACCAATAGCTTACTTCAGTGAAAAGTTAAATGAGGTAAAGAGAAAATAATCCATGTATGATCAAGAATTTTATGCAATTGTGCAAGAACTCAAAAAAGTGGAGACATTATTTGCTGCCGAAGGAGTTTGTATTGTAAACCAATCATCATGCATTGCAATTGATTAACAACCAAGGTAAGTTGAGTCAAAAGCATGTGAAATGGGTTGAATTTCTTTAAAGCTATTCAAATTTTTTAAAACATAGAAGTGGAAAATCAAATAGAGTTGTTGATGCATTGAGTAGAAGGTGTTTGTTGTTGAATGAGATGAGGGTAAGTGTTGTTGGTTTTGATTCCATGAGAGAGTTGTATGAAGAAGATGTTGATTTTAAAGAAGCTTGGGTAGTGTGTAAAAGTCCAATGGGAGTGGATAGAACTCCATGGTTGGAGTATTTTATTCAAGAGAATTTGATGTTTAAAGGAAAGAGATTATGTATACCTCAAGGTTCCATGAGGGAAAATTTGTTGAGAGAAAAACATAGTGGAGATTTGGGTGGAAATTTTGGAGTAGAAAAAAACATTAGCACAATTGAATTAGAGTTATTATTGGCCCATAATGGGTGCATATGTAAAAAGAATGGTGCAAGGGTGTAGAATATGTCAATATGCAAAAGGAGTAAGACAAAACATCCGATTGTAGCAGCCATTGCTAATATTGGAGAGACCATGGAAATGCATTAGCATGGATTTTGTTTTGGGTTTTCCATGAACGCAAAGAGGTAATGATTCAATTTTTGTTTAAATGGATAGATTCTAAAAAATGGCTCATTTATACCATATAAAAAGTGTAGTGATGCTTCCCATATAGCTAATTTGTTTTTCAAAGAAATAGTTCAGTTACATGGATTGCCAAGAAGTATTATTTCAGATCGAGACAAAAAAATTTGGTGATTTTTGGCATACTTTGTGGAAGAAAATGGGAACACAATTGGGTTTTAGCTTAGCCTACCATTCTCAAATGGATGGTCAAATTGAAGTTGTGAATCGAAGTTTAGGTAATTTGTTGAGGTGATTGGTTGGGGATAAACCAAATCAGTGGGATTTGACATTGGCACAAGCTGATTTTGCTGATAATAATTTAGTTAATCAAAATGCAGGAAAGATTCTATTCCAAATTATGTATGGGTACAACCCCGAGGGTGTAGATGAGTTGAGAGATAGTACAGATTTGAATAGGAAAAGTGTTGTAGTAGAATATTTTACTGAGTACATACATGATTTGCATAAAGAGTTAAAGGAGAAATTGGAGAAAAGTTCTAATAAATACAAATAATATGTTGATGCACATAGAAGAGTGAAATAATTTTAGATTGGTGACTTGGTGATGACACATTTGAGGAAGGAAAGGTTCACATAGGGAACATACAATAAATTAAAATGGAAGAAGATTGGCCCATGGAAGGTTTTGTGGAAGTTCTCATTAAATGCATATGAGATTGAACTTCCAATTGGCGTTGATATCTCTCCAATATTTAATGTTACAGATTTGTAGAAGTATCATGAAGGTGAACCAAGTGGACAGTAGAGTACATTTTTAGATTTTTCGGATGTGCAAGATTAGATGCATCAACGAAAAAGAAGTTTGAAGGAATTGATCAAATCATTGATTCACGGATTTCCAAACGAACAAGGAGGAAAGAATATTGGGAGTATTTGGTTTGTTGGAAGAATCATGCAACAGATGAGGCTTCATGGGTCAACACTTCAAATTTGGTGAAGTTTGGAATTCCAATTCCATACTTTCCCAAATGTTAATGAGTTTTTCACTCATGAAACATTTTCCTACTTGGTGTGTTTGATGCCAGAGCATCCAAGTATCCCTGTATCTGCATCGTTTTGTTTTCATCATTGTTTTGTTATTTTAAAATTTTGTTGTGACATTCAAATTTGATGGTATCATTTTTATGCCCTCCTGGAATTCTAGGAGTTATTTTAATTACACCCAAAGCAATATTAATGTTGAAGATTATTTTGGAAGGTAGATTTAAACATAATTAAAGTTTTTTTATATTATGTTGGGCGCCCAAATGGGGCGATTCATCTTCCTTCAGTGCAGACTCTTTGTAGATTTGGGATGCCACATTAAAGCAGGAAACAAACAAAATAATACATTATCTTTGGCCAGTGTGGAAAGTTAGGAGACAGAGGAATTCAAGCGCTGCATTGGGAGGAGAGTTTTGGTGCAAAAATCAGAGAAAAAAACAACACGTATGGGAATGTATCAAACCAATTTTTGGCTGGAGATTCTTGCAGATTGGAAGATCCTTATGTGGCATAGTAAATAAAAAAAGTTAAGGCTATGTGTGGTGCCAGGAAATGTTGCCAAGAACAGAGGAAAACCATTGAATATTGTAGATTTGTTGGAACATTTACTTTGTAAAGTTGAACAAAAACCAATAAACATTTTATGGTGATTTCTTTTTGAGTTTGTGCAATAAAAATCTGAGTGAAACTCTTGTTTATTTTAATGAATTGCTACAACTAATCTCAGTTTGTAAGACTCATATTGTTGTTTTGCATCATAAATGAATATAAATATGATAAGAGTGTAATGGACCTATGATTACGTGCTTTGATAAATTCTTTGAAAAATGTGTTGGATTTCCTTTTGTACTCTTTTGCAAATTAATATCTATATTTTTTCAATTAATTCCCTTGATTATTTCTAAATGAATAAGTGTATATCTCTAAAATGCAATAAATAAAACTACAAGTAAATAAAATGTACATTAGATCAGTAAAATGATCAACCAAGTTAAAAATTTAAATTTGATGTTTAGAAAGTTAAAGAAAAAATTCTCAATTACAAATTTAATCAAGTTTACACCTATGATTCTAACCCAAATTGATGAAAAATAAATTTTAGAAAATACAACATAAGAAATGAAAAATAGAATAAAATTAGAATTTATAATATCACATATGAACTTTTTGCAATTTTTTTTTTTGCATATATAAACTAATCAACATTTAAATCATCCATTAGAATAGACCCTTGTAGTTATTATTTATCTCTTTATTTATTAATTAGGACCTAAATAATTTATGTAAGGAGTGGTTTCCCTCCTTTGGTTTAAATGAGTGATAAAATTTGATGAAGTTGTCGATCTCTATAGTAATGGCTTGAACAAGCAAAATTTGTGTCTCCCACTAGTCACTCTTAAATTTGAAAGTGGGTTGTTGATCTTGGTGAGAGAATTTTTATAAGGTCAAGTTATTATTAATTGATATTAAGGGTAGTCATTTAAGTGGTATTTATTATTTAATATTTAACACATATTAGAATGTAAAAATTTAACAATGTAATTTTGAGCTTATTTAATATTAGTAATTTCAGGTATATTCTCTTCAATATTCTCTTTGTTGTTCATTAACATTAGTAATTTCGAGCATATTCTCTTGGATGTTCCCTTTGTTGTTATTTTTTTATTAAGAACATATGAATAAAATTTTAATACTTTCAAAATAATACTTTTTGTTCTCTTTGTTGTTCATTAACATTAGTAATTTCGAGCATATTCTCTTCGATGTTCTCTTTGTTGTTTATTTTTTTTATTAAGAACATACAAATAAAATTTTAATACTTTCAAAATGATACTTTTTAATATTAATATTATTTAAATTTTAAGTTACATATTAGATACAATTTAACTTTTAAGTTACATTTTAATATTAGTTTAATTTTTTTAATATTTATTTATGGTCAATTATTTATGGTATGTAAAAATTATTTATTATTTAACATTTAACCCATGCTAGAATGTACAAATAATAAATAATTTTTACATTAATGTTAATATTTAATATTTAAATTTTTCTCTATTTATTTAAAATTATTATTATTTAATTTAAATTCTTTCTCTATTTATTTATGGTCATTTAAGAGAATGTAAAAATTATTTATTATTTAATATTTAACACAACTAGAAATGAAAATGTCATTACCATAGTGGAAGACCTTGAAGGTGTAACGCCCCGCCAAAGAACCCCAAAGGACAACACACTTAAACTACAATAATGGCACAATTTTTTTTTTAAGTATAATAACAAGAAATGTAAATCATATCTAAACATAACACATAAACTAAGCTATGTCCTCTAAGGTTCCATGACTGCATTATGAACAAACCTACTTAATAAGATCTAAACGCACAACTCCATATTATAACATCAAATACATCATCATTAAAGATCACATAATAAGAACCAATGAGTACATATACAATTTTCCCCACATAAGGGTACATCAAACAATGTTACAAGATTTTCAATGGGAAGAATACATCAAGGTTACATTACATGATACAAATGATAAACAGATACAATACATAACATGTGCAATTGTCTCATGAATTGGTGCAAAATCCAGAATCTGCTACAAGTGGTACCTCCATCACGCACTCAAACAACAGCAACAGGGAACCCAATGGAGTAAAAAGAACAATCCACCCGACCATGTGGAACCCTAAGGTCCACCCCCCATGCTAGGAGATAACATTAAGGTCCCACTACACAAAATAGTCAAGAGGATAGTAACACAACACTAAAGGCCAACATGACTCCAACATACAATGTATAATAGAATCATCACATGACAAAGATATTGCTTCCAAAGGCACGCAAGCAACAAGGGGAACAAAAAACTAGGGAATGCTAGGTTTCTATAACGAGAAGTGTCATCACATGGTCTGGCATGGCTTACTCTGACAGTCTAGACGTCGACCCCCATCCATGGGTTACCCTGATAGTCTAGATGTCGGCCCCCATCTATGGTTACCTTGACAGTGTCTCACTAGACTCCGGCCCCATAGGGTGACACATGCAGAACCAACCTTCCTTTCGTGAGGAAAAGGAAGTTGGTCTTGCCAACCAGGCCTTCTCAACCCATCCTTAGCCTAAATGAGCACTACAGGCATGGGTGAGGCTTCCAGTTATCTTGATTAGTGTGTAACCTACCCAAACCCCCCCTAATTTATTTATTAGGTTATCACTGAGTTAAGAAACTCTCCAATGGTTACCCTGATGCCACTTTGTGCACCAACCCCCATTGAGAGCCACTCCCCCTACTAACAACTAGAAGACCCAAACATGTCCAACAAGGTAAGCCCTCTTGCACACCGAAACGAAGCCACAAGAATCACATATCCAGAGCAAGGCATAGGCCACCTTGCTCACAAATTACAATCATAATAACATGTAAACAGTGCAAGGCTAAAGACCCTCGTGAACACAATTCAAGTATAATCCATCTATTTCAAGTGAAAGAATCATGAAACCAAAAATCAAGCTATTTCCCCAAGCCTCTAAAAGTCTCTCAATAACAATTTGGCATAAAATCTCCCTCCATAAAACAATAACCAAAATCAACTCAATATCAAAATCAACCACAATAATCAATAAGAAGAATCAACGAACAATATATCCATGGGAGACCTTATTTTCACATTTTCTATAACTCATTACTTAACCTCTAACTTCACATAATAGGCCATTCACAAATAAATTCAACTATTTAAATCATTGTAAAGGAAACCAACATTCTTAGAAAATATAATTCATTTATTAACCAAAGATAATCTAATTTATTTAATTAAACCAACTCTACAATTATCCAAAATAAAACATAATATATATTTATATATATACATATATGTATATTGTATAATTAGTAAAATGAAATCGTATCCTATATAACCTCCACCGATATAAAAACATATTGTCAACAAAAGAAAAAATAACACATTTAATCCAAAAACTCTAACATCATATTCATTTTACCAATTACCCATTAATAAGAAACTGTATAAGTGATAAGTGAGATCGTAAAACTAATATTAACGTAACCTTTCACTTACAACCACAAGAACTAATAGCAATATAAATAAATATCATATTGACAACACTATACAAAATTAAATAAATATGAGTTGGTAACTTAATCAATTATAGTGGATACACATATAGTCAATACTAAATAATAATAACTTGGTAAGTTTCACATATAATACTAATAAATAGCCCACTAGGAGTTAAAAGAAAATAAATATGAGATCCAAATATTAAAGCCTTAATATATAGTAAAAGCAACTTCATATTTTCTATAACCATGATGTATATATTATTAATAGAAACAATTATCAATGTCTTATATTTATAATGGGATAAATTTATACATCTATATATACATAAAATCAAACGCCGACCATAAAATACACATTCATGGAATCTAGGATAGTTCAAGGCATCCAAATCCAAACATTAACATTTCTATCGAATATAAAGAATAAGGCATCGAATATCTATTATACTGTATTCTCCTTGAATATTAAACCTAAGGACTCACGAGTGACCATACTCGTACTGAAAATTATAGTAAGGTTAAAATATCATTTGATAATACTTGCCAACTACTCGTACTAAATCTACAAAATAAACTTTGATAATTTTACATAGCCAAGAATAACTCACATGGTTATACTACATCTGATTTCAAATTATTATCTAATATAACTACTGACTAAATAGAAGTATTTCATTTTAAGTTCACCCCAATTTTCTTTTACCTATCATTTTAATTACACCCAAAAATCACAATCAATACCTATGGCAGATTAGTAAGGCACGGGTATTCATGGAATTGATTTGTTGGAAAGGCTTTAGAATCAGTAAAGCAAACATAATTGATTATATGGTGCTTTGGAGCAAGTATGAGCTTCTTGCTGTTGTAAAATGGATGAACAAGATTGAACTATTGGATCGGTTACATCATTAACATCTTGCTCAACCAGCAAAATCGCTACCAAAGGCAGTGATAGTAATGAGGAAGAGAATTGCTTGCAGGCACGTCCAGTTGTGGTGCGACTCAAATAGTAAGGAGAGTGATGAAAGATAGAGGAATTAAAAATGATACCCTTTAGTGCCCCTCAATTTTCCTTTTTATTTTTGACAAAGACTTGGTTGTGTTTGGAAATTATGATACTGTTTGATGATACTTGGATATTATGATACTTGAATGCACAATTATGATGTTACTTGATGAAACATTTATCACTGGTGTTTATGCTTATATCATGCTTAGTAGATCAGTTTAATTGATTGTGTGGGTTATTATTGATATGAGTATAATGTGATTATTAGATGTATGTTCTTATCATGATTTGATATCTAATTATTGTGTCTTGATGTTTTGGTGAAGGGGAATAATGTTGCATCACTCGCTTGCGAGTGCCCTACGACTCTGTGATTTTCCCTTCACAGTGTGATTGCTTGTTTGTCTATGCACATGTTCGATCATGTGGTTTGCTGCAGGTTGCAGGTACCAGGCATCGACTCCACCTGAATTGCCAGGTTTGAGTGTGCCTTATACCTAATGGAGATAGTTGATTTGGAGATAGCATTGGGTCCCCCAAGTTGAGCCATCATCCTTGAAGAGGATGAGTATCCAGTTGGTCACCTCGTCAATGTTGTCTGTCATTTTCGGTAAGTTAGTTCCATTTTGATTTGGGTTATGTTTTGGTATTGCTATTGTTATGTGGTGATTTAACTTAGATTTGCTTGATAAATGATTTGATTAATTAATGAATTAAATAAATTATTTCGTTTAAATGTAATGATAATAGTTATAAATCTTGTTGATTAAATTATTTAATTAAATTAATAGTCTAAAAGTATTGAGGTAACTAAATACAAGCATAAATATATTTATTGAGAGATGGCTTATAATAAATTAAAAGTGATAAAATATTGTAATATAAAAAATAAAATAGTAATATAAATAAATAATTAAAAAGTGGGTTTTGTTGGAGCATTAAATGAAATTTCCATTTGGGGACTACTGATAACATCCCATTGACCATGCAGCTCCATGCAGCTCAAGTGGTCACAAGTAATTTAATTACTTGCCAAAAAATGAAAAGGAAGGGAATCTTCTACAGTTTTCATTTTTGAAGATAATTTCCTTTTGGTAGACTTTTCATGAATATTAATTTGGAGTCTCAAATTGAGAGGGGAGTTTTTGTTTTGGCTTTTCCCGTGATATTCACCTAGTTCTGGAAACTAATTTTGGGGAATCTTGTCGTGAAATTTTCTCTAGTTCTTGAAAAAAATTCTTAGGGGTTTTGGAAGCTAGGAATTGGGGGTTTTGCAGTGTTGTGGAGATTTAGAAAGAGTAAAAGCTGGAATTGGAAGAGCTCTCCATCAAGGCTTCAGATCTAGCAAGCTTGTAAACCAGGTTCCATTATTACTCCATTTTAATGTTGAATTTGAAATGAATAATGCAAGATTGTGCTATTTGATCAAAACAAATTGTTTGATTTTGAGCTGTGCTTATTCCATAAGTTTTAAGTTGTTTATTGCCCTGTATTATTCCCCAAATTTGATTATCATATTTCTATTACCCTAGTCTTGGTTCAAGTCGTGGTTATTGTATCTGTGAATATATGCATTGAGGAATGGTGGATTTGGTTGCCACAATCTCCATTTCCCTAAGCAATCGATATCTTTATGTTTGAAACCTGTCAATTGTTATCCTTATATTTAAAAACTAATCTTATGTTGACTAAGGTTGTCGCCTCTATTCTAACCACCTATTCTTCTCTTAACTGCAAGATTTCTAGATATAGCCTATCTCAGATATATTAATATCTCTCAAGTTCGTTGGGATTTGGGCTTATGAGTATCAAATATATTTCTCTCTCTATTAGTGTTGTTTATCTTATCTTGTTTGTTGTCTATTCTTGACTTGCACTGCCGCTGCCTTTGTTAGTTTCTCCAGGTTAAGATGAGTTTGATTCAACCAATCTTCAGCCAGATAATACGTATTTTAAATTTTCTCTAATTCGCTCCAAGCTTCAAACACATCAAAGTTTTAATTCAAGTAATCAATGAATATATAACCTTGGACTCTGAGTATATTTTAATTGCGTTGGTAATGAATAAACTCACATCCTTTTAGTTGACTGTAAATGAGTTACAAATAGAAAGAAATGTATATGTAGGTTATATCGAATTATAAACATGTAAGAAATATTTGTGGTGTGTATAAGTAATCCTATTCATGGGCATCTATTATATTATGTATATGGCATCACTGTGGTGTATTCCTATCACCCATCCAACACACCAGGGCTATGTTCCATTTCACTGTTAAATGCATAGTAAGTGCATGCAACCGCCACACCCTTAAACTCATTTTCATGCATTGTTCATTGTGATAGAGGATGTGTTTGTAGTGGAATATAATTTCAATTGTTTGGTTGCTGAGGTTTCGTTGTTACTCTGCCCATACTCAATGTTTTGTTTGTTGTGTGTTGCTTTTGAAAATCAACCTCTATATGGTCTATAAATGGATATTATATATATATATAATGGATATGTTGGTATAAATGTTGTTATAAATATTATAGGATTAATGTATTATTTCAATTTATCATTCTGATATCAACATAATATGAATATATATATATAAACATTCAAACATATATATATATAATACACGTTGATGTGTTATGTTTCTTATTAAGTATCTTGCTACTTTTAGAGTATTATAATTAAATAGATGAAACAAAGAAAATGTTGTATAGAAGATGGGTATGTTTGTAATATTTTAACTGAAAGATAGTATTTATGGAAAAGAGTACCCTTAAATTAGATGATTAATTAGTAAATATAAAGTGATTACTTGTAAACCCATATTCTATTATTGTCTTGATTTGCTCGTATGAGGCTAGTGAATGATTATTGATTTGGTAATGATTCGTGGGTTTTGTTCAAATGTTATGAATTCTTGTGAAGTGAATATTAGGAGTCTTCCAGAGGCTAGGGGAAATGTCTTTGATGGAATTCTTGATAATCTTTTGAGATGATGGTTTTGTGTGAAATGAGTATATGTAGGCCATTAGCCTTGCACAGTATATTCACCAATGTGGTTGGAACTTGTAAGTGGGAAGGGTTATGCCTCAACTTGTTGCATTGTTAATGAGTATTTGTGATTGTGCAAATGGCTTTTCTCTTTGATTTTATTGGGGTCTCCTTGTTGTCTGTAGGGGAGTGGCTCTCAATGGGGGTCGATGCACAAAGTGGCACCTGGGTAACCCATATGGGAGTTTCATAAATTAAGTGATAACC
Organism: Sequoia sempervirens; assembly: GCA_007258455.2. Taxonomy (NCBI): domain Eukaryota; kingdom Viridiplantae; phylum Streptophyta; class Pinopsida; order Cupressales; family Cupressaceae; genus Sequoia; species Sequoia sempervirens. Next base: position 960,975,289 of record VDFB02271358.1, read on the forward strand.
CAAAATGAATTAGGGGGTTGGGTAGTAACACACTAATCAAGATAAGTAAATGCCTCACTCATGGCTCAAGTTCTCGTATAGGCTTGAGATGAGTCGAGAAGGCCTGGAATGGCAAGATCAATTGCCTCGTCCTCATGAGAGGTACGTTGATTCTACATAGGTTTGCATGAGGGGTCAGAGATTGGTAGAGGCTACCAGGGTAACCCAGGGTGGGGGTCGGAGCCTAGGAAGATCTACCTGGGTAACCCATGATAAACTATGTGATGACACTCATCCTACGATAACCTAGTATTCCCTTGTCTCTTGTTTCCCTTTGATGTTGTGTGCCTTTGGAAGTAGTGTATTGTTGTTTGATGTTGAACTGTACTTGTTCATTGTTGTCATGTTAGCCCTTGTGTTGTCTTATGTCTTTGACTAATTATGGTGGTGGGACCCTTTTTCTATCTCCTAGCACGGGGGGTGTGCCTTTGGGTTCCACATTGTCGGGTAGAATGTGCCTTGTACTCCATTGGGTTCCCTCACTTGGTTCATGTTCATGGTGACAACTCTTGATTTTGAAGACTTCTGCACTTGTACCAGTTCATGTGGATTATCTTTCATGTATTGTATCATAAAATATTGTAATATGTATTATTCTCCTGGTGTATTCTCCTCACCTATTTGTGAGGAGACATTGTGGTTCAAGATGTAATAATGTAATGGTGTATCATTGCAATTATTGTAAACTCTCTCTTGTAATGATGAATGTAAATGATATTATTGTCAATTTAATGAATATTGATGTTGTTATATTGTTAGTATTAAAATGGATAACTTCATATTATTTGATCTTGTAAATGTGATGATGAAATGGAATTCATATTGTTGTTAAAATTTATTTAATGTAATGGTTTATAGTTTCTTGCTAATTTAGTTAATGGGTATCAAGTAGCATAGTCGCAGACCCTAGAGGGCTTATATTAGAAAACTAGATAATATTTCTCTTGCAAACGTGTGAATGTTGCACTTTCAAAAAAAAAAATTGTTTTAGGTGTTAGTGTGTTGTCCTCTAGGGTTTCATGGCGGGGTGTTACATACCTTGATGTAGTTGGAATGGACACCATAAAATGGTACTCACAACTGGAGGAATTGGTTTAGCGAATGAAAGCAGCAAGGTGTTTCTAGATTTGAGACCTTTACTTAATGTTGTGGGAGAGAAGACAAAAGAATCATTATTCTGCCACCATAATGAAAAGTTAGCAATTTCATTTGGTTTGTTAATCATGGCCCTCGAATGCAATACACAGAAGGGGATTCACATTATATAGCACCAAATATAAATAATGCAAAAGATGAAATCGTACCATACATTATTCACTACAAAAATGGACTCTCCCTGATATGCATGCAAAGCGGCTACCAAAAAAAACATTCTCCCTTATCCAATCGCCATTTAATTATCTCCCAGACTGAAACTTTCTAATACTTGGATTCACACACAAGACTTAAATTATCTGTCATTAGGAAATCATAATCATACTTAGGATGCACAAATTTAGGAGGAGAAATGGTATGGAGTGCAACACTCATGCATATGTTGATCCAGTATTTTAAGAGAGGGAGATTCAGTCTAAGGATTTCAACATAGATAATCTGGTCAGATGAAGGGTTAATTTATCATGACTATTGAGCCTAACCATGATTTATTCTCTTCATAATATATATTGGTATGTTTTTTAGCATTTAACAACGAACAAGATAACTCTGAACCCCATATTGATTTCCAAAAGACAAAGAGTGTTGCAGAATACTGCTATAGGATAACTTGATCAATGTTAAATTTAAAGTAGTGACTTAGTAGACGCATGCAAGGCTAACCTTGAGGATAAGATGTTTCAAAGGAAAATCGATAAGGTTTGCTCCAAGGATGAGGAAACTTTGAAGTTGCAAAAAGAAGAAGCTCTGAGATCTAAGCCACCAAGAGCAGACATCTAAAAACTAAAATTTTATCGACTAAGATTTAGAACATTTTAAATGGAGTATTCTACTCAACGAAACAATAAGGCTATTCCATGACGCTCTAATAATGACAACCTCTTAGATTTTACTGAAAGGGAAAATGATTCATGCAAGTATGAAAAAGGAAAGACATAACTTACGAGCCAAAACATACATCTTCCCCAAGAAATTTGATCTCGCAAAGAATATAATATCTACCAAATATACAAAGACTCACCAAATAAAGTTAGAGAGACTTAACCTCCACTATAGAAAAATAGAAATTTGAGAAAATTTGATCATGCATACACTTGCAACTTTCCTTCAAGCTAATTCGTACTCTCTTGGTCAATTCTCCCCTTTCGTAACTAACATGATACTCTCGTCTTTCCCTAAATTGTGCTACATATGCTATGGATGAAAGTTGATACAAAAACTATGATCTGAGATCTATTGCATAAGATAATCGATGTGGGCAATGTCAAGGTTGTGCCAGGAGTCCCTTGCGGTGACCCACCTAGAAAATCACAACAATCCCATTTTGAAAAACAATCAATCTCAAACAATTCTACAACAGATTATCCTTGCAAACAAAGTTCTCCGTTCGAAAAAAAAATCAATCCCTTTCAAAAATGACAAAAACGTGAAATAAAAAATCAGATAAAATATCTCATAAAATATCAAGTTTCTAGATGACAAGTAGTTTGAAGTCACGCATGTGCTTCAAAAATACTTTTTCTATCTTTTTACTTGTTTTAACTAGTTGTTCATTATCTTCTTCCAATTTCACATTTTATTTTAATATTTTATTTCCTTTTAATATTTTCTCACATTTTAATTTATAATTAAAACTCTACATTAATTATCAATATCTTTATATTTAATTGTCGAGTTACTTTTTAACTTAATGATTTTTTTTAATAAATTAAATATCCAAGAACAACATATATATCAATTTATCAAAATGCTTTATTTAATAATTTATTTAATTTGTCACCAAAACAAACAACATTATAAAACCAACTTAATTCAATCAACCCAACCAAAATTAATCAAACATCATGAAAGGGCGAATCGTGGAGGGGCACTATAGAAGGTCCTCAAAAGGAGGAAATGGATGAAGGGCAGGTGGGCATGTTGCATGGTGGCCGAAGATCGACAAGATTGGAAAAGGTTGCTTCTTCGGATAAAAAAGGCAAAAAGGAGACTGAAATAGAGGAAGAGGAATAGGTGACTATGGAAGAATTTGAACCCCAAATGGAGGAGGAAAGTGAAGGAATGGATTGTGATGACAGTGACTATGAGATGGATGAAGAAGAACTGGAGGAGGATGATGATGAAAAGGAGGAAGAATTTGATGGGGAAGAGGACCTGGAAGTTACTAAGAAGGAGGTTTGTGAACTAGAGGACACTACCTAGGGTTCTACTCTTCCTGAAGACATTCATTTCTTGAAAAGTAGTATCACTTTTCTGCAGGTTCAGGTTGAGGACATGGAAAAAGTGATCATAACTTTGATGAAGGTCATTGATGGATTGATGTGGCGTGCCACGGTTGGTGTGGTGTCTAGTCAATCAAAGATCAAGAAGCAGTTAAAAAAAGGTGGGAAGTAGGAGGGCACGAAGGACCTGACCAATGAAGTTGGCCTGGACTGGAGGGAATTCGTCTCTCAGTGGGTGAAAACTAGGATTTGATAGCTAATGCCAAATAATGGTATTGTTCTTGCTCTGCTTTTTTATTTGGTTTTATGATTATCTTAAAAATTTGGTTCCTTTAGATGATAGTATTAGACTATTACTTTATGTTAGCTATGCTTTGGTTTAGAACTTGTTGGACTATAGTTAATCTTTTATCTGGTCTGCATGCCACGTTTTGGGATAGTATATGATATTCTTATGTTTTTTATTATAACTATAATGATTATGTGGTGAAAATACTGGTAAATTAGCTTGCGAGCCCCAAATGACTACTTTATAGTATTTAGTTTGGGTTTTTTCTTAGTGTGGTTTGTGTTGTTTCCTAGCCTATCTCGTCTTTTGTTACTACGGGATCAAGGCCCTTCTATATAATCAAAAACACATACTAGAATGTAAAAATTTAACAATGTAATTTCAAGCATATTCTCTTCTATGTTCTCTTTGTTCATTTTTTTTATTAAGAACATATGAATAAAATTTTAATACTTTCAAAATAATACTTTTTTAATATTAATATTTATTTAACTTTTAAGTTACATATTAATATTAGTTACAATTTAAATTTTAAGTTACATATTGATTTTTTTTTCTCTATTTATGTATGGTCATTTAAGTGGTTGGTGTGCATAATAAGAACATCATTAAGAGCAGTATGCATTAAAATATTAAAAATGTAATTTATTTAAGGTATTAATGTATTTTTAACTTAAATGCCCATAAAAATTTATATCCTTAATTGAAAATTAATGTTTTATATAAAAATAATTTTTTTTAGAAATATTAAAGGCAACATTGTGATCCCCTCATCCAAACGCCTCTCTGAAGGCACAAATAATGAGGCAAAATTCCAGGTTGTGCTTCTTGGTCTGAAATTATGTAAAGAGATAGGATTGGCAAAGATTGAAATTGAGGGTGATTTTGCCTTGGTCATTAAGACTGTAAGATGTGAAAGCACCCCCAATTGGAAGCTCAGTGGTCTCCTAGCAAAATCATTGGAGCTTATGAAATCCTTCAAAGGCATTCTAATAAATCACACATATAGGGAAGGAAACAAAGAAGCTGATGCCTTGGCCAAAGTAGGTGTTGGTGCAGGATAACTCATTTGGCCCATGTACCGCTGGGCGTACATTGTCTATGCCAGGACGACTAGATTTGGTTCATGGGCCCGCACACTTGGCTTAAGAGAAAGCAATCTTTTAACTCTTCCCGTGGATCATGCGTCAGCAGCCCAACAGGATTTGATGTTCTCATCTCCCGGAGAGGTCAATGGAGGTGGAGGAAATTTGAATGTATTTTGTTGAAGGAATTTGGGATTCTCCCAAGATACCACATGAATTGTTAGGATATCCGGGTGCATCCCCTGTAGTACATTCATTCAATTCCCTCAGGACTCAAACTTATGGAATGTCAAAATTTCATGTGAATTAATGGAAATTTTGCAACATACATGCTAGCTTATACTTGAAAGGACGTTGCAGAGTGGAGTTGGCAGCTAACGTTTAATGCGGTGCCCGCTTTTCTCTCTATTTATGAGGCACTTGAAGGAATCCAAAGGCACAAAAATGGATACTCTGGTGAAAATCTCAAGCTCGAAGAAGGAGGTTGCATTCCACGGTGCAATTTCAGGTAAGAGGTTCAAGAATATATGTCCCAACAAGGAAATTTTGTGCACAAAGGCAGTAAAAATGGTGCTTGGAAGGGCTTATTGTGTCTCCAAGAATCGTATGCGGGCCAATTCAGATATTTCTTCCAGGTTTTTGGCTTCATTGTTGGATTTAGACTTACCTAAGGAAAGATGCCTGCTTATGCTCCGTTCGGTGTTTAAGGGCTCGATTTTGGTGGGCGACATTGACACAGTGGCGACAACCATGCTTGGTGTTGGTCTTGGCCGGATGATGTGAAGTGGATGTTAGACCTGGGTGTGGAAGTAGATTGGCACCCCTTCATTGCAATGGGCATTCGTTGGACACAAATTTCTGAGCAGGTGGTTGGGGTTGGAAGTGGTTGTGGGAATGGAGTGGTGTTACGCTTTCGCAAACCTAGTTTGTTCTGGGTGGTTCTACGATGATCTGTAAGGGAAAAATGTAATAGTTTTTTGTCTGTCTTAAATACATGTGTAAATTGGGCTTTCTCTGATATCTGCTAATGGAGGGCTATACACAATTTTGAATGTAAGGATCCCTACGGGGTAAAGACTATAACAACCTTTTTTGTTAATCAATATATTTTGCAGCTCTGCTGCCATTTCCAATAAAATATATATATATATTTTAGAAATATTCTAATAAAATGTTTAACAATATATTTATATAATATTATTTTATAAATCTAAAATGTACACTTATAAAATCATTATATTAACATTTACTTAATTTTAATAATTAATATTAATATCTCATATATGATTATATAATTTTTTTTAATATGTTTTAGTTTATATTTTGATTTTTAAGATATTACTAATAATAGTTTTTACTTTATAAAAATATATATTTAAGAAATATTTATATTTTTAATCATATTATTAAATACCAAATACATTTATTTATTTATTTGAGCTAAATATATATTTTAAATTGAAAAATGATTTTTTTATATTAAAATTATTTTAATGATAATTAATCAAAAATATTTTAAAAAATCCTTTATTAAATGTTTAATAATATATTTAGATAGTATTCATTAAGCTAGATATGGCTAAGGCATATGACAAAGTTCAGTGGTCCTTCCTGTGGAAGGTTCTTGGGGCATTTGGCTTCGAGGAAGAGTGGATTCAATGGGTAATGAGTTGTGTCACTTCGGTTTCCTTTTCTATGCTCATTAATGGTGAGCATTCTGAGCTTTTTGGGGCTTCTTGGGGCTTCTTGGGGCTTGCGCCAGGGCGACCCCCTCTCTCCTTACTTGTTTCTTCTTCTTGTCGAAGGCCTGGGACGGTTGATGAGAAGGAATGTGGAGTTGGGTCTCATTTAGGGGTGCAATTTGGGAGGTGGATTTCCCTCGCAATCACATTTGCAGTTTGTTGATGACACTGCTTTGATGGGTATGGCTACTACTAGGGAAGCTGTTAATTTGCGCAGAGTGTTGGATGTGTACCTTGTTGCCTTTGGACATTTGATTAATGAAGATAAGTTATCCATATTCTTCTTCAATACCCCTAATCCCATTCAGAGGAGGATTGCTCATATTTTGAGATTTCAGATAGGGGTTCTCCCTTTGACTTGGGAATTCCTATTTCGGCTAGGAGGTTACCCAAGGACTCTTGGCAGCTCATCCTGGACAAGTTCCATGTGAAAGTTAACCACTAGACCCACAAATGGTTGTCTTTTGTGGGTCATGTTCAGTTGCTCAAGTCGGTGGTGCAAGCCCTCCCCATTTACAGGTGCATGGTTCTGGTGGCTCCATTGGGTTTTGTTAAAGAATTTGATTCTTTAGCAAGACAATTTTTATGGGCTAGTAGTTTACTATATTCTAAATGGAGCCTTGTCAGATGGGATATTGTTTGTAGCCCGAAGCAGTTTGGTGGTCTTGGGTTGAGACAGTAATCTTTGTCTGGGGAGGCATTGGCGGCAAAATTGTATTGGCGATGGTGTGTGGAGCAGGATCAAATTTGGGCCAGAATTTTATCTCAAAAGTGTCTCTTGGGGATCCTGCAGGTGGATGTTCCTAGATATCCCCTTGAGGGGAGAGGTTCGGTGATATGGAGTATGCTCAAGAGAGGGGTTGTGCTTGTCAAGGAGGGTTTATTTTGGATTTGTAAAAAGGGGACGAAGGCTCATTTCTAGTCTGACTCTTGGGATGGATTTCCTCCTATTGTCACTCAGTTTCCTAATCTGTTGAATTTGTGCTAGAGGTTCCTCGAGGCAGGTTGGTCAAGGGTGAGTGACTTTAAGGATATCTCTTCTCATGAGCAGCTGACGGTGGCAAGATGGAAGAATCTTGGTGAGTGGCCTATTGTGGGTATGGATGAGGAGTGTGCTGAGCTTCATAGTATCTTGTCTAGTAGACGTTGTAGTTACCTTCAGGATGGAGATATTCTTTCTTGGGCTCCTAATCCTAAGGGTGTCTACACAACTGCTTCTGGGTATCAAGTGGTTTTATCTCATAGGATTGGAGGGGTGGAGGTTCATTGGTGGAAGAAAGTGTGGAACAAGCTCTCTTGTCCAAAGTGCAATTGCTCTATATGGACTTTGGCTTGGAATAGGTGCTTGACTTGGGATAATATTCAGAAGCGAGGATTCCAGGGCCCTTCTTTATGTGTCTTGTGTGGGGTTGCTGAGGAAGATTCGATTCATTTATTTTTCAGGTGCCCCTTTGCTTTGCGGCTTTGGCATTTTTTGTGGGAAGTTTGGAAAAGTCCTTGTGTTCATGCTTCCTCCCTAGTGGATTTTTGGAGTAGTTTGGGTAGGCCCCCTTCTATGGTCTCATTCTTGTAGGATGTGTGGTATGGTGGACCTACTTTCAATCTCTGGCAGGTTTGGTTGGAACGAAATCACAAAATATTTCATGGTGAAAAGATGTTGTTCCAGCAAGTTTGGCACAAAATTGTAGGCATGATTCATGAGACGATGGAGGTTAAGTGTGAGGTGAAGTTTCCTTTGGGGAAAGGGGATTCTGAGGTGGTTGATAGACTAGGAATTATCTATGTGTGTCAGGAGAGGAAGGCAAGTGATTTAGAAGGTTCAACGGGTGGGTAGATGGCTGCCCCCTCAGGTTGGCTTTCTGAAGATCAATACTGATGGGTCATCAAGGGGCAATCCTGGGCCTGTTGGGATTGGGTGGATTGGAAGGGATTTTTCAGGATCAGTGGTTTTCTTCTTTTCTGTTCATAAAGGGTTGCAGACTATCAACCTTATGGAAGATTTAGCAATCCTTTACGCTCTTGAGCGAGCTTATGCTTTGGGGTGGCGCAAGGTTGTATGTGAATCTGATTCACAGGTCTTGATTAACCTGCTTAATAAACAGAAGGTGTCTGATGTTAGTTGGCAGCTGGCTACAATGGTACAATAGATTTTGCAGGTTAGCTCTTTGATGGAGGTGGTTTCTTTTGTCCATATTCTACGGGGGTGGAATAGGGTTGCAGATTGTTTGGCTAAATGGGCTATTGAGCGTGTAGATGGTTGGCGGATTGATGCATGGGAACAGTTGTCCCACGAGTCTCGTCAGGACTTGATGAAGATTCTTGCTGAGGAGGGGGATGATAATGGTGAAGGATGATGTGGTTTCTTGTTTTGGTTGGATGCTTGTTGTGGATTCCTGGGGCTTTGGCCCTTTATTTTATGTAATGCTCTGGTTTGAGTTTCAATAAAGTTTTTACCCCTTTTTATTAAATATATATATATATATATATATATATATTTAGATAGTATTACTTTACATATCTAAAATATACAGTTATAAAATTAATATAATTTATATTTATAATAATATTGTTAATACATAAATTAAAAAATAAAATAATTTAATTTTGAATTTATGTATTAACAATATTACTATAAATATAAATTATATTACTTGAATGACATGAGGGTAAGTGTTGTTGGTTTTGATTTCATGGGAGAGTTGTATGAAGAAGATGTTGATTTTAAAGAAGCTTGGGCAACTTGTAAAAGTCCAATGGGAGTGGACAAAACCCCATGGTTGGAGTATTTTATTCAAGAGAATTTTTTTTTAAAGGAAAGAGATTATGTATACCTCAAGATTCCATGAGGGAAAATTTGTTGACAAAAAAACTTAGTGGAGGTTTGGGTGGACATTTTGAAGTGGAAAAAACATTGGCACAGTTGAATGAGAGTTATTATTGGCCTAGAATGGATGCAAATGTAAAAAGAATGGTGTAAGGGTGCAAAGTATGTCAATATGCTTGAAAGGAGTAAGACAAAACATCGAATTGTACCAGCCATTGCCAATACCGGAGAGACCATGGGAATGCATTGGCATGGATTTTGTTTTTGGTTTTCCATGAAAACAAAGAGGTAATGATTCAATTTTTGTTGTAATGGATAGATTCTCAAAAATGACTCATTTATACCATATAAAAAGTGTAGTGATACTTGCCATATAGCTAATTTGTTTTTCAAAGAAATAGTTTGGTTACATGTATTGCCAAGAAGTATTATTTCAGACTAAGACACAAAATTTTTTGGTCATCTTTGGCGTACTTTGTGGAAGAAAATGGGAACACAATTAGGTTTTGGCTTAGCCTGCCATCCTCAAATGGATGGTCAAACTGAAGTTGTGAATCGAAGTTTGGGTAATTTGTTGAGGTGCTTGGTTGGGGATTGACATAGGCACAAGCTGAGTTTGCTTATAATAATTCAGTTAATTGAAGTGCAGGAAAGAGTCCATTCCAAATTGTGTATGGGTACAATCCCAAGGGTATAGATGAGTTGAGAGATAGTGCAGATTTGAATAGACAAAGTGTTGTAGCAGAATTTCTTTTTGAGTACATACATGATTTGCATAAAGAGGTGAAGGAGAAATTAGAGAAAAGTGCTAATAAATACAAATAAAATGTTGATGAACATAGAAGAGTGCAAGAATTTCAGATTGGTGACTTGGTGATGGGACATTTAAGGAAGGAAAGGTTCCTAGACGGAACATACAATAAATTAAAATGGAAGAAGATTGGCCTGTGCAAGGTTTTGCGGAATTTCTCATCAAATACATATGAAAGTTTCTAAAGCCTTTTCACAAATCCATTTTGGGTATATAAATGTAAAGCAAACAATATAAATTGAATAATAATAAAAAATAACAAGAAACATCTAAATTTAAAATAATTAGTTCATTTTACCTAAATCTTTTCTTCCAAGGGTCTTCAGGTACATTCCTCACTTTTTCCTTAACCAGTATCTCCCAATCACAATGAGTAACCTTTCTTTTAATAACATATTCAACATGATCAATCTTCTTACTGATGTACCCATTTAAAAGACACATTTTCTTCTTGAATCCTTTCCTCTTAATAGCATCCCAATTCTCCTGAGCTTCTCGAACTGTTGCCAAACAATACCCATTCGACATTAAGGAAATCTTACCAATTGTCCTTAAAGAATGGATAACAGTTCTTGATTTCTTGAGCTTTAACTTGGTCTCCATACTCTCTATTACAGAATCTTCAGAACATTCTGACACCCACAATTGATGAAATTTCAATCAATTGATTAAAAGAACAAATCAGTGCACCAATATCCCTCCACAACCAATTGATTAAAAGAACAAATCAGTGCAACAATATCCCTCCACACCCACAACTAGTTTTACCTAAAACATACCAATTGTTGCTTTCTTGAACTTTAAATTTAGCTAAACTTTCTTGAACCTTAAATTTAGCTAAAATTTAATTGTTGCACATAATTCTATTTGTATTTTTTCTATGATTATATTATAAATTATAAACTAGTATATATATCTTAAATATAATCTATATAAGATACGTGGATATATTATGTATTTTTTATTTTGTTTCAAAAATATGTTTATTTTTTGTGTTTTGGTTAAGTAAGATTATATTATATTATTATTACATTATTAAAATGGTACTTTTTAAAATGATTTTTTTGTTTATTTTAAAATATATCTTATTAGTATATCATTATTATATTATGTTTTTTTCTTTTGTTTCTTTTTTTATTCTAAAATATTTTTTTTTGTTTCTAAAATGTGTTTTTTTCTGTGATGGATTGTGCTAACCTCCTATAGACATCGTGTTGCCATTGTAGGGTTATGTCTATCGACGTAACTATCAATGTAATTAAGTAAGTATTATAAATATGAGCAATTTTATTATGCCAAGAGCGTAACCCTACAATGGCAACATGGGCTCCTATAGGAGGTCAGTACATCCATCACAAAAAATACAAAAAAGCCAAAATTTTAGGAATCTTAAAAAAATGAAATTTTCATAAAAATTCTTTTCTAAAAATCATATAAAGATAAACCATTTAAATATAGTAATTTAATTAATTTAGATATATAGTTAGATTAATATTATTATAACATTATTAAAAGCTTTAAATTAGAAAAAACTTTAGATATATTTCTAAAAAAATAAAATTGAAAATCAAAAAGTAATAATCTTAAAACTAACTAAAATAAAAAATTAATCAGTAATAATAGCAAAATATTAATTATTTAAAAAAATTAAATCATTTAAGTATTAATTATTTTAGAAAAAATCAAAATAAATCTAATATGATTTTAATAAAAGTAGATTAGAACAAGATATATAATAAAGATATAAAAGCCCTATGTTATATATAATCAATGTTATATTATAATCACAAGCAAAAAGAAAAATAATATCTCCTATATTATATAGATTATATATATAAGATATATATGCTACTTATACACTAATTTCATTAAAAAATTATATCACAAAATTAAAACAAATTAATTGATAAATCTTATTTATTTATAATATATAATTTATATTTTACTCTTCTTGTTAAAAACATGAATGTCTTTAAAAACTATTCAAAAATAAAATATATGGAACCATTTTCTAACAAATAATATTTTCATAATAAAACAGAGAGTAAAATTTTATTTATGAATTACATTTTAGAATTTGCTTTTTTACCCTTAAAAATAATTTTTTTAAAGTATTATTTTGAAAGTATTAAAATTCTATTCATATGTTGTTAATTAAAAAAAGTGTTAAGAAAACTATTAAAAAAATTTATGTTGGAAGTATTAAAATTTTATTCAAATGTTATATTTTAGATGAGTCATCTCTAAAATATTAAAATGCACAAACTTATTTCATTAGATGACTTTATTTTTTGTTTTTGTCTTGATTGTCACTTAATTTCTTCCTAAAATTATTGTTTCACCTTTTCCTTATGTACCTTTTTCCTCAATTCGTAATTATGCAAAGGCGTAGATATATACATTTAAAAATTCTTGTGTGTTTGACCTAGAGGTGCTAAAATGGTTCTGAATGAGGAGAACTACAGCCTTGCATGATGATAAAAATAAGATTTCTAAATATAGAATTTATATGTTATTTTTAGAAATCCTATTTTTATCATTATGCAAGGTTGTAGGGAGAAATTACTAAATATTCTAAATTTTTTTAGTTTGTTGTGCCAAACATCCAAAATCTTATACTACAATTAATAATTTGGTTTCCTTTAACATTACACGATGGGAGCAATGACGAGGGGAGCAACAATGAGGACGGGAGGAGGCGGATTCAAATCCATAGACAATGCAGACGATGGTAGTGACAACGAGGGGAGCAACAATGAGGATGGGAGGAGGCGGATTCAAATCCATAGACAATGCAGACGATGGTAATGACAACGAGGGGTACCTAGATGGAGCTGTTGGCAGTGGAAAGGTTGGCATTTCTAATGGAAGTTCTTTGGCGGTCATGTGTTGTGTGGAGGCTGTGTCTAGTGCCTGGATCTCCAGGTTTGATGGCTTTTCTTTCCTGGGGTGTAGTTGCCTTATGGGGAGGCTGTAGTGGCTTTACTTTTTTCTGTTGGACTTTGTTGTTTTTGAGACAGATGGTGGTGCGGTTTTGTTGGTGGTGTTGGTTGTCTGCCTTTTGGTGGAGCAGTTTCCTGTTGTTGCGGTTGTGGGTGATGGTTTTGGCTACGTGCTTCTTCTCGGGAGGAGCCTTCTTTTGGTTGGGCCCTGCTTTGTTGGGTCCCCTTCTCTGGGGTTTTCTTTTGTTGTGGTTTTGGCTTTGGGCTTCTGGGGCTTCTTGGTGTTGGGTGTGGATTTTGGGTGGATTGGGATGGGGATGTTTGTGGTATGAGTTTGCATTCACTCAGACCTTGTAGGGTCGGATGGTGTTCTTCATGGTTTTGCTATCCTACCCCTCTCTCTATTTTTTGGTTTCCCAAGCCTGGATCTGCTCTTTGGATGCCCTTGTGGCTTGCTTGTGGTTTTCTTGGTGTTGGGTGTGGTGTGTGGGTGGATTGTGATGGGGTTGTTTGTGGTTGGAGTTTTCATTCTTTTAGACCTTGTAGGGTCATATGGTGTGCTTCATGGTTTTGCACTCTTGCCCTTCACCCTATTCTCTGGTCCCCCATAATATTGATAATAATATAATATTGAACCTAGCTCTAACCCCAACTACAAAATTAAATAGGTATCCTTAATCCCTAATGGTATTTCAAAGTTTTTAAGAAATAAATAAAATAAGTCTCCAAAATGATATATTTGGGCGTATATTATATTGATTAATATTTAAGATATATATACTAGTTTAACATTGTAGATAATAGTGCTTCATTGTGAGCTGTTTTTATTTTTGTTTTTCAATATTAGAATTAAATGTGCTTTTCTTTAATATAATATTGTAGATGCAATTTTCTTTGGGAGCATTGTTATGTGCTTTTTTAAAATAAAAATATTTTAAATTTTTTTTAATCAATTGTAATAAAAGGTAAAATAGAGGTTTTTGAAAGGGTTTTTTAATCAAGTGTCAGAATGGCGATACTTTGTCGTTCATTATTAGCCTCGTCCTGTCATTCTCGTTGCTCAAGATTTTGAATCTTCTCCATAATTAGGTAAATAGTAATAGGTAATGTGTAACTTTTTCTTTAAAGGCATGTAAAAGAATCAAGAATATCCAAATTTACCAAAATTGAAATTGAGGGTTTGAATGCTATGATTTATCATTTATCAATCATCTGAACTTACAAGATTTGACATTGAACAATAAATCCTACATTTCAGAATGAAAAATATGCGGACGATTCATCCAGATACTCTTACTGGCACCAATTCAATGAAAATTTCAACAAATTTCAACAAATACCGAGCTATGGTAGTAATGGAGAGGTGGAAGATAAAGTTTTTCACACACTTTTATTCAACATCTTTTTAACCATTCCAAAAACTTATTCTTTTCAATTATCTGTGTTTTTTTCTTATTTTTCCTAAACCTACCCATGGACAATTAAGGAAAACCTACAGAACACCCATGTAACAATTAGTGTTTATCCAAAGATTGCACAAAAAGGAAGAACTGAATGATAGAATTCTACAACTGTGAAAACAGTTAAAGGACTAATAAAAAGATTGCACAAAAAGGAAGAACTGAATGATAGAATTCTACAACTGTGAAAACAGTTAAAGTACTAATAAATAGATTAAAAACATAAGAATTTAAAATTAAAAAAAATGCAATCATGGCTTTCCTACCTTAAAGTTATGAGAAGTTTTAGTTTAAGAAAATCAAATTCTTTTCCCAAAACTTTGATTTAAAATAATGACCACTTTCTAAAATGGATGAATACCTAGGATATTAGCCTCATGGATGTTAGCCTTATGACATTATGACTAACTGGGATAAGCTCTGATTCTACATAAATTTCTTTCATCCCATAATAGCAAAAGTTTTTCAATAGAAGATAGTGGAGATAACAGTTGAATACAATACCTAATTATTATAGGCCAACATTGATTTTGTACAAAAATAAATTCATAGACGTCTTTAGTTACTAGAAAAGAAAGTGGAATGGAAAAGTGATCAAAAGTAATCAAAGCTCACATTCCCACATAGAAGCTAAATTCTCATTAAATTCTTTAGTAAGATTGGTAATGAAATTAGAGATCCCTTCATCTACTTCTTTCTCGGTAGAACTTTCTAGAGCTAATTCTATACCTGGACCATCAAAATAATCCCTCGTATCTTAAATATAACTAAAATAACTAGAATATATATATATATATATTAAATATAATCTATATAAAATATGTCGATATATATCTTATTATTATTATTACTATTATCACATATTATATTATTATTAATATGGTATCATATTATTTTTGTCTTAGAAGTATTATATTATATTATTATTAAAAATGTACTATTATTAAAATATTTGTTTTTATTTTTAATTATTTTTAATTTTTTGTTTTATTTCTAAAATGTGTTTGTTTTTGTGTTTTTTTTTTTGTGACAGATTGTGCTGACCTCCTATAGGCACTGTGTCATCATTATGTTTTTGGTAAATATAACCTGGTTATAGGCTCCAGGAACTGAAAAATCAGACCAATGGGTCAAGGCAAAGCCAAAAAGATACAATGCAGGCATCGTTGCAACATAGCAGCCAACCAAACTAACACCAACCGAAGCAACCCAGCTAAGGAAAGAACCCCAAGGCAGGTAGAGAGGAAAAAGCATGAAGGCTCGACTATGAAGGCACATACCCACTACGAATTAGGGGGATGGGCCTTAATGTCCATCTGCAACAACTTATAAACAATACTAGGAAACTAACTCCACCAAACTTGATCTACCTCCCCAGTTTT
The DNA here is from genome assembly GCA_007258455.2 of Sequoia sempervirens. Classification (NCBI taxonomy): domain Eukaryota; kingdom Viridiplantae; phylum Streptophyta; class Pinopsida; order Cupressales; family Cupressaceae; genus Sequoia; species Sequoia sempervirens. The sequence continues at coordinate 960,991,240 of VDFB02271358.1, forward strand.
GGCCACAAGGTCAACACCAAAATTGGTTGCCCAATCCGCAACCTGGTTGCCTGATCTTTGGATGTGAGAAAATTAAATCTCATCGAAGTCATGCTTGATAGAAATCACAACTTCTGCAATGGCATCAATCCTCCAATTCTTTGACTTCTTACCTTGAATAGCATTAATTACTAGCTTGAAATCCCCTTCCACCAATAGCCATTTCCAGCCTTTGTTCTTGGTGAGAGAGATGCCACGCCAAAGAGCCCACACTTCAGCCAAGTTGTTGGTTGAGTAGCCACAATCAGAAGCAAAGAGGCCCAAAGGTTGACCCTTCACATCCCTGAAGACACCACCGCTGCCTGACTTTCCAGGATTACCCTTAGCTGCACCATCAAAATTGAGTTGAATCCATGCATCCTTTGGAGCCACCCAACCCACCTTGGTCACCTCCTTCCCCCCCATGTGATTTTCAACCCCCAACCATCTAAATCTAGGCCAAGCATTGGCCCAATGCATCTCCTCATCAGCTAAAAATTTAAACCGCTCTTTATGCACCTCCCCTAATTAAGCCAAAGAACTTTCCACCATATCCAAAAAGTTTGACCGTTGCCCTCTCCTGTTCTTGGAAGAGTCTCCTATTACGCTCAAGCCAAATATTCCATATAATCAAAGTTGGGGCAACCATATAAATTTCAGACTTGGGTTGCTTATCTTCAAAAACCAACTGTCAAGCAGAAGATGAACATCTCTTGGCAACACCCACACAATACCCCAATGATTAAGAAATAAAGACCACACTTGTCTCGCATAAGCACAAAGAAGGAATAAATGATCATTGCTCTTTTCTTCACACAAACACAACACACATCTCGAGGGCCCAACTTTTCCTAACTTTTGCAATCTATCCCAAGTGAGAGCTCTACATTTCCAGGCAATCCAGAAGAAAGCATTAGCTTTCGGGAGGCCATACTTATACCAAATATTTTTTGCAGTTTTAGACACAATGTTGTCACTGAAATAAGTTGCAAAGACTTCTTTGACTATTACCTCCTTGTTGCCTCTGAATCTCCACACCATTTTGTCATCTTTGGTGTTGTCCCCAATAGGCCACCTACCAAGCTTGTGATTAAGGGAGCTACAAGCATGCATAAACTCGGGGGAAGGAGGCATAATAGTCTTCCAACACCATTGGCCACTAGAGACTTCAAGGTAATTACTAGTCCAAACACCCATCGTGTCTTCAAAGTGACTGACCATAGGGCGTAATGCAAGCAAGGAATGCAAGGCACATTCCTCAAGCCAGCAATCATGCCAAAATCGGATCTTCTGCCCATTGTCAAGTCACCACATAATATCTGGGGTGATGAGGCCAATGCAAGATCTCAAAAAATTCCAAACACTCGAACCTGTGGGAAGCTCCACTTTGAATAAATTGTCTATATTATTACCAAGATACTTCGCTTGTAGAATCTTGCTCCATTGCCTATTATTCTCAACATAAATTTTCCAAATGAGTTTGGCCCCAAGAGCCTTGTTCATGCTAACACATTTTCTCAAACCAAGCCCTCCACATGAATGCACCTTGAGTCCTCTCCAAAGTGGTAGCCACTTTACTAGGAATTTGAAAAACAGACATAGTATACACCGGGATAGCAGTCAAAGTGGACTTAAGAAGAGTGAGCCTTTCGGCAAAGGAAAGCCAACGCCCCTTCCACGAGGCAAGCTTACTCTGAACACTGTCCACCACCCTATTCCAATCTGAAACCTTAACCCGTTGACTGAGGAGGGGCATACCAAGAAACTTGCTAGGAAGACAATTCATCTCAAAACCCAAGACATCCTGAATACCCAATCTTTCTAAACAGTTTTCCTTCAAGAAAAAGATTTTGGACTTGCAACAATTTATTGCCTGACCAACAGCCCTCTCATAAAGGGTCAATATCCTCTTAAAGCACTTGGCCTCCTTGACTGAGGCCTCTCCGAAGAGCAGCGTGTCATCAATGAATTGAAGGTGAGTAACATTGTCAAAACCACCTGAGACTTGCAATCTCGATAGTGAACCCCCACAAGCCTCTCGCTTGATTGCTCTACCTAAGGATTCAAAAAGAATGAGAAATAAAAATGGGGATAAGAGATCCCCTTGCCTCAACCCACGTTTGGGTTCGAAAGCACTAGAAGCCACACCATTTACAAGAACTAAGAAGGAGACTAAATAGATGCAACTATAAACCCAATTGCACCAATCCTTAGCAAAGCCAAATTTCCACAAAACCTTGATCAAAAAACCCCAAGATACTCTATCATATGCCTTGTTCATATCAAGTTTGATCAACATTCCTTACTTCTTCCTAAATTTGATTGAATGAATTGTTTCATGAGCTGTAATAATTCCATCTAAGATTTTTCTACCCTTTAAAAACCCACTTTGTTCTTCATAAATAATCTTCTCCAAATAGCCCTTGAGATGATTCGCCATAGCCTTAGTAACAATCTTGTAAATTGTGTTACATAAGGCAATAGGTCTATAATCATTGAAGCTCTTCGGTTCCTTCTTCTTAGGAATGAGGGAAATAAACGTTTGATTCCAAGCTTTCATCATAATCTTCCTACACCTGCATTCATTAGTGTCCTTCCAGACATCTTCCCCTACAATATTCCAAAATCTCTGAAAAAACTCTGCATGAAATCCGTCCGGACCAGGTGCCTTCCTGGCCCCCAAGGAGAAAGTGGCAAGTCTTATTTCTTCTAGAGGAAACGAAGCAAGCAACATCTTGTTTTGATCAGGAGAGACCAAATTAGGAATGTTAGACAATAAGGCATTTTGAGCATCAACATCATCTTGAGGAGTCATCCCCAAAAGTGAAGCAAAAAATCTCCTACTCTCTTCTCTAATAGCAGCCACATCCTCAATATCAAAATCATCAACATTCTGGATTGCCACAATTTTATTATGTTGTCTCCTAATTTTGGTGGATAGATGAAAGAAACTAGTATTACAACCCCCCTCCAAAAGCCACTTAACTCTGGACTTCTGCTGCCAAAGAATTTCCTCCATCCTGAGTACTCGCTCTTGCATACTCAACAATTCTCGCTCCCTCTCTCTTAGCTCTTGTGAATAACCAACATCCGCAATGTTTTGCACAACCAGTTTTAATTCTTCAGCAATCTTATTATTCTCCTCAAACAGATTACCAATAACCTCTTTGTTCCACAATCTAACTTGCCTCCTTACTTGTACAATTTTCTGGAGAAGGATATAATGCTTATTACCTTTGAAAACTTTACTCCACCAAACCTACAAAGCCGACTCAAACTCTGGGTGAATATACCAAAAGTACTCCATTTTAAAGGGGATGCCTTTAGGCTTTGTGCTTATGTTAAGGACCAAGGCAATGGGCCAGTGATCAGAGCGCCCAAATTGGATAACTGGAGACAAGAATGAGTCTAAATCCAGAAGCCATTCAGAATTGACAAAAAACCAGTCCAAATGATAAAGAATGCTATCTTCACCAATTCTTTGATTGTTCCAAGTAAACCAGCCTAACTTAGGATTGATATCTACTAATTCTAAGTCTTCATTGAATTTCCTGAATTTGAGAGCGACCTACCACCTTTCTTCTCACTCGGGTAGAGCACAACATTGAAATCGCCACCTAAAAGCCATTCCTTCGTAGCATGGATGCTTCTTAAATTTTGAATGTAATCCTAGATCTCAATTCTTCCCAGCTTAGAATTGGGCCCATACATATTTGAAACCATAAAAGAGCCCCCATCCCTAAAATTGTTGATCATGACAGTGAGACAAGAGGGAGACTCATCTACAACCTTACCATCCAAATACAGACTATTCCAGAGGATTGCAAGACCCCCTCTTGTACCATTTGCAGCAAGCATAGCCCCATCCCCTTGCCGCCAAACCCTGGGAAAAATCTTTGAAAACTTATTGGAGTCCATTTTTGTTTCTTGAATGAAAACAACATCGGGTGATTCCATATCAATCAACCACTTCAATAAGCGGTGCTTCTCAAGGCCATTGATGCCCCAAATGTTCCAGCTTATAACCTTCATAAATGCTTTCCCGCAGGGAGGTGCTCACCTCCAGGCTTGACAAAGCTCTTTAACGATTTCTGGGAACCATTTTGTAAATTCTCAAGGGCTTGAAGTTTAGCCTCAGTGGCCTTTGATTTCCTGCCTTTAGAATTGGCACCCCCCACATCCATGGAAACCAACGGTTTGCTTCCCAATTTTTTAGCATGCCTGGTCACCATACTCCATGAGTTTTCCTTATCCTCTGAGTCTGCATCAATACCTTCTACTTCCACATTCGAAGGCTTAGAGGTAGGAGATGGGGCCCCCTATTCCACCTCTCTGTGCTCCAAAATCGTGTTCTGAACTTCTAAAAGAGCCTCCAACCGATCAACACCACTATCCCCACACTCCGTCTCCCGAATTTCCTTGGGAGGGGACTTTTTCAATTGCTTGTTACCATTCACCCCCTCAACACACAACACAAGAGCCTGCCCCACACCATTTCCAGACCCATGCGAAGGAGCCAAAGTAGGCGTAGAATGAACCGAGGCACCAATAGTGGCAACAGGTTTATCCGAGCAACGCCTAGCCATGTGCCCCAACCAGCCACACTTGTAACATCTAAGGGGAAAGCCCTCATAGTCCATTTGCACCAGTGAAACGCTAAGCACCAAATTTAGTTTGATGGTATGGCTTAGAGGTTTTCCCAAGTCAACCCTAACATAGATACACGCAACTCAATCCCTCTGTCATCCACTTGGAGAATGATCGCTATGTACATAATTGCCCAGCGAGTCCCCAATGATCTGAAGTATGTCTTTTGTCCACAACTCTGCTGGAAGTTTGTGCAATCAAACCCAACTCCTCATTGTGAGGGCCAAAATTAGGAGACCAGGCCCGTAAGTGTAACCCGACACTTCCCATGAACCAAGGCCCACCAGACAATATTCTATCTCGCTCAGCTTTAGAAGAAAAGATAATGCGCAGGAAGCCAAGAGCTAAAAATCTTAGATTAGGATTGCAACCCCTCCATTTATGCCCTATCCATGATTTTATCCTCTCCATTGAGGGCCAAATCCCCACAAATTTGGCAATGACCGCCTATTTTTTAAGCTTCTCCACCTCTAAGTTGAGTAATGGTTAGGGATATTGATACAAGGGACGTCCTCTACAACTTGCATATTGACATTTCCAATCACCATCTTGTAAATGACACTCCTGACCCGACCATTGAACTCCATTTCAACATGATTTGCCTGCCTCGCAGAATCACCCAAATTGCCCTCCACCGTCATGGTGGCATCCTAGGCATGAAACCCTACCTCCTGCTTATCGCCTGCTCGAAGAACATTTGTTCCTGCTCTTTCACCTTGACTGCACATTTCGCCCTACTGTGTCAGCATTATAGGGTTACGCTTATCGGTGTAATAATTACATAAATTTTGAGGTAATTAATTAATATTTCTAGCTACTAAAGTTTTCATTCACTTTATTAAAGATTATATTATAAATGATAAATGATTATATTATTTCAAAACTTAAATAATTTTCCTTTGACTGGTTTGCTCATAAAAAATGGGGCCAAAATTTAAGGTGAAAGTGAAAGGAACATTTGAAATTCAGTAAATCGTAGAAAATGCTCATCCGAATAGATTTTTCGGTGTATTTGCACCAATCAAAAAAGTCTACATGGTCACTTCTCGAATTTACAAAAGTTGTTGATTGTAGTACAAATGAGTGTGATGGGAAAAATTTCATGGACAGATTGCATATGTTGCGTGGAAGAAGACTATGGTTTATGCGTGAAGTGAAAAATAATGAACGATTGATATTCTTTTAATCGTCTTGCATACCCTATCCAAAAATATTCATCGTCCATGGATAAAAGTTGATCCGCAAACTTCAAATAGGTTACACCTTCGCATAATTACAAATACAATACCTAATTATTATAGGCAAACATTGATTTCTATGCCATAACAAGACTTTTAAAATGCATTGTTTTGTTTATCATCATGTATCTCAAATCAAAAAATTACAGAATAAGGATGTTTATAAGAGAATGGGATTCAATTAAAAGTATTTTTAAAGTTGAAATGCAGTTAATTACACTGAGAGGCATAACCCTACAATGGCAGCACGGTGCTGCACAATCCATGAAAGAAAAACAAAAAACAACAGACATTTAACAATATTTATTTATTTAAAATAAATAAAAAAGCAACACAACAATTATTTAAAGAAATCCACAGCCACAGTCTTATCCTTATAAAAAAAAAAACAAAAAGGCAAAGAGAGTTAATAATATATATTTATTTAAAAAAATTCAAAAAACACCAGACATTAGAAATGTTTATTTAAAAAAATCCACCATCACATTCTTGTTCTTATCCAAAACATTATCCAAATTGTCAAGTTTCTACTTTAATTGAATAAATCAATTTTAAATAGTTCTCTCCAATTAAGAATATGGTTAATAATATTTATTTATTTTAAAAATTAAAAAAGAAAGAGAGTTTCTTACTGATTCTTTCTTGCCGGTATGCTCTTCAAAACCAGATTTTGTATTATTTTATTTATATATATAATATATTATGGTGGCTTGCCACTTTCTCCTAAAAAAAAAGAAAAAAAAAAGAAAGAGAGTTGTTATTAATAAAATATTGATAATAATATAATATTGAACCTAACTCTAACCCCAACTACAAAATTAAATAGGTAACCTTAATCCTTAATGGTATTTCAATTTTTTTAAGAAATAAATAAAATAAGTCTCCAAAATGATATATTTGGACGTATATTATATGGACTAATATTTAAGATATATATACTAGTTTAACATTGTAGATAATAGTGCTTCAGTGTGAGATGTATTTGTTTTTGTTTTTCAATATTAGAATTAAATATGCTTTTCTTTAATATAATATTGTAGATGCAATGTTCTTTGGGAGCATTGTTATGTGTTTTTTTAAAAATAAAAATATTTTACTTTTTTTTTAATCAATTGTAATAAAAGGTAAAATAGAGATTTTTGAAAGGGCTTCAATTCTTTTATAAACAAATTAGAAAGACAATAATATTATAGTCTAATGATGACCAAACTATGATTACAACTAGATTAGAATAATGAAACGACACAAAATTAGTAGAAGCAAGGACATCCATGAGGCTCATATCCTAGCAATTCATCCATTTTAGAAAGTGGTCAATATTTTAAATCAATGTTTTGGGAAGAGAATTTGATTTTCTTAAACTAAAACTTCTAAACAATGTAAAAATAACTCATAACTTTAAGGTAGGAAAGCCATGATTGCAGGTTTTTTTTTTTAATTTTAAATTCTACCATTATTAATAATAATGTAATTAAGTTGAAAATATAATAATATTTTAAAAATTATAATAGTATAATACGTATATTATTAAAATAATAATAATATAATACTAATATTAATAATAATATAATATTATTGAGTGTGTAGCGCAGCCACTGAAACTAGCAGATATGCCTTATATATAATCTATATAATAATCTTATTTTTATCATCATGCAAGGCTGTAGTTCTCCTCATAGAGAACCATTTTAGCACCTCTATGTCAAACACAAGAATCTTTAAATGTATACATCAATTTTCTATGCCATAACAAGACTTTTAGCACACATTGTTTTGTTTATCATCATGTATCTCAAATCAGAAAATTACATAATAAGGATGTTTATAAGAGAATTGGATTCAATTAGAAGTATTTTTAAAGTTGAAATGTAGTTAATTTAACATTGTAGATAATAGTGCTTCACTATGAGTTGTTTTTGTTTTTTTGTTTTTAATATTAGAATTAAATGTGCTTTTTTTTAATATAATATTGTAGATACAATTTTTTTTTGGGAGCATTGTTATGTGCTTTTGTTAAAATAAAAATATTTTAATTTTTTTTGAATCAATTGTAATAAAAGGTAAAATAGAGGTTTTTGAAAGGGCTTCAATTCTTTTATAAATAAATTAGAAAGACAATAATATTATAGTCTAATGATGATCAAACTATGATTACAACTAGATTAGAACAATGAAACAACACAAAATTAATAGAAGCAAGGACATCCATGAGGCTAATATGCGAGCTATTCGTCCATTTTAGAAAGTGGTCAATATTTTAAATTAATGTTTTGGGAAGAGAATTTGATTTTGTTAAACTAAAAATTCTAAACAATGTTAAAATAACTCATAACTTTAAGGTAGGAAAGTCATGATTGCAGGTTTTTGTTTTTAATTTTAAATTCTTTTGTTTTTAATGTATTTATTAGTCTTTTAGCCATTTTCATAGTTGTATGCAATCTTTGGATAAACAATAATTATTACATGGGTGTTTTGTAGGTTTTCCTTAATTGTCCATGGGTAGGTTTAGGACAAATAAGAAAAAAAACACAGATAACTAAAAAGAATAAGTTTTCAGAATGGTTAAAAATATGTTGAATAAAAGTGTGTGAAAACATTTATCTTCCACCTCTCCATTACTACCATAGCTCGGTTGTTGAGTTGACGTGTCATTACTTTGTGGGGTTGTTATGTGTATGATGGTTATAATGGACTTTCGTTCCACTTGGTTATCTCATTACAATGAAACAACACAAAATTAGTAGAAGCAAGGACATCCATGAGGCTAATATCCCAACTATTCATCCATTTTAGAAAGTGGTCAATATTTTAAATTAGTGTTTTGGGAAGAGAATTTGATTTTCTTAAACTAAAACTTCTAAAAAATGTAAAAATAACTTGTAACTTTAAGGTAGGAAAGCCATGATTCGAGGTTTTTTTTTAATGTATTTATTAGTCCTTTAACCATTTTCACAGTTGTAAAATTCTATCATTCAATTCTTCCTTTTTGTGCAATCTTTGGATAAACACTAATTGTTACATGGGTGTTCTGTAGGTTTGCCTTAATTATCCATATATTGAGCTACAAACGTAACAAGCAGAGCCATGGGAAAACTGACAATTTACAAATCAATTATCCCATGCCCAAAAACCCGCATCCTGTGATAGACTAAAATTTACATTTAGCTTTAATACTCAGAAGGTCAAAATGAGTACATCTTCGCCTGATAACCAAACCATGCAAATATAATTCCCAAATTTCCACAGACCAACCAAAAAATATATAAACAAACACAAACAATCCATATGTCTACATACTTACTCGACAGGGATGAATACAAACTGAAAAACTTGAGCTGGTCATCTTAGTGAAATATCAAGAATGGGTGGAATTGGAAAGATTGATCTGAGCAAAGAGACATGACAAAAAAGTGCCTTTCCAACTGGCCCATTGCTACTACTTCCCTAAGGTTAAACACAATTTATACGCTCATTAGTTGTGATCAAAATGGCTAAAATGCCATAGACAATAAAATATGTCATTTGCTCTTCCCAATTTATAAGCCTCGATGAAACCCTAACTCTAAAGAGTAAACCCTAACCCAAAGCATGAAAAGTTAACCTTGCTAACAAAACCACTAGACACGTTACTTCCACATATCGGCTATAATGAGCAACGTGGATGAGATTTTATGGTACATCATTCTTAAAAGGTCCAAAAGTTCAAAGTCCAAGGTTTATTAAGTAATTGTCCATGGTGTTGAATGGATTGGATAATGGTAAAAATAAATTAAATTCTTGTTAACACACAACTGCCTTTCATGAATTTGGTTAATAATATTTATTTATTTAAAAAAATAAAAAAGAAAGATAGTCATTATTATTAAAATATTGATAATAATATAATATTGAACCTAACTCTAACCCCAACTACAAAATTAAATAGGTAACCTTAATCCCTAATGGTATTTCAATTTTTTTAAGAAATAAATAAAAATGGTCTCCAAAATGATATATTTGGGCGTATATTATAGGTCTCCTTAATGATTTATCTTCCACCTCTCCATTACTATCATAGCTCAGTTGTTGAGTTGACATGACATTACTTTGTGGGGTTCTTATGTGTATGATGGTTATAATGGACTTTCATTCCACTTTGGTTATCTCATGTTTGAATCTTTTTCAAGATTTTGGATGTTTGGCACAACAAACTAAAAATATGTAGTAATCTAATTTTTAAGTTTCTTAATTTTGTTAGAATATTTAGTAATTTCTCCCTACAGCCTTGCATGATGATAAAAATAGGATTTCTAAAAATAACTTGTAAATTCTATATTTAGAAATCTTATTTTTATCATCATGCAAGACTATAGTTCTCCTCATACAAAACCATTTTAGCACCTCTAGGTCAAACACACAAGAATTTTTAAATGTATATGTCAATTTTCTATGCCATAACAAGACTTTTAGCATGCATTATTTTGTTTATCATTGTGTATCTCAAATAAAAAAATTAAGAATACAGATGTTTATAAGAGAATGTGATTCAATTAAAAGTATTTTTAAAGTTGAAATGCAGTTAATTTAACATTGTAGATAATAGTGCTTCACTATGAGTTGTTTTTGTTTTTATTTTTCAATATTAGAATTACATGTGTTTTTTTTAATATAATATTGTAGATGCATTTTTTTTTGGGGGCATTGTTATATGATTTTTAAAAAATATAAACATTTTCAAAGTTTTTTAATCAATTGTAATAAAAGGTAAAATAGAGGTTTCTGAAAGGGTTTCAATTCTTTTATAAATAAATTAGAAAGACAATAATATTATAGTCTAATGATGATCAGACTATGATTACAACTAGATTAGAACAATGAAACAACACAAAATTAGTAGAAGCAAGGACTCCATGAGGCTAATATCCCAGCTATTCATCCATTTTAGAAAGTGGTCAATATTTTAAATCAATGTTTTGGGAAGAGAATTTGATTTTCTTAAACTAAAACTTCTAAACAATGTAAAAATAACTTGTAACTTTAAGGTAGGAAAGCCATGATTGTAGGTTTTTTTTAATGTATTTATTAGTCCTTTAACCATTTTCACAATTGTAAAATCTATCATTTAGTTCTTCCTTTTATTGCAATCTTTGGATAAACACTAATTGTTACATGGGTGTTATGTAAGGTTGCCTTAATTATCCATATATTGAGGTACAAACCTAACAAGCAGAGCCATGGGAAAACTGACAATTTACAGATCAATTATCCCATGCCCAAAAACCCACATCACATGACAGACTAAAATTTACATTTAGCTTTAATACTCAGAAGGTCAAAATGAGTACATCTTGGCTTGATAACTAGACCATGCAAATATAATTCCCAAATTTCCACAGACCAACCAAAAAATATATAAACAAACACAAACAATCCATATATCTCTACATACTTACCTGACAGGCATGAATACCAACCGAAAAACTTGAGTAGGTCGTCTTAGTGAAATAACAAGAATGGGTGGAATTGGAAAGATTGATCTAAGCAGAGAGACACTGTAAAAAAGAGCCTTTCCAACTAGACCATTGCTGCTACTTCCCTAAGGTTAAACACAATTTATACGCTCATTTGTTGTGATCAAAATGGCTAAAAATGCCATAGACAATAAAATGTGCCATATACTCTTCCCAATTTATAAGCCTCGGTGAAACCATAACTCTAATGAGTAAACCCTAACCCAAAGCATGAAAAGTTAACCTTGCTAAAAAAACCAACCCTAGACATGTTGCTTCCACATACTAGGTATAAAGAGCGACGTGGATGAGATTTTATGGCACATCATTCTTAAAAGGTCCAAAAGTTCAAAGTCCAAGGTTTATTAGGTAATTGTCCATGGTGTTGAATGGATTGAATAATGGTCAAAATAAATTAAATTCTTGTTAACACACAAAGTTCTATCTTTCGTGAATTTGGTTAATAATATTTATTTATTTAAAAAAAGAAAGAAAGAGATTATTATTAATAAAATATTGATAATAATATAATATTGAACCTAACTCTAACCCCAACTACAAAATTAAATAGGTAGCCTTAATCCCTAATGGTATTTCAAATTTTTTAAGAAATAAATAAAATAGGTCTCCAAAATGATATATTTGGGCGTATATTATATGGATTAATATTTAAGATATATATACTAGTTTAACATTGTAGATAATAGTGCTTCACTATGAGCTGTTTTTGTTTTTGTTTTTCAATATTAGAATTAAATGTGCTTTTCTTTAATATAATATTGTAGATGCAATCTTCTTTGGGAGCATTGTTATGTGCTTTTTTTAAAATTAAAATATTTTAAAAGTTTTTTAATCAATTGTAATAAAAGGTAAAATAGAGGTTTTTGAAAGGGCTTCAATTCTTTTATAAAAAATTAGAAAGACAATAATATTATAGTCTAATGATGATCAAACTATGATTACAACTAGATTAGAACAATGAAACAACACAAAATTAGTAGAAGCAAGGACATCCATGAGGCTCATATCCCAGCTATTCATCCATTTTAGAAAGTGGTCAATATTTTAAATCAATGTTTTGGGAAGAGAATTTGATTTTCTTAAACTAAAACTTCTAAACAATGTAAAAATAACTCATAACTTTAAGGTAGGAAAGCCATGATTGTAGGTTTTTTTTTTAATTTTAAATTCTACCAATATTAATAATAATGTAATTAAATTGAAAATATAATAATATTTTAGAAATTATAATAGTATAATACATATATTAATAAAATAATAATAATATATTACTAATATTAATAATAATATAATATTATCATTTAATAATATTTTAATATAATATTATTGACTGTGTAGCGCCGTCACTGAAACTAGCATATATACTTTATATATAATCTATATAATATACACCGAGAGATATCATTTTTCGAGGCGTATTCTTTTAGAAATCTTATTTGTATCATCATGCAAGGCTATAGTTCTCCTCATAGAGAACCATTTTAGCACTTGTAGGCCAAACACACAAGAATTTTTAAATGTATACATTAATTTTCAAATCAATTTAGCATCTTACTTAGAGATGGTTAATTGCTTGACAAATTTCAAATCTTTCAGTTATCTCTCCTTTATATCAAAAGGTTGTTATATTGGTGAATGTGTTCTAATATTTTAGCAACCAAGACAATGAAATTTTTTGGTGGCAATGACAATGAAAGTGGAATAGTTTTGGTAACCAGTGCAATGAAATTTTAGAGTCCATGATATGTGAAGGATGAATAATTTTAGTAAACAATGTAATGAATTTGTAGGATGAATAATTTTAGCATATATTATTTTAGTAATATATATAAAATATGTTGAGAGATATTCTTTTTGAGGCATCTATTTTGTATATTTTTTAATGTGTAATAGTAAATTTAGGATATTTCTTTTTTATTGAATTTTCTAATTTTAATTATATTAATTTAGTAACTTACTTTTGTATTCAATAGTAAATTTAGTAAAGTTCTTTCGTAGTTAATTTTCTAAATTTTAGGATTTTTTTTATGAGTAGTAATTTTTACATTTTTTTTAACATCTTATCCTTATAAATAAATATTATTTTTAGTAGATAAGATTACTTTTATATATATATATATATATATATATATATATATATATATGTTTTTTATTAACGATAAATAAGTTTTGAAGGGTACCTGAAACCCTAAACAAAAAAGACAGTGGCAGTAAAGATAAGACATTTAACTGCCCACCCAAAAGCAACAAAAAATCAGTTGATTAACAGACCATCAGTAGACTAAAACAACAAACACAAAAAATAGAAAGACACACCACATGACCATTAGAGCAGTTCTTTAAGCATTTTGCCGCATCCATATCCTTAGACGCCAGCTTGTCATGCATCTCCATGATTTCCTCAACATCACAAGCATGGTCTTTTTTACCTTTGTTTGTTTTGCTCTGAGTACACACACTCAGTCCAACATTCAAATCGGTAGTATGCATTTCCATCCCAGCACCCTCCCCATGTTATATAAAATGTTTAAAATATATATAAAAATTGTTATAAATATATATAAATAAAATGTTAAGAATATCTTTTTTTAAATATCTAGAATACTTTTTAGTTTTAAATATGTTAATTTAGAAACTTACTTTTATGAGAAATCGTAAATTTAGATTAAATTTTATAGAAAAATAAATTAAGTATAAAAATGTGCCTAAATCTTACATTGACATAAATACATAACAATTCAAAATTTTCAACAGATTTGTGGGTTCTGTACCACGAGTTTAGTTGTCACATCTTCACAAACTCTATTTTTTTGGTACTAAATGTTTTATATTTAAACATAATTTGGATTAAGGAAAGAATTCTAAGATGGAATAATAGCTTTTTTTATTAGTTTAGAATCTTTTCAAAAATGGAATATAGTTCTTTCTATTTTATTAATATATATGATTTATAATATTTAATATAAAAATATATATTAACTCAAAAATAATTCAAAATAGAATATAGTCGTTTTCTAAAATTTTAGAATATTTTTAACAAGATTTTTTTTAATATGAATTAGAAACTTTTTATTAATTGTAATAGTAAATTTAAGATTTTTGCATTTATTACTAATTATCATTGCTTTCTAATTTTACATTTATTTTTAATATATAAGATATCCATATGTAATATGACTAATACCATAACAATATAATTTTCTTTTTTTTCAATATAGAGTATTGATTTCAAGATACAGTATTTGTATTGGTGGCTAACGAGCTTTCAAATTTTTTCAAGATACAACATTTGAAAATTGAAAATCCAAAAATATTAGAAAACTCAAAAGACCTAAAAAACCTCAAAACATTCAGAAAATCCTAAACAACCTCAAAAAATCAAAAAAATAAACATCCACATAAACTTTAAAAAGACCAAAAATAGCCTCAAAACATCTTCAAAAAACCAAAAACATTAAAATCTTCCAAAAAATACAAAACCACCCATCCCATTTCTCTTTCACCCACAATAAACTTTCACCCATAATAAATCAATTGTCACCTTCAACCTTTGGAGAAACAAGTAGAAAGCAAACATAGCAAGTTGTAAAGTGTGAACCTAAAAGTCAAAATCTAAAGTCTAAATCATAGGTAAATGCGTTAGTAAAGTTTGTGGCAACAACTCATCTTAGCATCATCATTCTAACATCAAACAACCCTCTGATCCACATGTCCTAGGATGTATCCTTCCTACGATGGACATCAGTATCAAATATCACTTTAGCTAAACTTAAACTAGGTAAGAGCCATATACAACACTGACTGTTTGTCTTTGATCTTTTCTTATGATTTATCTTAATGATCCATTCTGAGGACCTCTCAATGATGTCTATCTAAAATGATTTAGAGAGAAAGTAATGGGGCATCAATCATTATCTTTCGTTTGTTGCTTGTGAGTACTCTTGTAAAATAATATTGGTGCATACTTGCTTAGTTGTATGTAGGAAGGTCGTTTAGGGTATGTTGTTGACTATTGAATATATTTTGGTCCAATATATTTTAAGCTTCTAACTTACATTCCAATGAGGTTTCCATATGTCACGATGTGAAAGGAACTATCCTATTTGTTTGTTGAGTCAAAGTCCATTACACTAGATACAACGTCATCTTGTTTATTAATACCTTGATGCATTGTGTCTATGTGTTTTATCAAAAATAAGGAACGACGAAAAAATCTCAATCCCGAAGTGTGAGCGTCTCATCCTACATTTTGCATTGTCTCGTGACCATCTCTAATAAAGTTTCGATGGATCATGGACTTTTTGGATCTTTTGAAGTAGTCATCAAAATCAATGGTCATTCATTCTTTATTCTTCTATCTTCTTTTTGCGCTAGCCCCAATATCATGACAGTCAACAAAACATCATCAATGCATCTGCCCTACATCCACAAACCATCAGCATACATGTATCTCATAATCATAGCACATCATACATTTTGCATAATTATTTGAGTTGTGATGAATAATAGAGATTTGTTATTCTAAGAATTTTAAATCATTGTATTATCATAAACATTTGCATCCATACACCCCCATGCATACGTCGTCATCATAAAACTGCATAGAAAATACAAAAAAAGAAATGCATCCACATCATTTGCATCTGTAGCATCTACATATCATAATCACCCATCCATATCATCTGTGAAAAGATAATGAAAAATAACATAACATTGCATCCATCCATATCAAGATCATCACATATCATATAAGCATAAATAAAAGGCATACATACATAACATTTACTTCCATATCATATCCATCATAAGCATGAAATAAGTGAACACATCATATCATGAATCATATGTATCCATATCATATATATATATATATATATGAATGTCATGGTACAAAATATAGATCAGTGTATGTATATCGATGATAAGTACAATATCCACAAGGCTATCAAAAAGGAGCCCATGGATGTATATTTGTGATAAAGAATGGGGAAAAATAAAAAAGTGTCTATACATAATCAGCTAGCCTTGGTGACTGCTACCCTCTCCAGCCTGCCTCTCAGGTTGATCCTCTGCTCACGGTCGTACATCACTTCATTGTGAAAAATCAAGCTATCTCAAAGCCGCTGGTACATCGCGATGATAATGCTTCCTATAATATGCAACCTCTATCACTGTCTCTCAGTATAATCGTGTTGAAATTGTCTGACCATGAGTGGACGCCATAATGGTCTCAATTTTCTAATGTCGAGCAACCTCTTGGTCTCTCTCTCGTCACAACCTGTACTTGTTGTAGCGCTTGATCTCTCTCAGTTGTAACCGCAACCACCTACTGCCGAGCCTGGTCTTGCTCAATAGTGATAACCAAAACCTGCTGGTGGGCCTGATCCTGCTCACCAGTCAATGTCTACACCTGTTGGTGTATCTGCACATCTCGAGCATCTAGTGGTGGTGGTGGTCCTGGATGAGGTTATACTTGAGGTTGTACCACTGGTGGGACCCCCGGAACCTGTCCATCCTCACCACCCTGTCCCTTGCCTCTCCCTACTCCTCTACCTCTGGGTCTCCCTCTAAGAGGAACACCTGTTGAATCTATCAATCGTCTAGGAGGAACGAACTAAGCATCATATGCAGGTGTAGTCTAAGCTACCGCCTATCCCTGATCATAAACCCAAGGCTAGGCCACTAATTGCTTGAAGCTCTCTACTAGCTCAGGAGCTAGAATAGTTGGTCCCCGTGTGTGGGAACCTCTCGTGCCGATCTCACAAAAATGGCCCTATATCCATCATCTGGCCTGTCCTACACATCTCTGAACTGTTGGGCTACCCTGTCTAGTAGATATCTCTCAATAATATGGTGCTCTCGACCCTGCATGTATCGAGTCTACCTAGAAAAATATAGCTATTGAATATCGTCGAACCATGGCAACATCTATAGCCATGGACGCCAATGGAAGACTCTTATATCATCTATCATCCATCTCTAATACAGGAGCCTAATCTGTCCAGTGTGCCTCAGGGTAATGGCACCTCTATATCTCCAAATGACAAGATCATTTGGCTCCACATCTGCCATCTGAACAATTGGCCGCAACACGACAATGTTCTCCCATGCCCAAACATGCAGTAGAGTCACCCCTGCACCAATGGCTCTCTCATCGCAATAAACAAAATCATGTAAATAAGATATAACGAGGCTAGCATCACGGGGCCCCACGCAAATTTTTTTCTCCTGTACAACACCTGATGCCATGCCAAGCCCCATATTGGGTTGATTCCTCTGCTACATCTATTAGGAGCCACCAAACCTGAAATGATGGCTGCGATGATCAATCTGAAGGTCGACACATGACCTCTATATGACTCGAGGTCGATCTGTGATGTCACTAAAGCAATTTGATCCATCTCCATAACCTCAAGGCAGACATCAAACCTGACATCGGTGTCATAGATCACATGATCTCCATGAATCGACAAATGAAGAATCTGCCAAACATCCTCCAGAGTCACCGTCGCCTTGCCTGTCAGAAGGTGGAATGACGAGGTCTTGTTGTGCCATCTCTCGCATAGGGTGGTCATTATCGATAGATGTGTCCTAATCACAGGGGCATATGCAATATACCAAAGGTCAATCTCTCCTAGGTGCTCTTGGCGTAACTCTAACAAATTGCCTAATCTCTCCAAAACGGTGGGCCTATGCTCCCGTGACTTTAGTAGTGGGAAGACCTCCTGCACCCACGAAGCACACAACGTCAGGAAATCGAGGAAATTTGACTCAATTTGAAATTTACAGCTCATAAACCACAAAAGCATCACTGTATTTAAATTTCAAATTGCAACACTCAAAGAATTTAAAATTACAAATCAAAGAAAGCGTCGCCAAATAAGCTGGAATCGCGATTTAACCTTTGGAAAACCCTAACCCTAATTTCTAAATCGGCAAGTGCATAGCCAAACAAGCATGCATCACCATTTAAAATTAGAAACCCTAATTTTAAATCATGAATAGCGTCGCCATATAAATATGCAACACTATAATTCGTTTGGACGTCGCTGATTTCAATTTGGGCATCGCTATATAGTGATGCCGCCAAAGATTAAATTTCAAAGCATCATAAATGCATTGAGAATTCAAATTTCAAATCAAGTTTGGAGTTACATACCAGTGGTCCTGTGCCTGGAAGCCGTTAAAACTCTCAAACTCGATTGGACATGTGCTTGGGAAGCTCTTGGTGTGCCATTTCATCGGAGGGTCAGAGCTCAAAATAGCAAGAATCTCTTAAGTGTGAATGCACAAATGAATTGAAAGTGACCCTTCTTGGCTTATTTAAGCTAGAAAATCAGGGTTTTTTGCTCTAATTTAACCTTGAAGATAGGGTTTATCATTATTTTCACCAATTTTGCAATATGGACCTAATTTTGCATCATTTTTTGTATTTTTGGCATAATTCTTGCATCCCGGAGCCTTTCTGGACCCTTGGGCAGCTTTTCACCTTTATCGAGAAATCAACCCAAAATTCAAAATTTTCGCTCGATTTCTCAAGGGGGTAGGGAATCAACTTTATCCTTCCATTGGGGCATCTAAAAAATTAGAATTTTTTATTTTTTGATTTATGTAGCAGTTTTGATCCGTAGGACGTTATTTTTTGAACTGAAGTAGTAGGTACCTTGTTTCAAAGAGGGGAAAAATGTCCTAATCAATATCATACATTCGAAACAAGTTTACTAACATCATTTCCTCTTTAAATTCACCTTCTTTTCACTTAATTAATTTAATTAGCTTAGCTAATTAATTAATTGCCTCATTTCCATCTATTAGCCTAATTAATTTAATCAGATTAATTCACCCCCCCTTCACGCTAACATTTCATCTCATTAAATTAAATACATAAAAATATTTAATTTAATCTCTTATGTCATCTTATCTAATTAAATAACTCTAAGTTATTTGATTAAATATCATTTCATCTCTCCCCCATTCATTAAATCATTTAAATCAATGAATATCACTTTAATTCTTCAATTCCCTTAATTGCATGATCAAACCTTATTTAATTAGCAATTAAATTAACCTTTCCCTCTAAGCATAGGGAATATTCCCATAGAGTATTCCTTATCTCCTTTTTGCACAAATTGAAACTTTGTTTTAATTTGCAAAATGTCTTTTTCCTCACCATTGGGAATATTCCAAAAGAATATTCTTATTCCTCTATCATTTGAAAAGGGATATTTTCACTAAAATTCATGTGCAAGTTAACTTGTGACCTTTTGAACAAGTCACCTTTGACCTGCGTGCAGGTCAAAAGTGTGTTTGTTTGAAGCAATTGTGAACCCTTGATTAAATCCCATCATGCATTCTTATTCGTTGATGAGAATCCATGATCCATGTCTCTCATCTCCTTCATCTTGGACTATGATTAAGCTTTTTGATCTCCACCCTTCATTCCTCATTTTCTCTCCTATAAATAGGTTACTATTTGGAGACAAATGGATCCATCTTCCAATTGCAAACTTATGTTGTTGAATCTCATATGCACTCACACTCATATTTACTCACTTTTTAGGTTATCTTAGTTAATTTTAATTGCATGATAGCTTAGAGCATCCATTAATGACTTCCATGCATCCATCTTAGTTAGGGTTTTCATCTTTTAGCATAACTTTAGCTTATATTAGCTTAGCAATAGCATAATTAGGTCATTTTTAGCATAGAATCATGGTAACTTAGCTTACATCATGTTCATTTCAGCATAAAATAGGCTTTCATACATCAATCACAATAGTTTCATCGATTCTCTTCCATAGAATCGACTGAAACAGGCTCACTGATCATGGGATTGGGAAAGGGTCATTGTTCCACATCAACATGACACTAATTCCACAACGGGATAAATTTCAGATGGATTAAAGGAGATGTTTTAAAAGCTTTCATAATTTAGCATGTTAGGTTTTGATAAATGTTTAGTTTCAATTTCATTTGAATGATCTTGTTGAGATTCGAGTATTAGTGGCTTCGTTATGCTTCGATTCTTCATGGATCAAGCATACATCAACCAATATTGGTATCCTTGTCTCACATTGGCATTCAATCCTTCTAGCATAAACAAACATGGATTAGCATATACAACATTTTCACATACAAGAACAACTGACACATTATTTTTGTTCAAACCTCTTACAAAAAATCATTTCAAAGTAAAGAAAAAAGCACATGTCAAAATGTCACACTTCCAATCAACTAAATTGACAATTTAAAAATGAACAATTATCATATCAGGAGAAAAAGAAATCATGACAGAGAGAGAAAAAATGGCATCCCAATGGTTACTTTTTTGAAAATAGTAGACCTGCTAATCAGGGTCCCTATGGCTATGGTAGGCATCTCTATTATCGTGGCAGAGATGGTTATCCTACTAGGCAACTTTCAACTTTCAAAAGTAACAAAGTTTTGGTCTTATAGAAAAAAGTTTCAGAGAGAGCGAAAATGGCATCTCAATGACTACTTTTTGAAAATGATAGACCTACTAATCGGGGTCCCCAGGGCTATGACAAGCATCTCTATCGCCATGGCAGAGATGGCTATCCTAGTAGGCAACATGCATGACAAGGGCATTACAATGTCAGATACAGATTTGCAACTCCTAACTGGGCCCATTTTTGTCCTCACCATCAACGTTTGGCTCGAGATAAACAAGAGATTCTTGATATTTGTGAAAATGACAAGTCAAATTATTCACAAGGGGTGAATAAACAACAAGAAGATCAAAGGGGTTTTCAAAAACCACTTGATAATACCAATAACTCTAGGCTTTTATCAAAAACTAAAGCCCCTGTACAGTCAACAGTTTTGCAAAAAGAGGATGTGCAAAGTCATTTTCCTGTCAATGCTTTGAATCCAAGAGGTGTTACTTTCAATCCAAAGAACCAACAAGGAAAATTTCACAAGGACCCACCAAATGAACACAAACATGCAATATATGAAAAGAGCAGTAATCAATATAAAGGTGTGGGACAACAAAAGCTTAATCATGCAAGTTTTAATGGTCGAGAAAAAGGGTTTTCTTTGTCTAACCAAAGGCATATTAATCATAAGGAAAAGGATGACAATAAACACAAGGTTAAGAAGATTGTGTCAAAGAATCAAGCTCCACAGGTGCATGCCAATTCCAAACCATAAGATGTCTCCAAGAAGTAAGATCAAGGGGTTATCAAACCAATCATTGTGTAGGGAACAAGAAAAAAGAGGTCTGAGAAAAGAAGAGCAAAGAAGGCAACACAATGCAAGAAAAGGAGAACTCTTCAATGGAGGCGTGATGAGACCATAAGTGATCTCATATTTAATCAAATAAAATCACATTTCTTCCTAATACATTAGTGTTAAAAGTGGATTTGAGTAATAATTGAAAGTTCTTTAGTTGTTTAAGGTAGAATGTAAAGTGAATATTTGATTTATTTTTAGTAATTAAATATGATCCAAATTGCCTCTAATATGTCTCCATGAAGTGTTTAAGATGATATAATGCAAATAAATGAGTTATTAAATAACTCATGGTAAGAAGAAGCTACAAACACTTGCAGCTAAGATCTCCAAACAAGACTTTGAAGACATTATGGGAAAATAAATAAAACTCCTCCAGACTTCTAGCACATTCCAATATTGTTGCAAAATTAATGAGTATCAATCACCCCTAAATTGGTGGCTAAGTATGTAGTTCATGACAACTCTTCTACCACATTATCTTTCAATAACTCAACTTATCAAAGAAATTAAGTGTCATTAATGATAGTGGAATGTTCTTCAAGATAATCAACAAATATTTGGTCAAGCAAACTGAAGAACAATCCCTTCATTCATGTGGAGAATTGAAGGTTCCCTAAAAATCAGGTGCCCAAAAATTATCAAAAACGTAGTCTCAGTAAAACAATGATATCTCCCTTGTTTCTCAACAAAATTAAAAAATTCAAAATGATCTAGAAAGTAGATTAAAAGGGCTCAAAACCCTTTTGAGAATTTGGCATGATTTGCATCAGGGAAGGAGTAGTATGTGATAGAAAATTACTGAGATAAAGGTGGTGAGATTAAAGGTAACTGCTCTAGAATGTTCCAAGTTTAATGAACGACCCCTCCAAAATAGGATATTGGATCCACATTCTTAGTGGATTGGTTGGGTAGATATGGAATATGAATTCTATAAATACAATTTAATAAGTTGATCAAAGGAGGGGGGGATTAGAAAGGCTTGTTTTGGACTGAGGAAATAGGATAGTTTCTAGTTTCATTTCAAGCAATGTATTTCCAGAATTTTTAGAGTAAATTTGAATTCAAGCAAGCTTTTCATTTCTAGAAAAGTGTGAATTAGTTTATCATTTTCAATCCATGCAAGTGTGCCTTATATTAGTTTCATGTCATGCAACTTTCCTTTTATGCAAGTGTGCTCCAGAATAGGTTTGATTTCTACAAGTTTGATTGTAGAATAGACTGTCAAGCAAGTTTTCTCCATTCTCTTTTGCATACAGCCATGGACACTTCCTTGAATTGATAAGTTAAATGATGAGGATTGCAAAGACCCCATCAAGGCGTAAGGAGTCTCAGAAGGAGATCCCTACAACGTAACTAGATCCACAATCTACTTCAAGTTTTGTTCAAAAAGGGATTGTTAATGTCACATTTCCCATTGAACTTCTTCAAACACAAGTTCAAGATCTTCATCAAAAAGCATTGATTTGTAAGTTTTGGAAATTTACTCCTGATATAGAGGTATTAATTTTTATTTTTTTTATGAATGGGAAGGGACAAAGCAAGTATTTTATCTAGATCAAGAAATGGAATTTTTGTTATGATTTTTGGTGAAAAATCCCAAAGAGATGCAATTTTTAAAATTAAATCTTGGGTATATGAAGGCTCTAGTTTGTATGTGTAGTCATAGTGTCCTAATTTCAATCCACAAGACTTTTATATTAGGTTTGTTACTTTTTGGATTCAGTTGCATTCATTACCACTTAAATATAGGGAGTCAAATTTAATTGAAATAATGGAAAATCGGGTAGGAATCTTCCTAAAAAATGATTTTGTTTTCTTCAAAAATCCTTCCAAGCCTATTAGGGTTTGTGTTCTGGTAGATACATCAAAGGTCCTTCCAATTCAAATCCACATAACGCCAAAATTTGGCAAGTGGATTCAAAATATTGTTGTGGAATCACCAGATACTGTTTGCTCTAAATGTCATTGTCTTGGGCATGTTAATAATGTCTATTTTGAGAAGGAAAAAACCAACACAGAAGAGGGGGAAATTCTTTGAAACAAGAAATAAGGGGCCTATATATCTCACATATCTAATAGTGACCAATATTGTAAAGATTAGTTAACCCCTCCTAAGATTCCTGAAAATCTAACAATGCCTTCATTACCAAATGGATGTGGGTCAGAGTTAGGTCTGTTAGATTCAATGGGTGCATTAAAAGTGGTATGAAGGCTCCCTTGTTAGATAAGGTGATGGTTATTACACAAATGCAAACAAAAATGCCCCATTTTGTTTCCTTTTCTTTTTCTAAAATTTGGTTGAAACACAATATGCAGTGGATTAAAAGCTTCTATTACTCAAAATTGCTTTCTTTATATTCCCTTGCCTTTTCATTTTCTTTTGAGAGCCAACTAGAAAGGGTTGTGAAGGAGTTGATGTTTGATGGACCAAGAGATAATTGTTGTCAAAATCAATTGTGCATTGTTGAGGAAGGAAATAAGTTTGAAACATAATAGTCTTCTGAGTCGCTAGATCTACTAAAATTTGCAAATATGTTAGAGGAAGGCATATTCAAAGAATTGGTAGAAAATATATGCATTTCAGTGGGTTCCAAAATGATTGAGTAAATTTCAAAAGAAGTTGATATGGAAGAGTTTGTTATAGGGGAAAACAATGACTGTAATTTGGTAGAATCTACTATCTTGAAGGAGGTGGACTATTCAGTGAGCATAATCAAGGTAAAGGATGAGTTTGATTATTCTCAGCCTCTGTCTATTTCACAAACACCTCTTAGGCAACCCTTAGTAAAGAAATCACCGAGTAAAAGGGGGAGGAAATCCCACATGACTAAGTTAAAGGAGGAAATTGAGGCAAGTTTGCAAGCAACATTGGATGGAAAATTTGGTGCAATGAACAATAAACATCCAAGGAGGGTATGTTTCTCTCCTCATGCGCAATGAGGGTAATATCATGGAATATCAGGGCTATCAATGCCCCTGACAAGAGGGCTCAGGTCAAGATGCTTGTGGGGTTGACCTCACTGTGCTTCAAGAATCAAAAATGTCTGAAGTAGTGTATGAAACTACAATCCATAAGTGGTAGAAGTGGAAATCATCTTTCTCCCTAGAACAAGGAGCTTTTTGTGGTCTTATCACACTATGGAATGCTAAAACTATCTGATGCAAGGGCATCGTATGAATCAATAAAACTTCACTTATCTTGGGATCAAGTCAATTTCGGGTTCTTGTCTCCACAATGATAGGAAGTAAGATTAATGATATAATTTCCTTTGGCATTAAGAATTAAACAGTTTGTGGACAATGTTCAAGCACGGGTAGTGGGTTTCAAGAATTAGTTGTGGAAGTTGTACAGTTAAGGTTGGCAATGTGGAGATGAATAGTTTACAGGAAGCAGGAATTGATAGTTTTGGCACATGTAATTGAGCAGTTTGAGGATGGTTCAAATTTTATTGTGGAACAAACAAGAAAGCATGCATAAGCAAGGTTCGAATGTAAGATGGAGAGATGGATAGGTTGGGAAGAATTCAACAAATGGAGACGAAGAGAATGAAATCAACGCCTTAAGGAGAAAGCTCAAAAAGAATATGAAGGGGATTTCAAATACCTTTGGTTCTTTTTACTTTTTGATGCAGATTTAAATAGGAACATGGGATAACACTAGGAGACAGGGAGGAGAGATTGGCACACATTTGAATAAGGGGTTTGAAGCCAAGTAGAGGGGTGGAAAAGGGAGGATAGTGTAAGGGCTATGTAATAGATTAGAAAGAGAACCCGTGAGAGGTTAGAAGGGGGTGAAGCAGAACTAAAACCTGAGAGAGGAGAATAATAGAGGTTGTGTGATAGAACAAAGAGGAGGGTTACTAAGAGATAGGTCGTGCCTGGTGGAAGGGAAGACAATATAAATTGCTGAGGAATGAGTACAGTCACCAACCAATTTGCTTTGTGGGCTTGGAAAAGAAGGGATGTGTGATGGTGAATGGATTATGCGAATGGGAGTGAGAGGTTGTGATAGTCAAGAGAGTGTCCACTATATCCTTGCAAGTGAAAGGACTATGTAATTTCCATGAATAGAGTATTTTCTAAATGCTTTAAGTATGTCAATATTGTATCTACAGTTTTAAATGTAATTGACATTGGAATTTGAATGAAATGGGAACAAATTTTATAGATATGGTGTGAATTAAAAATTGAATTGGTAAATGAGTTTGTCTATGAATTGTTTGGTGTTTTGATTTGTTTGGGCAGAGGAGAGTACGTCTCTCATCAATTGGTATCAAAGCCCAAAAGATCTAGGAAGAGGTAGTTATTTGTGTTTCATATTTGATTGCTCATATTTTCCTGTACAAGTAATGCAAAGGTGAACTTGGATGCAAAAGACTGGAAAGAGAAGATTGTGAATATGCAACAACAAACTCAGAAAGGAAGCATGAAGACAAATAAGAAAGAAAGTTCCAGAGAGAAGGACAAAATCAAAGTCAAGGTAGACAAGACACAATTAAGAATTTGAAAGAGAGATGCCAGAGTTAAGAAAAGATTTGGAAATGGTGAAATGGTGGTTTGAGGAGAAGAAACAAGGTTATTTTTGGGTTTGGCCAATGAAGAAGAAACTAAAATAGTTTGTGAAGAAGATTGTTGAGGAAAGAGGAAGGCAAAGCATGAGTGCCTTGAGAAGAGTAGATAAGAGTGGAAAGAGTACCCATAGAGGTTGGGACAACAAGAGGTTGTCGAATGAGCAACACACACCAGAAGTGGTGAAGGAAGTTCTCATTGAAGAGAACATGAGGGAAGATAAGGAATAAAGAGAGGAAGAGGAAGAAGTGCAACAAGCAACACTGTTGAAAGAGAGAAATGAAGAGATGAGATTTTCCATGAAGAAGACACTAAGGAGACTTTGTGGTCTCTTATTTTGTTTGTTAATATTATATTTCTAGATGTGTATGCAGGTATGAAGAATTCTATAGGGAAGGTCAAGGATGGGACCTTGAAGATGATGAAAGATGGGGAAATTATATCACCCAAAGAAAGAATTGAAGATGAGAGGAGTTTAGTTGCAGTAGTGTGGAAAAAAGAAGTTGCAACAAAGATACGTTGTAAAGTGTTTTCAAATGAAGAAAAGAAGGATGTTGAAGATGTCCAACAAAATAAAGAAGATGATGAAGAAGCCATGGAGTTCTATGATGCCCTAGAAGATGATGCAGATAAAGAAAAGGAATCTTATAAAATGGAAGAGTCAACAAGCCACGAAGCCAAGGTGAGAAGCAATTTGAGACAATAGGTAAAGGAAGGTCATAGTGTTGATTTTCAAAATAAAAATGTTAGTTTTGATCATGTGAATAGAAGTGTGAATATAGATGGACAAGTTTATAATAAGAAGAAGACAATAGTGAATCATGGGTGGATAGTTCCATGTTGGAAAAGGAAAAAGATTGATGGAGGGCAATAATTAAAATGTAAAGAAATGGATGCTTTTGATCGTGTTGATACTAATAAGCAAGTGCAAAGAATGAAAGATGTGTAGATGAATAAGTGGTAACCAAATTTGAGGGTAAGTTGGTAAGCAAGGAGGCCTAGAGAAGACATTTCAAGGAAAAATACAAGAATACCAAGTGCAACAATGAAAAGAGATCAATCCAAGGTTGTGGCAAGCAAAGTATGGAAAGAAAAGAGTGCGGTAGCAGAGAAGGAAAGCAATGTTGCAATAAATGGTGTTGAGACAAATAAAAGAGTGGAAGTTGAAAAGGAAGATGTTGGTAAAGAGCATGCAAAGGAACCTAATGTGAAGAACATTGAGGCAGTAGATTGGCAGAAGTTAGCGAATACCACATGTGATGTGAAAGATAAACAAGTTGAGTTAATTATTGATGTTTTTGAAACTTTGGGTGATTTTGTTGAAGGAAAAGATAGGGAAAAGTCGAACAAGGTGCCAAGTGAGCAATCTGATTATGATGATGATGATTATGAGGCTTTGAATGAAATTTATAAATATGAGATGGAAATGTGGAGGATTGTGGAGGAGAAAATATCAGAAGAAGAAACAAAGTAAGCAAAGGCAGATTGGGAAATCCAAAATGAACATATACAAGTGTGACAAGAAAGAGGAAAAGTTGGTTGGGAGTAAAAAGGGGACAACCGTAGTCTATGTGGAAAAGAATACAAATGCATATTAGAACAAGTGAGCAATAGTAAATAAAGAAGGTACTATTGTAGCAGCAGTGATCCAAGAGGAAGAAGGAAAACAAAAGAAGAATGAAAGCAATATAGAGATAAAATTAGAAGGGGTAGCAACTGAAAACACTGAAGAGGATTCATGGAGGCAATTTGTAGCAATTGAGTAAGAGTGGAATGAAAAGGTTGAAGGTTTGAAGATGTGTGGGATAGCGAAGGACACCTTGAAGGAGTTTGTTGACAATGACACATAAGTTGTTGCAGAGGTGCAAGTAGAAGATGTAGCAATCATGGCAAATTTTGAGAGGAATGTGGTAAGTCATGAGATCAAAGATGAATCTAAAAATAATTTGTTGCAGCAATTGTCCATAGAAGAAGAGTGGTTGGAAAGAATGTTGGATGAGTATGTTGTGTATGACATTGGAATGATAGGAGCAACTATAGTAAAGGTTGATGATGAAGTGAGGGATGTTGGAGACATGTAAATCTTTCCATTTGTTTATGGTGTGTTGTATGAGAATAAAAGAATGATCAGGGATTGGAGGCAGAAAGTAATTGATGAAGATAGCCCCATGAGGGCAACACATAGTGTTGCACGACAATGTTGGAGGAATGTGGCCAATGAGCTAGATAAATTGTGGAAGAAGCAAAAGAAGTGCATTCACGATCTACTTTAGATGAATCACCACATGTGCAAGAGCACATGATCTTTTTGTTCCCTGGGGAATTTGATGCAGGGGAATTACACGAATCAATAAAATTTCCCTTATCTTGGGATCAAGTCAATTTCGGGTTCCTGTCTCCACAATGGTAGGAAGTAAGATTAGTGATATAATTGTCTTTGGCATTAAGAATTAAAATCTTTGTGGACAATGGTCAAGCATGGGCAGTGGGTTTCAAGAATTAGTTGTGGAAGTTATATAGTTAAGGTTGGAAATGTGGAGATGAATAGTTTATAGTCATTTGGAATCGACAGTTTTGGCACACGTAATCGAGTAGTTTGAGGATGGTTCGAATTTTGTTGTGGAACAAACAAGAAAGCATGCATAAGCAAGGTTCGAATGTAAGATGGAGAGGTGGATAGGTTGGGAAGAAATCAAAAAATGGAGATGAAGAGAATGGAATCAATGCCTTGAGGAGAAAGCTCAAAAAGAATATGAAGGGGTTTTCAAATACCTTTGGTTCTTTTTGCTTTTTGATGCAGATTTAAATAGGAACATGGGATGGCGTTAGGAGATAGGGATGAGAGACTAGAACACACTTGAATAAGGGGGTTGAAGCCAGGTAGAGGGGTGGAAAAGGGAGGATAGTGTAAGGGTTGTGCAATAGATCAGAAAGATAACCCTTGAGAGGTTAGAAGGGGGTGAAGTAGAATTGAAACCTGAGAGAGAAGAAGAATAGAGGTTGTGTGATAGAACAAAGAGGAGGGAAACTAAGAGATAGGTCATGCCTGGTGAAAGGGCAGAAAATACAAACTGTCGAGGAATGAGTATAGTCACCAACCAATTTGCTTTGTGGGCTTGGCAAAGAAGGGACGAGTGATGGTGAAATGAAGATGTGAATGGGAGTGAGAGGTCGTGATAGTCAAGAGAGTGTCCACTATATCCTTGCAAGTGAAAGGACTATAATTTCCATGAATAGAGTATTGTCTGAATGCTTTAAGTATGTCAATATTGTATCTACAATTTTAAATGTAATTGACATTGGAATTTGAATGAAATAGGAACAACTTTTGTAGATATGGTGTGAATTTAAAATTGAATTGGTACATGAGTTTGTCTATAAATTGTATGGTGTTTTGAGTTGTTTGGGCAGAGGTGAGTACCTCTCCCATTACTATCTTAGTGGAGGAAGTTAAAAATGAAAAGTATTGGTAGCTAATGAAAGTTAAGAATTTTGATCTTAATTTTTGGCTAATAAATGCTTATGGACCAACTGCCACAATTGAGAAAAAAAAGGAGGTATACGCCCATCCCCTAAAAAAATGGTCTTTTCTTCCTTTATTCAAGATAATGCTTTGGTTGATATTATCCCTGAAAAAGGTAAATATACTTGGAAAAATTGGAGGAAAGATTTTATGCAGATAGTGGAATGTTTGGATAGATTCTTGGTATCTCCAAATTGGTTTTAGTCTGTTAATACTAAAATTTTGTCCTTGGTTGGTTCTGATCATTTTGCAATATCTTTGAATATTTCAGTTTCAAATCAAAGTCCAAGGAGGAGCTCTTCTTTTAAGTTTGAGAAAATGTGGTTTAGGCATCCTGATTTTTTATCATTACCCAATCAATGGTGGGTTAGTGCACCATTTGTAAGAGGTTCTAAAATATATCGGTTATGCAGGAAGCTCAAGCATGTTAAGCAGTAAATTAAATATTGGAATACCCATGTTTTTAAAAACATATTTGAGCAAAAAGGAGTATATAAATAATTGGTTGAAGTAAATGATCACATTATCTTGCATGGTTTGGATGCATCATTGTATGAAAAGCAATGTAATTTGTAATTAGAATGGGCTAAGTTACTTGCTAGGGAAGAAATATACTAGAGGCAGGAATCCCGAGATTTGTGGTTAAGAGATGGGGATCATAATACCAAGTTCTTCCATGTTTCTACTCAAGTGAAAATAACTATGAATTCTATATTCACTATTCAAGATAACACATCAGGGGTAGAACTCACTAAGGAATCTAATATTTAGCAAGAAGGTGTGAATTTTTTTTCCGATCTTTTATCTGCACTTGCTAATCAAGATCAAAATTCTACAGCATATGGGCAAGATTTACTTGAAGCAATTCCAAATATTTTCTTGCAAGAGGAAAATGAGTGTTTTATGAAACCATTTATTCTTCAAGAATTAAAAAGGGTTGTGTTTTCTTTACCACTTGATAAAGCCCTAGGGATTGATGGGTTTGAAACTATTTTCTTCCAAAAATGTTGGGACTTCATTGGTTTTAATTTGTTGATGACAATAGAAGAATCTAGAAGGACAGGTACAATGTTAAGACAGTTTAACATTACAAACATTGTGGTTATTCCAAAAGTTAAAAAACCAAAGACCCTTGTGAAATTTAGGCCTATTTCTCTTTGTAACACCATTTATAAGATATTCACAAAAGCAATCTACTTAAGATTGCAACCTTCTATTTCAAAAATTATTTCACAAGAACAAGGAGGTTTTGTGCCAAGAAGAGAAACAACAGAGGGGGAACTTGTAATTCATGAGGTGTTACATTCCATAAAGGAGCATAAATTACCATCTTTCATTATCAAACTTGATATGATGAAAGCGTATGACAGAGTAAATTGGGGTTTTTTGATGCAAGTTTTACACAAGTTTGGTTTTAACAAAAGATGGTGTAAGTGGATTCTTTCGTGTTTTTCTGGTGCAAAGTTCTCAGTAATTATTAATGGTTCTCTAGTGGGTTTCTTTAGTTCCACACAGGGGGTTCATCAAGGAGATCCCTTATCTCCTTTCCTTTTCATCATAATGGTAGAAGATCTTAGTAGATCGATTCATAGAACTCATAACTAAGGTCTTTGGCAAGGTATCTTGATCCCTTCCACAAATATTTCAGTCACTGATTTGTTATTTACAGATGATACCATACTTCTTGGGAAATCTTCTATGTATGAGGCTGCTCATGTAAAGGAAATTCTAGATAAATATGCTTATGTTTCAAGGAAAAAAATAAATGCAAGTAAATCAAAGATTTATTTCTTTAGTACAAGTGAGCCTATCAAAAGAAAGCTACTTAGATTGTTGGAGTTCCAACAAGCTAAACTCCCTTGTAAGTATTTGGGGATTCCATTTTTTATAGGGGCAAACAAAAGCATGTATTGGGAGAGAATCATAGAAAAATTAAATTTAGAATTTCTTCATGGAAAGTCAGATGGCTTTCCTAAGCAGGTAGAATTCTACTGATTAAATCAGTTTTAGCATCAATCCCAAATTAATTTCTTATTGTTCTAAAGGCTCCAAAAGCAATCCTTTTGCAAATTGAAAACATAATCAGAAGCTTTTTGTGGAGGGGAAACATGCATGATCAAAATAAGCTACCTCTAATTTCTTTAAATAAAATGTGTTCAAAAAAATTGAAAGGGGGTGTTGGCTTGCTTAATCTGACAGTAAAGAATAAAACTCTTGGAGAAAAATTGGTCTGGCATATGTATACTAAGCCTAGTTCAAAATGGTACAAAGTAAAGGAAGCTAAATACCTTGACAATGCCAACCCAAAAAGAATTTTAATAATTTCAAACCCCCCAATGGTTCGGCTATGTGGAATTTCTTGTTGTCTTGTAGAGAGGTCATTGTTTCATATATATCTTTGGAAGTCAATAATGGTGAATATGTTCACTTTTGACGTGATTCATGGAATGGTCACCCTACTTTGTGTTCTTATCAAGAGTTATAGTTGGTTGAGAAGATTCTCACAACAAATTGGGGGATAAGGTTGGTAGATTATGTGAAATCGATTGATGAAGTTTCAAGTTGTGTTGTGTGGAAAGAGTTTACAACATTTCCAATTCCAGATTTTGAGAAAAGCTTTCTACAAGATATCTTGAAAAGTAGAGTGGTTTATTTAACAAGGGGTAAGGACAAGATCTTATGGGCTCCATCAAAGAATGAGAATTATTCAGTCAAATAGGGTTATAAAGTTTTAGCCAATTATGTGCAAACTCAAAAACAAAGGGCCTACTCTTTTTGCTAGAAGCCTATGGTCCTACCCAAAGTAGGCAGTTTTTCTTGGATATCTTTAAGAAATAAGATTCTCACAAGTGATAAATTGGTTAAGTTAGGTATTGTTGGTCCTTTTAATTGTGTTTTATGTGGGGATGTGCTTGAGTTAGTGGATCACTTATTTGTCCAATGTTGTTTTTCTCAAGCATGTCGATCTTTCATATTGCAAAAATTAAATTGTTCTCTTGTTCTTCCCAATTCTTTGTGGGATCTCTTCACATGTTGGTCGGTTCTCTTCAAGTCATATCTTTATGTGTGTATTTGGAAGATCGTTCTAGCAATTATCATTTGGAATATTTGGTGGAATAGAAACAAATGCATTTTTAGAGATGAAAGGTCATCTTGTGAGCAATTTCAATTAAAAATAGAATAAAAAGTTTCTGAATCAGTCAATGCATATGTTTAGAATCACAAGAATGTCTCTTCTCTCTCCACATCTTGGGATAATGACATCTTAAAGAAGTGGAAACATATTATCCTACCATTTAAGGGTATTATTCATCGACCTATAATGAAAAACATTGTCAGGAATGCAGTAAAGTGGTTGCCTCCAATTCAAGGATTCTACAAACTAAATTTTGATGGGGCTTCTCGTGGTAATATGGGTCTATTTGGTGTAGGTATTTTCCTTTGGGATTGTAAGGGTATATTAGTAGCATCCAGTTCTATTCATCTTCCACTTGGTTAAAAAAATTTAGTAGAGGCACATGCACTTGTATATGGCCTCAAGTTAGCTTTGGTTAATAGCATTTCAAATTTGTATGTCAAAGGTGATTCATTGTTAATAATAAACACATGTAAGCAAAAGAATATGTAGAATTGGAAAATCAATTATACCTTATAACAAGTCTGGCCATTGCTTCTAAAATTTCAATCTCTTATTATAACTTGTATGAGCTTCACAACTTGGTGTTCTATTACCAATACTATAGTGAGACGTAGTTCAAGACTCATGCCATCCCATGCTACTACATCCACTGTGGATCTTGAGTTTTCCAACTCTTTGACTCATAGTGTTGATATTAGCCAACCCATTATGGACCATAGATTTGATTCCACATTTCCCATGCCCTCCCTACCCACAAACAATGTAACTGATGTTGACACAATGGTTGCTAATGTCCCTCAAGAGAACCTAAAAAAAATGGATGAAGCCTTAGAAAAATTGCAAAACTTTGTGAGTTTTGAATACATTGCTTGTATTGTGGTTCCTGTCATAGATAACATGAGGAAAATTCTTGATAATGAACAAGGAATAGAAACTTTGTGTATCCTATCTCGTATCATTAACAACCATGTCCCTACAATTGCTAGTTGTGCTCAAACTTTGGGGTACACTCAAAGTCAAGGTGAAAATCCAATTCCTCCTTCTACAATTATGGCCTCTATTCCTACATACACTAATCCAACTATTACTATAACCATACAACCAACTAGCAATGTCAATAGAACCTTAGGTATTTCCACTATGAATCCTCTTAGCTTTGTGCATTCAAATCTCATATCTCCTAATCCATCTCCCCTCACAAACTTACAATTCACTTGCCCTTCAAATACATATACACCTCCACCTTATTCACCTTCATCTCACAACACAACCAATGATTTTGTCCTTAACTAACTCTTACAAAATGTTTTATCCCTCCACCAACAAATTTCCACATTGAACCAAAATCAAAATGGTCAACTATCATACTATGTCAAAAGAAACCCCTTATCCTTGGAGATATTGAGAGAACAAATGCCACAAGGCATAGAGATTCCTAGATTTGAGAAATATGGTGGTAAAGGAGAGCCTAGTAACCATGCTTTCGCATACGCAACCTCATGTAGTGACTTCATTTTTTAGGATAAGATTTTGGCTAAACTTTTCCCTAGATCCTTGAAAGACACTGCCTTGGAGTTATTTTGTTCTTTATCATATAACTCAATTCGTTCATTCAATGAACTTGTTGATGCCTTTCTTAACCATTTCCAAGTGCACATGGGTCCCAAGATGACCTTAGCTAATTTAATGCAATGTAAACAAAACAAGGATGAAAAGGATCACAAATTTTATCGTCTGTTATCAATTGCTTTACCCACAAATCAACATTAAGATTCTCGATGCTGACCTTCAAAGAATTTTTATTAAAAAATTTCAAACCAATATTCAAGATAAAATTGGGATGATGAAGTTTCCATCCTTTACACACTTATGCACGACCCTTCGTGACTATCAAAATTCAGTTAGTCATCGTGAAACAAAATCTTCTTCCAACCATCCTGAAAATCCGAACCTGTGCCCCATAACAATTTCCAACACTTCAAGAAATAAAATAAGGGATTTTTACAACTAAATACACCTCAAACAAGTCAGCATGTTAACTCCCAAGTGGACACCATAAAAATGACAAATTCATATCCAATTAGGGAAAGAAGTAGATAATCTACCCTGCTACCTGATACCCTTCACTCCATTATGTTGTAACTTAGAAGTAAGAACTTAGTTACCTTATCTCCTATTAGAGCCATTGATACCACTAATCCCTTACCTCCAAACTTTAACTCAAATGCATTTTTCCATTATCACAGACAAAATGGACATGATATGGAATAGTGTAAGCGTCTTAAACATATTGTGCAATACCTCATTGATTCTAATCACATCAAGATTGGTGGTGTTAATAGTGAAGGAAATAAGTTTGTTGCCCCATCCAATTTTTTTTTTCAAATCTTTACCAACCCCATGCCAAATCATAATATCTCTTTTGTGAAAGCTATTGATACTAAGAATGATGTGATAAATGTTGAAAAACTTCAAGATATAAATAATAACAATATGAGTGATAATGAAGAAGAATTTCAAGATATGGTCACCTTCATTGATGTTCAACCTCGTAAGGGCCAAACCAAAATGCCCCTTGACATTTCTTTCTCACAAAATGAAATAATTAAATGTGCACTCGATGGTCCTCTTTACATTGCAGGAAGAATCAATGACAAACCTGCTAATGGGATATTAATTGATCCCATCTGTGTAGAGAATGTGATCATCGAGGAATTCTTATTTGTGCATGAACTTTATCAAGATTCTTATGAAAAACCAAAAGTATGGATTAAAAAACATAATGTTTTTTCTTGCCTTGCAATAGGTTCAATCACTCTTCCTTTAAAAGTTGGACTGAAACAATTGAATGTCTCATTCTCCATCATCCTGTCGTCAGAACAATTTCGTGTGAAGCTTGGTTACCCATGGCTACAGTCCATGGATTTCGTCTCGTCAGTAGTGAATAAATGCTTAAAGTTTCCATTTGGCAATGATATCTTTATTGTGCATCATAGTGGCTTTAATTATTTGTCTTCCTATGGGAATTTCTCATTGGATTTCTTTTGGCTTGAACCTATGGAACCTATTAAGCCTTGTGAGGACTTCTTTTTCAAATCTTACCAAAAGTTCAAGGCAAAGCACATAGAAAAATTATCCCTTAGCAACATGCCTCAACCCATTATTGAGCCTCCCATCATTGATGAAACAATGATTGAACCCAAAGCCCTTCTAAGTAACCAAGACCAACCCATGACAAATCCTTCGCCTATTTCCTATAAAAGACCAAGAGATAACCAAATAAGTCCTATTGTCCCTCCCAATATCAAACAAGTTTATAAAGCTAAAGAGAAAGTGGTTGAACTACCTTCCATGGTTCCTTTTGTTCCTCCCTTAGGAGAAGAAAATAAACCAATGGTTGATAAACCCACTCCTACACAATCACAACTTAAAAATCACACAAGAAACATAAATGCTAAAGAGCATAGACATATACGTACTATTGCTTGTAAGTTAAAAGAAGAGCACAAAACAAAAAATTCAAAATCAAACACCAATTGAAACAAAGCATGATGAATCTCCACCTTCACCACAACAACAAACACATAAAACTTCAATGGACATTGTCATTAGGCCTCTAGTTGTGATTAACTTGGATGATGATGATGAGATTGCTAAAATTGATGAGGAAGTGCAGAATGAGCTAAAAATTTATTGTGTTCCTCTTCCATTAGCTTAGATGATAACAACTGTGATGGTCCTTCTATAAAGAGTGACTCACCACGTGTTGAACCTGGTGATGCTCCTAGTACAACACTTGTTGTTGTCCCTTTGGCTAGTTGTCTGCCTTCTACATATGATGAACACGATTGAGATGCGAATGACTTGCTATAGGTTGACTCACATGTGTCATACAAGTCTTTTCTTCATCTTCCTTTCATGTTCTTTGTGATTGCATGTGCATAATGTGATACCCCATACAATGCTTCTTGGCATGTCTTTATATGTTTGTGAGCCTACTTTGGATGACCCTTGTCACTCTGTTGGTGCAAGGATACAAAGAAAGTGAAATTGTTGTGACATTCTTCTATTTGT
The DNA here is from genome assembly GCA_007258455.2 of Sequoia sempervirens. Classification (NCBI taxonomy): domain Eukaryota; kingdom Viridiplantae; phylum Streptophyta; class Pinopsida; order Cupressales; family Cupressaceae; genus Sequoia; species Sequoia sempervirens. The sequence goes on from VDFB02271358.1 coordinate 961,028,215, forward strand.
ATCTTCATTCTTCTATATGTTGTAAACCTTTATCTTTTGTCTTGTGTTTTCTTTTTGGGGATGATGCAAGGTGTCGAGACATTTAGGTCTCTTCCATGTTGACCCAAAAGCTTCTCCTTTGTTTTCTCTCTCTATGTGTCATTCTTCCTTTGTGATCGTTGTTCCATGAGTTATTTGGGGAATGATGATGATTCCAAGCTTGATTATCTTAGGATTGCATATGGGGGGAAACCCTCCTTTCCATGACGTAGCTCCATTTGGAAACATATGTTTTACATAGGGCTTTCCAAATAAAGCTCTCATGTATTGGTATTTATTGTGTTCTATTATAAAGTAATTGATCACAACATGGTGTTTAGCAATTTCTTTAAAGTGGGGGCATACACGTCCCCACTCATTGTTTGCTTCAAAGTGTGGTCTTCTTACTTCACGTGATGTGTCTTCTTGGTGGTGACATTGGGTTTGATGTCCTTCAAGAGTGTGACCTTTCTTGGCATATGACATTCCTCTTAGTGGTGATGCTATGGATTACATTCCCTAAGTTGCGAATATTTTATCCTCGACTAGTCCTCTCTTGGTGACATTAAACATGATGTTCCCTAAGGTGATACCTTTCATAAACTAAGCAAAACTCCTTTGAATATCCTATCCTATTGTATTTAAAATGGCTACCAAGCATAACACAACTTGCTTGCCAGTGGAGCCTTGTTTTTCATGAGTGCCTAGCATAACACAAATTGCTAGCCTTGTGACCATTTCTGTGGTTCCTTATAAAAGTTACTGGGAGGTATAACTTTGGTATGGTTGGTACATGGGATCTTGTAGACCTGGCATGGATTTCTCATCAGCCATCTTTTGGGGCTCACGTAGTGGACAATAGATTTCACTAGTCCATGTGAGTACATTTTGTTTGCATAGTGGACAACAGGTTTCCACTTGTGAATATTTTCTAGACAAACAACTAAGGCTTGATCCATACTAGTTGGACAAATAGTTGAGGCTTGATCGACCCCTCTTTCTCTTCTCATTAATTTTGAGATTGTATGCTTGTGTATCTTGTCTTGTTACTACATATTTAACATAGGCATGTGTCTCTTTGTGCCTTTGTTCATTTGCATATTTAACATATTTGTATATGAGATCTTGGGGGCTTGATCATCATCCTTGACCTTTTTTGTCATATCTTTCCAATAGTTGTACAATTAGACCTCTCTTAACACTTGTTTGACTGCTTTAGTGTGAGTTTGAGTGTAGGGCTCATCCTCTCACTAAAGTGGGGGCTAAAAGCAGTGTCAAAAAATGTACTCCCTTAAATTTTCACACTATGTTTGGGTCCCTTAATAAATTGGACTTAATTAATCCTCTAATTGGCCCAATTATGCATTTAAAAGCCTAATTATTCTTGTTTTTCGAAAGGGAAAATTATATTAATCAATTGCAAACATTAATTACATTGCCTTGGAATTGGAGTGTCCTAGATTTAGGTCCTAGGACCCATTCACCCAAGCCTCCTTAAGTTTAGGACCTCGATTTTTTATATGTTTTTGGTGGCATTTTTATGATTCAAATTCAATTTGCAATTGTCGACTGCTTATGTTTAATTTTCAGTAAATTGGAAAATTACCTATAAATACAAGGTCTTTTTATCAAATCAATATCTAGATTTTATATGAAAGCATTCCTAAATCTAAGATTAATGTCAAGAGCATTCAAGAGTAGATTTCTCAGTCATTTGTTGCAACATTCAAGATCTCAGGCATCATGTCAAAGTTATCTTCATTCATGCATGTTTTTGGAGCTAACATTGTGATGTAGGTTTCAAGCATTCAAGTCAAGATTCAAGCATTAAGATCAAGATCCAATCAAGCTATTTCATGCAAGATCAAGACCTTGGAGAGATGTGTTAGATTTCAGTCCTCTAAGGATCTCCATTCAAGGGTTTGGTGAGTTGCAACATAGGATTGTTCATTCATCATTCCTTCCATTCATGTTTCATTTCATTTCAAGATTTAATTACCAAAATGAGATTTGACCAAGGCAAACCCCCATTCACCAAAAATAAACAATTTTTCCCTTTCTTTGTGTTTGCAGATTTGTAGGTGAAAAAGGATCAAAGATTGATCAAAAGTGCAATTTTTACAAAGTTGTCAATGTTGTCATCAAACTTGTCAAGCCATGGAAACTCACTTGTAGAATTTATTTCTGACTTTTTGATTATGAAATCTGGAGGAATCAAGATTGCAAATCCAAGAGTAGAGGATTGTGAAAATAGATTTTGGATCCCTGTAGCAAGACCCATTCACCCTAGGGTGAATCTGTCATAGGAGGACACTCAATAGAGAATTTTTGTGACAGGTGCATAAAATCCTAACCTTCTCAGATCTGTCAGAAATTTGTTGATTCTGATAGTTTAAAGTTTTAAATTGATGTTTCAAGTCTTACATTGCATAATTGAATTCATTTAGTATATTTCATTTATCTCCCAAAGTCCATTTTAGGTTGATTTACCCCGTCCTCAATAATAAGGAAAACAACAAGATTTCCATTAAGGTTGACTCACCTAAGGGTTGAAAGTCAATCTTACCTTAGGGGATCTCTTTTTCCTAATGAAATAAGGAAAGATAGGTGTATATCCCTATTTCACCATCCATTTTAGAAAAACCCTTTTTCCTTTCATTTCACCTCTAACATAGAAGATAATAGGAGAGTGGCTTGGTTTCATTATGTTGATCTCATGTCTTGTTCATTAGTTGGCCCATTTAGAACAAGGTCAATAGTTTCCAAGTTGGGACATTAAGGGTGGGAAATGTTGATTTCATCAAAATAGGATGTGAGTGTGGAAATGGTCAGGAATGGTTGTAGCGTGTGGTAAGTGAGAAATAGGTGAGATAAGTGAAGCATAAGGGTTGAGAGGGTAAATGCTTTTTCTAACACAAAAATCACCTACTAATTTAGAGGTATACATCTCCATCATAAGTAGAAGATGTTATTCCTTTGGCACACATAGTTTTCCTAATCTATATGGGTTTTGATGTACAGGTTGTAATGACTCTTAGATATTGTGTCAGAATTCAACAACCACCTTGAAAATGACTCTTATATTATTGACTCTTGTCTATTAATAGATTTCAATAGAATGAGATATTTATGTGATGGAAGCAATTGGAGCATGTAGGGTTATTCTTTAAATTCTTCTCCATGATTGAAGAGTGTTTACCTTTTGTTGTTCGTATTTACGACATTGTAGTATGGGTATGGATATATGAGTATGACATTATTTATTTAAGGAGATACTTCTAGATTTGTTGTTATTTCTTACTGGACCTTCCTAAATGAGCAAAAGTCTCAAGTTGAAATTTGAGTCTATTTGGGTTTGTGTCTACACTATTTGGCACAATGAATCAACATGTTTGTGTCGACACTATTTTCCATAGAAGAATATGTTTGTGCCAATGGTTCCAAGTTGCATTATTTTGAGATTTTAGGGTTTCAATTTTACCTAGTTTGTAAATTTTAGGGTTTTAATTTTACTTAGTTTTTAAATTTTGGGGTTTTAATTTGTAAATTTTAAGAATTCGCAAAATAATTAATAATGTGGACCTATTAAAAATATCCATGAATTTGCAAAGAAAATCACAAATTATCAATAAATTTATAAAGGAAATCACAAATTGTCCATGAATTTACAGAGGAAATAGAAATTTATCTATGAATTTGTAGGGGAAATCACAATGCACCTAGTTGCAGTGATCTTCACTCGAAGCCACCCTTTGTTTAGCTGTCGTCCTTCACCCGAACCCTAACAATGCACGTTAACTCAAACAATCGCATGCAAAAGGTAGTCACAGAAGGTTGTAAAGATGGTAAATAACACTCAAATAATAGAGATGGAAAATGAACCAACAATTGACATATTTCAATTCATATAACTTTAAAAAAATACCTTTGAGTGAAGTTACCTTTGCTCAAAGACCTATGATTTTATTGTTTTTCTATTTATTTATGAAGGTCTTCAAACGAAGAGGATCTTCCTTCAAAGGTTAACCTTCGATCAAAGGTCTATGCGTAAATATCTACTAATGAAGGACCTTTGTTCGAAGAAATATCTTCAAATGAAGGTAGTTCAATTTATTTTCCCCTCTACTTTCTAAATTTTTATGTCCCAAGTTTGGGACCCATTATTGTGGGATGACCTACAACAAAATTGGTGAGCTTTGAACTTGATAGAATGTGCTTTGCATCAAGATAAAATATTGGTTATATCTTTGTTTTTCTCTTAAAACATGTTTATGATATCTTTATATATAATAGTTGAAAAAGGACTACTTTATACTACCTTAGAAAAGCACAATATATTACCTTCCTTTAGAGCCAAATCCCCTTCCACCTTTAGATACAATAGTAGGTTGCCATAATGCACCAATAGCAATCCAAAGTAAGTTTGGATCCCATGAATAATTAAGGGAGATCATTCATCATCTATGACACAATAACAACAATCTTTTCAATATTTAGTTGCATAATGTTGACAAAACAAACTAAGATCACCATGACTAATCTATCCAATAACATCGAAGGATGTAATAATCCTTGGAGGATGCTAATAAATTGTAGGCTAGCAAGTATTCTACTCTTTAACAAGAAGTGCAAGGCTTAGAGATATTGACTAATGATAATACAAAGGGCATAATGGGGATTAAATTTATTAATTTACAAACTTACAAACATAATGGTTAATTCTTCCAAAGAGAGGAGTAAAAATACATGTGCAAATCTAATGTGAAGGAAGTCAACCACTCATTGATCCAAATCTCATTAAACAAGTTAAGTGTAAGAGCACAAGTCCCATCCTTTCTGGTAATACAAATTTCTTTAATTTAAATAGTACTAAAAATATTCTAATCTAATGATCTGATAATGGATTAAGTTCCTATTTTTTATTAATTTTAAGAGTTTAGTATAGTTTTATATATGCATATATTTCTTCCACTTTTTTTTGTTGTTGTTAACAACAGGGGTATACCTGCGACCTAGCCTAGCATCCAAGGGGACGAGCTGAGGCAAGACTAGTCCTCTACGGCGGGACCCAACAGTCTCAAGTCAGTTCCAATCGAATAAACCCAAAAACGAAGTCGAACCCGAAACCTTTTGAAAACAAACTCTTACTATTCCTTTTTTTTAAATAATAATTTACTCAATAATAAATCATAACATATGATGTAAAACATTAATGAAAAAAGTCTTAGTCAAATTCAAAATATCCTTTATAAACTAGAATATATCTCATATATATTATGGATTTGTTTGAGAACAATTAACAAGGTGAGAGTCATTTGGTAGGCCATGTGATTGCCCTAAAGATGTTTAGACCTTGTCATTGAGATGTGCACCTAATGAGATGTTTGGAGACATGTTGTACACATTGAAGCTTAAATTGTTATTTAAAGGTGTTTAGGAGTTGTAATGGAGATTACTAAGCTGACCAGGGTGGTCTCCAAGGGGAACATCTTTCCCCATAAAATCCCTCCTCCCAAAGAACACAAACCTAAAACTCATATAAACCTTGCAACTTAGAAACACCCTTTTACTCATTTCTAGTATTTAGTGCAAAATGTTTGACTTCAATGCCGGCGAAAAACTCGCCTGCCTGCCGGCGAAATTTGTCGGGAAGAATTTCCCGACCCTCGCTTTTTCAAGTCTTATTTTCGTGAAAACAATAATTAGGTAGACTGGGTACATAAAATTTGTTCGAAAATCGCTCTCTATTGAGTTGGGCTAGTCACTGCAGGTCTTGGGAAGAGTGAAGATGCATTCTTTATCGTACGGCAAAGATGTGATCTAAAATCTCGGGCCGCTTGCTATTCGTACGATTGGCGTAACATGCACGCGATTTAATCGTTTCGCTCGCTAGCCTCTGATTTGTTTTTTTTTGTTTTTTGGTTTCCCAAGGTATAGAGGGCCAGGGAATTGGAGAACATGTACAGATGCTAAAATTCCTCTGCGATGATCTCTGACCCATCTGTATCTCTGCCCAAACAAGAATAAGAGATTCTGAGCATTTTGAGCTCTTGAATGCCTTTTTTGGTGCAGAAATCAGAAGAATAGTTTGCTTTTTTCTGAAGGGGGGTGATGGGTTTCATCCCCTGAGTGCTGTTCTTCATTCTTATACAATACCCGTTTCCACTCTCATCTGGAATTTTGGTTAAGTGGTAGCAGAAACTGTAATGGAAAAGAAGAAGAAGAGGGACAAGCCTTCATTGAACAATACTACTGAGACTGAGGCTCCAGATAATCAGGTATCGTAATATATTGCTTTCTGATATTTTTATTCTGCAACTAGCTTCAGAACTAGCTGTGCTTTTTCCCATGTTGAAAAAGCAATGTGGGTATGCACTGTTTGTAATGGGGTTATACATAAATAATCTCTTGACAGGCATATTATCCATCTCCAGGGTTTATTTAGAAGGAATTGCAAGTGTTTGGTTCTTGCTGCCTTTTCCAAAATGTTTGGAGAATAGCGGTTTTGATGTTTTGTTCACAGAACTGTGCTGCCATTTGCATTTATTTATTTTCTCAATCTATTTGAGAGATGTTTCTGAACAATATAGCATTACAAAATACAACTTTTATAAAACCCAGTACCCGATTATGAAGTTATGGTGGTGTATTCGGTTGGTCAAGCAAGTCAAACTCACACGGGAAGTACTCCAACAGTCGTTTTGGGCGGATACAACCTGTTCAAAACTGGTTTCTTAGGAGTTTGTTTCTAGTTTATGTTAGTAGTCATCGAAAACTGCATTCTATCGTTTTAATGGAGATGCACTGGGCAGTTCCATTGTGTATTTTTTCAGCTTTGTGCTCATCTTAGTCGCATTGGGTATTCATTGATATTAAATTAAATAATATCAAATATTGCTTTTGCGCCGAGCCATTTGCCTTGAGCCATTTGGTCTAGCTTAGAACTGGATGAGTTCATGTAAGACTTGAAAAGGTTTTTCCCAGTATTGCTCTGTCTTACTGTCGAATGCTCATGTTATAAGCTGCATTCTAATGGACATTTCAGTCTTCCTGACTTTTGTTTATGAATGTAATGAAGATTATAACGTATTGTTATAGGAGTAAAGACTTGGTTGCAATACATTTTAGTTTTGAGAATTTTGGGCTGCAATTCTTTTTTTCTCCTAAAAAAAATATGCATAATGTGTAAAAGGTGTATATTGTCATAAGGATAGGCTGACTTGTGGCCACGGTTATGGCTATTGTCACAGGCCAGGTTAGGGGTATTTTGGTTAACAATGTTGTATCGATGTTTGGATTGGATCAAGTCAAGAAGACAGGCTTCTGGGTCTGGATAAAATCCCCAGTAATATAGTCCCCTATATTATGGTTGTGCACATGACAATGTAAATCTATGTCTGAAGCCTGTGATATACAGGTTTTCTTATATTCATAATAAATATCCATATGTAATTACAATGTTAGAGACTATTTATTGTCCTGAGCAGCAAACAAACTTAGCGTCCAAATTTCTAATACATTTTATGCTGGAAGATCAATCTACTCGTGTAGATTGAATGTGAGAACAAAGTTAGAACTTATTTTAATTGAGTTTTTTCAGTGTTGAATTCTTGGACTTATAAAACTGTGTGCAGGCTTCTCTACAAAAATTTAAGGCTTTTTTCGCTCCATAAGTAATGGCAAATGATGCCCACATGTTTGCAAACTTTGAGACCCATTGTTAAAAAAACCTGAAATGGTTCATGGCTTAATGCTTCGTGAACCAAAATAGCAAAGTGGGTCCACATAGTTCTGTATATGGATTCCTCGAGTTCTGCAAACAGATAGGATGTGAGGCTTTTTCACTCCTTGAGTGAACGGACAATCACTGATGGATACTTCGCCCATTTCTTTGAAATGATGATGATCAAACAGATTATATGAACTGGGTGGCCAAGACAACGCGATAAGGGTTGCTTGCTTTCTCATGTAGATAAGTGACCAAAGAAGCATGCTTGTTGCTAATGCTTGAAACTTTAGGTCTGATGAATTCAAATAAATGATTTTGAATATTTGGTTATGGAAATAATTAGTTTAGTTCTTTTCATATTTTTACCAACAGCAAAAAGAAGGAGAGATCCAAGGTGGAGTAACAGTTGCAAAAAGGTTTTATAGAGTGGAAAGTCCCATGCAAGAGAATGCTACAGGTGTACACCATCAAAGTCCTCAAATTTTACAGTGGCCATACACACCGCAGGTCCAACCAGAGCAATCCTTGCAATTCCCTGCTCACTCTTCTCAGGCGCAGCAACCTCACTCTCTAGCTCGACATCAACCTCAGCATCAACATCAACAGCAACAGCAAGTCCTTCATGGACATCAGGGTGCATTGCCACAAGGGCAGCCACAGCTGCAACCACAGCCACAACCACAGCCACAACAGCAATCAGTACCATATTGGCCACTTACAGAATATCCAGCAATAACACCACCACCGGGCCCATTCTATCCTTTTCCTCCAGGATCCAATGATTCTAACTGGCAAACCACTGGATTTACGGGAGCTCATGCTGCAAATGACCATCCTGCACCATATGGGTACCAAGGTGGCTATGCATATCCTGTAGGATATCCAGGTAATTTTGATGGGATCTTTGTATTTATAAATGCTCATTTACGCATTTTTGGAATTGATTGTTTAATACAGACTGTTCCTTGCTTCCATTGCACATTCTTTTATTCTCTCAAAATATACGAAGGATTCTTACTGACAGATTAGATTCATTTTAGCTGTAGATGTCCTAGAAAAAGTGGATATAAATCTTATTTATTATTCTTGGGGTTAGATTTATTGGCTGTTTCTCACTGCAGGAGCTTGGGATCCAGCATGGTGGGCTCACTCACACCATCAGGCTCCATACCCCTATCCCTATCCACCATTTGCAGGTGGCTATGGATATATGGCACCTCCAGCCCCTCCTGCAGCAGGTATTGCTCCAAATGGAGCCTATCAGAGAGGAGTTATTAGGCCACCTGCAGGACTTTCTCAGAAGCACCAACGAGTGTGGGAAACACAGGTGAGAAAGTCTATAGAGTTAAAAGCAATGTTAATTTTTTCTTCATTTTTTGACTTTTCATGTGGCAAGTATCCTTAAAAATGATTTTATTTGTTGTCATTGCAATCCCCGTGGGATTGCAGTCAATGGAAAATATGCAACTTTGGGGCGCCTTGGCTAGGGTAGAGTCCGAGATTGCTGCATATCGGGGTAGGCTTATGAAACTGGAGTCGGATTTTTTTGCAATGAAAGCACAACATGATGCTGCTGTAGAAGGTTCTCCGGTCGTAAACACTGTTCCACAGAATGCCAGGAAAGGTAGAAACAAAAGAGCTACCGTTGTGACAGCCTCTGCTTTACCTTCATCTGACAATGTCCAACCTAGATCTCGGGGAAGAAAGGTTGCAGCTTATAAGACAGTAATTGAAGAGAAGGAGAAGAATGACCGTGATGAGAAAGAAAGCAAGCTTGAAGAAAAGGAGAAGATTAGTGCTCCTGTAACAGTAGTCCCCCAAAGCATTCCTGCCCCTGAAGAGGAGCGAGAGAAGGTTGCACCTGTATTGATGAATGCCAATGATTTTGAACTTGACAAAAATAAATCTCGGCTTAGTTCAGATTTTCCAAATGCAGTGATATGCCCCAATCATGTTTTCTCAAGTGATGCTGATAATCTTCAATATAACACTATAAACCAGATGAGCACTTTTGGAACATCTCTTCCTCTCACAGGAAGGAAAGAAAATGGGAATGAGCATGCTACAGAGAGAAAAAGTCCTCTTGTAGGATCTACACAAAATCTCAATTTCATGGAGAGCAAAGCATCAGAATCTGGTGAAGATGGTTCTGCTTCTTACAGAGGCGTGAATAATAGGGTCAATGGATGGTCAACTGCTCCTCCTGCAGGTGATAGTGTGAGGAACATGATGCTTGAGGGCCGAATGAACACTTTCTATGACCATGGAACTGCCATGAGATCAGATCCAGTGCGTTCAGGGAAGCTTATCTCTCCTTGGGGATATGTTTGTGAGGATGCCTCTGAGGAGCAAGATGATGTAGTTCCCTCGGGAAAAGAGGAAGATGATGAGGAAATGGATGAGGATGCTGATTCAGTACTAGATGAAGTAAGGAGGCAGAAAGGAGAAAATATTTTAAGATTAGATTCAAACTCTGGGATTCCAAAAAGTTTGACTCCAATGAATAGATGGTAGATTTGTGGAACTTGATTGCCTCTAGAGTTTTTGACTTGCCTTCCTCCAACCACTTTTTGATCCGAATGCCTGTATTCTTTCATCCAGTGATCTGCATGCTCTGGACTTCATCATTTCTTGGAATAATTTCTCAGGAAGTCTGCCTCAAAATGTTGTATATGGAAGATATAGATGATGTACTGTCTATAGAGTACTCAAGAAATTACTGACCACAGATGATGCTTTTTTGAGGTGGGCATAGCCTATTTTGACCTCTTTTATTATAGTAAAAATACGAAGTTAACTGCCTTGACTTCTAATTTGAGGCCCCTTTTGGAAGGTAGGAAGCAGTTGCCACTGAAGAATTTAAGAAGTACCCTGGGGGTAATTCCTTTTTTGTCCTTACCCCTTTAGGTATTATTAGCAACAGTTGGGCCAAAGTTTTTGTCACTTACTGATACTGTACATTTGGATAACTATTTTATCATTACAAATCAATTCAGCTCCTTTTTCGTATGACTCTCAATTCAGAGATGAATGCCATGCGGAAGACAGGTTTTTCAGTTTCTAATGGATTTTTAGGTTGATATTTTGGGTTTCATATCAAGCCGTGGGATTTTAATTTTTTGTTCTCGAAATTTGGGAAGTAGTTATATATTTACTAGACATACAAAGTATACAGATATTATTGGGTTTAAAAACCAGACATTAAGAAGTATATAGTGAACATGTATCCAACTAATAATCAAGTTTTGTTAGATCATGTTAAAAGTTTATCAACAGTATTCACAAGAATTTAAAATGAGATGGGACGAGATCCCACATACTCTCTAGATTTAACTACACACCAGACTTACTTCTAAAGTTGACTTTCTTTAGATTTTCTACCTTTGCAAAAATGATAGATGGTAATGATACTTTTATGTTGCTACTTCAATAATATTGATTTCATCATTCTACTACAAGGATATTGATTTAGAGTTTCTCTCTCTACTTTGAATATGATTTAGTTGAATTAGATATGCTTCTAATTTGTTGTAATATATTTTGTGAATATATCCTGATGATGGATCATGGAATTTGTTCCGAAATGTTGATGTTAAAAAATAACACAGTTTAAATCTAGAAATATCAGCAATCTAATATTATGGACTGTGGAAACAAAATGTTGTTAATATGTGTATATGGTACGGTGAATTCCACCAAAAGATTCTGGAAATGATGTACACCAAGTTGGCACAAGCACAATTTTTTATCTTTTAAATAGTACTATTAACCTGCCAATTAGATTATTATACTTGCTCGTGACCATTTAAACTTAAACTCTGCATCAAATGCAAAATTTTAAAGAAAGTTAACCACGAGAACACACGTTATTCGTTATGAACTATTTGTATTCCATTATTTCCAGACACACAGGTATGAGCGCGAGAGAAAGTGATAATGAAGACTCGAATCTAATTGTAATTGGCCTGTCTTCTCTGCCACTGTGTAATAATGATAGAACACTATACCATATGCAGCCACTTGTTTGCCAAGAGTCTTAAAATCATATGTATATAAATCCAATTTGGGAAAATGAACAAAGCGAATCACCTATACCGCAATGAAAACTAAAAGCTGATTAGCTCAAATGTGAAATACTAAGAATAAGACAATAAACCAACCCTGCCAGCTGGGGAAACTTTGCCGTATAAAACTGTAATTTAATCAACTAATCACAGGCACCTCCATTGATCACGCACAGTATACACAAAATCTACTTTATGTGCATACAATATGGCACCATGGTAGCTGTTTACTACTTAATTGGACATGTATGATGTAACACACCTTTGAGTAAAGACATGCTTGAGGATAAGTGCTCAGAGCATAGATGCTTACGAAATTTTATGAGTTTGCCAAAATTACATATAACTAGGAGGGCATGGAGGACTGGCTAACGAAGAGTTATATCAAGCTTGGCAAGGTGACAAAGTTGTTACCATGTTAAAGACCACTTGATATGTTAGAGCAGCTAGATTAGGAATTTCTATTAGCCGAAACCTAAATGTCATTTGCTTGAGAACCATGCTTATGACTAATCATAATTGACTTTTCCTTCTCAAGTAAGTAATTACATAGGATACGAGCTCTATGATACAGCACCATGATGAACATATTCAATTCGTATCTAATCATGCATTTTTTAGTCTGGTGCATCAGCTACTTATCCAATAACTTTGGGCATTTTCTAGTTTTATGATATCTACCACTTAAGTCCCACATGGGATATGTATAGCAACTCTACTATAATGCCCATCTTCACCACTTTAGTCACATGGAATGGATCCATGACCTCCTCCATATATCCCTTATCCTTTTCCAATTCCCTTTCAAATTCCACACTAATGCCTCTTAACACACTCAATACTTGTATAGAGAATGCACATTCCCTCTTTTCTTGCGATGTGTCAAGGACATGACAATTGATGGAACCAATTGTCATGTGGATGAATGACACTCTTCAAACTAATAATACACATTGACATTATTATCTTTTTCAACAATAAATATATTGAGGTATTATGATATTCATGACAAATATTGAAGCGAGGAATAGTTGGGGTCCTTGATAAGTGACTACGTTGATATTCCATACTTGATGAACGAAAGAATAATTGTAGATACACCCTTACAAAGAACAATCTATACACCATGACCCATTTTGTAACTTTATGTCATTGAACTAGTTAACTAATTCTTGCTATTAATATCCAACTAAATCTCTTTTCCTTGTAGATTCAATGGATCACCATATTCACTAAGTCATGTTTTCTTCGATTAATCTATCCCTCAATTAATCATGCCTAATATAACACTACATCTATAGTATAAAATAAGTTCGCCAACAAATTCTTCAATCACTAGACATAAGAGTGCACTACTTCACTAAGAAATTGTTGAATTTTCTTGAACATTGAAATATTTAATGCTCAGATTTAGGGTATTGAACCCAATTTATCTATATTGATACAAGAATTGATGGCATCTTACCCCACACCAATTTCAAGTCCACCCACTCCTTGTTGAAAAAATGGCTAATATATTGAATTAAATATCTCATTCTTCATTCACTGTACTATCTCACATGCTTTTTGACTCTCTACTATATCTTTCACCCTAGTGAGGAGTTTTATAGATATCAACAGAGACTCATATAACCATTGCAATTGGGCTCTTTTGGTTTCTGAATTTCCTCGTGAAAAAATGCTGCCACCACCAAATGATCAACCACTTATAGAGGATATGCCTCCTTCGAGTGAATCACCACCTTTAGAGGGCCCACCACTTCAAGAAGAACTACCCACACCACTATCAAGAGGGCTATTTGTAATGCCTCCACAAAGATTCTTTTGACTACATTTGAAACATCACTTGATCTAGCTTTTGATATTACTAAGGGTCCCATCCACACAAGTACTGTAATGTATTTTCTTCCACGTTTTTCTCCTAACATATGGTCAACAACTAGCTTGAGATACATGCTAGAATAATAAGTCTCTCCTAATTGTTGTTTTTGATGTTGAATTAAATTATGGAATATTTTCTCTCAAATGTATCATCATACATCATTATACATACATTTATATCTAACATTTTTTCTATGGCGTCATTTTTATTTGAGTTGACTCCTTGACTATTGAGAGATATGATATTTCCAGAATCTATAATAGTGTTTAAGAATGCTTATGGATGTAAACTATGTAGAAATTGTAGAATCAATGTTTGAGATCACACTTTGTGATCTACCATCCTTGACTATTTTATTTGAAGAAGAGAGATTAATAAAAACAACATACTTTTTGATCAAGATTCATAGCTGAAGATTTAAGATTAAAAAATAAATGGATCTCTTTCGAACATAATTTGAACTGTAAATTTTTGAAAGTGAACAGATCAAATTTGATTCTTAAATGCATGTGAACCACTTACCTATAAAATCTGAATCAATAAAATTAACTTAAAAATTATATAATTAAACACCTAATAGAATATTATTAAACTTAAAATTTTAAAAATATAATTGAATTAAATTTGATATTATATCCTCTGCCGATCACAGTTTAAGCAAAAAAAAAATTAAAAAGACTTTCAAAATAAATATATACCTACAGATCATATTATAATATAATTAAAAACAAAAATACTATCTAATATACCCAACCGAGTTAGAATTTATGTTAAAAACCCTAGTAATTTTCTCGAAAGAATCTTTTCTTTTCAATACACGTGTCATCTATACTTTAGCCGTAACTGCACGTGAGAGAAATGTTTCATCGATATATTCAAAAAGAAACTGCCACATCACGTAGCCTATGAAATATTAGGCCCTGCCTTAAATTGGAATCTTTTGTCCTTGCACATCGTAAAGTCATGCATACTGTACAGAAATAAACGACACTTAGATGTACTTTTTGACATTTCTCATATAGGACTAAAGCCAAACAATGTCTTGAAATAGGATATTTTTGCCTAATATATTGTAATGGCAATTTTGTTTTTTTTTGTTTTTTTAATATTATTTTATCTTATTAAATGGGAGGTGCTTCTTTCAGGATGTCGAGTTATGTGATGTTTTATTAGGATTCAATTGTATAGAGTTTAAGCTAAATTTATTGACCCATATTTCACGAGTAAATGATTCACAAGTAATTTATTGACCCATATTATTGTCAAGTATGCATCGTTTATGAGCATGAATGATCTGCTTCACACTCATTACATCTAGGTGATGATACTCACAAGAGTAAAGTATGGGGACTTATTGGGAGATCACACATGCCAATTCTACTTTGACTCAAGCATGCTTAACCATAGAGTTTCCCCCAAGATCAAGCATGCGAATCTTGCTTGAATCCTAATAAAACATCAAAAAAATCACTTTATCTTATTCTTATTATCGCTTATTTTTAGAGATTGATTATGATCCTTAGATATACCATTCACCACCTTGGTTTATATATGTAGGTGCTAACTTAGGTCAATTTTGTAGTCACATACTTGAACCTTTAACTTTTAAAAATTCAAAATTCAAATTTACACCTTACCGATCATTTCATTTGATATTGTAACCCAACTTATCATATATTTGTGTTGATTTATGTGCCATGTTGTATTTGAAGACATTCATGCATTTAAAAATATCAAGGACAACCTAGGAATTATTGAATAGCATTTATGAGAGCACCATATTAGCATTATTAGAGCTCACATTCACATACATCATCCTAGGTCCATTGCATGACTATTTACTATCCTTGATTATTGTTCTCAAGTCGTTGAATCACTCCAACTAGGGTCTTGACTAAGAAGAACATGACCCTCATAATTTAGTAGATTCTAAACACCACAAGTCCTTACTAAAATTCATATATTAGAAAATCGGGGAAGTGAATTGCATAAATATATTCTCACCAATTCATTATCATAGCCACAAGTTCAAGTTTGTGCACTAGTTTAATTCTATGTGCATGGAGATCAGGTCTACATGTATGGATATGTCCCAACATAAAACATTGATAGTTTACAAATTTCAAAACATTTGTTTGATTAGTCCCTAAAAATCTAGCATGGTGGCAAATTACTTCTTGACATTTTAGCATCATTTAACCACCTTTAAAATTGATCTACGTATCACATTTAATTTCATTTAATGTTTACAATTAATTAAACTTTTATTATTTTCAATCCCAACTCATTTCTCTAGGTTAATTACATATATAATTATAATTAATTATATTATTTAATTATCCTATACATTTTTAGTCAAGTGGTTTATTTCCCTTACATTATTTCATGAATCCCTCCACTCTAACAACACCTTAGGGTTTTTATTTTCTAAATTTTAAAGTTTAAGAGTGGTAAACATTGCTTTCTCTTTCTATCTCTCTTTGTCATGTTTCTTTAGAGTTGTTTATGCCATGAGCTACTTGAAATCCTTATCTCCCTTTATGAAGAGGTGCTCATCTAAACCCTAGTATGACTAATCACTTTGATGATAATGATATTTGTTTGATATGATGGCTAATAATGCTCATAATGAGAACCATTTTGAGGAACACAAAGAATAAGACTATGATCAAGAGGTATATATGTTGCTAAAAAATATATTTCCTTGAGGTATTTGCTCGTGTGATGTGACTTTTTCCCCAAGAGAAGAGAAATATATAAATAACCCTTTAGAATTAAAAGGGAGATAGAAAATAAAGAATATTATGATCCTTTGGTTAAAAGAGAGATTAATAAATAATATGTATAAAAACTCTTTAAAAGAAAAAGAAATATTATTTATTTAAATAATTATTAAAAGCCAACCTTTTGTGAAAGGGCATGATGGTTTGGAAACCACCCCTTAAAAGGATATATGAATCATTCATGTGAGACATGGAAAAGATATTGAAGGATGGAGGACATTCAAGGAGAAAGGAGAAAAAGGAAAGAGGAACTAAAAGGGCACAAAGGAGTGAAGGTTAAGGGTCTAGGCGGGCATTTAAACATTTGGAGAAGGGGCACACAACGTGTGTCCAACTCGAGGTACATCGTACACCCGAGAGTGTCCTGGCCAGGGCTGTGTTTATGTCGTAAAGACAAGTTGGTTTTGTGCAAGAACCAGTTCCTTCGAGGGTGATTGTGTCGGGAAAAAACCTAGGTCCCTAACCATTCCTTTGTGTGCCAGATTTCCTCTGAGTGTTGGACAACAACCTTTCCATGACTTTAAGATAAGTATTGAGAACCATTGATTTAATAATATTGGAAATATTGTCTATATGATTTGGTGTTAATATGATTAATATATGTGGAGGTGTTGTTCCATTTACTATGTTGATTATTTAATTGTCACATGTTTGTAGCTTACATTAATTATTCACATAATTTATTTTGATAATATTGTCTATTATGAATTATACTAACTCTAATATTTGTTATATTAAATCTGCTGCTAATACTTAATAACCATAAGAGGAAAAGTGACATCACAACTCGTGCTAAATTTCCTCAACAATTTGCTACTAATATACATAGTGCATTAGTGGGTGACCATTATGACACATATATTCTTCATAAATATTGATATTCTCAGAACTTCTACCAATGGTGTATCCTTTCAACCACCCACTTAACCTTTATCCTCTTCTAATCCTTCTTCTCCTCATCCACAATCACCACTTCCATGGCCTTTACCACCTATATTTTCCTTGCTAGTGCAATCCCTTCCTCTTCTATTCTTCCCTCTAGTGTCACCACCAAATTTCTCTCAATTAGTGTTCCACCTACCTCTAATCCTTCCACATCTACTCATACCCATGTACCTACTAGCACCATCCCCTACATCTATGTTTCTCATACCACTCCTCACCCTATGACCACTTTACCTTATAGTGTGCCTTTCTCCTATTACAATGTCTTTATGTCTTATCACTCACCCTCTCTATATTGCATCCATTATTTCTCATGCTCCTCATACAACAATTATTCCCGCCTCTTCATTGAATACACTATTGAAAGAATTTAATCAACTAATGAAGAAATCAGGTGGTATGGGCCTACTAATTATTACTTTATTACATACATTCATCCACACTACAAATGTATTGGATTTACATTTGTTACATATCTATTTCCACTATTTTCCTCACATCTACATTCAAATTATACTATGTTAAAAGAGATTATAATGTTAACTTACAAGCTTTTAATGCTACATGCTTAAATTTCACATATGGAGATAAAGGTTTTGCCAAATTATTTCTACAAACTTGAAGGGACTATGCCATTCAATCGTTATACTCTTTAGTTATTGGTTGCATCCATTATTTTGATGAGATAGCCACAACTTTCTTATTAACATTTTTTTGTCAATTAAGGCTTGAAAATAATTTTGACCAATTTGATTAAATGTGCCCATGGATATAATGATCTATTAATAACAATGAAATTTGCTTCCAATCTTTCTATTGTAAAATGAAGCATCACCTAGATGATGGTGAATTACAACCCATATTTATTAAGGAGCTCCCTCCTCCATTAAAGATAACATTTACTCGAATAAATTGGCTTCTTTTAAGGAAATTTTTTCTCATATAAATAACATTATTTTAAAAATTGATTGTATCTAATACTCAATTATGGTTCATTTTCTCATGGTTCTTCCACATCTTCTTACCCTTCTAAATTCTAAAAGTCAAATAATTTTCCAAAGGGTAATGATTACAAAGAGAAAAATGATAATGTGTGTTATGTCATTAATACTTCTAATGTATCGTGTTTTAAGCCTCATACTTTTAGGAAGTTTACCAAGTTATAAGAGTCCCTAGAAAATATTCTTCAAATCTCATTGAGGTCAAATTTGATTACTCTTCACCTATATGTCCTTTAAATCTAGGGCTACCTAACAACTATAATAAGTGTATTTTATAACTTACATAGAGAATGGGAAGCATAGTCAAGGTTGCATAACTTTAAAACATAAGTTACAAGATCTAACCAATAATAATATGATTCATATAGAAGATGTCAATGGTGGGGAAATCATTTGGTTTTTTTTCCCAATCAAAATTTAAAGATTTACACTGATCCACTTCTTAGCCATGCTAATAGCATCAATGCATTTCATCACTGTAATGTCCCCTTCTCGAGCATGATCTTTTTAGTTGACTGTTGGCCTATTCCGGAGACCCGTAGGCTACTTGGAAGGTGAAATTAGGGTTTCATATTTGGTGGTTGCTGCTGCTCGTGAATGGTTGATTGAATTGTGGATTCTTTCTGGGTTTTTAGAGAGCTTCGTAGTGGTGTGTCTGGCTTTGTGTTCCGAGCACTTTCTGGAATTTACTATTTTTAGTAAATTCTATTTTTGGCAGTTGACAGGTTGGTTCCAGTCTAGTGGGCTTCCCTTAGCTATCAGTTCAGTTGGAATTGTTCAATTTTGGCCTTGGGGTGCAGTTGGAGAGATAAGTTCATTTTATTCAATAATGTTATATTTTAATGTTATATTTCCCCCCTTGGCCTAGGCTTATAACTTAATGTTGTTTTAAAAAAATGGTCCTCAAGGGTGGGCGCCTCATTGAGGTAAATTTATATTTATTATGGTCAAAATTGATGCTTGAAGGTGGACGCCTATGTTATGAAGGGATAAATAAAGTCAAAAGTGAAAAGCTTAAAAGGGACGCCATCTTTGGAGGGAAAAGGGGTTAATGCAAATTTGAAAATTAGGGTTTCTAGAAGCTTCTGGAGGGCCCTCTCAAAATTATAAAAGGAAGCCTTTGGTCCTCACTTGGATATCTTTTATCTATAGGAATGTTATGCTGCCGGAATGGTATTGGGACTGCTTCAAGGAATGTATGCCTCCTAGCTTGGCATTGCTTCTTGCTTGAGAGATATCGACTAGTGATGAGGTAGTTGTAGTTTGAGTGGTTTGTAGCGAGATTTCTGCATTGTAGTAGTTCTGTGGCTTTGTAGTTCAGTTTTATGCATATTAGTGAAATTCTGGAATTGTCTCTTCCTTATAGCTGATTGTTGTTTTTATTCATAAGTCAAAAAATACAAAAAGAATCATTCTGGGTATTGCATTTATCTCTTTGTCTATGAGGGGCGACCCTTTCCTCTAACTTTCAGATTTTTTGATGAAGTCTTTGAATTTATAAAGGCAAATTTCCCTTCCCTGAGGGCCGTACCATTTGGGACTACCTTGAAATTCGTGCATAAATTATATGAGGTCTTTTGGTTAGTTTTTGTGATTCAATCTTGGGCGCCATCATCCTAGGATCAATATGCACTTTGTCTCAGGGATTTTGAGTGAGTTTGGAGTGAGTTGTGAGCAAAATAGTGAGTTCTAGGGCTGTTGTTTATGCATTTGAAAACAAGACTGTCAAAATCAGATTGTCAAGTTGGTCTCTAGAGTGGAGTTTTTTGATCTAAGCTTCCTTATCCAACA
>VDFB02271358.1:961048527-961217848 GCA_007258455.2 Sequoia sempervirens
GGGGTAATGGGTCCACTAGCAGTGGTAAAAGGTGATGTGTGGACATAGATATTTAATATTGTTTTCCCCACACATGGATGCCTAGAATGGGATAATAAAAGATAAGGAAAAGGATAAATAAGTGATTTTTTGGATTCTCCAAGTAGGTTCTTGGAAGGGGGAAACATATGTCACTTGGTTTTCCATTATTTATTGTATTTAATGTAATGTTTATCTCTCATGATTGGGTGTTGGTGTAGGGGCACCCACAGTTCTTTCATGCCTCCAAGGGTCAAGAAGTTGATTTTTTTTTTTGGTGTTGTATTCAAGTAATAAGGTCTTCTTCAACCATTTCATGTGTGTCGGCATCTAGGTTGAGTTCTTAGGGGTAAGTTAGTGTGCAAATACAAAAGTTGTTAAAAGTTGCATAATGTTGTCAAGCAACTTTTTGCATTTTTGTCAAAAATGAACATAATGATTTTTGTGTTAGTCCATAATTTGAAAAGTGGTTGATGATCATTGGAATGTGGTTGTGAATGTTTAAAAATCCTTGTATGGTTGAAGAGAGATTTGGTGGTTGAAGTTTTGAAGTGAAAGCAATAAGAGAATTTTGTTTTTCTGCAATTTTAAATGTTTCTTTGTTGTTCTTCTATGTTGTACGGATTTGTAAAATCTTGGATTGATACAAAATCAATTATGAATGAGGGAGAATTGAATCTAATTTCATTTGGCATTGGTTTCATGTAATTTCATTGAGATTCAAGAAAGTTGTGTCAATTTTTTTTCAAACCGGTCTAAACCCTATGTATGGTAACCAATGGGTGAATAAAATACATAAAACTCCATTCCACTGGTAGAAAACCCTAAAACTCGGTGGAATGGATTGTGTTGGTTCGTATTTTGATTTCCCAAATTTGTAGAGATAGAGGAGTGGGTTTGCACGAGTGAAAGAACATTGACTGTCTGATATCCTCATGTATCAGACTTAGAAGCCCTAGTGACTTAGAGAAATTTGTTGTATGTTATTAGAGAATGAACTTTGGGGTAGGAGTTATTGGTTTAGACCATATGTAGATTTTTTTTAAGTGTAGGAGTAGGATTTGAGACCCTTTGAAGCCCTGAACTCAACTGTAACATGCTTATCTGCCCAATGAGGCCTAGTCAAAAGGAGGATAGTTAGTTTTTGGGCCTTTCTGTACAAAGGAACCCTACCTCATTTTGGGATATGTGTATGAAGAGCCAAATGGGTATCTGAAATGGGTCACCTTTTGGGTATATCAGGTTTGTGTCAAAATTTATGCCCATAAAGGCCTTTTTGAAAGGTTACAAGCAATTATGGTGATTTGTGAAGGAAAGCCCATTGTTTGGTGTTAAAAGGAACTTGTGGTTGGTTGTTTGAGTTTTTTGGAACATTATAAGCCCCTGCTATGCATTAGGTGCCCAAGTTGGAGGGAAATTAATGGAATCCAAAAAAAAGTGTCCTTTTTGTATTTCATGGAGGATTTCCAAGGGTTGGGTCGTTTGGATTAAAAATTCATCTTTAGAAGACTTGTTTTGGGCTTAAGACCTCTTCACACATCTATGAAATCAACTCAAGTTGGATGTATAAAGTATGAGCAACAATTGAATGTAGTGTTACTCTATAAGAACAAGGACAGGTTGAGGCATAAGGAGGTTGTTCATAGGTACACAAGTGTTGCCATGTTGGAGGAAAAGAGGGTAATAGAAGTGGTTGTATTTTAATCTCATTTATTTGAAGATAATGCATATTTGGCCTCTCATGTTGGTGGAGTTTTTCCCGCAAAGTTTTCTCCACATAAATCCTATATTATGTGATGATCTTGTGTTGTTTAATTGTGCCTCATTGTTGCTATATTATTGTGATTATATTATTTATATGTTGTTATAAATTCACATAAGATAGTGATAATGAGCATGTTATGTGTGCTGATTTTTGACATAATAAAGATGGATTTAACCATGGTAATTCCATATTAAGGAAAATTGATTTTCAAATTTGCATATAAGTTTTAGATTTTCATATTTTTGTAGTCCAAGCCTTGTATCTCATCCTTTTAAGTCATATTTGGATAGAGATTTAATTTCCCAACAATTGGTATTGAACATGTTTATTTATCATAAATTTCTACTCTAATTCTAGAAATTAAATTAAATTCCTTTAATTATCACTCATGGAAAACTCATATTTCATTTATATTTAGATTCAAACATCTCTTGAATGTGGCGATGAATCCAAATTCGAAGCTAGATCTATCTGCATCCAAAGATGTTCAAGAAAAGTGGAAGACTCAAAATGGAGAATCTCTTGGCCTCATAGGAATTTTCATGTCTTCTGAACTCTATGTTCATATTGGGAACTGAATGAAATCCTATGAAACATGGGAAATCCTCCAAACTATTTATGATAGTTCAAATGATTCAAGGAAGATACAACTTCAAGATCAACTTAAATATTTGAGGTATTCTAATTTCAGAACTATAGATATTTTTTTGTTAAAATTTGATGCTTTAAATTGTCAAATATATGGTTTAGGAGTAAATCTTGAAGATCTTAGACTAATTCAAATTATTCTTAAAAAATATCTTCCTAGAAAATTTCAACAATTTATTATAACTATTCATGCTCAATTTATTCCTTCATTAGCTAGTCAACATGATATTTTTCAAATTTTATTAAGGCAAGAAGCAAAATTAATTAAATTTGGTAATCTTAAAAATAGCGAGCATACTTTTATGTCTAAAAATCATAAGAAATTTTTTAAACCTCATAATAAACAATATTATAATCCTAGATCTCATCATAATAATACTAATGATACTTGGAAAAATAATTCTTATAAGATGCATCATTGTACTTATTGTGATAAAGATGGTCATAAGTCTAAAACTTGTTTTAAGAAACAAAATGATAAAATTTTCATGAGGTAAAATAATAAAAATAAATAAAACTAATAATAATAAATTTAACAACAATGCAAATCAACCTAGACAAGCGTTTACTTGTAGTTATAATGCTTCAAAACCTCTTGAATGGGTTATTGATTCAACAACCTCTCAATATGTTACTTCTCATAAAGAGGTATTTAAATTCATGCAACCTAACATGTTTAATGTTTCACTTCAACTTGCTAATAATCATAGTTATAAAGTTCAAGTAATTGGAGATGCAAATGTACCTAATGGTAAGTAACATGATCTTTTGTATGTTCTTGAATTAAAGACTAATTTTCTTTCAATAGCTAAGCTTTTCCAACATACAAAATAAAATTTTATAAAGATATGTGTTATGTGATTAATCGAAAAAAAAATCATAAAGTCATTGCTAGTGCTAAATTAGACAATGATAATTTGTTCAAATTTTACCAGTTTTCTCATTCTAAATATTCTTTACTCTCTACCTTGATTTCAATGTTTGGCATGAAAGACTTGGTCATATTCATGCTAACAATATTGCCTTGATACAAAATTCTAATATGATAGAAGGATTCCCAAGCATGGAGGGCACATCATAAGTTACACCTATTCCATAGTGACCTTTTGGAACCCATGAAGAATAACTCCATCCAATGATAAAGGTATGTACTTACTTTTTTTGATGATTATTCTAGACTAACTTGAATCCATTTTCTTTAAATGATCAAGTTCTTGATATTTTTGCTAAATTTCATAAATTTGTTGAAAGGCAATCTAGTTTTAAACTCAAAATTCTTAGGACTGATAATGGTAAATAATATGTGAATACTTCTTTCAATGGTTATTTAAAGTAATGAGCTAGCCATTCCCTATACACCTCAACAAAATGGCATAGTAGAAAGGAAGCATAGAACAATTGTTGAAATGGCTAGATGTATGTTACATGCAAGGAATGTGCCTTATAAATTTTGGGTTGAAGAAATGTTTTGTATTACTTATATCATTAACAAGAGTCCTACAAAATCCTTAAAATATATAATTCATGAAGAGGCTTGGTCTAGTAGGAAACTTAATCTTAAGCATTTAAGAATATTTGGCTCAATTTTTTATGTTCATAAACCTAAAGAAAAAGGAAAATATTAGATTATAAATCTTCTTATCATAATTTTGTTGGGTATGATGAACATTCTAAATATTATAGAGTTTATAATCCTATCAATAACAAATTTAAAGTTTAGAGATGTATGCATTATTGAAAATGGTGTTCATAATTGTTCCAAAGTGCATAACAATGAATTTCTCAAAATAATGTTATTGTTATTGAGGATAATCCTCCTCCTATGGACCCTCCTAATTCACCTCTTAGTCAAAGTGATAGTGAAGATTATCATGTTGAACCTTCTCATGTTGCTTCTTCTTCAAGTGATGATACTCCTACATCTAAATAAAAGCCTAAATGGTTTTAAAATATTCTTCAAAAAAGTAAGGATATTTTAACTAGAATGAATTAATCTAAGGATAGCAAGGAAAAATATTGAAATTATGCTTTTATGTCTAAAGTTATGGATACAAATGATCCTCAAACTTATGAAAAAACTAAAAATCAACCTCATTGGGAAAATGCTATGCAAGAAAAATATAACACATTAATTCTAAATCAAACTTGGGATCTAGTTGCTTTACCTCATGGCAAGAATCTTTTTTCATGTAAATGGTTGTATAAAACTAATTTCAATGCAAATAATGAGGTTAAAAAATTTAAGGCTGGATTAGTTGCTAGAGGCTTCTCCCAAGTGGAAGGACTAGATTATAATGAAACATTTTCTCTAGTGGCTAAAATGACAACTATTGAATTAGTTCTTGCTTTACCTTCTCATATACATTGGCCCTTTCATCAAATGAATGTTAAAAGTGCATTTTTAAATGGTGATTTACATGAAGAAATTTATATGTCTCAACCTTTGGGGTTTATCAAGAAAGGTAATGAACACCTTATTTTCAAATTAGAGAAAACAATTTATGGTTTAAAACAATCTCCTGGAGAATGGTATTCTAACATTTAAGGTTTTCTTTACATCTCAAGGTTTTATTGGAAGTAATAATGATCCAAATTTATATAGTAAACATAGTAAAAATGATATTATGATCATTATTTTATATGTTGATGGTTTGATTATCACTTATAGTTCTAATAATTTGATTTTTGATATTAAGTCTCAACTTAATTTAATCAATTTCAAATGATTGATTTAGGCTTATTACATTATTTTTGGCTATGTAAATTTGGCAAAAACCTAAAGATATTTTCCTTTCCAAGCACAATATACTCAATATCTCTTAGATAAATTTAAAATGAATTATACAAATTTTGTTTCTACTCCTTGTGAATTAGGAACTAAATTAATGGTTGATATATAAACTTCAATTGTTGATCCTACTTTATATAGGCAATTAGTTGGAAGTTTAAATTGCTTAGCTCTTACTAGACCTGACATTTCCTATAGTGTTGTTTAGTTTCTAGATACATGTCTAAACCACAAAAAACTCATTTTAAAGTTTCAAAAGAATCTTAAGATATGTTAAAGGTACTATTAATGTTGATCTCTTTTATGATGCAAATTGTAAATTTTCTTTAAAAGGTTATACTGATTCAGATTTAGGAGGTGATCCCAATGATGTGAAATCTACTTGTGGTTATTGTTTCTTTTTGGATCATGTGCAATATCATGAAATAGTAAGAAGAAATAATATACTTCTATTTTCTTTACAAAAGTATGATATAAAGGTTGTACCAATACATCCAAAGAAGCACTATGGTTGAGAAGACTACTTGAAGATTTGGGTCTACCTTAAAAGGATCCTACAAGCTTATTTTGTGATAATCAAAGTACCATTGATTTGATAAATAATCCAATATTTCATGCAAATACCAAGAACATTGCTCTCCAACATCACTTCATTAGAGAGAAAATTGAATACAAAAAAACTCTTTTATATTATACAGGTGAAGATCAAGTTGCAGACATTCTCACCAAACCAATTTGTAAAGATAAATTTATCCATCATTATAAAAGTCTAGGATTACAACCCATTGAAGTGTTTGATTTAAACTCCCCAAGTAAAGCTTAAAGGGGGGTGTTAGAAATTAATATATATTTTTTTGGGTAGGTAAATCACTACTAAGAGGCAGCACCCTATATTGCTTAGAAAAGATGAGTTTACATAGGTTCCAAGGATAGCTATGCCTTTACCATCCATGTATACTTTTCTACAGGCCACTGAACAAAATGGCCACCACCCAAAAAAGACTTAACACCCAAACTTTGTTGCTATTACTAAATAGCTTGTTATCGACACAGGCTTTGACTATACCCAGGATTGACTCCTATTCCTTACTAACTATATTCCATTACATCAAATTTACATGAAGATTGAACATTGGAACCACACAAAAAAATCCATTTCCAAGCCCACCTTGCTCAATCATCCCCATCATCTGATACTTCCCCCTTCTTGTAGGCCAAATAGTTTGCCACCAATGGACAATCTGCTTTGCAGTTCTAGTGAGCTAGGTCGTTCGCCTTCTATTCAGGATCTTTGTTGTCATTCGGTATTCACTCCTCTCCCATGCCAAGGTCCTAGTCATTGTCATCACCTACAACTATCTTTCCTGCTAGCCCTTCATCCTCCACATACCTCCTTTCCCAGCCACGAGGAGGGTCTGCCATCATTTTTTTCGCTTTGAGTTGGAAGAAGATACTCCTCTCTCTCTCATCCCACAATTTTGTAAACCTTGTCGGGTCAATAGTTCTTATTAGCAGGAATTTCATCACCTCCCCTCCATTCTGACGCATCATATAGTAATTTTGTAGCATAGGAATCATCAGGTATTTGTCGATATTGTCTAGGGCTTCATCAATTTCACCCAACCATGCATGGATAAAGACCATCTGGGTCAACTTCTTGCCTCTCGCCTTGGATACACCCATATGCAACAACATTGCCAAGAACATGGCAAGGAAATCTAAATTTGACCTGAATCTCTGGTATGCCTTCAAAAATTTTGGTCCCATCACCTTTTTGGTTGCCCAGAGCACCAGCGGATGGGAGGAAGCCAACAACCCTCTTAGCCTTTTATCCGTTATTTCTCCCAGAAAATATTGTTGTTGCTTATCAGTATTCAAAAACAAAGGGGTGTCCATTATTCCTTACACAAGAAGAAAACTCAAGCTCGTCACTACCTAACCACCTTTCCTCTATGCACTAAATTGGCTCATTCTCACTTTTTCTTAAGCAATCGCCAACTTTGGCCTTTTAACAAATGTCGACCTTGCCTCATCATAATAACCAGCTTAGAGTCTGTGACGTTTGGAGCGTGTCTACAAATCTGCATCCTTGCAAGTGATACGAATCTGCATATTTGTATGAGATCGTGCTTAGCCCGTCACTTCCCTTGCCTTGGGACTTGTTATCATGACTTTCTCATCGCCTTCTATTTATGGTGTTGTCTTGTCATTCTGGCCTACTTCAATTTTGGTTTCATTATAATACGTGCTTTCTTGGCCACCGATTGTTTTGATCTTCCCCTGTTCCTTTCTCTAGTTTGCAGTTTGAAAGTCCCAATCATTCTGACGAATTCCTATTTCCCCGAATTTTGTTTACATGTTGCCATCTAACACCTTTTTCGCCAACTCATCTGCCTTGTTGTTCCCTTCTCGGTATACATGGCTTATTTGGAATACCTTGAATTTGCTTGTCAGTTGTTTGATGAATTGTAACATATGGTTTAACTTCTAGTTCAGAGCATTTCCTCTTTGAATAGCATTTATGGTAATGAGTGAATCCCCCTCCAAATGAATACGATTCACTCCCAACTCCAATCCTATTTGCAATCCAATTGAAGTTGCTTGAAATTTTGCTTCATTATTCGTGCACAGTCTCAGGGGAATGGAATTTTTTGCTAGAAATTTACCTTGAGCATCCCTGGGAATGCAGCCCCCTCCTCCCAGGCCTAGGTTACCACGGGAGGCACTGTTGAAGTTGACTTTAATCCAACCTTCTTCCAGCTCTTTTCAAACTAATTTTGATCTTTTAACCTTTTGTGAATGAGTCTCACTACATCCACTGAGTAGTGGTAGTTTCAAACCATTGATTGATTTCATTAGCTTTCCATCCCAACTGTTGAGGATTTTCTGCTTACTTGCTTTTCTATGAGAATCCTCATTGATTAGCTCTGTTATGGCCCTTTCAATCTTTTCCCAAAGCCCATCCTCACTCATCTCCTTCCCTTGGAAAATCCTTTTGTTTCTCTCTTTCCATATTTCCCATATAACTATGGATGGGGTTAATTTCCATATTCCACCAAATACCAATTTTTTACCTTCTAGAGGCTACATTTTGAACAAAGTTTCAATGTTTTCCAGCATGGGACATTGCAGGTTTAGTTTTCCCCTAACTATATTCCAACAGGCACTCACATATGGTCATGTCAAAAGTAAATGGTTTGTTATCTCTTCACTCTTTTTGCACATTACACATCTTCCCAGGCCTTGAACTCAAAATGTTGCTAATTTGTTTTCAATGAGAACTCATTTTTAAATTGCCATCCATGCAAATATTCTTGCTTTGGGGAGGAATTTTTCCCCCATAGCAATTTTCATGGCCACTCTTGTCTTGCCATAGCTAGCTCTTTTATTTTGTATCCAAACTTCACTTTATATGTGCCTCTGGATGACCAACACCATCTGATTACATCCTTGTCATTGGTGGGGTTGAAGTGTCTATTTCTAAGTAATTTTATCAATGTGTCTTTCTGGGCTTATGAAGTGTTTAGGTCTTGCATATCATTCCAGCTCCATTTGGGGATTCTATTATTGAATACTACCTTACCATAATTGAAAACCTTTTTCCCCCACACTCGTAAGGTTTCTTCTTTGAGTTCTGCCAATCCCGGGGTGTTGTCAATGGGAGGTTCCCCACTCCATGAATCACTCCAAAAGGAAGCACTTCTACCATCTCTGATTTCCCAAGTGACATGCTTGGCTATTATATCCCTACAGGCCAAAATGAAGTTCCAAATTGCAAAGCCTTTTGGAGGAGCAATTGTGGTGAGGATACAAGTTGGGTCATCAGAGTCCAGGTATTTTCTTCTCAGGATTTTGACCCATTTCTATTCACTCCTTGCATATAGGTCCCAAACCAGCTTGGAACCCATAGCTTGGTTCATTATTCCTAACTATTTTAGACCTACACCCCCAACCTCCTTTGGGGTGCCAA
Source organism: Sequoia sempervirens (assembly GCA_007258455.2). NCBI lineage: Eukaryota > Viridiplantae > Streptophyta > Pinopsida > Cupressales > Cupressaceae > Sequoia > Sequoia sempervirens. The sequence continues at coordinate 961,057,717 of VDFB02271358.1, forward strand.
ACTTATCCCAAGCTATCAATGGGAATTTGTTCTACTCTCCTGTACCACTCCAGAAGAATTTCTAAAAATTTTGGATTAGAGTCTCTTCCACTACTTTTAGTAGTTTCAAACATGACATTGAATATACTGGGATGGCCGACAACACTAATTTTACCATTAATAATATTCCTACCGATGATAGCCATTTCCCTTTCCAAGTTCCCAATTTTCTTTTGCAACTATTTATCAAGTTTTCCCAGTAGCATTTTGTATTTATCCCTGCAAACAGAGGCATACCTAAAAACTGCCCAGGAAGAGTTGCCACTTTTAGGTTCAGGATTCTGGCCAGATCCTTTTGCAAACTTGGTTGTGTATTGAGGAATCTAATACCTCTGACTTTCCCCAATTTATGCTATGCCCTGATGCTTTACAATAGTCATCTAGGAAATTCTTGATCACCTTGGCTTCTCTCCTACTTGCCTCCCCAAACAAAATGGTGTCATCTATGAACTGTTGGTGAGTGGTGGGATCCAAACCATTTGCTACATGTACTCCCGCCCACTTCCCTTCCCTTCTCAAGGTTTGTATTCCTCTTCCTAGAACCTTTGCCATGATTATGAAAAGGAAGGGGGAGAGAGGGTCTCCTTTCCTTAGTCCCCTTGTTGATGGGAAGTATCCATGTGTCGATCCATTCACTAGCACAGAGAATTTGGCAATTGAAATACAACTCTTTATCCAATTTATCCACTTTTCATCAAAACCGAACTTCCCCAATACTTCCAAAAGGAATTTCTTGTCCACCATGTCATATGCTTTAAGAATGTCTAGTTTCAATATCATATATGCTTCCTTGTTCTTCCTAGTTGTGTGTATGGTATCATGAGCAATGATTATGCCTTTTGTAATCAACCTTCCTAGCGCAAAGCTACTTTGTTCTTCTGATATGACCTCATTTAGTACACTCTTGAGTCTATTTGCTATGATTTTGGTGGCCACCTTATACACTATGTTACACAATGCAATTGGTCTGCAATTGTTCATCACTTGAGGATCTTTCTTCTTGGAAATTAAGGCAAGGAATGTGTGATTTACTACCCCCAACATTACCATCCTTATTCTTTATTTCTCTACCGTTGTTGATAGATCATCACCTATTGAGTCCCAAATTTTTTGGAAGAATCCAATTGGGAAGCCATCTAGACCCGAAGCCTTGTCTGGATTCAACTGAAAAGTTGCTTCCTTAACCTCTTCCTTAGAGATTTTTGATACAACGGCCTATTCTTCATTTATAATTGTTGGGATTGTGCTCAACAACCTCTCTCTTGTTGCTTTGTTCTCCTGATTCTCCTTGCTCAGAATTGCTTCAAAAAATCTAACAGCCTCTTTGTTCACTTCCTCTGCAGATTGAGCAACTTCCCCATTTTCTTTCTTGATTTCTATTACCCTATTCCTGGGCCGATTGGCAATTTCTGATTTGTGAAAGTATTTGGTGTTCCTATTTCACTCTTTCAACCAAGTTTCTCTTGATTTTTGGTGCCAAAAACATTCTTCCCTTTTCAGAATCTCTGCTAGTTCTTCTTTCAGACTTTTTTCATTCTCGAAATCATCTATGTCCATCCCATTTTTTATTATGTGTTCATTCAAAGCTTTGATTTCTTGTTCCACTCTTTCCTTCTCCTGGAAGATATTTTTGAAATGAGTCTTGTTCCACTCTTTGAGTTTGACTTTGATGTAGCCTAGCTTCTTGTTGATTTTAAAGAGCTCTAATTTGTCTCCAAACTTGATTTCATTCCACCATCTATCTATTAGCTCCGGCAGTTGTTCATCCCTCAACCACATATTTTCAAATTTGAATGGGCTTCCCTTCAGGGGGTCTTCCTGACCAAAGGATAGCATTACTGGGAAATGATCTGATCATGTGAAGGGTAATATTTGAGCCTCATGTGTTCCTATTGATTCCCCCCAATCTCCCCAAAGCAAAAACCTATCCAGCATTTCAGCTATTTGGTGAATCCCTTCCTCCTATTTGACCAAGTGAATATCCCATTTTTGGCTTGCAAGTCCACTAATTGATTATTGTCTACAAACTCTTGGAAATTAAATTGTATGGTAGTGATTCTGCCCAATCCCCCTTTCTTTTCTTCATCGTTCAAGGTTGCATTGAAGTCCCCTGCTACTATACCTCTCCCATTCCTATGATTTTCTAGTTCACTTGAAATCCTCCTCCACACTTGTCTTTTTTCCAAGGTGGCTATTGATCCATATACATTGATGATGAAAAAATGCTCATTTCTCATCAAACCCTTGAATCTTATTAGCTGCCAATTGTTTTCTTCTACTTCTACTTCACCTTCTATTGATAGTGGGTTCCATATTATGCCAAGACCTCTAGATGCACCTTCTGCCTCCTTGAATTGTCCTTTCCATTGCCTCCAGTTATCCATTATTTTCTTTCCTTCTTCTTTGCTCCATTTGGTTTCTTGAATTAGAATTATGTCAACTTTTGATTGGTCAACTTGGTGCTTGACCATTCGCCATTTGTCAAGGGCGTTGATTCCCCTGACATTCCATGTTATGATCTTCATTGGCCCCTAGGAAGGAGTACATCCTTCCAAGTTCTGAGTTTCTTTTGTCCTATTGTGTTGGCTGCAATTTCCAACTTAGCTTTGTTCGATCTTGGTCCCCTTTTGCCTTTCCTCTTTATGTTTGGTTTTTTTTTTTTTTATTGGGACTGCTCAAGCATCCTTTCCTCTATCAGCTCTCCTTCCTCTGCCTCCTCCTGGTCTTCCTCCTTTGATTTTGTGTCCTAATCACTCCCTTCCACCTCAGATTGTGTGTTGCCTGCTTCATTCTCCAGGTTCTCTTCTTCATTATTTTTGGCAATTGGTGTCCCCTTCACTTCTTCTCCTCCCTCTTGCATTTTCATTTTTGAATTATTTGTTTCTCTAGAAAGCTCTCTGATCTGAGTGTTAGTTTCTTTTTGAATTTCTTTTGCTTCATCTAGGAGGGTGTTTAGGTCTTTCTTTTCTTGTGAAGCCGCCTCCTTTGAATGTGTTTGCACTAGTTGAAATTCCTCTAATCTGCCCTAACTTTCCCATTCTAACTTTCTCTTTCTAGATCCTAACATCTCTTTTTGATTGGATCCCTCTCGAGTTTAGATTTGGTCCTTTTGAGATGTGTTGTCTCCTATCTCTCCAATTCCCATATTTCCTTCACTCTTTTCCATCCCCTTTTTTGTACAACCTTCCTGGATTGACTTTCTGAAAAGACATTTCCATGTGCGTGCTCCTTCACACACTTCTATTTTCTATTGCTAGCTTCCACACTTCGTCAAGATTTCTAGGATTTTTTATATTCCCACTCCTGCTATTTCCACCAGAATATTGTCTTCTGCTCCTTTTCCATTTACAAAGTCTTCGTCTACTCCTAAGCACACCCCTAACGCATCCTCTATTTTCACCATAGCCTCCACATTCCAGTACTTTGATGGGAGGTTCACCAATTTGATCCATGTAGGGGTTTTTTTAATACTGTAATTCCATGGATCAAAATTTGATTCCCAGTTTAGGCAATGGAAACTATAGCCATCCAAAAAAAGGGGGTTTCCATACACAATTTCCTACTTCAAATTTAGATATATGCATTCTATGAGAAAGGAGTTTATTAATTGGTGAATGCTTACAAGTTCCTTGAAATTGCTCTACCACCAAGCCTTGATCTCCTCCTTAGGGCATCCCAATCCACACCATTTAGCGAATAATGCTCTGTCTTTCAGCCTAGTTACCCTTGCTTCTATCACTTTTGATGGAATTGCATACAACTTACTCCCCCACTATCTCATGTTATCTTATGCATCTTTTCCTTTCCATTTTCCCTAGAATTTCCTCCTTCCCGGTCTTCTTCTATCCAAATTCAGATCCCTTGGGTTCATCCTTCGACCAACTTGCTTCCATTCCATACCTCCTGGCATTTCTTCACTCCATTATTTTGTTTTTCCTCTACTTTATGAATTAGGGTTTTCAGAGCCTTTCGCTTTCTAGGTTTTGTTGGTACGCCTCAAATTTCTGATCTTCTTGCTTCTCCAATTTGATGTTGACACATCTCCAAGGTGTCTCTTTTCCTAGAACCACCCACGCCCATTTCCTCACATGTTCCTACCTTCATTGTTCCTATGCCATCTATTTGGCTTCATTCCTGGATCAGATTCCTTTCTCCAGTCAGCACCCTAGGATTTTCTTCCTGCCTAGTTTTGGTTTCATATCACGGGATCCTCCACCTTGCGGTAAAAAGGGTGGCATTTATCCACCTAGTTTCCATTCGTGAAATCCCACTACAGGGTGTGCATGAATCTGTCTGCTCTGCCGTCAGCTGATACATCTTCTCCTGATCGGCTATCCTCCTTAGTGTCTCCCCAACACCTCCCTTCTAGGTCTCTTGCTTTTTTTGCTCGACTTTGCCACCTTGCACCATTTTTTACATGTTAGAAATTAATATTTATTGAGATGAAGATTATTTATTAATTTATAGTATTTAAATACTTGTAGGAATATTCTAAAGGAATCCCTACAAGTATTTTGTCTCATTTGAGTATCTTTACACATGTGTGAGGATCACTTTTTTTAAATTCCTCTTTGGAGGAATATTAAGGCTTAGGTGTAGCTTCTTCCTTATGAATATTTTGACACCTTGCACACACATAGGATGAAAGGTGGCATGCATAAAAAATTAGAGTTACTTATGCAACTCCTTTCTCACCTCTATTTAAATTGATTTTCTTCTCTACTTCTTAAGAAGCATTATATGCTTAAGATCTCTCTCTCTCTCTCTTGTTGCAAGTATCAGCAATTAGTGTTTTCATTGATGTCAACAATCCTATGTTGTCATTGGTGTCTATTGTTGGGATAGATTGTTGCAAGAGTGTGAGCAGTTGATGTTATCCATGCTTTGATTAGTTGCATTATGTTGTCATTAGTAAAGCTACTAGTGTCAACCTCTAGTGTTGTTGTGATAAGCTTATGTGATCTATGTTTGAGTTGCTATATTGCAGTTGGTTCAATTGTGTTGAGATGATGAGGATGTGTCTTTGGTGCTTGGTTTCCAAGTGCTTTTGAGAAAATTTGATAAAAAGAAGAAACAGTGTGTTGCAGTGGTGTTCTGGGTCGCAGGGTTGTGTTCTTGTGTTGCTTTGCATTTCTTCTAGGTTGAATATCTTCTTATGTGCTTCAGATACATTGATCAGAGATATTCAGAGGTGTTGTATCCAAAATTTGGTGTGTTGGATCGTTGTGCAAAAGTTGTGTTCACCAGAGTGTGAGTTGTGTATTGCAGAGGTGTTTGGGAGAAATGTTTCTTCTTCGTGTTTCTCCATAGTTATGTTTCAAGTCTTGTAAATCTAAAGGAGTCTTGATAGTGTTGGTATCTTTCTTCAGTTGAAGTGGTTTGAGGTTTGGTGCCTCAAAAGTCATTTTATTGAGTTATAGTGTATGGAAAAGTAGTTTGGATGTACTAGGTGTGTACATTCTTCAAGTGAAAGTTGTTGCAAAGGAGTTTTTTGAATTTCAAGGTGTTTGTGGAATATTCTAGAGTGTGTTCTAGTGAAATTTATTGTCCAAAAATTATGAATAGATCAAAGGAAGCGTGTACTTATAAGCTCAAAGGTGTTTACATGGGTAATGACCAACCTTGGTGTTTACACTACTTGTGAAGGTGCTTAGTTGTTTTTAGAAGTGTGGTGTGGCATGTAAGGATGGATTTAGGTGCTAGCTAAGGAATTTTGTGGTCCACCTTCTTTCCTTTCCATCATGGCCCAAATGTTCTAGTTCTGACCTAATTTGAATTTTCATGGTTGTGGTGCATAGCCGACCTTGGAGAAAGTTTTCAAGGTTGAAGATGGTATAAATAAGATTTGAGTTGTTGAAGGATGATGAGATAGACAAGAGAGACATGAATGATGCAAATTGTAGAGTGTTAGAGTGCGAATTTGAGAAGTGCGATGTGAGCTTTCATGTGTTAGATTACTTGATGTAGTGAGCAAAAGGTGTCTATAATTCTTCAGTCAGGGTGCGAAGGTGTTGGTGACATTGTGGTGGATTCTCTATTGCATTGAGATACTTTTCTCTATGTAACATTTCTTCTCTATATTCTTTTCTATTTTGGCAGGGATCCTTTCTTTTTTGGGTAGTGAGCCCTCTGACAGTGAGCCTTTGTAATCAGTGTTGTTATTACTTATAATGTAAAATAATCCTCACCATTGTTTTTTCCATCTTAGGTTTTCCATGTAAATGTAGAGTCTCTTATGTATGGTGTTAAGTTGTTTAAGTTTCTGTTATTTGATTTCCATGATAAATCATCATAACGGATTTAAGGGTTTATTGAATGAATGTGGATACTAATTCACCCCCCTCTTAGTTGTCTTATGCATTTAACATCTCTCTCTCTCTCTCTCTCTCTCTCTCTCTCTCTCTCTCTCTCTCTCTCTCTCTCTCTCTCTCTCTCTCTCTCTCTCTCTCTCTCTCTGTAATCTTCTTAGGCTTTATCCCATTTTCATAATATTGGGGGTTTTTTCTTTGCTTTTTTCCCCTTAAAAATTCTTGTATCTTATCTTGGATGTTGGTGTGTACTTGTTCTCATTTTTCATCTTGATGGTAATCTTTTCCTTCAAACAAATGCTCTTCCTTTTCTTTCAATTTATTATTTCCTTTCAACAACAACAACAACAACTTTATTATTGAAGTTCATTCTTACTTTGATGATTGTATTTATTTAAATATCTTTAAAAAATTAATGTAGAGGTATATACAACCATCAAAGGGTTGCAGGGCCACAACAAGCACTCATAGTATCCAAATGGTTTGGCTTGAATTCTAACTCTACCTCTACCTATACACTTGCATTACTAAAACCATGAGAACTATATAATATGGATTTCAATTTAATATACCATTGATAATTGGTCAAAATATAATTAAGTGTACTTACACTATTACATTACTAAAAGCCTCATAACTACTATATAATTTAAACAATGTTTATGTTAAACATGATATGTATGTGAATACGTGTCATGCCAAACCATAGGGAATTGGATAGAAAAGTTACTAACACTACCTAAACTATTACTTTGCATAAATTATAGAATTATAATGAACCCCTAAATGAATGAATGACCTAATCAAACTTAAAGTTATTTAGATTAATAATATATCCAATTGAATTTACCAATCCATGGATAATTAGCTAGAAAAAATGACTTTTTTTATCTACATTATTACATTACTCTACACATCTCTAGATTTAACATTATGCATGTATGCAACCAAAATTATTTAATAATTGAGAATTGGCCAAAAAAAAAACTACCACTAAATGCATTGTTACATTGTTGAAACCGTGCAATGGTCCAATTCATGTTAATTTAACATTATAATGAGGTATAAAAGTAATGTTCTTTGGTTCAAAAAATCCTTACATATTTCATATAATTCTACAAAAAGAAAAATTCTTAGGATGAATTACTAGAGCTCAAGGTAGAGGTGCTTCTAGTTCCATAGCTCATTTTGAATATCTAGATTAAATTCTCATACCAACAAACATGTCTTTTTTTTCCAATGACAACCTGAGATTATACATAACCAATTAGCTTAAATGAAAAATGTAAAACCTCAAAAATATAATTAATTTTAATTTGTCAAGAAAAAGAAAATCTAATACCTTGGTATTCCTGATTTGAAACCCATTAAGAGCAAAAAATGATATTTTGGAGAAAAACATCAAAAAATGAAGGATCGAGGAATAAAGAATAGAGATTAAAATTAGTCTAACATAATTAAAATCTCAATCTGTATAAAAGAAATATCATTAAAATATTTGGAACATCTCTAAGGCAATTTATCAAGCAATTCACATGTCTTGTCTATGCTTCCACATTTTGGATACATGTTTTCTAGGGAATTAGTAACTGGAACATTTGACAAAATTACAATACCCTTATGCTTTAATGGATGTCATTACCATATTCCAAAGCCTCCATTTTGTACATATGCTAGGTACAATAGTCAATGCTTTTATTTTACACAAAGCCTTAGAAAGATATATACGTCTTCCATTCTCTCAACTCAATTTCTAATGTAGAAAACGTAATTTGCACATATTACAATCCAACCAAATGTAATCAATAAAAGTCCCAAATCAAAAAGTAATGCATGAAAAAATCATATTGCTCTAAAATTCTAATAATTTAAAAAAAAAAAAAACAATAAAAATAATAGAATTACTTGGAAAAGAAGAGACTCTACATCTTATTTCTTGAAACAAAACAACCCAAAACATCTTTGATAGAGATAAAAAAAATTCAGTGGTGGGAATTCTTATTATGTAGATTGATATTTCATCTAACCTTGTAGAAAACTCTTCAATACTCATTGTCTAGATATAGAAAGAATTTCTACTTAATCTATTATGACTAATAAATTGAAGCAAACATTATTGAAATATTCCATAGAAATAGGTACTACACTATTTATAAAATTAAATTCATTGGTGGGATTTCTTATTATGTAGATTGATATTTCATCCAACCTTTTAGAAAACTCTTCAATACTCATTGTCTAGTTATAGAAAGAATTTCTACTTAATCTATCATGACTAATAAATTGAAGCAAACATTATTGAAATATTCTATAGAAATAGGTACTACATTATTTATAAAATTAGCTAAAGAATTGAAGTGGGAATTATATAACATGTACTTGTTGACCCATTTTAAACGCTAGCCATTTGTATGTCTGCGACCCACCTAGCTTCATATGCGCCTTGCTATCAAAACTCCCCGCCACCCATATGCAAGCACTTGACAATTGTAGAAAAGTTTCAAAGATCAATGCAATTGCAATCTACAATAATTTGTGAACATTAAAAAGCTAGTTTAATATTCACCTTACCTTCTTTTCCATCCGCTAGGTTTTTTCAAGATTTTTCAAATGCATAATTATTTTTGAACTAGTGGAAAAGGATAGAGCCCAATAAAAAATCTAATCTCTAGCTTTTTCCATTGAAAAGAAAATCTAACAAATAAATAAACATTAGAGATATGGAATAATTGTTCGAGTGACATAATTGTTGAGGAAAGCTAATATGAAAAGTTAAGCTACATCAAAATCATTAGAATCACTACATACATATTGATCTTTCACCTAATTTCAATACACATGTTAGCCTCTTTCTTTTATACACAATGTACCAAACATAAACATATATGAAAACAAGCATTAGAAACAAAATTTAATTTTGTGCATATACTGCTTGCCATTGATCCCATTTCTTGTTTCTACTCAAAACAAATGAAAAATAAAGAAAACTATCAAGAAATAGAAGAAACAAATGAAAAATAAATTGAAAAATAAAAATCAAAACAATAACTATTAAAACCAAACCTAAAAAAATGATTTTTTTAATGCAGGAACTAGTAACTATAGAAATTTGATGTCTGTTAACTCTACTCCCTTAGAAAAAAAATTTACACCTCTTTATTTTTAAGAAAACTCACTTCAAAAATGATATGAATTGTTTTTAGAGTTTTAAAACTTGAAAACTTTATCTACCTAAGAGAAAGCCACACGTTCACCATCTCCTGCATTTCATTGTTGACAGTACATTATGTGTTGCAATTTCTTCTCCTGTGAATAAGTACAGACATGCTGCCGTAGAACAGTACATCAAAAGATAGTTTTAGCCAAATTAAAATTAGTTGAGCTGAGTGTGGGATCTGGGTTAAAAGTCAATGCATTTGAAAAACTGCATTAGAACAAAGTCAAAATCCCTGGAAGTTTCCAATATCAAAAAAACAAGAAATTGATACATGACTAGGGATCAATTTGACTTTGATGATAAGGTAGTTTGTTGGTTACAGGGTTGACATTTTACTGCAGCCTGCAATAGTCACATATTATCTTGCCCTATGGAGAAAGCTAAGAAGAACCATTGTCATGATAATTGCCAATTCTCTTAATGCCCAATAACTCGATACCAAAGTCCATGGAGAAAGCTGAGAAACACCATAGTCATGGTGATAATATTGTTAGGAGGGTGGTGGTGGTTATAGATGATTCCATTGAAGCTGAATCAGCCATGTTGTGGGCACTTTCTCATGCTGTTTATCACTCTGATACTCTCATCCTCCTTCATATTCTGCCTCCTCTTCAAGCCAAAGGTTGCTGCAATAATGATAATAACAGTTTCCTTGGCCAAGTCTATTTGATTTTCTTTTTTCTAATTCTTGTTTGTCTTGACAGGTGTTCTGTTTGCAGCAAGAGATCCTGAGGATCCAAGAAGGCTTTTGGACATGAAAGCTTGCTGGTTTGCCAATTCTCTTAAGGCTTTGTGCAAGCAACATAGACCAGAGGTGGGTATAAATATGAGATTGGTTTAGAAAATACTTTTATAGAGCTATTGTTGATGTGCAGAAATAATATTACAGGTGATTGTAGAAACTGTGGTTATAGATGGAAGGGATGATGATATGGGCTGTTTGATAGTAAGTCAAGCCAAAGAGCTTCAAGCCTCTCTGCTTGTATTGGGTCAGCCCAAGTCTTCATTCTTATACAGGTACTGTAAATTATGTATCCATTCTATTAATCTTATTAGAAATTAGTATGGCAAAAGAATTCTTGCATGTTGGTAGATAATGAGTAGTATTTATATTTGGTAATGCAGGGTTCTCCTAAGGAGAAACTGTTCTAAGGTGGGTGTTGTGGAATACTGCATTAACAATGCAGAGTGCATGACAGTGGCAGTGAGAAAGCAGAGTGGGGATTTGGGAGGATATTTGATCAGAACTAGAAAGTTCAGAAACTTTTGGATGCTAGCTTAACCTAGTATCTTACTACTTTCAAGTTAACCATGTTTATTTGTACATACTGGTATATGGTTAACAGTTTTGAATCAAAATATAATGTTGACATAACTTTTAAAATAAAGATATGTAGAAGATAATTGAATTGGGTATAAATGTTATATGTAATATGTCAAGTGAGAAAGTAATCTCTTTCTCCAAAATAAACTCACCTATCATGGGGTTGGAGTTACTCAGCATAATGTATATTCAAGAATGTTACTTGTATATAAAAAATATGTAGAATTATATTTGATTTGTAATTTTTCTTCACTGTATTTATTATAAATTTGAAATATTATTATTAATTTTTTTCTAAGAATTTATACTAAGATTGTATATAATTGTTAGTTAATTTATAGATAAGTTTTATTTGAATTTTTAGGATATCTTTTTAATCAATGATGTCATGATTTTTATTTTATTTTTTCTTATTTAAATAGTTATCAAATTATAATTTCTTGTAATTTAAATTTTAAAGATAAACTTAAGAAAAAAACTGGAGGGAAAATTAAATGTGTAATCATATGACAATTTTATAATTAAATAATAAATTACATAACTTCATCTTCCCTCTCTCCTTACAACTCAAATTTCTTAGTTACAAAATTATATAATGTCACCTAACTTATAAAAAAATAAATCATAAACAACCAAACCATATTGTTATTATAACTAGATAAAATTTGGTAGATTTAAATTTGATTTAGATCAGGTGACTTTGTAAATATTTGTAAAATAATTTTTAAGTTTTTATCTATAAAATAGAATTGACAAAATTTAAAAGAATTGTTATGCACATCATGGTGCCATATGATTTTAAATTACAAATCTATATTATTATTTTACAAGTTTCACTTGAGGAAAATATGAAGCCAATTTTTTAATTTTGTTTTTACTTTTTAAAACCAAAGTAGGGCCATGGGGTGGTAGCCCCCAATGGGGTTGAGAGACATAGCCCTCAATAGGATTGACGGTCAAAGCCCCAATAGAATCAAGGGCAATCCTCTTGTTGCATTCTTGTCATGATACACAATGGGCTCAAGAGGTATAGCCATTGCCACCAAGTCCAAATTAGGGCCTTCAAGACCATATGGATATCCAAATTTGTAAGTTTTTAATGATTTTGTCAAAGTGTTGAAAGGAGTGAAAGATGAAAGAAAAAAATGCAAAATGATTGTTATTATGTGACTATGGATGAGTTTTTCCTACTGACTTGCAAACTTTGACAAGTAACTCATTGAGAAAAACTAGCAATTATGTTTACTAGTGAATATTTCAACCAAAATTTTATCTTGTAAATTTTTTGACAAGATTTTAAACTATATATGTAGGTGCGCACACACACACACACAGTTCTTTGTTAATTTGATTTGTTGATATGTGATTATTTTTATAATTCTATCATGATTGATGATCAAAATTTGAAATCCAACTCTAGATTTCAAAATTGTGACATGTGAAAAATCTAAACATGATATGGTTGGAAACAAGACTAGGCCTCACCATGTGGCCTAGTTTAAAATAGATTTTTTGTCATGCAATTCAATCCTTTCATCACAAAAGTATCTACTATTGCAGTGACCTTCTATGCTTCTCCCTTGATATATGTGTTAAATAGAGTTATGTAATAAAAAAGTAAAGGGAGTTTTGTTATTAAGCTAGAGGGAAGATCAAGTTTATTTACTCATAATCAAAATCCTAAACCGATACTAGACAAGATCTAAAAACTTGCTACACACTCAATACAATGTTCACGATATAATGCTAATATAATTCTCTAATATCCTTTATAGAGATACTTAACAACTAAGACTATCTATAACCTTTTTTAACAACCTTAAAAAATTAATAATAAAAATGCACAAAATTGTAACATTATGGCTCCTTCCACCTCTCCTCTCGTTTTTTCTTATCAAAATAATAATAATAATAATAAAACAAAGAGAAAATAGAAAAATAAAAATTAAAGATAAAGAGAATAGAATAACAAATCTTGTCACTTTAACTTTTTAAATTATCCATCTTTTGTTATTTTATTTGATGATAAACTCTTTCATTTTCTCAACAATCTCCTCTTTAAATATATCTTTAATATATCTTTAAGAAAACTTCTTCTAAAATGCTTACATAATTAATTCAAATATATTACCATTCACCTTTTATAATTATTATCAAAATTTTCTAAATAAAAAAACATATCTAAAAATAATAAAATGTAAAACTTTATTTACTTTACCTATTTTCCAATATTTCTGTTCTTAATTATCTTTCCTCATATTTTAAATTAACTTTAATATTTTTTTAAATTATAAATACCAACTTTACAGTAAAACAGAAAACCTGCAATTTTGTTTATAATAAATGCATAGATGAATTTAAAAATCTATAAAAAAATTTACTTGTATTGAGTCTTTGGCCTTAAAATTTCCATTAGATGAACTTCTAATAACATTCCATTGGCATTAAATGAAAAGATAGAAAAAAAATCAGATTATAATCTTATATATAAAATATATCAAATAATTATATTTTTAATATAACACTTGAATAAAAATCATCTCTATCCTTAAATTTCAAATTAATAAATTAGAAAATTTCTATCATCCTCCAATTTTAAATTCATCTATATAAATTACAGGAGGCGTTGTGAAGTTTTTCATATTTGCTGGAGTACAATTATGAAAAACTTCTAGACTGTTGTTTGTGTACCTTGACTAATTCTACTCTAAAGCTATTTCGAAGATTGAGTCCAGTGATTACAGGTTTGCCAAGTTATTGAATAGGCTAGTTTAGATTTATTTACAGAGGGAAGCTAAAATCCGACGAGGAGGTTCAAATGAGCGCCTAGAGTGTAGAACAGCCAGGTTGTCCAATAACAAAACATCGCCTTTATGCCACGGAAAGGCAACACTTTCATCCTCCAAGATCCTGAGACATTCGTGAATGACATCTTTTGGCAAAGGTGTCCCATCTCCAAATGTTACTGCCTTCTCTGGAACATTACGGGCATCTTCCCAGCCAGTATAAGCAGCCACCATACTGTTAAACCAGATCTTTCGACCCCTTGATTCGTCAAATTTTACTGCTGGAATGGGTCCCATAGTAGTTTTAACACCACCATCTTCAAGCCATTCCAACTTCATGCCAAGCCTTGCTGCCCTGGATATCATGAAACTAATGTAAATAAATCCAATTCAAATGAATATACCCTATATGATGTTAAAATATATTATGAAGGAACATTCCATTTATTCAAGAAATGCATGCTATATTACATTTGAAAAACTAGAAGATTAGAACAGCTTAACATCATAGTTACAGGGGTAATCCTTATCTGTAAGGCATGGAAAGATAACATCTGGGTACGGCAAAGTGCAAACAATTAGGTTGGATGCTATTGGTTTCTTGTCGAGGTGTAAGGGAATTTTTTTGCAGGATAGAACTCTCTTTAGCTGAAGGTCCAGCAAACAATAAGATTGTAGTTTGGATTAAGTTGCTTAATTTATTTAGCATTGTTGGAATATTAAGGTTTACATTAATGAAGTCATCTTAGTGATTTGTTTCTATTTAATGATTAGATATTGTCTTAGGTTGATTGTTCAGCAAGTTATGATGGAGAGGCTTTATAAAAGTCGTATTGTAATACATTGAAAATCAATGCACAATGATATTATTACCACTTTCTGTTTAATACTGTGCAAACATAGATGTAATTTAGTTTTTCTAATATGATATCAGAGCCCCAGGGTATAAGAGTTTTGATCACTCTTTGCTGCATTATTTTCTTATTGAGTGTTGCTACAAGGAACCATCTGCTGCTAATCAAATAAAGATTCTAATGCTGTCTATTGGTCGGAAGGAGCAGTTTGCAAAGGGTGATTTGAGGGAAGACTACACTAAAGGAGGGATTTGTTTATTGGAGGGTGCAGCAGTCAAGGTTTTCAATGTGAAATGAAGAAACAACCTTTTAACAGCAGTTAAGTTTTCAATATTTTAAACAACTAGATTCTGCGAATTATTTTTAAAAAATTACATAAGGATTGATTTTTGGTTTTGGAGTGATAAGGTTAAGGGAATTTGAAGGATTTATTTTTTCTTATACATTGGATTAAGAAAATAAGCAATTTTGGTATTTTTATATGTATTTATGAAAGTTATTGTAAACATTTAGTGTATATTGGTTAAGCCTGACATCTTTAAATGAATTTATTTAGCATGTTATCTTATGCTTGAACTTACGGAGCCATCTTCGCTATACTTGATGGGGACTCCAAATACTCACATGAGACATCAAATGTTTAAAGTGTAACAAGGTCACATTGGAGGTTGGAGGCACTGGAGGTTGGAGGATTTTCATCATCTTAAGCTAGCTTCTTGTTTAGAGATGGTGTTTTTTTATGAGAAGCACATGTTATTTTTGCTTTCCTCTTTTGATACTAACAAAATTGAGGAATTCATATGTTGTGAATTTTTTTTTAAAGACAGGTAGGGATCTGATGAACTCAATATGGGCTGTTGCCCAAATAGTTCAAGAGTCTATAGATCTAGAGAATTATAACTTTCCGAGGGTCATGAGACAACTTGATGCAGCAACAGATTGTTGTCCAATAATTCGGGAGATCTATGATTTGAAAGTTTAGGGAGGTGGTAATCCAGTAACTTGGGGATTCAACTTAGGATATACACCTTTCCAAGGGTTGCGAGGCAATTTGAGGAAAAGCTTCTAAAAAAATTGTATTTGTTTGTTCCAATCAGCATGCTTTGTTGTGTGGAATGTAAAATCTTAACGGGGGGTGTTGGAATATTAAGAGTTATATTAAAGTCACCTTAGTGACTTGTTTATTTAGTTTTATTTAATAATTAGTTATTGTAAGTTGGTTGTTGAGGAAGTAATGATGTAGAGGCTCTATAACCGTATTGTAATACATTTAAAATCAAATATTATTATCATTTTCTGTTTAATATTAAGCTTGTCTCCAGGAATTTGATCAGAAAAAATATAATACGGCATACCTTTACAAATGCTGTCAACTTATGCTTGTAGGCAGTAGAAGTCAGTTTATATGTCATAAATGAAATTCTCTCTATTATGTTACAGATGCTACTAGCTAAACCAACCAGATATATGCAACTTGTATCAATCAGTCCATTTAGACAATTCACTTTCCTTTTGCTTTTTCATTTAACCAACAGAGCATTCTACATATGCATCAGAACAAGGCTATTCTGAACTCATAAATCCTCATATACTTCAATAACTTGCAATATGTACGCTTGCACCGTTTCATTCAACATCAAACTTATTCAGGTTTGATGTGCTTCAAGCGTAACTTCCATTAAAATCACTAATAGTTTAGTCAAAATGGGATTCTAACAAATTATCAAGGCTGGAGTCACTTGTAAAGATTTTTATGTGAGGTAACAAATTCAAATGATAGTTTACTAGAGTGCTTCCGGATTTAACACTCTTAGTTTCTAAAAAAGAACTCACTGTTCAATCCAGAAGCACTCAGGTACACTAATATGGACTGTGAAAACATCAAATTTCTGATCAAATGATAGTTAATAAATACATGAGCCATTGAATTTCACAGCAAATTGTCTAGAATGTGATGTCTGGTTGCACGTCAATTAAAGTTAAAAATCAACTGACAAAATTATAGCAAGCATTAAAAAATGAGAAAAAGACTGGCTTCCCAAACTGAGCTTCTTCTTGTCAAGAAAATTGTTAAGCGCTAAGCAATAAGAAAGTGAAGATATCATATTACAATAAGTACAAAATCATTTATGAATTTTTTCAACAAATTCACTAAGTTGAATAGATGGAATCATGAATAAATGAGGAAATGGACACAATAGGAGCAGTATACTATTGCAGAGTAGAGGTGGTAAATATCACCCTACACAAGATTAATATGGCAGGGTCAAGGCAACATCTACCCTAGGGAGTATATGATTACATTCCTATGATCTACATTATTATTGATCAAAAGGAATGTTTAAGGATTGAAAGATATCGGATGCAACATGATCTCATAGTTAACAATGTCATTAATGTGGTTTGAGGAACTATGTCCTAATTATTGCATGAGAAACTGAGATAAAAAGTTCTCACTTATAGAGGATGCGGTCACCATTTTACTTGGTATACTGTCGCAAGAAAGAACATGCTCCTCAAAAAGAGGCCTCTTACATATATGTAATACGAGATAGACAAGAAGCAGAGAGGTATACCATTGCATCTCATTGCCTATAAAGATTTGCAAAGGTTGTTTTGACAGAAAGGGATGAAAAAGTATATTGATTTGCTGATGTAAGACGTCAGGTCTCTGTGGAAACGGATTCTGTAAGATTATTTCCAGCAGGGCAATTATTATTTTTTAAATGTGGTCCGTTAATATATGTTTTTTGGTTTTGTTCATTCATATTCAATATACATTTTTTTTTGCCTATAGAATCCTCCCAATTTTTTCTTTTGTTTCTGTAGGATGATTTCTAGCAAGGCAATTATTATTTTTTAAATGACGTCTGTTAATATATGTTTTTTGGTTTTGTTCATTCATATTCAATATAAAAAAAAATTGGGTATGGAATCCTCCCAATTTTTTCTTTTGTTTGTGTTGATTTAAAGAAAATTTCTACATTTTTTAAGATATATGTATCTTTTTATTTTGATTAAGGGTAAAGATGGGTTTTTAAAAGGGGCCCAAAACCTTTTATAACAGACACAACAAGAACAAAAGAAACTACCGAAAGAGCAGCCTTATAGGGAACTAGGCAAAAGCTACAATACTGCTGCAATAAAAAGTTAGGAACCCCACAGCAACCCAAAACAACAACTAAGCCTAGTAAAACCAAAGGGAATAAGGTAGAGAAAAGAGAGCAATTGCTGCAAACAACACTATAGCAACAAAGGAGACATAAATCAAGGACCCCGCAGCAGCCCAGGACAGCAACAAAACATAGTAAAACTAAAGGGAAGAAGGCAAAGAGTTGAGAGCAATTGCCACTTCCCACTCATCTTTTAGAAATTGTAGGTGATCAGCCATGAATTGGTCTTTTGACTCGTTAAACCCAATCACCTTACCCTTCTTCTAACCATGGGTTCTCAAACTAAGGGCTTCTTGCAACAAGCTTTCCTCTTTACTTAAGCCTGTCCAAAGCATATTAATACTTTTAGCACAGTTTTGAATTGTCATTTTTCTCTTATTTACCACTATCTTCAAGCTCTCCTTGATAGATTGAAATTCCTTTTCCAGTTAGTTGATTTTCTCTTCTTGCTTTTGCTTGTCTTTTTTAAGCCTGCATAAATCTTCCATAACATCCCATTGTGCCACGTCAAAATTACCCACCAAAACTGGTTGGGCCAAATTGCCATGCACACGGTGATGCAATGAGAATATTTTAAGATTAAATCTTTTTTTTCCATAGAAAACTACTTTAGAATGTTGAGGCGAATAGAAATTTCATTTTCCATTTCCCCCATCTTATTGGCTAGTTGCTCAATAATAGAAGCAAACTCCTCATCACCAGAATTCACCCTATTCAGGAAAAACAAAGGCTGCTCTAGGGACAACACTAAACTCCTTGTTTAACTCCCCGTCTTCCTCAATACCCTCTTCTTCATGCACCTTCTCTTTACTCTTAATTTGCTGATCGTAATCCTCCAAAATAGACCTCTTTACAACATTGGACCTCTTTCTCTTAGGCTCCTTCAACCTATCTCCAATAGCCTCTACCTCACTTTCCCTTTCCAAATAAATTCCTACCTTTCTTTCCTCCTTTCTCTCAGTCTCTTAAACCCTAGAAGGGCCCATGGAACCTAAAAAAGAGACATCAGAAACCTTATTCCCCCATTCCTCTTATGGGCCCTAGTAGCAAGATCACCTCCCTCGTTGATGTGCTTCCCAGCTTAACTAGAAGCTGTCTCCTCACTCCTAAAAGGCATGGGGAGGCTAGAGGCTTTAGATTGAGCATGTTGAACAAGCAAAAGAATGAGACCTTGATGAATAAGGAGGAAAACCCTCCCAATATGCACATCAAAAATAGAATACTCAAGGGACATCATCAAGAACGAGAAACCAACTAGTTTCTCATGTCAAAAATGATTTAAAAGGGTACAGTGATAATATAATTGTGTGAATATGTATCTATGCTTTTTCAATATTGCCTAACTATGAAAAAAATTAAATTAGGCATGTATTATTAAAAGAAATGCAAAAGGTTCATTTTAATGAAATATCTTGTATTATATCGTTTGGGGGTGTGGAAAGAAAAAGGGTGCTTTCTAAAAACTGATTTTTGCATAAAAGAAAATGAAAATCTCATTTTGGGTGTTGGACTTTGGGGCTCTCCTCCTCTTCTCCTCTTGTGTGCTTGGAATTTTGGTTTGGGCGCTTGGATTGAGTATCGGTGATTGTTGGCTGAAAGCAAGGGGGTTTAAATTCAAGTTTTATGAATTTGGTTGTCTTTCTTTGGCCAGGCCCACATTATGTGGTTGCATATAGCATCCTTTGGTAGGATTAAGCATGTATTGGGAATTGTTAAATTGGGTGAAATCAATTTAACAATTCCCATGTTTTTTAAATTTGAGACTGCATTTTCTGCTGAAACTATGGCAAAAAAATTTGAATTTCTTTTGTGATTCAATAAGTGTATCTTCCATGCTGTTAGCTTCAAAGGGATATGCTTGGAATTTTGAAATCTGCATTTTGAAGTTTGGGTGGGGTTTGAGCTCCCACCATTGCAATTTTGAAATTGCAAAATCATGTATGTTGATGAAAATAAAAAATTTTAATTCCAAGTCTATTTTTGAGTATTATTTTGTTGGAACGAAATTCCTTCATAGAATCCATAGTTTGCAGACTCTGCGGACTCGGGAGTCCGTGGCCTAGCCGAGTCGACTCGCCACGGACTCGGGAGTCGAGTCCAGGAGAGTCCTGGGTCGGGACTCCCGAGTCCAAGCTCAGGACTCGGCTGAGTCCTGAGGTCGGACTCGGGAGTCCCAACCCAGGACTCTCCTACGCGGCTGAGTCTTAAAATGGGTTAAAAACCCATGTTTCTTTTTATTTTATTTTTCATTTTAACACTCTCAACTATGAAAAACAGGTCTGCAAATTGATTTGGGGTTGATTGAAGCAAGGAAAACGAACTAAAAAGATCAAAATAGAGCCAGGTAAGTGATCTAACTATTCTTTTTTTTTGTTTTCTTGCATTCAAAATCAAAAAATTCAAGAAAAATAAGGGGAAATGCTGCCAAATTTTTTTCTATTTTCCTTAATAGCCTAATTCTTACTGTTTCTAGCTTGGATTTGCATTCTTTTTCTTTTGCAAATGTTTGAAACTTTGAAATTTTGAATCACATTTATTTGCTGATTTTTTAGCAAACCCTAGCTGATTTTTTTTTTCCATGTTGAACTTGAAACAGCAATGTCGTCTTCAAATCCAAAGGGATTGAAAAAAGACCCTACATGGAAGTATGGAATTCCAGGAAATAAAAAAGGTGAAGTGACATGTAATGAATGCCAGAAATGGATGATAGGAGGAATAAATAGATTAAAATACCACCTTGCTAGAATACCTAGGCAAAATGTGGAGGGATGCAAGAATACTACTCCTGAGATTATTAGAGAGATGAAAGCCCTTCTTGCTGAATATGAGTTTAAAAAAGATGAAAGACAAAAAACAAAGGATGCCCTAGCAGCAGCGATGAGTGGATCCCAATCCCATTCTACACCATCTATGCCCCATGGTGCTGCAAGTCCAAGCTTCCGTGCTCCACATTCATCTTTTGGTGAGAGTCCTGATGGTTCCTTTTCTACTACTAGTGCTAGTCAGGGTCCTTCATCAGGACCAAATTATTTTATTCCACGTAATGTTCCAAGAGCACAACCTTCACTTGAAGGTACCGGTTGGAATAAGGAAAAGCATCAAGAAGCTAGGATGGCTGCTGCAAACTTTTGGTACTACAACAATCTACCTTTCAATGTTGCAAACAACCCATATTGGGAAGGTTTGGTGAACGCCCTTACAATTGCAGGAAAGGGGTTTAAGACCCCATCATCTAGAGATTTGAGTGGGCCATTGCTAGAGGAAGCCGTAAAGAATACACGGCTTGTGGTTGATGAGCAAAAGAAATTTTGGCGAAGAAAAGGTTGCAGCATTTTATTTGATGGGTGGACAGATGGACGAAATAGAACTCTCCTTAACTTTTTAGTGGCCTCTAATGGTGGATTGGTGTTTCTAAAATCAATAGATGCCTCCCATGAAGTTAAAAATGCTGAGACTTTATGCAATCTATTAGATGGGGTGGTCCAGGAGGTTGGAGTTGATAATGTTGTCCAAATCATCACGGACATATGTAGCTGCAGCTGCATATTAGCTGCAGGTAGACTACTTATGGAGAGGTATCCCACAATTGCATGGTCTCCGTGTGCTGCACATTGCTTAGACCTATTGCTAGAGGACATTGGGAAGATTTCATGGGTCAAAAGAGTGGTTGAAGATGCAAAAAGTGTTACAAAATTTATCTACAACCATACTTGGGTGCTTTCTTTGATGAGGAAATTCACAAATGGCAAGGACCTTGTGCGACTTGGAGTGACACGATTTGCTAGCCACTTCCTCACATTGCAAAGCATTCTTGGTGCCATTGGTCATCTCAAGCAAATGTTCGTGTCCAATGCTTGGAAGGAGTCCTCATTTTCCAATAGACCTGAAGGGGAGAGGATTGTTGCCATAGTTTTTGATGAGACATTCATCAAAAATGGAGAGGAGTTGATGGGGGTAAGTAGCAATAACACAAAAAAACATTATACTTGCTGTTTTTATTTTTTGAGGGGTTAATTTTGTTATAATTTAACATTTGTTTTCATTTTTTTAGGTGACAGAACCTTTGGTGAGGGTTCTTCGTATGGTGGATGGAGATGGCATGCCAATGGGTTTCATCTATGAGGCCATGGATAGGGCCAAAAAGGCCATATCACGTTACTATGGCGGCAACAAAAGGAAATATGAAATCATATGGCGCATCATTGATCGGAGATGGACACACCAACTCCACCAGCCAATTCATGCCTTTGCCTACTTCTTGAATCCAAAGTTCTACTTCTTGAACACATTTAAGGCGGATGAGGAGGTCATGGAAGGTCTTGTCATATGCATTGATAGGATGGTGCCTGATCGTGAGCTGAGAGATAAAGTGCTTGATGAGTTGGAGGTGAGATTTGTTACATCTTATTTATGAATTTGCAATGTTGAGCCTTGACTATCTATGAATTTTATATATTTGATTTACTTTTTCTTTTATCTATTCAAGGTCTACAAGAGTGCAGAGGGGAGACTCTTTTCCTCCCAGCAAGCAATTGAAAGGAGAGGAAAACAACAACCAGGTAAAAAATGAAATTAGAAACTTGATTCTTATTTCTTAAGACTTATATCTTTTAAACATGTTTTTGTAGATCTATGGTGGGAGAACTATGGTGCTAGCACACCAAATCTTCAAAAGCTAGCCATACGAGTCTTGTCACAGCCATGCAATGCTTCTGGGTGTGAACGCAATTGGAGTTTATTTGAGAACATTCACACAAAGAAGAGGAACAAGTTGACTCAGCAACGCCTAAATGATTTAGTTTTTGTTTGGTACAACCTTCGCCTTCGAATTAGAAAGGTGGAGGGTGTTTCACACGAGTCCATCGACTTGGATGACATTGATCCATATGGTGAATGGACTATTGATGAACAAAATGATGAGGCTGATGTCTTCCTTACTGATGAGGATCTTGCTAAATTAGAGAGAGCAGCAGCAGAAGAAGAAGAAGCAGCAAGATTGGATGCCATGGAGGATGACGAAGACACATTTGAATATCATGTTTCCCCTGCTCGATCTCCTAGTCCTCGTTCGGATACTATAGCACGGGCACCTTCTAGTTCTAGGCCTCCAAAATTGAGTACCATTGGGAGGGGAAAGAGGAAGATGTAGATTACATGTGGTTGTTAATGTTTTCCTCTTTTTGACATGATTATATGTAAACATTTATAAACTTATGATGCTGTTATACATTGAAACTATGAGTATTTGATGACTATGAATGATGAAATTTCAATTATTGAGTGTTTGATGATCATATGACATGTGTAATCTTTGAATTATGAGTGTTTGATAATCAAATTAGGCTCTTATGTTCTCTAAATGCATTAATTTGTTCTTGTTTTTTTGTAAAACTACGGTTTTTTTTTTTGCCAAGTCTTTTCCCGAGTTCGTGCCAAGTCCCGAGTCCGAGTCATATTTTTGGGCTGCCGATTCCGCGGCGAGTCCGAGTTTGCAAACTATGATAGAATCGATATGGAGAATCATATGGCCATAGGTGCACTATGGTTGGACCTTGTTTTCTATGCCATGCATTTTTATGTGTATTTGATTGTGGCTATAGGATGTGAGGGCTCTAGGCTACAATGGAGTGGACTCTCACACCCATCCACTTGATAGTAAGTGAGGATGAGGCAATGAGGTTTAAATAAGACATTAATTAAAATGAACAGGGATTACACCCATCCACCATTGTTCATTTTTTAGATGCTTTTCTAATACAAGTTTTAATTAAAAAACAGAAAATGTTTCAACAAAGGGGGCTATGCTTATCACCTTTCTTAGAATCAATCCCTAAGGTAGTTTTGTTCATGGCCGTTAATATTGTGACAAGATTTTTCAGAATCCTTTGAAGACTTGATGACATTGCTAGGGGAAATTTGGAGACTTTTTAAGTGAGTTTGAATAGGTGAGAGAGTGGCAAGTATAGCTAGGTGCTTTACAATTGAGTTTAGGCCTCTAAGGATGTGATGGAGTCTTAAGGCATCAAATTTTGCAACGCTTTGGTTTATGTTATTAAGAACAGGTCCTAGTTTCTAGTGGTAACATTTTTAAGGTCCTCTCATTTTGGATCATTTTGATGATGACTATAGAAATCCCCTTCTATGGCCAACATTTAGTATCCTTCTTTGATAGCAAGAGTGAGTCCAACATCAATAGCAAAGAGCTCCACCATACTATTGATAGTTGACCAATATGCTTGTGGTGAAAGAGCAAGTGAGATCTCTTCAATCTCAAAAAACCACCCTATACCAACTTTACCAAGGTTGCCTCTAGATGCTCTATCAAGATTAATCTAAAATTGCTCTAGTGGATCCCATCCATTCAGGAGTTGGAATTTGATGCATTTCCATTTCTAACAAAACACTATTTCCCTTTTTTGCAATCACAAAGACATTCATATAACTAGAGTATATAACGACTATATAGAGTTTGAACACTCTAGTTGTTTCCATTATATGATTTTTCACTAACCTAGGGATGTGATCTATCGAGCATTTCTCATTTTGAAAGTTTCTTCCATTCTTGTCCTTTCCCATGTCAACAAAATAAATCCCAAGGCTAATCTACTAAGACCTAGAAATTGCTTCAAATCTAGATTATTGGCCATTTTATGCCAATTTTTCAGATGTTTGCCAACCTTTTGACTTATTGTGATATTGGTTCCAAAACTAGAAGTCATCGGTTGCCAAATGTCCTTTGCAAGAAGATATGTGTAATGGTTTCTTCTGCTCTTAGATAGCTTGGGCAAACCAAACAACCAACCCTTTTTGGAGAGCCATAGTGCTTAGAATTTTTGCATGAAATTTTGATATGAATTGGTTGACTTTTGACTAGTTGCAAACATTCCACTAGGTACTTCATTTGTGTCTTTGTGTTTGGGTGGGTTTGGCAAGATCCAAATATGCAAAGGCAACAATACATTTGCCATTGCTACCCCAAATAAGTTTGTCTATACTTTTTCCCAAGAGAGGATTTGTTTGTTGGTGAGCTTTGCTAACATCAACTACACTTTGTAATATTGAAAGATTTCATAATTCCAATTATGATCTTCCTATTACTTAGAGAAATAATCCACCAAATGAGCTAAACTATGTTTCATTTTTTCCTAAAACCCCCTATAGTTTGGCCTTGTCATAAGGAATATGAATTCCAAAATTTTATCGAAATTTTGTTTACTTCCTTGCCCAAGGTGGAAACTCATTCCGTAATGCAGATATGCCCTATCCTTTTGAATGCTTCCTCTACCCAAAGTCCAAGTTTCAACTATGACCTAAGAGAGACAACATTTGAATTTTTTAAGATATTTTTTTGTACTTATTTCAGCCCAAGAAGAGTTGGGGTTTTTGTAGAGTCTCCACACAAGTATCATTGCCATAGATTCATTAAATATCATCAAATATCCTATGATAAGACTATCATCCATTCTTTCATTTTAAATTGTCTTCCAAGCTACTAAAGGGAACTTGAAATTATTTTCCATAACTTTCCTTAAGAACTTTTGTTGTATACTTTCAATGTCCTTTTTGTTATTTTTAGGATCAGATTAGATAAGCAGATTTTAATTCAAATTCAGACACATAAACACAGCATATACCCTAGGAAAACCCTCCACTTGAGGGAGAAAAATCCAGCAACAATATATCGCTTATATATTGAATGTAAAACAATGATCTCTTTTACAATGAGGCCGATTATGAGGCCAAGCAATATCATCACAACTAGATGCAAACACAAAAGGATATAATACTTTTCCCTGTTGATGATATCAATCTCCCTCAACAAGATCTCAGCCTTCTACAGATATACAATCTGCACTTGAAGTATATCGCCCTTGAAAAGCTCACGAACTATGCAATGAATAGAACTTGAATGAATAGAATGATGAATCTGAAATGACAAATGATCAACTTCGATATATACAAGTGAGAAGGAAAGGACGCATCTCCTCAAATCTTCATGTCAGCCTTCTACAAGAATCGCGTCTTCTAGAACCATGATGTCGGCCTCCAGAGATCATATCTCTTCAAGGTGGCGGAAGAAAACAAGTCGGCCTCATTAACAATAATTAAATATTATTTGATATGTAATGGTGAAGCGCATCTTCACCAAAAGTCACTTTAACAAATTAAATAGCCATTAGGCTACTCATTTAATTTGTTCTTCAATGAATAATTTGGGCTGGAAGTAGAAGCCTGACGTTGCTATCATCAACACTGCCTCTCAGCTAGGGAGGAATACTTCCAATTGTACAAGACATAACACCCACACTGGTTGCACCCATATGTGGAAAAGGAACATATCACCTCATTGTGATATCAACCATCATGGCTACTCCCATGTATGGTAAATGTGTACAAGTGCCCATCACAGAATCACTCAACGTGATGTCGTCATCTCATCATGACGTTCACCATGGCTACTCCCAGAGGGTGAAAAACACAAGTACAAGAAAATCATCACGGACTCTCACATGATGTTGTCATGGAGTCACTCAACATGACATCCACCATGGCTACTCCCAGAGGGTGGAAACAAGGGCTTTCACCTCAAATTTCTCTCACAGAGAAAGATGCATTAAACAAGGGCTTACACCTCAAATCTCTCTCACAGAGAGAAATGCATTAACAAGGGCTTGCACCTCAAATCTCTCACACAGAGAAATGCATTAAAGCAAATCACAGAAAATCACTGATGCTGAGTCTCCCTCTCAGCTAGGGCTTCATTCTCCACAATACCAAGCTTGTCTCAAAAGTACACAAACTTTACTCTGGAGAGAGGCTTGGTGAGAATATTTGTCATCTGCTCATCAGTGCTAATGTATCTCAACTAGATTGCTTTCATCAATACCATATCTCTGATATAGTGGTATTTGATCTCAACATGTTTGGTTCTATCATGAAACACTGGATTGACAGAAAGCTTCACACAACTTTGATTATCACAATGAATGACAGTTGGCTCCATTGATTGTCCAAACAATCTTGCAAGGAGCTTCCGAAGCCACACTGCTTCTCGAGTTGCCACACACGTACTCGGCCTCTACGGTGTTCAGTGCCACTAAAAATTGCTTCCTGCTACACCAGGAGATCATCGCAGACCCCAAACTGAAACAACATCCAGAGGTGCTTTTCCGATCAGCAACACACGCTGCCCAATCAAAATCAGTATAACCATGCAGCTTCAAGTCCACACCAGAAGAATATCTCAAGCCATACCCAACTATGCCACACAAGTATCTTAGGATATGCTTCGCTGCAACTAGATGTATTTTCCTTGGTTCACACATGAACTGACTAAGTGCACTCACTACATAGCAGATATTTGGTCTAGTATTGACTAGATACATCAACAATCCAATCAACTGCCTATACATAATAGAATCAACCAGATCTGAATTAGCTACAGCCTCTTTTAACTTCTACAAAATGGTCTGCATCGGCGTAGACATGGATTTGCAATCCATCATACCAAACCTCTTCAGAATGACAATTGTATACTTCCCTTGACTCAAAATGATCTCAATAGGCCTCTGCCAAACTTCTAAACCAAGGAAGTAATGCATGTATCCAAGATCCTTCATTTCAAATTCAGAAGCTAACTCCTTGCATTTGATAATGAGGTGATCTTCTCCAGTAAGGAATAAATTATCAACATAAAGAACCAAGATCAACTAGATCACCATCTTCTTTAGGTTTAGTAGGCTCCCTCTGAATCTTCAAGTACTTGCATCAACCTTCTGACCTCTTCGTCCAAGATTTCCTGCAACGCTTGCCTTAGAGAAATGTTTTCCAGTGCACACCTCTCTGGTAGAGAGTTTAGGATTGTCCTTCTCGACCTCATCCCAGATCGCTCTATTCTGAATAGGTTTGCGGAGCTACCAATATCAAATCCAGGTGACTGTCTTGTGCAATTTTGATCTTAGCAGTTGAAAAAGTCTTCCAAGGACTTTAGTATTGGCCTTGCAATGCTGCGACCTTCACTTCATCTTAGTGTGTCACAGAACTCCCTCTTGATCCCTGCCACAGAGATTGCAAAGAATCCTCTGGAAGTGAAATCCCTCCATTGACAGAATCTCAATCCTTTTCTCGAACATGCTCTCAACTCGAGCCTTGAATCCTTGGATTTTAACTCCCTCTGAATATCATTGAGTAAACTCATTCAATTACTTCTCGATTCAACCTGCATTTGAAAGGATTAATAATAGTTTATATATAAGAATCAAACTATAAGTGAAATATGTAGCAAATATCAGAAGATCAAAATAAAGAAATAATAGGACTTATCTTTGTTGATTCTGATATATCTTGCTTTTATCTTTTCTTGCTTTCAAACTAATCTCAGCACAACAAAAGACAATCTGTACAACACAGATTTCTTAGATACATTATGTAGCCAGCATATTCAATATAGAACCAGGCCTCTCAAGGCACCATCGCAATCCATGCACATAGAGAATGGTGTCAATGTGACCAACCAATCACAATCGAACTTGCAGTTCTCCTTTCATTTATGAGTCACACTCAGAAATCTTCACAACTAGCATGAAACAACTCGCAATGAAAGAATGGTATCTCCAAAGGATCTTATGCCGTAGATCACTATTCAAAAGAAACCACAATCTTTACTAATCACACACGATCCAAATAAACAATGTCAAATCTGCACAACTTAGCAGACTGAAT
Source organism: Sequoia sempervirens (assembly GCA_007258455.2). NCBI lineage: Eukaryota > Viridiplantae > Streptophyta > Pinopsida > Cupressales > Cupressaceae > Sequoia > Sequoia sempervirens. The sequence continues at coordinate 961,086,140 of VDFB02271358.1, forward strand.
TTCAGCCCAGAAGAAAATGATTGCAAGGGTACAAACAAAAAAAAATACTTATCTCGATAAAATCAGAATCTCCTTAAGTGTTGCACTTAAACACTTTTTAGGTCACTTATCTTTCCTGAGATCTGAATTGATTTTGTTCCTGAATGCTGACTCAGCTTAGTACAACCTACAGAAACAGCAGTTCCTTCTCCACAGATTCCATTTAAATATTGAGATCTCGTTATGAATCAACACACCCATACTCATGCGATGAAGGAGTTTAAGTAATCAAAAGAGTGAAAATAAGTTATCACGACTTCTTTCCATAAACGTGGCTCAAAGAATTTCTACACACCCAGAACTCAAAACAAGCAATGGAATAGTAACTTGAAAGACACGGCTTCACATCAAGCGAAACTAGCCAAGAAGTTACTCACACTTTAATACTGCCCATGCCTAAAGAGGTGACAATAACATTCTCATATCAGTTTTAACAAAACATGACTCCCACGCATCAAGACCCCTTAGAACAGTAACAAGACATTCATCCGCACTGCATAAGACATGTTAGCACACAAAAAAATAGCATTGACTCCATCACTTTCTTTCCATGGCACTTACACACACAAACTCGACAGCTTTTCCCATGCCTTCTAGACATGTCTAAGATTTACAGACTCAAAATCCTTCATACTGTATATATACTACTCCATAAAAATGCTTTCTCCTAAATAGAGCCATCAGTGTCGTTCATACACTCAATAAGGTCACAAAAAAAAATGTTGATCTTGTACATACACAAGAATACATAGCTTTACCAAATCGCACCTCCCGTGCCAACAATAACATCTTTAACCAACAAGAATGAAATAAAGAAGGGCTCTTAAAAGAGCATGATCCAGAATAGCTGCCGCCCCCAAGATAGTGCCTTCTAAAACACCCGATGGCCACTGTTCACAATTTCCGATAACTCCATCCCTAAAACGTCTGAGCACGAGTAAAGGCGCAATGATGTCTTGTACGGGGTGAATGAGTGGCGCTCGGCGTGAGGTCCTCTTGCCTGACAATGAACGATATGCTTTGCTGCCTCAAGCGACTCTACCCAGAAGCGCTCTTCTGTAAGAATTGTGACTTCTTGAATTGAGATGTGTGAGATAGCAAGAGCTTGTGGCTTCGCCACAATTCGGCTCTGATCGCCCACCTAAATAGTTGATATCAAATCCAATGACTGGAACAAGCGAATCTTGAATATTAAACTTAGGCAGATGAGAGAATGATGACAATCTTCAAAATCAGACTCAAGGAAAATAGTGTTGTCTGACTTAGATTATTCGAACTCTTTGTGAAGCAACTTCTGGCAACCTTTGGACTCCTATGGTCTCCAGCGACTACCAAACATATACCACCGATCTGAGATTGTCTCTTTTTAGATCTGACTTTTTATACTGCTTAGCAAAACCTGATCGGATCTTTACTTAACCCGCTTTGATACCATGTTAGTTTTAGGATCAGATTAGATAAGCAGATTTTAATTCAAATTCAGACACATAAACACAGCATATACCCTGGGAAAACCCTCCACTTGAGGGAGAAAAACCCAGCAACAATATATCGCTTATATATTGAATGTAAAATAATGATCTCTTTTACAATGAGGCCGATTATGAGGCCAAGCAATATCATCACAACTGGATGCAAACACAGAAGGATATAATACTTCTCTCTGCTAATGATATCAATCTCCCTCAACAAGATCTCAGCCTTGTACAAATATACGATATGCACTTGAAGTATATCGCCCTTGAAAAACTCACGAACTATGCAATGAATAGAACTCGAATGAATAGAATGATGAATCTGAAATGACAAATGATCAACTTCGATATATACAAGTGAGAAGGAAAGGACGCATCTCCTCAAATCTTCATGTCGGCCTTCTACAAGAATCGCATCTTCTAGAACCATGATGTCGACCTCCAGAGATCGTATCTCTTCAAGGGTGGAAGAAAACAAGTCAGCCTCATTAACAATAATTAAATATTATTTAATATGTAATGGTGAAGCGCCTCTTCACCAAAAGTCACTTTAACAAATTAAATAGCAGTTAGGCTACTTATTTAATTTGTTCTTCAATGAATAATCTGGGTTGGAAGTAGAAGCCCGACGCTGCTATCATCAACACTTTTGCATAACTCTTGGGAGAGCCAGAATAGACATTAGATAGATGGTCAATGACTGCAACATTGCACTAATGAGTTGCTTTCTTCCTACAAGGAGGAGCCAACAATTAGTCAAACAAATTAGCCTATTTTGGATTTTTTCTTGTAGTGAGATTCCATAAATCTCTACTATTTTTACACTGAAAGGGAAGCCAACGTATTGTTGAGGAAGGAATCCTTGAAATTTTGGAACTTTTTAGTATTCTAGTTTTGGTAACCAAGTTTGTATTTAAGAAGAATATAAGAGACTTGGCCTTAAAAATGAGTTGTCCTAATCCATATGACATTTAGTCAAAAGTTAAAACTAAAGTTGTAGTCGAACTTGACCTCAAGGTATCTAAATCAAATCTTAATTATCTACAATCTCTATAAACCCCTATATATCTTCACATTTCAATCTTGATTGAGATAATAATTTTAGGAGTGTTTTACAAGACTCATTAGGTAAGTCTCCCAAGTCTTGGGTTGACTAGGCCTAAACAGGATTGTCCAACCATAGCAAAAACTCAACAAGTTTCTAATAGACATATTGAGTCTATTATACTCACTAATCTATGCAATGCTTGTGAGTCCTCCTAGAGGGACTCCCAATCCAAAATAAAATCCCCAATCCCAAAAAGGAGATATTTGAAACTCTAAAAATTATAAAATCTAAGACCAAAACAAAAATAAAGGAAAAAAGACATGACTCACAAGAAAAAACAAAAATAAAAAGGCATCATACAAAACAAAAGCAAGAAGATAGCGAAAACCAAAAAATATAGAGCAATAGCAAATGGTGATCAAAGGGTGCATTTGTAAATTTGGAGCAATGCAAGGTATATTTGAAGTAGTCCGAAGTGGATTTGGAAAACAAAGGGTGACTTAAAAGGAGCAAACTTGAAGAGGTATGCCTTTCTTCTCATTTTCTTTTCTTTTTTCATTTACCGTTTCATTTTACATTTTTTTTTACTCTTTTGATTATGGAACAAGAAGTGAAATAAGAAAAAATGAAAGAAAACTTAGTCTCCTCTACATTTTGATGTCTTTTTGTTTTGCTGGTCCTTTTTCATCTTGCACCCTGCTTTCAAATCATCATAATGTTAGTGCCAATAAAAAGGCCACATGTTGGAAACATGTTGCCCCAAGTAATAAGAAAGGGGAATTTATTTATTTATTTATAATGGTTACAAAACAATTCCACCTTGCCTATTAATTTAGCTAAGGTGCTTCTTTGTGCGCAAAAAACCCACTTGAAGTTATCCAAACTCAATTTGAGGTCTTTGAGAAAAAAGAACTTAGAAAAAGGCAAAGCGAAGAAATAGTAGCTAGAGGTCAAATAGACAATTCTATTTCTAAACTCCCTTCATTCCCTTCAAGTTTAGGCATTAGTGTTGGCCCTAAAGTTTGTAGACCAGGATTTGATTCCTATATTGTACCGTGCACTTCTTCAAGGTCCCAACCATCTCTTGAGAGCATTGATTGGAATAGAGACAAACACCAAGTGGCAAGAAGCACAATTGGATATTTTTTTTCTATTTCATGTGGCCAAGTAATTAGTTTTGTTTTTTTGTTTAAAAATATGAATTTTGATTTATTAATGTCTTCAAATTCAAAAGTAAGTATTTTTTTTAAATTGAGAATACTCAATTTTTTATATCTTCTTATTAGCAAAAGTTGGAGGATGCTATTGTTGTTTTTGGAACAAGGTTGAAAACCCCTAATGATGAAGAGATATAAGAGTCCAATTTTGAATGAGAAGATGACAAATGTGAGGTCCATTGTAGACGAACAATGTGAGATATATGGAAAAAGAAGGGTTGCATCAACACTTCTAATGGTTGGATCAATAGAAGAAACATGACATTGTTAAATTTCCTTATGTTTCATTCAAGTGAAACAATTTTCCTAAAATCCATTGATGCTTCAAATAAGGTGAAAAATATAGAATTCCTTTGTGAGATTTTAGAGGAAGTTGTGGCTGAGTTTGGTCAAGCAAATGTTGAGCATGTAATTATAGACAATGCAAAAATTTATGTTGTTGAAAGTAGACTTCTAATTGAGAGACACCTGTCTCTTTTTTCGGACTCCATGTTCCACTTATTCCCTTGCCCTTATGTTGGATCTTGACAAACATTTTAGGGTCAAACTCGCTATGAGTCATGGTTGTAATATTTTATATATACAACCATGCTTTGATCCTCGACTTAATTAGAAAACATATGGAGTTGACTTATATTGGAGTAACTTGCTTTGCAGCCAATTTTATCACATTGTAATCTTTAATTGAAAGTTTCTCAAGAACATATTTTTTTAGTGAGAAGTGGCCCCAATCTTCATACTTGAGGACCAATGCCAAAGTTGATGTTGTGGATTAGGTCTTTGATGAGGAATACTTTTGGCTTCCAGCAAATAGATTTTAGATGCAAGTTAATATTTTGTTACTCTTTTGCACACTCTACAAGTTCTATGTTGGAGTAAATAGGTAATCACCTAATAATTAATTAATCATTGATTAATTATTAGGCCCCTTTTACTTTATTACACTTAAGCTAAACTTAGGAGTGCTTTTTTATTATTAAATTGGGCTATTTATAGGTCAATTGTCTCATTGCATAGGATTAGGACACTTGTCACAATCTAATCAAATCCTCATCTAGGGTTTGCTCTTTTGCTTTTATAAGTAATCATTATTGTACCTTGTAATCATTCAGATTAATTCATAGCAAATCAGTTGCTTTGATCTCGTCTTTGTGATAGCTGTTTTGGTTGCAAGTAATTTTTGGGAGCTATGGGATTTACTATCAACTCGAACATTTTCTACTTTTTTTTATTTGTTTATGTTCTCTTCTTGAATCTTTATCGCTTATTTATGTTATTTTTTAACCAACAAAAAAGCCTTTAGTTAGCATCCTTTGTGTTGCTAATGGGGAGAATCTTGTGATGGGTATATGTATGAGGGCATTGAAATGGCCAAGGTAGCATTAGAGTCATCTATGCTGGGGTTAACAACAAATTTCATTCCATATGGGAAGTCATTAATCATGATGGCAGCAGTAACTTCATAATTCAGTAATGTAGTAGGGTAGTTTTTGAATCCAGCATTTCAATTCTGCTCAAATTTCAAGGTCAATGAGAAGGTTTTTGAGTGGGCTTTACACAGTCATAGAGAGGATGGAAGAAAACTCTCATATTAGGGTAGTAATCATCTTCAAGATCAAGATCTTCAAACATGCTCAAAGGGATCTCTTTGTGAGATATATGTAACACAACTCTAGTAGATTTATTAAGGTTGTACTTGTAGATTTCTTGCATTAATGCTAAATAATGAGATTGAGTTATGTTTCACCTTTTATTCTCATTTCATATTCATGCAGTGAGAGGTTTGGTGCTAAGGTACAAATCCTTTTGAGGATTGTTAAATGGGTCTTGGGCCAAGCATTCAGTGCTTAAGGATGCAATCACAATTGGAGTATGTTTGGGCACATACACTACAAGAAGAGCAATAGATTAATGGTGCGAATGTTGAACTACCTTGTTTATGTTTATTACAACCTTTGCCTCCATCAAAATAAAATCATGTTCTTGTATTTATCTCCAGTTGAATTAGAGGAGGTTGATCCACTATCAAATTCGATCACCAACAATGAGCATCCAGTATTTACTAAGGATGACTATGCTGTTAAATTTTAATGATCAGATTGTATGCACAGAAATTAATTCAAAATCAGACACAATAACACGGCAGATACCCTGGGAAAACCCTCCACTTGAGGGAGAAAAACCCAGCAACAAAGATCTCTCTTGTCTATATAAATAATGGCAACAATTCGCTTTACAATGAGACCAATCACAAGGCCAATATTCAGCACCTACACTAGATTCAATGACAGATAATGATCTGCACTTCCTTGATATCTAAATCTGTCCTTGAAGAAATTCGCAATCTGCTCTTGATGAAATTCGCACTTGAATGAAGGAATGAATCGAACTTGCTTGATGATTAAAGGAGTGAAATGATCTTCTATATATACATATTGATAGAGAGTTCGCACCTCTTCAAGAGATAGGTCAGCCATTATACAAAATATAATTACAAAGATAGGAGGCCGGCCTCCAATAAGAAATGCCTTTTCTATTTAGGACACAACCAATAGAGAGAAAGTCGGCACACATAGAAACTAGTGCCAATCAAATTAAATCGCACCTCTTTATGGATAGAGGACTCTATAAATTAAATAGCTCTCTAGCTATTATTTAATTTATTTAATCAACAATAAATAATAGGCTGGAAGAATGCGACAGAAGCTGAATGTTATCATCAACATATGCATGGTTTGATCAAGCTATGCTTGAGTTAGAGGCAATTGTAGAAATAGAGGAATAGGAGAGCATGAGCAAATCCCTTTGATATTGTTGACACATGCATAGGTAACATGGCCACAACAACATGGAGGAAATACCTAGTGATGCTAGCCTAGGTGATACTAGCTCCTCTTTACTATAGTTCATGACTCAATGATGTGATTTTTTCTTTTGTTGCCATGGATAACCTAGTCAATGAGCTTTGTACATAAAAAACAGTTATGAATAGTTTTATATATTTAAAAGTTTCCTTCAACTAAAATTCACTTTTGTACCCATTTGTTTGAGGTATAATAGTGTATGTGAGCAAAGAAGCTTGCAATTGATTAGTGCTTTATGTCTTTCAAATTGGTTTAGAGAAAACTTCATAAAAAATCACATGGTTCCTTAAAAATCTCTATATATCCTTTTTTTTTTTAAATTTTCGAGTTTGTGTCAAGCTTTGATGTTGAGTCCAAGTCCAAGTCCAAAATCAGCCACCCAGTTTCTTCCAAGTCTGAGTCTGGTAACTATGTTAGAGACTATTAGAATGAAAGCCTAACTCATTTTTACTGACTTCAATGATCCAATTAGGATCATATCAAGTCTACATATAACAAGTAATAGTTCAGATTTGAAGGTTCTTTTCGGACTGGTATTTGCTTCTTACTTATTAACTTGCTCAACGGACATTTCAAAGGAGCAAAAAAACAATAGTTGGGGGATTAGAGCCCATCAAACCTTTTTCAGCTTCATCCTTATCCTTTTATGAAAAAATTGAATGACATCCACGACTACTTCAAGGTGAGCATCATCACCTTCTCCTAAAACAAGAATGAAAAGCAAACCAGACTCCTCCAAATTTCTAACAAAGTTATAGGGGATTGATTTGCCTGTTTTTGGTACACAAGATAGCTTAAAAAAATTAGAGTTACTCCACCAATATTTTTTTATGTCTTCAGAGTTCAGAGTTGATTTAGAGAAGAGTGCATGGAAAAACATGTCTTCCTTTAAAATCTCTACAAATCATGTTTTTTTTTTCAAATTGCCCAGTCTGTGTCAGGTTTTTGTGCCAAGTTCAAATCCGAGTTCAAAATCAGCCACCAAGTTAGTGCAGAATCCAAATCTTGTAACTGTGCTAGAGAGTATTATAGGTTACATCTCAGTCGATTTGATTAATGAATGTGAATAGTGGCCTAGCTGATTTTTAATGACTTTTATGATGTAATTTGGATCATATCAAGTCTAAATATAGCAAGTAACAGTTCAAATTCAAAGGTTCTTTTAGGACTGTAGGATACATCTTACTTCTTACCTTGCTTCACAGGCATTCTGAAGGGGCAAAAAACAATAGTGGGAGGACTATAGCATTTCAAACCTTTTTTCAGCTTCATCCTTGTCCTTTGTCAAAAAAGTGGAATGCCAACCACGACCAATTGGAGATGAGGGATCATCACCTTCTCCTAAAACACGAATGTAAAGCAAACCATGCTCCTCCAACTTTCTGACAAAGTCGGCGTATTGATATGCCATTTTTTGGTATACAAGATGGCTCAGAACAATTGGAGTTTCTCCACCAACTGCAGGCTCCACTTCACAATAGAAAAATAATTTCGCAGGATATTCCGGTACCTATAGAAGACAACAATAATAAATAATGTTCAATGTGAATAAAAATTGAAGTCAGACTGATATTCTAAAATAAAGTTATAGGATTTAAACAAGAACAGTGTGGCAAAGGATTAAGATAAAAAAGTTCAATTTATTTAAACATTTCTACATACCTTAAATCCATTTGAATTAATTTTAGTTTTCTTAAATTCTTTTGATCGGATAAAAAGAGGGTTTATATTATATTCATGAAGAAATATGTTCAAAATGCATGCACAAGCTGGTGGGTTATTCTAATAATGTTTAAATGCAGACTGACAAATCAAAATAAATAAAAAAGCCATGGCCAAATTAACAAACAAATACAGGTGATTAGACTACCAAAACAACTTAAGACATAAACCATTCTTGAGCCTGATCAAGAAACTCAACATAACCAACAGCATTTGCTGCGCTGAAGGATGAGGTCAGTTGAATGGGAAATCTAAAGGCTTTGACAATGTAAATGAACCAACATCTATTGCTGCACTGAAGGATGAGAAATAAAAATCTCTCTTATTGGGAACAAATGCATTCCAATCTGTGCAAGTTGGAGGACAAAATTCACAGCAGCTAGTATACTATAAATATGCAAAGCTTGAAGTGACTTTTTGAAGCTGCTATTGGAAGGAATTGGTCTCCAAACTCAGCATTGGACTGCTCTACATTTTTGAGAGATTGAAATCATTTTCTTCAAGTCTTATTCGTGAAATATCAAGTTTTAGAAGGTAATCTTACTCTTATGTTTTCTCCTCTGTTTACTTGTTAATTCTTGTAATTTTACTATTTTAGTGAGTCCATTGCTATCTTGTTGCGGACTATTTTTTCTGGGCTATTATCTCATGTTTACTTGATCTTGTTTTGTACATTTGGACTATTATTTGGTTTAAGATGCCGATCTTATTTTTATAGTTGATATTGCTAAGAGTATAATGTGATGTTTTGTTTATTAGTTACACGTAAAGGAAGATAATAATGTTTTTTGTAACAGCTATCTTGGTTTTGAGATCCATCCAAACATTTTAATATATTATAGGATGGTGATATCCTTAACAACCTTAGGAAGAGGGGTTCAATTCCTAGGCCTATATTTTCCTTATGATTATAAAGCAGACTAGGGCAAGGGAATGAATCCTAGATCTGAATTTGTATGAGGGAATTAACTCTATACTACAATTCAATTTTCTGCAGCACTATTGGAGGGGATTAACAGTAGTGACTGTTATACAAATTTAAATAACAAGAATTATTTTTGCTTTTCCTTTCAATCTATAGTATCGCCAATGAAATATCTTACCAATTTAAATAGATTAATAAACCACAACAAGATCTGATGCAAATTATGATATTCAACATACATATAATTACTTCCAACATAAACTGAAATATCCACAAATTTCACCAATTTCCCTAATGTTCAGGCAACTTCTTTGATATAAACTTGCATCAATCAAACTTCACAAATTCCATATAATTTAGCAAAATTGCAACACAAACTAGCAACTAGTCAACACCAAAACTGCACAAAATAACCCTGAAATGCTTGCAACTTAATATTATAACAATCATTACAATATCATGGGATAGCAACAAACCCTATGGTGAACTAGCGACACACAGCAATTCTGAACTTACAAACAAACATAAAACCAAACTAGCTGAACTACATTGCTCCTTGAAGCTCTATTGTAACCTTTGAATGAGATCACCCTCATGTACCAAAGGGGTTCCTCTTCTGATACCTACACCCAATGGGTTTTCGTCCACTAACTGCAATCTCCTATGGGTTTTTGTCCATAGAAGTAACTTGGACACAAAGTGCTCCAACAAACAAATTGACATAAGATGAGATGATTTCCCGAATGGAAATGTCACAAGTTTTAAATGTTGCAATCCAAACTTGGGGTGCCCAAAATCCCACACCTCATTTTGGAGGAAAAACAAATTAAAATAACTCTTCAAAACCATTGGCCTAATCCTAAATGGGCACCTGGGCCCAAAATTTAAAAATTACAAGTTACATGACAAGGTCAGCCCTAAAGGCCTTACAAGAAATAAATCCTCTTATTTGAATTGAGCAATTTATCCATGAAATTAAATTAATTAAAAATGGGACGTGACAAGTCTGCCCTTCCCAAAATTGCTTGTTTTCAAGCAATGCAAATTGGGATGCTCATGTATCTCAGGTCCTTCCCAAGAGGCATCCTCAATTGGTAGATTGTTCCATCTGATCAAATATTATGTGATGCTCCTGTTTATCAAATTTTTGACTCAATTATCCATCACTTCTTTTAGAATAAAAATCAACTTACCCTCATCATCCAAGGGTGGCAAATCCCCTAAAGGCACAATATGCTAACCAAGAACTTTCTTTAAGCAAGACACATGAGAAAAATTATGAATCTTGATATTCTATGGAAGCTCCAACTCATAGGCCACTTCACCTATCCTCTTCACAATTTTTTAGGGTCCATAGAATTGAGGTTTGAGATTCTCAGCTCCACTCTTTTTAATAGAAGTTTGCCTATATGGCTGCAATCTCAAGTAAACCAAATCACCCACCTCAAAACTTCTTTCTATCCTTTTTTTATCAGCATACATCTTTTGCTAATTCTGTACTTGCTGCAAATTATCTTTTAGTGCTCTCAATATTTCTTTGCTTTGATTAGTCAAATCACCTACTACAAGTACTCTACTTTCTAAAAGCAACAAATCAGCAAAAGAAACTGCATCATAACCATAGAAAGTTCTAAAATGTGACATACCAATGGACATGTGATGTGAAGTATTGTTGCAATATTCACCCAAGTGCAACCACTTGATCCATGTAGTTTTTTTACTTGAAACACAATTCCTCAAGTACCCCTCAATCCACTTATTCACTATTTTTGTTTGACCATCAGTTTGTGGATGGTAGCTATACTTAGTGTGAGTTTTGTACCTATCAAAAACAATTCTTGCCAAAAAGAACTGAGAAATCTACTATCCTTGTTACTAACAATGTTCTTGGGCAAGCCATGTAACCTAAACATCTCCTTAAATAATATATTTGTTACTTGAGGTGCCTTGAAATTCAAAGCAATAGCAATGAAATGTGCATACTTTGTCAATCTATTAACCACAACATAAATACCTTGGGAGGTCCTGTGATGAAGTCCACAAATAAGATCTCCCATTTTTGCTCAGGATTGGTAGAGGTTGAAGTAGTCCTGTTGGACAAGTTTGTTTTCCTTTGTTTTGTTGGCAATTCATGCATTCCCTAACATTCTTATGGACATCCTCCTTTAATCTCTTCCATGCAAACCTCTCTCAAATCTGCCTGTATGTCTTGTAATACCCTTGATGCCCTGCTAGTGGAGTATCATGAAAGGCTTTCAAAATCTTTTCTTTGATTTTAGAGTTAGGCACTATTAGCAAGAACATTAGGGAAACATAGACCAAAGTTCTAAGCCCAAGTACATTTTGAGTGTTGTAGTTTATACTCCAAACCCAATCATATAAAGGGAGCAATGGGTTGATTCGGACAAAAGATCAACTAATTAACTATATAGAACAGGATATCAGACAACACAATGTAGATAGAATTCTGATATCATTATATTATTAGTATCAATAGAGTACATTCATATCTCCTTATATTTCCTCTTTACACTATATATATATATATATATCAATCATATATCTTCCCTTATACTCTGTACATATTCTACTTTCTCTTCTTTCTCTGTTTCTTACATATATTCTCTTACTTTGTTATTCATATCTCTCCCTATACATATATCTATGGGATGGGATGTGACCCATCTATCCTACCCCTACCCTATATGGAAACTCTTGAATCTTATGCTCCACAAGATCTTTGAGGCAAGATGCGGTAGGATTTAGCTGGCCTTGTCTGAACTTGTTTCCTTTTCCAATCAACAAGCACCAAAAAATGTTTTTCTTTTGTAGAGTATCAACCCCTCCATCACAATATACTTATCATCTTTTACAACCTCATCAAGTATGTTAGCAACAATTTTTTTTAGCATACTCAACAATAATGCAAACATTCCAATCAGCTGAAATAGTGGAAAGTGAACATTGAGTGGGCCTTCTACAAAGTGCATCAGCCACCACATTTTTATTAACTTTCATGTATTCTATGTCAAAGTCATAGCTTGCAACTTGCTTACCCACTTTTGTTCGTGATCATTCAAATCTTTTTGGTTCAAAAAGAATTTAAGACTATTATGATCAATCTTCACAACAAATCTCCCACAAACCAAATATTTTCTGAAGTTTTCCAATGCATGCATAATTACCAAAATTTCCTTATCGTAAATGGAATAACCTCTTTCCAATTTACTTAATTTTTTGCTATCGAATGCAATTGGGTGTCTCTTTTGGGTTAGGACAGCCCCAATACCTTCTCCAAATGCATCACACTCAACACAAAAGGCAATGAAAAATCAGGAATAGCAAGTACAAGGCATGAGCTCATTACCTCCTTAACTTGTCAAAAAAAAATTGAGCATCTTCAAACCATACAAAGCTCCTTTCTTTGTCAAATCAATCAAAAGAACAACCAACTGAGAGAACCCTTTCACAAATCTCCTATAATAGCAACATAATCCCAAGAATCCTTTCAACTTTGTCAAATTGGTGGGAGGTGGCCAATCTAAAATTGCTTGGATCTTTCGTTGATCCACTTGAACACCTTTGGCACTTACAACATGACCCAAGTACATAATCTCTGCCAAACCAAAATCACATTTGGACAACTTTGCAAAGAAAGATTGTTGCTCTAAAATACCCAAAACCGTATCTAGATGTTTCAGATGCTCCTCCCAAGTTTTACTATATATTAAGATATCATCAAAGAACACTAGCACAAATTTTCTAAGTTGCTTACTAAATACCTAGTTCATGCATGATTGGAAAGTGGTTGGAGCATTAGTGAGTCCAAAAGGCATGACCAAAAATTCAAAGTGTCCATAATGACACTTGAAAGCTGTTTTCTCAACATCTTTATCTCTCATGTGGATTCAATGGTATCTTGATCTCAAATCAATTTTGGAGAAGTACACAGCCCCATGCAATTCATCTATGAGCTCATCTATCCTGGGAATAGGATATCCATTCTTGATGGTATTCTTGTTTAAGGCCCTATAATCAATGCACATCTGCATGGTGCCATCCTTCTTAACAAGAACTACTGAAGATGCAAATGGACTAGAGCTAGGTCTTATCAAGCCCATCTCAAGAAGTTCTTTGATAGCCTTCTCAATTTCTTCTTTATATCCTCTTGGATGACAATATGGTGTAGTTGTAACAAGTTGGACCCCTTGTTCTAACTCTATAACATGCTGAAATCCTTTATCCGGTGGAAGTACTGAAGGCATATCACTGGATACCACACTATGCTTATCTAGAATTTTTTGAATGTCAATGTGATAATTAGTAGCTTTATTTTCTGATGGAGACTTTATGGGAAGAATCAAGCAACTTGCTGCCCATGCTACTTGGCCTCTATGGAAAATTATCTCCATCCTTTTTGTTGTCACCACTCGTGGAGTTCCATTTGAGGTCCCTCTAAGTACAATATTCTTCCCATCTGCTATGAACTTAAGCTCCATAGTCTAGTAATTCTATGTATACTTACCTAGAGAATGCAACCATTGTTTATCCAAATCATATCAGTATCTCCAAAACCAACCACATGAAATTTATCACATACCTTATGGTCTCCCAGAGTTATATTGAGCTGCTTGATTACTCTTGTACATGGAATGGTGAATCCATCAACTACAGTGACATTGAAACCTTCAAATTCTTTTGTTTTCAATCCTCTCTTCATCACCAAACCTTCATCAATGAAGTTGTGGGTAGCCCCACCATCAATAAGAACAATCATCCTCTATCCCACTAAAACTCCATGAACTCTAAAAGGAAGATACCTTGGAGCTTCTGAAAGAGCAGCAAGTGTACTCTCTTTTGTGACTTCATTCTCTACCTCTTTGGCTACCTATTCAACTAAATCCTCAAATATCTCAACTTCATCCTCTAACTTTGAATATTTATCTAACACCACTTCAATGTAATGTACTTGCCCCTTACCCAAGCATCTATATCCAGGCATCCATGGCTCTCTATAGGAAACATAACTTTTTTCTCCTAAGATCATTCTTTGTCTCTTCATACGTCTTTGTTGCAACTAGTGGTATGAATTTCTTCTAAGTTCGGGCATGAAAATCTTTCCTTTGGAATCCTCTTCTCTACGACCATGTGGTGGATGCCTTGGAATGATGAGGAAAGTTATTCTTTTGTACAAATGGCTCTAAGGTTAAAGCCATCTTAATGGCTTCTTGCAATGTTATAGGTGCAAAGGCCTTCACAATTCCCTTGGGAGGTTCAATGAAACCCTCAACAAAAAGGAATGTGATTCTTTTTTTTGAACATCAAGTACCATAACCGCAACATGCTAAAATTCAGCCACATATGCTTCCACTATATCACGTTTAATCGTTGCAAGCTCTCTAAAGTACTCATCTTCATCCTTCCTTTCGAAACAATCTAGAATTCATCAAATTTCTGCACATGATCAAGACCCTGTGTAATTAATCCATGATGCCACCACTTATAAGCAACTCCCTCCAAATAGCATCCGTCCTCTAATACCTGCACCCAATGGGTTTTCATCAACTACCTACCATGGGACTGAGTTAAAGAATTCTATAGTTTTTGTAGCTAAGCCCTCGCTAAAATTTTATTACTTCCATCAAACATAGGTACACTCAATTTCCCAATCCTCTATTGTAAAGCTCTCTTCTCATCATTTTGGTGATCATTATGGTGTCTTCTTCTTGAAGCCCTCTTCTCCCGGATTTGCAAATAAGTGATAAATGATACATTTCTTTTAAAAGTCTCAAGTTTGTTGTTGTATTCTTTAATGATTCTTTCAAGATCATCGCCATAAGGATCTTCATGAGCTTCTTCCACTCTTTCCTTTCTTAGAAACATTGTCTTTGAAGGTTTTGGAATGGAATTCCTTGTAGATCTACCATTTCTTGATGTGCTTCCTTCACCCTGAGTTGCTCTGTTTAACTGTGCATTCTTCAATTCATTTAGAGTTTCTGACATTTTCACCATTACAGCAGTCAATGCATCTTGCCTCTCATTCATTTTGATTACATTTTCTTGGAGGATCTTCTCTCTATTTTCAGCACTAAGCCTTCTTTCTTCTTCTGACATTTTCTTTGTGTTATTGGGGTTTTGTTCTAACAACTTCTTCTGCTCTCTTTTCAGGTACCGGATTTCTCTATCACTTGAAACCATCAACACACAAATCTACCCTACAGGCTGGCAAGATCTTAGCTCTGATGCCGTTGTAGTATCCCCAATGAAATATCTTACTAATTTAAATAGATTAATAAACCACAACAAGATTTGATGCAAATTATGATATTCAACATACATATAATTATTTCCAGAATCACAGCTTAGGTATGGACTCAGTCACCAAAGACCACCTTTGCCATATTTGAACCTCTCACCTACTTCCAACTTCCCATTTTAAAACATTCCAATTCCTTTTCCCTAATTCAAAACAACCTTGAAAGTTGAGTGCCAACATTTTTGATGGCCCGAGAAGAGAAAGCCCTGCATAAAAGAGATGCCAGGAAAATCACAGTTCTGACCTTTCTTTTTTGAGTTGTGACAATTACAAAATCATAGTTTCAAGTGTAAACTTGAGTGATATTGATAAAACTGCAATTTTTGCAAAGCAGCAGCAGCACACCCATGGTTCCATAAAGACAGGCAAAACTGTGATTCTCTAACTGCATCTGAAAAATCAAATGACACAATTTTTTCATCTGAAATCAAATTTGGGTGCCTGTTTTATCCTGCAGAAGATTTTACAATAAATCAAATGGCATTTATGATAATTTTATTTGTTGAGATATTTCAAATTTCCTACTCAATGCCTTATAAAATAATTACAACTGCATTTTGTTTAGTTCAGGTATGCAGGGCTGGTGTTAGAAGGATAGTACATCAGGATACTAATCACATTTTAAGTTCCAATAAAATACACTTCAATCATGTATTTTAGAAGTCCGAAGTGCTGCTTTCATTTGTTGGTAGAGACATCCTAATACATTCCTCAAGTTTCTTTTATTTTTTCAGTGAAAAGTGAATACATTGTAGAGGTTGACAAGATATGTAGTTGTTCATGTTATATTTGTAGCTTAATGATCCATGAGATTCAGGAAATTCAAAACCCCTTCATCAGCCACAATCCAAAACAGCAAACAAAGATTATCTTGCATAGTGCAGAAACCACCAAATAATGCAGATGGTAGAAACAAACCCACTGATTAACACAGGCAGCAGTTTCAAGACTGCCAAGCAAAAAATGAATGCAGCAGTTTCAACCCAAGAATTCGAACAGGCAGACTAACAACAACATGGAGTCCTTCAGTGAACATAAGGATAGTCCCTGGGCTTTGTAAAGGAGATCAAGTTGAGTGTTGTACAACTGAATTGTGGAATTGAATGTAGAAGGAAGCAATTGCAGAACAGAGAGCGACTTTAAGAGCAAACAGGACTAGGTGATGTTGTATTTGTTCTACTCGTGCTCTTTTTATCCAATCTTTGACAATATGGAAGATAAGGAAGCTTTGCATTTTCCATACTTGAGTTTCTTTTCCCACTTTATGGCTTCCAGAATAAAATTCAGCAAAGAAATCCAAGTGTGTCTATTCTTGTGCTTGTTTTGCATTGTTCATTTGATGTTGTAAGTACCATTTATGCTTCCTTTACAACACGATACTAATCTAAATTCAAAGTATTCAAACAAAGATATTAAGTCTGTCATTTTAAGCAATTTCAAGTATGAACAACAGTTGGGATTTGGCAAATCCTAGAAGCGTGCTTGAGTTCACCAATAATATTGGTACCAGAGCTTGTTTCAAATATTTTTTTTGATATTGTAGAGTTGTGGTTTGATTTGTATAATAGTGACAAGATCTACCAAGGTCAAAGAATTGCTACCTTGTAATCCAGAGATATCTATAAGAAAGTAGAATCAATTGGCGAGAGAGATGGCAAAGGGCAGTGAAGACAATGTTACCAAGTGAGTAGCTACACTTGAATGCAACATGGAGAGGTGATACAATCCCAAAGGACTACTGCCAACAGAAAAATATTAAGGCTAGGAACCATGCATCCATGGATATGATGATTCATTCTCTAGCCAAGAAATTTGGCATCAAAGACAAAAAGGCCCAAAAACATGAGAAAAAAGAGTTTATGAGTAAAGATCTGAACAGAATCCTTTCAAAGTTGAAACTAAAGGGGAAATTAAGACTTTTAAAGGATAAATAGATGCTGAAATACTAGACAAAATGGATTAAACAAATGGGGGTATATTTCATAGTTTGCAAACATGGTGATAACTCACGAGTAAATCTGCAGATTGAGTTATTCATGAGCAACTCAGCAAGTCTCGCTGCAATTCGGGATTTTTGTTTAAGAGCTTGGCCACTGAAAAAAAATTCTCAGACCCTTGATAAAACCCTGCTTTTTCTGTGTTAAATGGCATGAATGATTGTCAAGTGATTGAAAAAAATTATTGGCAATTGGTTAAAAGCAACAAAATTATGAAAAAAGCATGCATTGTCCCTTGATCCCAATGGGGACTGCAGCCCCAAGATATCCATTTTGGTTTGTGCTGAATGGAAAAGCAGTTTTTTCTCCTTTATTTGGTTTGCAATAACAAAAACAACATGTTTTCCCTATTTTTAAGCAGCTCCCAACTAAATCCAAAGTAATTGAATGTCATTTATAATTTTGAGTTACCAACTCAATCTCAATTCCAAGTAATGCTACTATGACCAAAATAAACTTATGTGATCTTTAAATTCATTATTTATGTATCCTATGCATTATTTTCCTAGTTTTTTGCTCAATCCTGGGTCCAGGTGAAAACTATGGGCTGCCGAGTTTTTCTAATTGTGAGCTCTCAAACTACGATATATTTTAGTGTGCATAATGTAAGTGAGACATGAAGGATCTCTTTTAGATGTCTCAAAATGGAAGGACATGGTCTAATTTGGTGGCAAAGTTATCTAGGATTCTAACATCTTTTGAAAAGAAGAAATCTATTTGTATCTAGAAGGGATGAATTCAAAGAATTGATACGTATGTATTTTTATCCTATTGAGCATAAAACTAATCACAAATAAGTGGCCATATTTAAAGAAAAGAAATGGTGAAATTTCCGAGGACCATACAATAGAACTCTATTGATATAAGTAAATGGGAGGTATCCCTACATAAGGAGACAAGCTATCTCGAACAAACCAAAAGACCTTGATGAAGCATGTGTGCAGAGTAAAACCCATCCCCGCGTCCCCCCGCCAGGAAACTCCATGGAACTATGGTTGGTTAACATGATTGAAGTCTATGCTCTTCTAGACATGTCATTTGAAAAGGAGACAGTCTTTTCCTTATTTCTCACTTCTAGTGCATAACAAATACACTTGATCTTCAAAGAAATTTTACGAATAGTTTATCCTTGTGACTTCGCAAAGTAGTTCGTTTTGGATGGATTAGGTAACTTGCATTTTTGAGGTGAAATGTTGGAGGTTGATTTAACTTGACTTCTCCCTTGCAAATGCTTGTGTTTCATTTCTAAAGGAGAATTTCTAAGCTCAATAAAGTCCCCCAAAGATACTCATTAAGCTAATTTTGTAATAGTACTCAGTCGGGAGGAAACTAGATAGTTTCCTGTAACCAGCCATTTTATGGCCTCTTTTGCCAATTCTTGATGTTCAGAACTCGTAACAGATGTATCTATTTCTATTATCTCTCTCTTCAATACATACTATTTATTTAACTGATAACCACTTCCCAGAAGCTATCAAGATTAAATTATCTAAGTTATCACATGTTGCATACAAATCTGCCATTCAGTCTCTTGAGAGAATTCAAAATTCATTTGCGTAGAATCTGTCTTTTTGGTCTCCCTTGAAGTACCTGTAGACATTTTGTAAATTTATTCAAATGGTTCCCCACTACTTAATCTACTTAGAGATGTGGAAATATTTGGAGAGATTGGCCTGAATATATTGCCATTTAAATAATGTTACGTATGCAGATGTGGGAATATCTGGATTTTACCAATTCATAGGACGGGTTATCTTTTTGCCAATGGGTATAATACCGGAGTCAATGAAATCGCTTGCCCTCGGGTGATCTGTGCATATCCCCTGCAAGAGAATTTCTCCAGATGCAATTAGGTCCCAAATAAACATGGGCTAGTGTTTTCTCCACGATTCCCGCCAGCCTAAAACGAATTTAACCATCCGTACCTTCTCATTAATTGGATTGAACATGGATCTTAAAGATTTTCAGTTTACTCAAGCTTACCAGAAAGCATGTATAAACACAATTCAAAGGAAAGGATTAATGGATTGTATACCGTTTGAACATATCTGCAAACTGGACCTAAGGAACACTCACTACCAAGTTATTAGAGACTAGAAGCAATACTAATCAGAATTCAAACCTTTAAATAGGATCTGATCAACCTAGACTCATGAAACAGGGATGCCTGCAATAAAGTAAATAGCATCGATCCTCAAATAAAAATTTTGCTTTTCTGTATTGCCTATTGAGAGTAAATATTCGAAACATGAAGTAAAGATCAACCTGAGCCATTTCATGGTGGAATGGAATTTTCTGATCTGGGGGAGATTCATTTGCAGTGAAAACTCTGCCAAAAACATTTGTTCTGGGAGCAGCTCCCCCAACGTAAGGCAATTCCTCAAACCCAAATGCTTCTACCACGTGATGGAAGTCCGCAGGTGAGTGGATTGGAAAGCCTCTAAGTAAGAGAGCCCCACTGGAATGGAGAAGAGAATCCAACCACGTTTTATGGCTTCTTATGGCCTCCCCAACTTGAGCAGCTGAGGAGAAGGAGTGAGATCGAGCAGGAAGCAGCACCTTTGGGAATTGACTTCCTTCTACTAACTTCTCTTGCGCTATTCGGCTCTCCTCAAAATCTAATTTGCCTTCTGCTTGGCCTCCCATGTTCACTTCAGTTCAGCAAACAATCTCTTCGACATGCAAAAATCACGCACTTTCAGAAGACATCAAATATTTAAACAATAATTCTAATGGATTGTTCTAATTATATACCATTTTTAATTCGCTATGAAAAAAAAAGTGTCTAGATACAATGTACCTTGGACTGTTTTTATTTGAAAGTGCAGGAATATTATCCTATCCAGGGAGAGATTATATGAGATATCGTAAGATTTCTATTTTTTTAAGATGTAAAATGGACTCTTATCTATCTACGAATAAAGTTTGGAAGTGTCTTTAATGTAAGTGGTCATCTAATTCAAAGTGTTCTAAAAATGACTTTTTTAAGATTCTACCAAACCTTAATCTAAAATTCCTAGTAGTTGAATACTACAATACCATTTGTTATAAAGATATTTTCATATTTTTCTTCTAAGTATATCTTTTAAACATTTAAGTGATTCCAATATTTTTCAATAACACTTATTACAATTATATCTTACCCTTGTATTTGACTATAAGGATCCACTAGTTGAACACTTGTAACACAAATTATGTTTACAAAATAACATATTTTCATTTAAAAATTGACTTGTATACAACACATTTATAACTAAATCTATTTCAAATCTACTCTATATTTTTCTTTTTCTTTTTTAATTGTTTTATCTCCCCTCTATAATATCAATGTCTTACCTAATTTGTTACACAATAGATTTTAAATTATTGATAATTAACCATTAAATTGTTTCACTCTATAACCTCAAATAATAAGTCTTAATCCTAAAATTCTACACCCTATAACCTAAAATATTATTTAGAAGTCCTAATATTATACACTTTTACATCTAACATTCTACAACTTTTAACTTTGTAGCCCTAATATTGTTCACTTTTGCATCTAATATTCTACAACTTTTAACCCTATCAGATATTTTAGATGTCTCGTTCATCTTTTCCTCCAAGCAATTCGACTTCTCATCTGACACTATATTAGTGTTTGTGGATAATTGGTGAAGCATGTCATGTAGGGTGGCCACATGGACACTTCTTTATGTAGTATTTTTCCATGTTAGAAGAGACAACACTCAATGTGTATAAAATTTTGAGAATTTATAGAACCCTAATGCTATTCTATTTTTCATTTTATTTGTGTTTTATAAGGTGAGAAAGATAGATAGTAGCTACCTATGATATGGTGGCAATGGCAAAGAGAATATGTCCCAAGGAGTGACTTCCTCAATGACACCATTACTCAGGGTAATTAACTCATGGCTTGCAAGTAAAAGATTGGAACAGGTATTATAATCAATAATTTTCATCAAATAAACCTTTTTTTGTTTGGACGTAGCCCCTTAGTTAGCTTGTGTCAGGGTAATTATCATATGAAAGATAGATAATAGCTACATGTGATATGGTAGTCAAGGCTTAAATTTGACAGTCGACCTTGCCCGTCAACAATTTTTTTAATGACGGTTATCTATTCAAAGGTGCCCTTAAAACATTATGATATACCTTAGTGTAAGTAAAATTATATATAAATCAAATATATATATCATTATAATTCTATATAAATTTTGACAGTCTATCCAAAATCTCATCTTTCATTCGATACAATCTTCTTAAAATTTTGATTGTATTTTACAACAAAAATCTCTAAATACGGTCATACGGCCATCAAATTTAAGCGCTGATGGTAGTCATGGCAAGGAGAATATGTCCCAAGGAATGGCTTCCTCATGTGACACCATTACTCAGGGTAATTAGTTTGTGGCTTGCAACTAAGGTTGGAACAAGTACTATAATCAATATTTTTCATTGAATAAGCCCTGTTTTGTTTGGAAGTGGACCCTTAGTCGGCCTGTGTCAGGGTAATAACCATATGGCTGGTAATATGCTCCTCTGCCTTAAGATGCATCGTGGTCTTCATTGATTTTTTCTACTTCACAAGGACTCTGAATAAAACAAAATTATACAAATTGGTTCAAATTAATCTGCAAATGGCAGTCACTTGATGCCAACATAGGTTAAATTTTGAGTTGGATGTGAAAACTTATTAATCATAGATGAGCAACACGATCTTTGAAAATTTGATCGTGATAAATTCATAAACAACATAGCAAATTAGGTTGTCCTGCTTATCTGAAGGAAAAAACAATGTAGGTTTGCAAAATCTTCCAATGCACACATAAATTGCCGAGTAAAAAATGATGGTGGATAAATCATAATATTTTTAGTGATCGATGAATTGTTTTAATCTTTAGTTACCAAATTCTCAGCAAATGTGATTGTGTTTGTGTGTAAGCAGAGACAGAACATAAGACTAAGGGAAAATAAAAATCTAGTATCAAATCAATGTCGAGCAAAATCAAGAATTTTATCTACTTACCTTTGCCCTTGTTGAGGGAAAACTGTACAGTCAAGCATGTGATGAAGATTGGGGATGTTAACCACTGATAAAACATGTACATCACTTGGGTGAAGGCACAATTTTTTGGCAACTACCACTTTCCCTTCAGCTATGGTCGTTCTAGAATTAATGCCCCATTGTTGAGCTGCAATAAGCCCTGTATCATATGGAATCGCTTGTTTCCTGGAGTGCGAAAAACTTGAATAAATACTTCACCATACTTCAATGTATTGGTTTCATCCAGACAACCCATCAAGCGTGCCCCCTTTGGAACAAATATATGTGCCTTACACCTTAATTTAAACAGTTGAGTTGCTCGAAATGCATAATCATTGACAAGTATGGCTTAGAATTAGGCAAACAGCCAACTAAAAGTATACTTACAAGGGCATTATGAGAATCACCCACAGTCATGATTCGCATTAGTTCAAGGGCCATGGCTCTATTAGTCGAAAGTTGATCTAGATTTTTTACTGTTTCTCCATGCATTTTCTCAAAGTTATGATCCCTAACTCCCAAAATAGACAAAATAATTATGATTTGGTGATTCAAAAAGCATGGTTTGAGTTTGGTCCAAGAAAGAACATCAAAATTACTATTTGACATTAGCTAGCTTTGAAATTCCACTCTTGTGCATTCATGTGCCATACGATTTGGACAAAATTCATAGAGGAATTGTGATAAGTGGGTGTCATCCCTTTCTAATTCTCGTTCTTTGAAACTCAAAGTGCTCAAAGGAAAGTGATAAAATTCACACTACCATTGACACCAAGGCTCACACCTCTTCCTTGACATTAATATATCACTATTAAACCATGCTTCTCATTAACGATCTCTTATTGTTTGATGATCCCAATAGCTAGGATCTTTGACCTCTTTTGTGCTTACCCATACCATAGCCATAATTTGATCCTCCACGAGATAATCCAAGTCCTAGTCTATATCATGGACATATCCATAGGTCTTGCAAACTATCTTTTAGTTAAGCCAAGTGATTTATGTAAAATTATCCTTATGGTTAAGTTTGGTTGACATCGTGACATGGCATAGCTATGAAACACTATTGAACACTCCTAATAGCATCTAAGTCCTACTAAATTGGATAAGACTTCTTTCATTTGTGAAGTTAACTTAACTTGGCTAAAGAGGATTCATCTTTGAGATCTCTTTTGCAGGAGGGTCTCTTAATGTGTGGGCTAGAGACCTAGGTTTAGGTCATCTTAAGGAACTCTCTATCTAGGACTTTGTAGCTTGTTCACACATGACTCAAGAAGTTGTGTGATGTAACGATTCCTCTTTAAATATTTCTTGCATATGCATAATTCATATAGCTAAGTTCTCTATCATTTACTTTTATTTTTTTAAATATAATTTCAATTATTCATTCCTAGCTATCATTATTTAAACTAGTTTAATTTATGCTTGTAGTGTAGAAAATTGTACACCTTTACATTTTCACACTATGTTTGCATCCCCTTAATTAATTGGACTTAATTAAGCCTTTAATTGACCCAATTATGCATTCACAAGCTTAATTATTTTTATTTTCCGAAAGGGGAACCCACATATAATTAATGTGATGTCCCCGCTCTAATCAGTTCTCATAAACAGTTGAGTTAGCCTATCTCTTGGACCTTTGTAGGCTAACAGGATTTGGATAGAGGGTCAGTGGCCTTATTTGGTGGGTTTTGTCATTTTTGTCCTTTGAGTTCACTGATTGGCTCACAGCAAGCCTTGGCAATTCAGTGATTGATAGTTTCTGACGGCATGTCAATACAATATGTTATGAGCAAGATATTAATATTTTAGTGAAATTAAAGTGTTTTAACTTTATTTGACGAAATATTATAAAGTTGACTTGACTTTATAATAAAGTATTCACTTAAATTTATTTAAGTGAAATTTAAAAACACTTTATGGAAGGGGCGCCCACTTATTTAAATGTTGACTATTGAAAAAGTGTAAAATACATTTTAAATGTACTTTAATTGAAAAGTGGCATCACTTTTGGGAATGCGCGCCTTTTGGGGTCTTATAAGAAACTAAAGGAAAAATTGAACTCATCTTTTGACTATTTGATATTTTCTCTTTGGCTTTGGTTGAGCTTGGTTTCTCTAAGACAAGGGTTTCAGGAGATTTATCTTTGGAGAGTGGCAATTCTTCACAGATCTGTGATTGTGAGACTATGAAAGATCAATTAAATGATTGCAACAACGAGAGCTTCAATTCAGGAGTTTCTATAGTGTTTAATCAAGATATTTTGTGCAGTAATCAGTAGTTTTCAATAAAATACAGGAGGGTTTGAGAGATTGGCATCCTTCTTCATTTGATGGACACACCAGCTTCATGGTCGTACCTTCCTTGCTAAGGACATGATTTCTTCTTGAAGTGTGTGGCTCTTCTATCAAGGGCGTTTAAAGTTTTGAGGAGAAACGCCTTCTTTCTTGAGGGTTTTTCATCTTCCCCTTTGGCGTCTAGCTACTACAGTCCATTTGCCTCAATTTTCAAGCTGAAGATTTCATTTTGTAGCCTTCTACACTAGAATTTATCAATTTTCATCATTCTTGGTTGGCAAACTAGAATATTTTCTTAATGAAATAATCTGGAGCATTTCGGGTATGTCTATCATATGTAATCCCTTTGTTACGGTTATTTAATACCTTCTGCACTTTCATTTTGTCAATTTTAGCTCAAATCTGAGTTTTATAAGGATTTATATGTTGTATGCCCCTTCTCTTTTGTCTAGAAATCTTCTCTAAAAAACTAAAAAAACACAAGAAGATAATAAAATACTACAGGGGTTTGGTTAGAGCTAGCTGGGCTCATCACAGTGGTATAAGAGCTCTGATCCTGCCAGCCTGGAGGGTTAGTAGTTTCTATGCAGTCACATCAGAAAAGGTTTGATAGGTACTACTCACGCAGGGGTCTTGGATATCAAAGAAGTACTTTTGAACCATTTCCAACATTTTCATTTGACGAACAGGAGGACGATTTAGGCTTTGATAATATGGCTAATAGGGATGAGGAAGGTCCTTCTAGGAATCGTCTTGATGATGAAGAAAGAGAGGCTAGAGATGTACTGAGAGGGATGGTGGCAGGCCAGGAATAGGTGGCAAACATCCTCCAGCAACTTAGTACGAATGTTCAGAACTTGACAGTTGAGAGAAGGAAGAATCAGGATCAAGATCAAGAGGGAAGTATTCATGGAGAATCTCGCAGGAATATTGCTCCAGCACACACCTATGAAAGAACCACATGCCCTACATTCACTAGGAATGATACCAATGAAGAGGAAGAGGCTGAAAAGGGTGGTGACGTGAACTTTGCAGATAACATCATGACTATGCATGATGAATGGGATGCATTGCCTTCAAGAGTTAAGGAACACCTTAACTTTGATCAATTCATGAGCCAAAAGAGAGAACATACCAAAAACAGGTTTGACAGGAGGCCTAAACAATGGAATAATGATCTAAGGTAGGCTACCAACAAAATTATCTTAACTAATTTCAATGGCAGTGGCAGAGTCACAGCACATGCCTAGGTGAATAAATTAGACACCTTCCTTACATTGCGTCCTATGACAGAGGAGGATGCTATTAGATTTGGAGCTCTCCACCTGGATGGTGTGGCCCATGATTGGTGGCACCATGGCATGGTAACACTTCACCATGACAGGATTACTTCTTACCAGGAATTTACAAATAGATTGGTAGAGAGGTTTGACAAACGTGATCCCGAACTTTACTTCAAAAATTTTGCACAGTTGAAATAGTTGGGTAGTTTGGAGTCATACATTGGAGAGTTTCAAAGATTGTTAGTTATGGTGGTAAGCATATCAAAGAGAAGGTTGATTATAATATTCATAGTGGGTTTATTTGAGCCCATGAAGGTTGGATCAAAGCTTTCGATCCACTTACTTTATAGGAGGCCATGAGGAAGGCTTGTAGTATGGAGCTTACAGCACCATGGAAATAGTTTGGCTCAAAACCATCCACTTCCTACAATGATAATAAATCTGATCCAAAGAAATTTTAAAACTCTAATCAAAAGAAAAAATTTGTAGCACCTTTAGATCATGAAACAATAAATGATTTACGTAGGAAAAAGATATGCTTTTATTGCAAGGGCCCATATGACATCAAGCATGACTGTCCCCTCAAGCCTAAAGGACAAAATAGGCACATGGTGTGGTTCTTTGAGGGAGAAGAGATGACTGATTTTTTAGACCAGCAAGTTGCAATTTATGATACAGATGAGGAAAAATCAGAAAATGATGTAGAAAAGGAGGTTGAAATTGAGCTACAGGAAGCTCGTATGTCCAGCATGTAGGGAGAAGGTTCTTTCAGACTTCATGGGATACTAGCTAGTCAAAGAGTCATATCTCTTTTGGATACAAATGCAACCCATAATTTTATTGATTCACAGTTGGTGGAGAAAAGAGGCACTCAAACTCAGTAGTTTGAAGGCATTAGAGTGAAGGTTGTGGATGGGTATACTCTCAATTGTGAGAGGATGATTTCAGATCTGCTAATGAAACTCAAAAAATTTGAGTTTAAAGCAGATTTCTATGTTGTAAACATGGGAGGTACAAATGTGGTTCTTGGCATGAAGTGGCTTCATGCGATAGGTGAGTTCACATTGAATCTTCGAGATATGGAGATGAAATTTAAAGTTGATGGCACCAATCATGTTCTCAAAGCCATCAAGGACAGTAATGTAAAAGAGATTTCACTCAGAAGAATGGAAAGATTGATTCGGCATGACATGGTGGATTGGGCAGCAAAGTGCAAGGTAATGTCTTCACAAAAGGAGCAACAAGAATCTCCTTATCATCCAAACATTTAGACACTTTGAATCAAGCATGCAAAGGTTTTCAGTGCTATACCACCAAGTAGACCTCCTGATAGAGGTATTGAGCATATTATAGAGTTGGAGGAGGGCACTAAACCTATCATGATCATTCCTTACCGGCACCCCAAGCGATTAAAAGATGAAATTGAAAAGACCGTCAAAGAACTTTTAGCCATGGGGCACATCAAGCCGAGTAAGTCTCCCTTTGCTTCATTAGTTGTTTTGGTGAAGAAAAAAGATGGTACACTCGGAATGTGTATTTACTATAGGATGTTGAACAGAAAGACTATCAAGAACAGGTATCCCATACCCCAGATTGACGAGTTAATAGATGAGCTACATGGAGCTTTCTATTTCTTGAAGATTGATTTAAGGACAGGGTACCATCAGATCAGAGTCCAAGAGGAGGATATTGAGAAAACCGCCTTCAGATGCCACTGTGGACATTATGACTTCTTGGTTATGCCATTCGGTTTAACCAACGCTCCAGTCACTTTTCAGTCCACCATGAACAACATTTTCCATCCTCACTTGAGGAAATTTGTTTTGGTATTCTTCGATGACATACTGGTTTACAACAAGTCTTGGGAGGAACACATGGTCCACTTGGATGCAGTGTTGAGCATACTTGACAGGGAGTCCTTGTACACCAAGGAGTCCAAGTGTGCATTGGGTATGGTAGAACTTTTGTACCTGGTTCACATCATCAGTAGAGAGGGAGTCAGTATGGATCTAGAAAAAGTTTGTGCTATCATTGATTGGCCTACACCTGAGATGTTGACACAGCTCAGGGGGTTTGTAGGTTTATGCGCCTTCTACCACCAGTTCGTTAGTGGATTCTTGTGACATGTTGCACCACTAACAAATTTGACCAAGAAGGGAGCCTTCGTGTGGACACCTCTAGCACAAGCGTGCTTTGAGAAGTTTAAACTTCTCATGACTGCATGTCCAATTTTAGCGTTTCCAGACTTCACCAAGTTTTTTAAGCTACACTATGATGCCAGTGGTGAGGGTATTGGTGCAATCATTATGCAGGATTGACATCCTATAGCTTTCGAGAGCAGGAAGCTGAGAGGTCCTAAGAGGAGCTTCAGCATTTATGATAAGGAAATATTGGCCATCATGCATGCAATGGCCAAGTTCAGGCAATATTTGGTTAGTAGTAAATTTTGTGTTAAAACTGATCACAACAGTCTGAAACATTTCCTAGGACAGTGAGATCTAAATGAGAGACAATAGAAATGGGTTAGCAAACTTTAGTCTTATGATTTTGACATCTCCTATGTCAAAGGTACACAGAATGTAGTTGCTGACACATTATCTCATTGCCCACACTTGAGCCCCATGACTGAGATTTCAGAGGACTAGAAACATATGATAGTTGCAAAGTATGCCAAGAATCCATGGGCTTCTAGCATAGTGGATGGGACAATATAGGATAGTAGATACTCTCTAGTGAATGATCTTATCATTTACAAAGGGAGGATATTTTTAGTCCCAGGTTCTGAGATGAGGGACAAGGTAATGAGATCCTTTCACGATACACCCATGGCAGGACATCCCAATTACTTTAAGACCTACAGGAAGGTACGAGAGATATTTTCTTGGAAAGGTCTCAAGTCATTTGTTCTTCATTATGTCAGGGAATGCCTTGTTTGTCAACAAAACAAGCAAGAACATACATACCCTGTAGGATTACTTCAACCGCTTCATATTCCTGAGAGGAAGTGGGAATGCTTTTCTATGGATTTCATTACTGGCTTGTCAAAAGCTCAAGGGAAAGACAACATTTTGTGGTAGTAGATAGATTGACGAAGTATGCTCACTTCTTAACAATCACTATTACTTACACAACTACACAGGTGGTGGACATGTTTTTTCAAGAGGTATTCAAGTTGCATGGTTTGCCTCATAGCATAGTCAGTGACAGAGATAGCAGGTTTTTGAGTAACTTTTGGCAAGAGTTATAAAAACTTTGTGAGACAAAACTCACTCCGAGCACCAGCTACCACCCACAGATAGATGGGCATACTAAGATAGTCAAAAAATGGGTGGAGGGATACTTGAGAAATTACAATTCAGGGTAGCATAAGGCATGGTTGAAGTGGTTATAACTTTGTGAGTATTGCTACAATATCACTCATCACATGATTATTTAGATGACACCTTACCGAGTGTTGTATGGATATGATGCTCTGACTTTTCTAGATTTGTTGTTGAGTGATAGCAGAGTACCTAGTGCTGGGGATCTATTATAGGAGAACCAGGACATTATGAGAGCACTTGAAGAGAACATTCAGAA
The DNA here is from genome assembly GCA_007258455.2 of Sequoia sempervirens. Classification (NCBI taxonomy): domain Eukaryota; kingdom Viridiplantae; phylum Streptophyta; class Pinopsida; order Cupressales; family Cupressaceae; genus Sequoia; species Sequoia sempervirens. The sequence continues at coordinate 961,115,949 of VDFB02271358.1, forward strand.
GGCTCAAAATTAGCAAAAATAATATGTTGATCTACAGAGAGTGGAGCGATCATTTGAGATTGATGATTTGGTGTATCTGATGCTACAGCCTTATAGGCAATCCACCCTTGGTAAGAAGGGCACCGAGAAACTTAAGCCACAATACTATGGACCATTCAGGATTGTCAAATGTGTCGATGAAGTGGCTTATGAGTTATATCTACCGGTGGACAGTAAGGTTCACAATGTGTTCCATGTGTCGCGCCTCAAGAAGGTGTTCGGACAACAGGTGACTCCTTCTACAGAATTACCACCCTTGGATGATGAGGGGAAGCTGATTTTGATACCTGAGGCCATTCTAGATTCTAGAGTGCACCATCTTCGAAAATGATTTATCAGGGAATATCTAGTGAAATGGAAAGATCTACCGGCAGAGGATGCTACTTGGGAGGGTGACAGTATTCTACAACATCCAGTTTTGAGTTTGCTTGTGGACAAGCAAATTTGGGAGGGGGGGCAGACTGTGATGTCCCCACTCTAGTTAGTTCTCAAGAACAATTGAGTTAGCCTATCTCTTGGACCCTTGTAGGCTAACAGGATTTGGTTAGAGGGTCAGTGGCCTTATTTGGTGGGTTTTGTCATTTTCGTCCTTTGAGTTCAGTGATTGGCTCACAACAGGCCTTGGTAGTTCGGTGATTGACAGTTTCTGATGGCGCGTCAATACGATATGTTATGAGAAAGATATTAATATTTTAGTGAAATTAAAGTGTTTTAACTTTATTTGACGGAATATTATAAAGTTGACTTGACTTTATAATAAAGTATTCACTTAAATTTATTTAAGTGAAATTTAAAAACACTTTATGGAAGGGGTGCCCACTTATTTAAATGTTGACTATTGAAAAAGTGTAAAATACATTTTAAATGTATTTTAATTGAAAAGTGGCATCACTTTTGGGAATGTGTGCCTTTTGGGGTCTTATAAGCAACCAAAGGAAAAATCGAACTCATCTTTTGACTATTTGATATTTTCTATTTGGCTTTGGTTGAGCTTGGTTTCTCTAAGACAAGGGTTTCAAGAGATTTATCTTTGGAGAGTGGCAATTCTTCACAGATCTATGATTGTGAGACTATGAAAGATCAGTTGAATGATTGCAACAATGGGAGCTTCAATTCAGGAGTTTCTATAGTGCTTAATCAGGATTTTTGGTGCAATAATCAATAGTTTTCAATAAAATACAAGAGGGTTTGAGAGATTGGTGTCCTTCTTCATTTGGTGGACACACCAGCTTCATGGTCATACCTTCCTTGCTGAGGATGTGATTTCTTCTTGAAGTGTGTGGCTCTTCTATCAAGGGTGTTTGAATTTTTGAGGAGAAACGCCTTCTTTCTTGAGGGTTTTTCATCTTCCCCTTTGGCATCTAGCTACTACAGTCCATTTGCCTGAGTTTTTAAGCTGAAGATTTCATTTTGTAGCCTTCTACACTGGAATTTATCAGTTTTCATCATTCTTGGTTGGCAAACTGGAATATTTTCTTAATAAAATAATCTGGATCATTTTGGGTATGTCTATCATATGTAATCTCTTTATTACGGTTATTTAATACCTTATGCACTTTCATTTTGTCAAATTTAGCTCAGATCTGAGTTTTATAAGCATTTATATGTTGTACGCCCCTTCTCTTATGTCTAGAAATCTTCTCTAAAAAACTAAAAAAAAACAAGAAGATAATAAAATACTACAGGGGTTTGGTTGGAGCCAGTTGGGCTCATCACAATTAATGCCTACATTGAACTATCAACTAAATATTGATCCACTACTTCCTAGAGGTTGGAAGACTCAATAGTGTTACTCATCAATGCTATGTAGTTTGGAAATTTCTTCAAAGGCCTATTTTCCCTAAATGTGCTCTTAGGAGCCCCAACATGCTCCTAAGCATTCCTAAATGTTTGTTCAAACCATTAAGGTATCTAAAAAAAGAAGAGGTTAAATTTTCTCTCTCCTCACCTAAAGGCTACTATCTTGAACTAGAAACAACTAGAATCTTTGGACATCCAACCTTCAAAGCTTCTTGCTCCTCATCCTTTGTTACTAGAAGTAATTCTTGATATTTTTTGGATGCAAATTCTTCCTCAAAATTGACATCCCTACTGACTAAAATTTTTCTTATCTCTAGAATGTAGACTCTATAGGCCTTATAAGTCTCAATATTACCTACAAATAAACCTTTCCTATTAGAATATTCTAATTTTTTCCTCTTCTCTACAAGAATATGGATATATACTAGACAACTAAAGATGCAAAAATGTCTTGTTACTGGATTTATGCCACTAAATACCTACTTTGGTGTCTTATCCTCCAAAATCCTATGAGGACACCTATTCTAGATGTAAATTATTGTAATACATTATTTTTCCCAAAGAAACATCAACAAGTCAAATTCATGAATCATGGCCTTAGCAAACCCTATGATTGATCAATTCTTTCATTCTATTGTGGGTTGTATGAAATTGTCAACTCCCTCATTATCACTACATCCTTGTAGAAACCTTTGAGCTCATTGGAGGTATACTCTTCCCCATTTTTATCTCAATACCATAATATTATTTCCTTTCTAGCTCTCAGCAAGAGCCTTGAACTCTAGAAACCTGCTAAAGACCTCATCCTTGCTCTTTAAGAAATAGATGCATGTAGATTGTTAGAGAAATCATCAATGAAGGGAGCATAATACATGCTTCCAAAAATTAATCCTACTGACATCATTCCACACACATCTAAATGCTTTAATTTTAAAATCCCCTTAGGCTTTTGCTCATTGCTTGGGAAAGTAGCCTTGGCATGCTTTCCAAGTGTGCATCCGCTAAAAACTCCATGACGTTCAATGTTGAACTTTAGAAATCCTATGACAATATCCCTTAAAATATGTAATATTTCATGATGTATATGCCCAATCCCCCTATCCCATAGCTCACATAGAAATTATCACTATTATGAACTAAAGTTGCAATTAGTTCACATTGTAACCTATAAAAGTGCCTTCTCTAAATCCTATAACCTATGTTATAACTAGGCTAGATCCCTTCAAAATGATAAGAGATTTTTTATCCTTGAATTCAAATACAAATCCCATGTCCTCCATTATCAAAACTAAAAGAAAAATTCTAAGACCAAGAACAAGAAAAATATTATCAAAATCTAAATATAGTTAGCATTTTTACCAACTCTTACTACTGGATACTTAGCATCGTTACCAAGCTCAACTTGAACTCCAAAGTTGTGTTCTTCTGATATGGTAAAACATTATCAAGTTGATTTCATATGCCTAGAGGTGCCACTATCCACAATTCAAGCACCCTTTGAAATTATTTTGGTAGAAAGATAAGAAGCTATTTGTAAATATTTCTCAAACTTAGCAACAAAATCATTTATTTGAGTTTCTATAAAGGTTACTTCATGTTTTTTTTTAAACTATAGGAATCGGTCGGGTATTCGTCCCCTTATAAACTGTAGTGTGTCTGGTAAACTTTTTTCACGTGACCGGTGGCGCTGGCGTGACATGCCCTCCGGTACCACAAGTTTGGGGGGAGACTAGACCTCCTGACCTCTTGCCTGCAATAGGATGCTTTAGCCAATCAAGCTAGGCCCCCCGCCCCAAAGGATGTACTTCATGTTATTGCTACTTCTCTTAATTATTTTCTAAACACTTTGAAGAATAATGACCAAACTCACTAAGTTTCCTCCTAAATAGAATCATCCCACATTCTCTCAAAAGAAGGAATATTTTCCTAGCACAAATTCCATGGAAAAATGAATTCCATAAAGATGTGAAACCATTAAATACCAAATTCATAAGCTCTACATCTTCAACCTTCTCCCCAACTACTTCAAGTTGGTCACAAAGTTGAGTGACCTTCATTAGAGAATTGATAATAGTATCCATACTAGACATCTCTATGGATCTGAATATGTTTCTCAATGTCATTTTCCTATTAATGTATTCACTTTAAAAATACTAATCAAAGAATTAAAAATATATCCTCTTTTTTTCTTCTCTAATAAACGAGGAATTAAATGATCCTTCATTGTATATAGGATTATCCACTTGGCTTGAATTTCTTTCTTTTTGTGAACTACCAGATCTTGTAAATCTATAGACAAATTCACCTAATCCTTTATGATTTCCTAGATATCAGTTTCCTCTAGTAACAAGGTCACCTTGAACTTCCAAGGAAATAAATTTAATGCACCATCCATCCTATCCTTGAAATGAAGAATTGATGATTTCATTAAAATATTTTTCATAAAATGAATTCTCCAAATCCAGAAATAATATGAACTACTCAAAAAAATTAAAATATACCTTTTTCAAAACTTGTATTACACTAGTGAATCCTAATTGTGGCTCACAAACCCATTTTCTTGCATTTTTACTTATGTAAAAAATTGCTTAGACAAGTCTTCAAACCCAAGTGCCACAATAAAATCATGACCTACAATTTCTTTCATAAAAAATCTATCAGTTGAAAACTAATTGCCCTTACCCTAGCTATCATAAAAAAATCTACCATTTTTCCCTAGCCATGATTGAAATCTACAAAACAAACTTGATGCAAGTCTAGTAAATAAAACTCCTATGATTTTTCCAATTTGTTGGCCATAATTTATCTCCTTAAAATAAACCTATGATTCTATATGAAACAAATTGCAATTCTCCTTTGTCCTAACTCTCGTTATTCCACACAAAAGAAAAAGGTGCAATTTTTATACACAAAATCTTGTAGAATTTTTAGAATCAAAAAGATTTTCATGTATACTACCATTCACATATAACAAGCTATTATAATATTTTTGTGGGATATCATCATTAGGAAACTTAATCAATGATATAGCATGAGAAGATGTACATCTATGTATTTTATTATACTCATTAAATAATTTGTATTAGATTTGCATGAGAATCAATGTAAGAATCATCCATAGAATCTCTATCATGTGTATGTCATAGTAAGAGGTGATTGAAATATACCGAACCATTTTTTTCAATTTTTCAATTACAACGAGCAGAGCAATACACAATTGTTAGGGTTAGCACTTAAACCAAATGATGCGGAATTCAACTCTAACCAAGAATGTACACCAGGATCCCAAGTTGGGCAAGGTGTGAACATATGGTCAGAGGATCTCAATGCAATGCTGATAAAGGAACTCTAACCAAGAATGTGTCGGATGACGACGAGCATATGGTCAGAGGGTCTTAATGCAATGTTGATACAAAGAACTCTAACCAAGAATGCGTCTCAGAACGACGAGCATGTGGTCAGAGGATCCCTACCAACTATTATGCTGAAGTAACTCGACATCAAGAATGTGCTTTCCAACCCAAGATGGAATTGGAGCTACCATATGAAGAAGATGCTAAGTATTACAATGCAATAATCAAAGTATGATAGGCGGAAAGCCAGCCTCTTCCACTTATTTAGTGGGTGATACAAGCAATTAAGGAAAATAAGTGAGAATGTTGACAATACTATTGTTCAGCTTACAACATGATAGAGAATGTCTTGCTACGGACATGAATCAAGAGTTAAATAGTGCTGCAACAATATATTGAATCTCCTTTGTTGGATAAGGAAGCTTAGATCAAAAAACTCCACTCTAGAGACCAACTTGACAATCTGATTTTGACAGTCTTGTTTTCAAATGCATAAACAACAGCCCTAGAACTCACTATTTTGCTCACAACTCACTCCAAACTCACTCAAAATCCCTGAGACAAAGTGCATATTGATCCTAGGATGATGGCGCCCAAGATTGAATCACAAAAACTAACCAAAAGACCTCATATAATTTATGCACGAATTTCAAGGTAGTCCCAAATGGTACGGCCCTCAGGGAAGGGAAATTTGCCTTTATAAATTCAAAGACTTCATCAAAAAATCTGAAAGTTAGAGGAAAGGGTCGCCCCTCATAGACAAAGAGATAAATGCAATACCCAGAATGATTCTTTTTGTATTTTTTGACTTATGAATAAAAACAACAATCAGCTATAAGGAAGAGACAATTCCAGAATTTCACTAATATGCATAAAACTGAACTACAAAGCCACAGAACTACTACAATGCAGAAATCTCGCTACAAACCACTCAAACTACAACTACCTCATCACTAGTCGATATCTCTCAAGCAAGAAGCAATGCCAAGCTAGGAGGCATACATTCCTTGAAGCAGTCCCAATACCATTCCGGCAGCATAACATTCCTATAGATAAAAGATATCCAAGTGAGGACCAAAGGCTTCCTTTTATAATTTTGAGAGGGCCCTCCAGAAGCTTCTAGAAACCCTAATTTTCAAATTTGCATTAACCCCTTTTCCCTCCAAAGATGGCGTCCCTTTTAAGCTTTTCACTTTTGACTTTATTTATCCCTTCATAACATAGGCGTCCACCTTCAAGCATCAATTTTGACCATAATAAATATAAATTTACCTCAATGAGGCGCCCACCCTTGAGGACCATTTTTTTAAAACAACATTAAGTTATAAGCCTAGGCCAAGGGGGGAAATATAACATTAAAATATAACATTATTGAATAAAATGAACTTATCTCTCCAACTGCACCCCAAGGCCAAAATTGAACAATTCCAACTGAACTGATAGCTAAGGGAAGCCCACTAGACTGGAACCAACCTGTCAACTGCCAAAAATAGAATTTACTAAAAATAGTAAATTCCAGAAAGTGCTCGGAACACAAAGCCAGACACACCACTACGAAGCTCTCTAAAAACCCAGAAAGAATCCACAATTCAATCAACCATTCACGAGCAGCAGCAACCACCAAATATGAAACCCTAATTTCACCTTCCAAGTAGCCTACGGGTCTCCGGAATAGGCCAACAGTCAACTAAAAAGATCATGCTCGAGAAGGGGACATTACAGTGATGAAATGCATTGATGCTATTAGCATGGCTAAGAAGTGGATCAGTGTAAATCTTTAAATTTTGATTGGGAAAAAAAACCAAATGATTTCCCCACCATTGACATCTTCTATATGAATCATATTATTATTGGTTAGATCTTGTAACTTATGTTTTAAAGTTATGCAACCTTGACTATGCTTCCCATTCTCTATGTAAGTTATAAAATACACTTATTATAGTTGTTAGGTAGCCCTAGATTTAAAGGACATATAGGTGAAGAGTAATCAAATTTGACCTCAATGAGATTTGAAGAATATTTTCTAGGGACTCTTATAACTTGGTAAACTTCCTAAAAGTATGAGGCTTAAAACACGATACATTAGAAGTATTAATGACATAACACACATTATCATTTTTCTCTTTGTAATCATTACCCTTTGGAAAATTATTTGACTTTTAGAATTTAGAAGGGTAAGAAGATGTGGAAGAACCATGAGAAAATGAACCATAATTGAGTATTAGATACAATCAATTTTTAAAATAATGTTATTTATATGAGAAAAAATTTCCTTAAAAGAAGCCAATTTATTCGAGTAAATGTTATCTTTAATGGAGGAGGGAGCTCCTTAATAAATATGGGTTGTAATTCACCATCATCTAGGTGATGCTTCATTTTACAATAGAAAGATTGGAAGCAAATTTCATTGTTATTAATAGATCATTATATCCATGGGCACATTTAATCAAATTGGTCAAAATTATTTTCAAGCCTTAATTGACAAAAAAATGTTAATAAGAAAGTTGTGGCTATCTCATCAAAATAATGGATGCAACCAATAACTAAAGAGTATAACGATTGAATGGCATAGTCCCTTCAAGTTTGTAGAAATAATTTGGCAAAACCTTTATCTCCATATGTGAAATTTAAGCATGTAGCATTAAAAGCTTGTAAGTTAACATTATAATCTCTTTTAACATAGTATAATTTGAATGTAGATGTGAGGAAAATAGTGGAAATAGATATGTAACAAATGTAAATCCAATACATTTGTAGTGTGGATGAATGTATGTAATAAAGTAATAATTAGTAGGCCCATACCACCTGATTTCTTCATTAGTTGATTAAATTCTTTCAATAGTGTATTCAATGAAGAGGCGGGAATAATTGTTGTATGAGGAGCATGAGAAATAATGGATGCAATATAGAGAGGGTGAGTGATAAGACATAAAGACATTGTAATAGGAGAAAGGCACACTATAAGGTAAAGTGGTCATAGGGTGAGGAGTGGTATGAGAAACATAGATGTAGGGGATGGTGCTAGTAGGTACATGGGTATGAGTAGATGTGGAAGGATTAGAGGTAGGTGGAACACTAATTGAGAGAAATTTGGTGGTGACACTAGAGGGAAGAATAGAAGAGGAAGGGATTGCACTAGCAAGGAAAATATAGGTGGTAAAGGCCATGGAAGTGGTGATTGTGGATGAGGAGAAGAAGGATTAGAAGAGGATAAAGGTTAAGTGGGTGGTTGAAAGGATACACCATTGGTAGAAGTTCTGAGAATATCAATATTTATGAAGAATATATGTGTCATAATGGTCACCCACTAATGCACTATGTATATTAGTAGCAAATTGTTGAGGAAATTTAGCACGAGTTGTGATGTCACTTTTCCTCTTATGGTTATTAAGTATTAGCAGCAGATTTAATATAACAAATATTAGAGTTAGTATAATTCATAATAGACAATATTATCAAAATAAATTATGTGAATAATTAATGTAAGCTACAAACATGTGACAATTAAATAATCAACATAGTAAATGGAACAACACCTCCACATATATTAATCATATTAACACCAAATCATATAGACAATATTTCCAATATTATTAAATCAATGGTTCTCAATACTTATCTTAAAGTCATGGAAAGGTTGTTGTCCAACACTCAGAGGAAATCTGGCACACAAAGGAATGGTTAGGGACCTAGGTTTTTTCCCGACACAATCACCCTCGAAGGAACTGGTTCTTGCACAAAACCAACTTGTCTTTACGACATAAACACAGCCCTGGCCAGGACACTCTCGGGTGTACGATGTACCTCGAGTTGGACACACGTTGTGTGCCCCTTCTCCAAATGTTTAAATGCCCGCCTAGACCCTTAACCTTCACTCCTTTGTGCCCTTTTAGTTCCTCTTTCCTTTTTCTCCTTTCTCCTTGAATGTCCTCCATCCTTCAATATCTTTTCCATGTCTCACATGAATGATTCATATATCCTTTTAAGGGGTGGTTTCCAAACCATCATGCCCTTTCACAAAAGGTTGGCTTTTAATAATTATTTAAATAAATAATATTTCTTTTTCTTTTAAAGAGTTTTTATACATATTATTTATTAATCTCTCTTTTAACCAAAGGATCATAATATTCTTTATTTTCTATCTCCCTTTTAATTCTAAAGGGTTATTTATATATTTCTCTTCTCTTGGGGAAAAAGTCACATCACACGAGCAAATACCTCAAGGAAATATATTTTTTAGCAACATATATACCTCTTGATCATAGTCTTATTCTTTGTGTTCCTCAAAATGGTTCTCATTATGAGCATTATTAGCCATCATATCAAACAAATATCATTATCATCAAAGTGATTAGTCATACTAGGGTTTAGATGAGCACCTCTTCATAAAGGGAGATAAGGATTTCAAGTAGCTCATGGCATAAACAACTCTAAAGAAACATGACAAAGAGAGATAGAAAGAGAAAGCAATGTTTACCACTCTTAAACTTTAAAATTTAGAAAATAAAAACCCTAAGGTGTTGTTAGAGTGGAGGGATTCATGAAATAATGTAAGGGAAATAAACCACTTGACTAAAAATGTATAGGATAATTAAATAATATAATTAATTATAATTATATATGTAATTAACCTAGAGAAATGAGTTGGGATTGAAAATAATAAAAGTTTAATTAATTGTAAACATTAAATGAAATTAAATGTGATACGTAGATCAATTTTAAAGGTGGTTAAATGATGCTAAAATGTCAAGAAGTAATTTGCCACCATGCTAGATTTTTAGGGACTAATCAAACAAATGTTTTGAAATTTGTAAACTATCAATGTTTTATGTTGGGACATATCCATACATGTAGACCTGATCTCCATGCACATAGAATTAAACTAGTGCACAAACTTGAACTTGCGGCTATGATAATGAATTGGTGAGAATATATTTATGCAATTCACTTCCCCGATTTTCTAATATATGAATTTTAGTAAGGACTTGTGGTGTTTAGAATCTACTAAATTATGAGGGTCATGTTCTTCTTAGTCAAGACCCTAGTTGGAGTGATTCAACGACTTGAGAACAATAATCAAGGATAGTAAATAGTCATGCAATGGACCTAGGATGATGTATGTGAATGTGAGCTCTAATAATGCTAATATGGTGCTCTCATAAATGCTATTCAATAATTCCTAGGTTGTCCTTGATATTTTTAAATGCATGAATGTCTTCAAATACAACATGGCACATAAATCAACACAAATATATGATAAGTTGGGTTACAATATCAAATGAAATGATCGGTAAGGTGTAAATTTGAATTTTGAATTTTTAAAAGTTAAAGGTTCAAGTATGTGACTACAAAATTGACCTAAGTTAGCACCTACATATATAAACCAAGGTGGTGAATGGTATATCTAAGGATCATAATCAATCTCTAAAAATAAGCGATAATAAGAATAAGATAAAGTGATTTTTTTGATGTTTTATTAGGATTCAAGCAAGATTCGCATGCTTGATCTTGGGGGAAACTCTATGGTTAAGCATGCTTGAGTCAAAGTAGAATTGGCATGTGTGATCTCCCAATAAGTCCCCATACTTTACTCTTGTGAGTATCATCACCTAGATGTAATGAGTGTGAAGCAGATCATTCATGCTCATAAACGATGCATACTTGACAATAATATGGGTCAATAAATTACTTGTGAATCATTTACTCGTGAAATATGGGTCAATAAATTTAGCTTAAACTCTATACAATTGAATCCTAATAAAACATCACATAACTCGACATCCTGAAAGAAGCACCTCCCATTTAATAAGATAAAATAATATTAAAAAAACAAAAAAAAACAAAATTGCCATTACAATATATTAGGCAAAAATATCCTATTTCAAGACATTGTTTGGCTTTAGTCCTATATGAGAAATGTCAAAAAGTACATCTAAGTGTCGTTTATTTCTGTACAGTATGCATGACTTTACGATGTGCAAGGACAAAAGATTCCAATTTAAGGCAGGGCCTAATATTTCATAGGCTACGTGATGTGGCAGTTTCTTTTTGAATATATCGATGAAACATTTCTCTCACGTGCAGTTACGGCTAAAGTATAGATGACACGTGTATTGAAAAGAAAAGATTCTTTCGAGAAAATTACTAGGGTTTTTAACATAAATTCTAACTCGGTTGGGTATATTAGATAGTATTTTTGTTTTTAATTATATTATAATATGATCTGTAGGTATATATTTATTTTGAAAGTCTTTTTAATTTTTTTTTTGCTTAAACTGTGATCGGCAGAGGATATAATATCAAATTTAATTCAATTATATTTTTAAAATTTTAAGTTTAATAATATTCTATTAGGTGTTTAATTATATAATTTTTAAGTTAATTTTATTGATTCAGATTTTATAGGTAAGTGGTTCACATGCATTTAAGAATCAAATTTGATCTGTTCACTTTCAAAAATTTACAGTTCAAATTATGTTCGAAAGAGATCCATTTATTTTTTAATCTTAAATCTTCAGCTATGAATCTTGATCAAAAAGTATGTTGTTTTTATTAATCTCTCTTCTTCAAATAAAATAGTCAAGGATGGTAGATCACAAAGTGTGATCTCAAACATTGATTCTACAATTTCTACATAGTTTACATCCATAAGCATTCTTAAACACTATTATAGATTCTGGAAATATCATATCTCTCAATAGTCAAGGAGTCAACTCAAATAAAAATGACGCCATAGAAAAAATGTTAGATATAAATGTATGTATAATGATGTATGATGATACATTTGAGAGAAAATATTCCATAATTTAATTCAACATCAAAAACAACAATTAGGAGAGACTTATTATTCTAGCATGTATCTCAAGCTAGTTGTTGACCATATGTTAGGAGAAAAACGTGGAAGAAAATACATTACAGTACTTGTGTGGATGGGACCCTTAGTAATATCAAAAGCTAGATCAAGTGATGTTTCAAATGTAGTCAAAAGAATCTTTGTGGAGGCATTACAAATAGCCCTCTTGATAGTGGTGTGGGTAGTTCTTCTTGAAGTGGTGGGCCCTCTAAAGGTGGTGATTCACTCGAAGGAGGCATATCCTCTATAAGTGGTTGATCATTTGGTGGTGGCAGCATTTTTTCACGAGGAAATTCAGAAACCAAAAGAGCCCAATTGCAATGGTTATATGAGTCTCTGTTGATATCTATAAAACTCCTCACTAGGGTGAAAGATATAGTAGAGAGTCAAAAAGCATGTGAGATAGTACAGTGAATGAAGAATGAGATATTTAATTCAATATATTAGCCATTTTTTCAACAAGGAGTGGGTGGACTTGAAATTGGTGTGGGGTAAGATGCCATCAATTCTTGTATCAATATAGATAAATTGGGTTCAATACCCTAAATCTGAGCATTAAATATTTCAATGTTCAAGAAAATTCAACAATTTCTTAGTGAAGTAGTGCACTCTTATGTCTAGTGATTGAAGAATTTGTTGGCGAACTTATTTTATACTATAGATGTAGTGTTATATTAGGCATGATTAATTGAGGGATAGATTAATCGAAGAAAACATGACTTAGTGAATATGGTGATCCATTGAATCTACAAGGAAAAGAGATTTAGTTGGATATTAATAGCAAGAATTAGTTAACTAGTTCAATGACATAAAGTTACAAAATGGGTCATGGTGTATAGATTGTTCTTTGTAAGGGTGTATCTACAATTATTCTTTCGTTCATCAAGTATGGAATATCAACGTAGTCACTTATCAAGGACCCCAACTATTCCTCGCTTCAATATTTGTCATGAATATCATAATACCTCAATATATTTATTGTTGAAAAAGATAATAATGTCAATGTGTATTATTAGTTTGAAGAGTGTCATTCATCCACATGACAATTGGTTCCATCAATTGTCATGTCCTTGACACATCGCAAGAAAAGAGGGAATGTGCATTCTCTATACAAGTATTGAGTGTGTTAAGAGGCATTAGTGTGGAATTTGAAAGGGAATTGGAAAAGGATAAGGGATATATGGAGGAGGTCATGGATCCATTCCATGTGACTAAAGTGGTGAAGATGGGCATTATAGTAGAGTTGCTATACATATCCCATGTGGGACTTAAGTGGTAGATATCATAAAACTAGAAAATGCCCAAAGTTATTGGATAAGTAGCTGATGCACCAGACTAAAAAATGCATGATTAGATACGAATTGAATATGTTCATCATGGTGCTGTATCATAGAGCTCGTATCCTATGTAATTACTTACTTGAGAAGGAAAAGTCAATTATGATTAGTCATAAGCATGGTTCTCAAGCAAATGACATTTAGGTTTCGGCTAATAGAAATTCCTAATCTAGCTGCTCTAACATATCAAGTGGTCTTTAACATGGTAACAACTTTGTCACCTTGCCAAGCTTGATATAACTCTTCGTTAGCCAGTCCTCCATGCCCTCCTAGTTATATGTAATTTTGGCAAACTCATAAAATTTCGTAAGCATCTATGCTCTGAGCACTTATCCTCAAGCATGTCTTTACTCAAAGGTGTGTTACATCATACATGTCCAATTAAGTAGTAAACAGCTACCATGGTGCCATATTGTATGCACATAAAGTAGATTTTGTGTATACTGTGCGTGATCAATGGAGGTGCCTGTGATTAGTTGATTAAATTACAGTTTTATACGGCAAAGTTTCCCCAGCTGGCAGGGTTGGTTTATTGTCTTATTCTTAGTATTTCACATTTGAGCTAATCAGCTTTTAGTTTTCATTGCGGTATAGGTGATTCGCTTTGTTCATTTTCCCAAATTGGATTTATATACATATGATTTTAAGACTCTTGGCAAACAAGTGGCTGCATATGGTATAGTGTTCTATCATTATTACACAGTGGCAGAGAAGACAGGCCAATTACAATTAGATTCGAGTCTTCATTATCACTTTCTCTCGCGCTCATACCTGTGTGTCTGGAAATAATGGAATACAAATAGTTCATAACGAATAACGTGTGTTCTCGTGGTTAACTTTCTTTAAAATTTTGCATTTGATGCAGAGTTTAAGTTTAAATGGTCACGAGCAAGTATAATAATCTAATTGGCAGGTTAATAGTACTATTTAAAAGATAAAAAATTGTGCTTGTGCCAACTTGGTGTACATCATTTCCAGAATCTTTTGGTGGAATTCACCGTACCATATACACATATTAACAACATTTTGTTTCCACAGTCCATAATATTAGATTGCTGATATTTCTAGATTTAAACTGTGTTATTTTTTAACATCAACATTTCGGAACAAATTCCATGATCCATCATCAGGATATATTCACAAAATATATTACAACAAATTAGAAGCATATCTAATTCAACTAAATCATATTCAAAGTAGAGAGAGAAACTCTAAATCAATATCCTTGTAGTAGAATGATGAAATCAATATTATTGAAGTAGCAACATAAAAGTATCATTACCATCTATCATTTTTGCAAAGGTAGAAAATCTAAAGAAAGTCAACTTTAGAAGTAAGTCTGGTGTGTAGTTAAATCTAGAGAGTATGTGGGATCTCGTCCCATCTCATTTTAAATTCTTGTGAATACTGTTGATAAACTTTTAACATGATCTAACAAAACTTGATTATTAGTTGGATACATGTTCACTATATACTTCTTAATGTCTGGTTTTTAAACCCAATAATATCTGTATACTTTGTATGTCTAGTAAATATATAACTACTTCCCAAATTTCGAGAACAAAAAATTAAAATCCCACGGCTTGATATGAAACCCAAAATATCAACCTAAAAATCCATTAGAAACTGAAAAACCTGTCTTCCGCATGGCATTCATCTCTGAATTGAGAGTCATACGAAAAAGGAGCTGAATTGATTTGTAATGATAAAATAGTTATCCAAATGTACAGTATCAGTAAGTGACAAAAACTTTGGCCCAACTGTTGCTAATAATACCTAAAGGGGTAAGGACAAAAAAGGAATTACCCCCAGGGTACTTCTTAAATTCTTCAGTGGCAACTGCTTCCTACCTTCCAAAAGGGGCCTCAAATTAGAAGTCAAGGCAGTTAACTTCGTATTTTTACTATAATAAAAGAGGTCAAAATAGGCTATGCCCACCTCAAAAAAGCATCATCTGTGGTCAGTAATTTCTTGAGTACTCTATAGACAGTACATCATCTATATCTTCCATATACAACATTTTGAGGCAGACTTCCTGAGAAATTATTCCAAGAAATGATGAAGTCCAGAGCATGCAGATCACTGGATGAAAGAATACAGGCATTCGGATCAAAAAGTGGTTGGAGGAAGGCAAGTCAAAAACTCTAGAGGCAATCAAGTTCCACAAATCTACCATCTATTCATTGGAGTCAAACTTTTTGGAATCCCAGAGTTTGAATCTAATCTTAAAATATTTTCTCCTTTCTGCCTCCTTACTTCATCTAGTACTGAATCAGCATCCTCATCCATTTCCTCATCATCTTCCTCTTTTCCCGAGGGAACTACATCATCTTGCTCCTCAGAGGCATCCTCACAAACATATCCCCAAGGAGAGATAAGCTTCCCTGAACGCACTGGATCTGATCTCATGGCAGTTCCATGGTCATAGAAAGTGTTCATTCGGCCCTCAAGCATCATGTTCCTCACACTATCACCTGCAGGAGGAGCAGTTGACCATCCATTGACCCTATTATTCACGCCTCTGTAAGAAGCAGAACCATCTTCACCAGATTCTGATGCTTTGCTCTCCATGAAATTGAGATTTTGTGTAGATCCTACAAGAGGACTTTTTCTCTCTGTAGCATGCTCATTCCCATTTTCTTTCCTTCCTGTGAGAGGAAGAGATGTTCCAAAAGTGCTCATCTGGTTTATAGTGTTATATTGAAGATTATCAGCATCACTTGAGAAAACATGATTGGGGCATATCACTGCATTTGGAAAATCTGAACTAAGCCGAGATTTATTTTTGTCAAGTTCAAAATCATTGGCATTCATCAATACAGGTGCAACCTTCTCTCGCTCCTCTTCAGGGGCAGGAATGCTTTGGGGGACTACTGTTACAGGAGCACTAATCTTCTCCTTTTCTTCAAGCTTGCTTTCTTTCTCATCACGGTCATTCTTCTCCTTCTCTTCAATTACTGTCTTATAAGCTGCAACCTTTCTTCCCCGAGATCTAGGTTGGACATTGTCAGATGAAGGTAAAGCAGAGGCTGTCACAACGGTAGCTCTTTTGTTTCTACCTTTCCTGGCATTCTGTGGAACAGTGTTTACGACCGGAGAACCTTCTACAGCAGCATCATGTTGTGCTTTCATTGCAAAAAAATCCGACTCCAGTTTCATAAGCCTACCCCGATATGCAGCAATCTCGGACTCTACCCTAGCCAAGGCGCCCCAAAGTTGCATATTTTCCATTGACTGCAATCCCACGGGGATTGCAATGACAACAAATAAAATCATTTTTAAGGATACTTGCCACAGGAAAAGTCAAAAAAATAAAGAAAAAATTAACATTGCTTTTAACTCTATAGACTCTCACCTGTGTTTCCCACACTCGTTGGTGCTTCTGAGAAAGTCCTGCAGGCGGCCTAATAACTCCTCTCTGATAGGCTCCATTTGGAGCAATACCTGCTGCAGGAGGGGCTGGAGGTGCCATATATCCATAGCCACCTGCAAATGGTGGATAGGGATAGGGGTATGGAGCCTGATGGTGTGAGTGAGCCCACCATGCTGGATCCCAAGCTCCTGCAGTGAGAAACAGCCAATAAATCTAACCCCAAGAATAATAAATAAGATTTATATCCACTTTTTCTAGGACATCTACAGCTAAAATGAATCTAATCTGTCAGTAAGAATCCTTCGTATGTTTTGAGAGAATAAAAGAATGTGCAATGGAAGCAAGGAACAGTCTGTATTAAACAATCAATTCCAAAAATGCGTAAATGAGCATTTATAAATACAAAGATCCCATCAAAATTACCTGGATATCCTACAGGATATGCATAGCCACCTTGGTACCCATATGGTGCAGGATGGTCATTTGCAGCATGAGCTCCCGTAAATCCAGTGGTTTGCCAGTTAGAATCATTGGATCCTGGAGGAAAAGGATAGAATGGGCCCGGTGGTGGTGTTATTGCTGGATATTCTGTAAGTGGCCAATATGGTACTGATTGCTGTTGTGGCTGTGGTTGTGGCTGTGGTTGCAGCTGTGGCTGCCCTTGTGGCAATGCACCCTGATGTCCATGAAGGACTTGCTGTTGCTGTTGATGTTGATGCTGAGGTTGATGTCGAGCTAGAGAGTGAGGTTGCTGCGCCTGAGAAGAGTGAGCAGGGAATTGCAAGGATTGCTCTGGTTGGACCTGCGGTGTGTATGGCCACTGTAAAATTTGAGGACTTTGATGGTGTACACCTGTAGCACTCTCTTGCATGGGACTTTCCACTCTATAAAACCTTTTTGCAACTGTTACTCCACCTTGGATCTCTCCTTCTTTTTGCTGTTGGTAAAAATATGAAAAGAACTAAACTAATTATTTCCATAACCTAATATTCAAAATCATTTATTTGAATTCATCACAGACCTAAAGTTTCAAGCATTAGTGACAAGCATGCTTCTTTGGTCACTTATCTACATGAGAAAGCAAGCAACCCTTATCCCGTTGTCTTGGCCACCCCGTTCATATAATCTGTTTGATCATCATCATTTCAAAGAAATGGGCGAAGTATCCATCAGTGATTGTCCGTTCACTCAAGGAGTGAAAAAGCCTCACATCCTATCTGTTTGCAGAACTCAAGGAATCCATATACAGAACCATGTGGACCCACTTTGCTATTTTGGTTCACGAAGCATTAAGCCATGAACCATTTCAGGTTTTTTTAACAATGGGTCTCAAAGTTTGCAAACATGTGGGCATCATTTGCCATTACTTAAGGAGCGAAAAAAGCCTTAAATTTTTGTAGAGAAGCCTGCACACAGTTTTATAAGTCCAAGAATTCAACACTGAAAAAACTCAATTAAAATAAGTTCTAACTTTGTTCTCACATTCAATCTACACGAGTAGATTGATCTTCCAGCATAAAATGTATTAGAAATTTAGACGCTAAGTTTGTTTGCTGCTCAGGACAATAAATAGTCTCTAACATTGTAATTGCATATGGGTATTTATTATGAATATAAGAAAACCTGTATATCACAGGCTTCAGACAATAGATTTTACATTGTCATGTGCACAACCATAATATAGGGGACTATATTACTGGGGATTTTATCCAGACCCAGAAGCCTGTCTTCTTGACTTGATCCAATCCAAACATCGATACAACATTGTTAACCAAAATACCCCTAACCTGGCCTGTGACAATAGCCATAACCGTGGCCACAAGTCAGCCTATCCTCATGACAATATACACCTTTTTCACATTATGCATATTTTTTTAGGAAAAAAAAAGAATTGCAGCCCAAAATTCTCAAAACTAAAATGTATTGCAACCAAGTCTTTACTCCTATAACAGTACGTTATAATCTTCATTACATTCATAAACAAAAGTCAGGAAGACTGAAATGTCCATTAGAATGCAGCTTATAACATGAGCATTCGACAGTAAGACAGAGCAGTACTGGGAAAAACCTTTTCAAATCTTACATGAACTCATCCAGTTCTAAGCTAGACCAAATGGCTCAAGGCAAATGGCTCGGCGCAAAAGCAATATTTGATATTATTTAATTTAATATCAATGAATACCCAATGCGACTAAGATGAGCACAAAGCTGAAAAAATACACAATGGAACTGCCCAGTGCATCTCCATTAAAACGATAGAATGCAGTTTTCGATGACTACTAACATAAACTAGAAACAAACTCCTAAGAAACCAGTTTTGAACAGGTTGTATCCGCCCAAAACGACTGTTGGAGTACTTCCCGTGTGAGTTTGACTTGCTTGACCAACCGAATACACCACCATAACTTCATAATCGGGTACTGGGTTTTATAAAAGTTGTATTTTGTAAAGCTATATTGTTCAGAAACATCTCTCAAATAGATTGAGAAAATAAATAAATGCAAATAGTTCTGTGAACAAAACATCAAAACCGCTATTCTCCAAACATTTTGGAAAAGGCAGCAAGAACCAAACACTTGCAATTCCTTCTAAATAAACCCTGGAGATGGATAATATGCCTGTCAAGAGATTATTTATGTATAACCCCATTACAAACAGTGCATACCCACATTGCTTTTTCAACATGGGAAAAAGCACAGCTAGTTCTGAAGCTAGTTGCAGAATAAAAATATCAGAAAGCAATATATTACGATACCTGATTATCTGGAGCCTCAGTCTCAGTAGTATTGTTCAATGAAGGCTTGTCCCTCTTCTTCTTCTTTTCCATTACAGTTTCTGCTACCACTTAACCAAAATTCCAGATGAGAGTGGAAACGGGTATTGTATAAGAATGAAGAACAGCACTCAGGGGATGAAACCCATCACCCCCCTTCAGAAAAAAGCAAACTATTCTTCTGATTTCTGCACCAAAAAAGGCATTCAAGAGCTCAAAATGCTCAGAATCTCTTATTCTTGTTTGGGCAGAGATACAGATGGGTCAGAGATCATCGCAGAGGAATTTTAGCATCTGTACATGTTCTCCAATTCCCTGGCCCTCTATACCTTGGGAAACCAAAAAACAAAAAAAAACAAATCAGAGGCTAGCGAGCGAAACGATTAAATCGCGTGCATGTTACGCCAATCGTACGAATAGCAAGCGGCCCGAGATTTTAGATCACATCTTTGCCGTACGATAAAGAATGCATCTTCACTCTTCCCAAGACCTGCAGTGACTAGCCCAACTCAATAGAGAGCGATTTTCGAACAAATTTTATGTACCCAGTCTACCTAATTATTGTTTTCACGAAAATAAGACTTGAAAAAGCGAGGGTCGGGAAATTCTTCCCGACAAAATTTCGCCGGCAGGCAGGCGAGTTTTTCGCCGGCATTGAAGTCAAACATTTTGCACTAAATACTAGAAATGAGTAAAAGGGTGTTTCTAAGTTGCAAGGTTTATATGAGTTTTAGGTTTGTGTTCTTTGGGAGGAGGGATTTTATGGGGAAAGATGTTCCCCTTGGAGACCACCCTGGTCAGCTTAGTAATCTCCATTACAACTCCTAAACACCTTTAAATAACAATTGAAGCTTCAATGTGTACAACATGTCTCCAAACATCTCATTAGGTGCACATCTCAATGACAAGGTTTAAACATCTTTAGGGCAATCACATGGCCTACCAAATGACTCTCACCTTGTTAATTGTTCTCAAACAAATCCATAATATATATGAGATATATTCTAGTTTATAAAGGATATTTTGAATTTGACTAAGACTTTTTTCATTAATGTTTTACATCATATGTTATGATTTATTATTGAGTAAATTATTATTTAAAAAAAAGGAATAGTAAGAGTTTGCTTTCCATTGGTTTCGGGTTCGACTTCGTTTTTGGGTTTATTCGATTAGAATTGACTTGAGACTATTGGGTCCCGCCGTGGGGGACTAGTCTTGCCTCAGCTCATCCCCTTGGATGCTAGGCTAGGTCGCAGGGATACCCTGTTGTTAACAAAAAAAAAAAAGTGGAAGAAATATATGCATATATAAAACTATACTAAACTCTTAAAATTAATAAAAAATAGGAACTTAATCCATTATCAGATCATTAGATTAGAATATTTTTAGTACTATTTAAATTAAAGAAATTTGTATTACCAGAAAGGATGGGACTTGTGCTCTTACACTTAACTTGTTTAATGAGATTTGGATCAATGAGTGGTTGACTTCCTTCACATTAGATTTGCACATGTATTTTTACTCCTCTCTTTGGAAGAATTAACCATTATGTTTGTAAGTTTGTAAATTAATAAATTTAATCCTCGTTATGCCCTTTGTATTATCATTAGTCAATGTCTCTAAGCCTTGCACTTCTTGTTAAAGAGTAGAATACTTGCTAGCCTACAATTTATTAGCATCCTCCAAGGATTATTACATCCTTCGATGTTATTGGATAGATTAGTCATGGTGATCTTAGTTTGTTTTGTCAACATTATGCAACTAAATATTGAAAAGATTGTTGGTATTGTGTCATAGATGATGAATGATCTCCCTTAATTATTCATGGCATCCAAACTTACTTTGGATTGCTATTGGTGCATTATGGCAACCTACTATTGTATCTAAAGGTGGAAGGGGATTTGGCTCTAAAGGAAGGTAATATATTGTGCTTTTCTAAGGTAGTATAAAGTAGTCCTTTTTCAACTATTATATATAAAGATATCATAAACATGTTTTAAGAGAAAAACAAAGATATAACCAATATTTTATCTTCATGCAAAGCACATTCTATCAAGTTCAAAGCTCACCAATTTTGTTGTAGGTCATCCCACAATAATGGGTCCCAAACTTGGGACATGAAAATTTAGAAAGTAGAGGCGAAAATAAATTGAACTACCTTCATTTGAAGATATCTCTCCAAACGAAGGTCCTTCATTAGTAGATATTTAAGCATAGACCTTTGATCGAAGGTTAACCTTTGAAGGAAGATCCTCTTCGTTTGAAGGCCTTCATAAATAAATAGAAAAACAATAAAATCATAGGTCTTCAAGCAAAGGTAACTTCAATCAAAGGTATTTTTTTTAAGTTATATGAACCAAAATATGTCGATTCTTGGTTCATTTTCCATCTCTATTATTTGAGTGTTATTTCCCATCTTTACAACCTTCTATGACTACCTTTTGCATGCGATTGTTTGAGTTGACGTACATTGTTAGGGTTCGGGTGAAGGACGACAGCTGAGAAAAGGGTGGCTTCGAGTGAAGATCACTACAACTAGGTGCATTGTGATTTCCCCTACAAATTCATAGATAAATTTCTATTTCCTTTGTAAATTCATGGACAACTTGTGATTTCCTTTATAAATTTATTGATAATTTGTGATTTTCTTTGCAAATTCATGGATATTTTTAATAGGTCGACATTATTAATTATTTTGCTAATTCTTAAAATTTACAAATTAAAACCCCAAAATTTAAAAACCAAGTAAAATTAAAACCCTAAAATTTACAAACTAGGTAAAATTGAAACCCTAAAATCTCAAAATAATGCAACTTGGAACCATTGGCACAAACATATTCTTCTATGGAAAATAGTGTCGACACAAACATGTTGATTCATTGTGCCAAATAGTGTAGACACAAACACAAATAGACTCAAATTTCAACTTGAGACTTTTGCTCATTTAGGAAGGTCCAGTAAGAAATAACAACAAATCTAAAAGTATCTCCTTAAATAAATAATGTCATACTCATATATCCATATCCATACTACAATGTCGTAAATATGAACAACAAAAGGTAAACACTCTTCAATCATGGAGAAGAATTTAAAGAATAACCCTACATGTTCCAATTGCTTCCATCACATAAATATCTCATTCTATTGAAATCTATTAATAGACAAGAGTCAATAATCTAAGAGTCATTACCAAGGTGGTTGTTGAATTCTGACACTATATCTAAGAGTGATTACAACCTCTACATCAAAACCCATATAGATTAGGAAAACTATGTGTGCCAAAGGAATAACATCTTCTACTTATGATGGAGATGTATACCTCCAAATTAGTAGGTGATTTTTGTGTTAGAAAAATCATTTACCCTCTCAACCCTTACCCTTCACTTATCTCGCCTATTTCTCACTTACCACATGCTACAACCATTCCTGATCATTTCCACACTCACGTCCTATTTTGATGAAATCAACATTTCCCACCCTTAATGTCCCAACTTGGAAACTATTGACCTTGTTCTAAATGGGCCAACTAATGAACAAGACATGAGATCAACATAATGAAACCAAGCCACTCTCCTATTATCTTCTATGTTAGAGGTGAAATGAAGGGAAATAGGGTTTTTCTAAAATGGATGGTGATATAGGGGTATACACCTATCTTTCCTTATTTCATTAGGAAAAAGAGATCCCCTAGGGTAAGATCGACTTTCAACCCTTAGGTGAGTCAACCTTAATGGAGATCTTGTTGTTTTCCTTATTATTGAGGATGGGGTAAATCAACCTGAAATGCACTTTTGGGAGATAAATGAAATATACTAAATGAATCCAATTATGTAATGTAAGACTTGAAACGTCAATTTAAAACTTTAAACTATCATAATCAAAAAAATTCTGACAGATCTGAGAAGGTTAGGATTTTATGCACCTGTCACCAAAATTCTTTGTTGAGTGTCCTCCTATGACAAATTCACCCTAGGGTGAATGGGTCTTGCTACAGGGATCCAAAATCTATTTTCACAATCCTCTACTCTTGGATTTGCACTCTTGATTCCTCCAGATTTCATAATCGAAAAGTCAGAAATAAATTCTACAAGTGAGTTTCCATGGCTTGACAACTTTGATGACAACATTGACAACTTTGTAAAAATTGCACTTTTGATCAATCTTTGATCCTTTTTCACCTACAAATCTGCAAACACAAAGAGAGAGAAAAATTGTTTATTTTTGGTGAATGGGGGTTTGCCTTGGTCAAATCCCATTTTGGTAATTAAATCTTGAAATGAACTGAAACATGAATGGAAGGAATGATGAATGAAAAATCCTATGTTGCAACTCACCAAACCCTTGAATGGAGATCCTTAGAGGACTGAAATCTAACACATCTCTCCAAGGTCTTGATCTTGCATGAAATAGCTTGATTGGATCTTGATCTTAATTCTTGAATCTTGACTTGAATGCTTGAAACCTACATCACAATGTTAGCTCCAAAAACATGCATGAATGAAGATAACTTTGACATGATGCTTGAGATATTGAATGCTGCAACAAATGACTGAGAAATCTACTCTTGAATGCTCTTGAAATTAATCTTAGCTTTAGGAATGATTTCATATAAAATCTAGATATTGATTTGATAAAAAGACCTTGTATTTATAGGTAATTTTCCAATTTACCGAAAATTAAACATAAGAGGTCGACAATTGCAAATTAAATTTGAATCATAAAAATGCCACCAAAAACATATAAAAAATTGGGGTCCTAAACTTAAGGAGGACCCATTGAGTTAATGGGTCCTAAGACCTAAACCTAGGACACTCCAATTCCAAGGCAATTTAATTAATGTTTGCAATTGATTAATATAATTTTCCCTTTCGAAAAACAAGAATAATTAGGCTTTTAAATGCATAATTGGGCCAATTAGAGGCTTAGTTAAGTCCAATTTATTAAGGGACCCAAACATAGTGTGAAAATTTAAGGGAGTACATTTTTTGACACTACATTTAGCCCCCACTTTAGTGAGAGGATGAGCCCTACACTCAAACTCACACTAAAGTAGTCAAACAAGTGTTAAGAGAGGTCTAATTGTACAACTATTGGAAAGATAAGACAACAAAGGTCAAGGAGGATGATCAAGCCCCCAAGATCTAAGATCTCATGGAAAACCAACAAAGGCACAAAGAGACACATGCCTATGTTAAATATGTAGTAACAAGACAAGATACACAAGCATACAATCTCAAAATTAATGAGAAGAGAAAGAGGGGTGGATCAAGCCTCGACTATTTGTCCAACTAGTATGGATCAAGCCTTAGTTGTTTGTCTAGAAAATATTCACAAGTGGAAACCTGTTGTCCACTATGCAAATAAAATGTACTCACACATACTAGTGAAATCTATTGTCCACTAGGTGAGCCCCAAAAGATGGTTGATGAGAAAGTCATGTCAGGTCTATAGGCTCCCATGTACCAACCATACCAAAGTTATACCTCCCAGTAACTTTGATAAGGCACCACATAAATGGTCACAAGGATAGCAAGTTGTGTTATGCTAGGCACTCATGAAAAACAAGGCTCCACTGGCAAGCAAGTTGTGTTATGCTTGGTAGCCATTTTAAATACAATAGGATAGGATATTCAAAGGATTTTTGCTTAGTTTATGAAAGGTATCACCTTAGGGAACATCATGTTTAATGTCACCAAGAGAGGACTAGTCGAGGATAAAATATTTGCAACTTAGGGAATGCTATCCATAGCATCACCACTAAGAGAAATGTCATATGCCAAGAAATGCCACACTCTTGAAGGACATCAAACCCAATGTCACCACAAAGAAGACACATCACGTGAAGTAAGAAGACCACACTTTGAAGCGAACAATGAGTGGGGACGTGTATGCCCCCACTTTAAAGAAATTCCTAAACACCATGTTGTGATCAATTACTTTATAATAGAACACAATAAATACCAATACATGAGAGCTTTATTTGGAAAGCCCTATGTAAAACATATGTTTCCAAATGGAGCTACGTCATGGAAAGGAGGGTTTCCCCCCATATGCAATCCTAAAATAATCAAGCTTGGAATCATCATCATTCCCCATATAACTCATGGAACAACGATCACAAAGGAAGAATGACACATAGAGAGAGAAAACAAAGGAGAAGCTTTTGGGTCAACATGGAAGAGACCTAAATGTCTCGACACCTTGCATCATCCCCAAAAGGAAAACACAAGACAAAAGATAAAGGTTTACAACATATAGAAGAATGAAGATACAAATAGAATAATGTCACAACAATTTCACTTTCTTTGTATCCTTGCACCAACGGAGTGACAAGGATCATCCAAAGTAGGCTCACAAACATATAAAGACATGCCAAGAAGCACTGTATGGGGTATCACATTATGCACATGCAATCACAAAGAACATGAAAGGAAGATGAAGAAAAGACTTGTATGACACATGTGAGTCAACCTATAGTAGGTCATTTGCATCCCAATCGTGTTCATCATATGTAGAAGGCGGACAACTAGCCAAAGGGACAACAAGAAGTGTTGTACTAGGAGCATCACCAGGTTCAACACGTGGTGAGTCACTCTTTATAGGAGGACCATCACAGTTGTTATCATCTAAGCTAATGGAAGAGGAAAACAATAAATTTTTAGCTCATTCTGCACTTCCTCATCAATTTTAGCAATCTCATCATCATCATCCAAGTTAATCACAACTAGAGGCCTAATGACAATGTCCATTAAAGTTTTATGTGTTTGTTGTTGTGGCGAAGGTGGAGAATCATCATGCTTTGTTTCAATTGGTGTTTGATCTTGAATTTTTTGTTTTGTGCTCTTCTTTTAACTTACGAGCAATAGTATGTCTATGTCTATGCTCTTTAGCATTTATGTTTCTTGTGTGATTTTTAAGTTGTGATTATGTAGGAGTGGGTTTATCAACCATTGGTTTATTTTCTTCTCGTAAGGGAGGAACAAAAGGAACCATGGAAGGTAGTTCAACCACTTTCTCTTTAGCTTTATAAACTTTTTTGATCTTGGGAGGGACAATAGGACTTATTTGGTTATCTCTTGGTCTTTTATAGGAAATAGGCGAAGGATTTGTCATGGGTTGGTCTTGGTTACTTAGAAGGGCTTTGGGTTCAATCATGGTTTCATCAATGATGGGAGGCTCAATCATGGGTTGAGGCATGTTGCTAAGGGATAATTTTTCTATGTGCTTTGCCTTGAACTTTTGGTAAGATTTGAAAAAGAAGTCCTCACGAGGCTTAATAGGTTCCATAGGTTCAAGCCAAAAGAAATCCAATGAGAAATTCCCATAGGAAGACAAAGAATTAAAGCCACCATGATGCACAATAAAGATATCATTGCCAAGTGGAAACTTTAAGCATTTATGCACTACCGACAAGACGAAATCCATGGAGTGTAGCCATGGGTAACCAAGCTTCACACGAAATTGTTCTGACAACAAGATGATGGAGAATGAGACATTCAATTGTTTCGGTCCAACTTTTAAAGGAAGAGTGATTGAACCTATTGTAAGGCAAGCAAAAACATTATTTTTTTGATCCATACTTTTGGTTTTTCATAAGAATCTTGATAAATTTCATGCACAAATAAGAATTCCTCGGTGATCACATTCTCTACACATATGGGATCAATTAATATCCCATTAGCAGGTCTGTCATTGATTCTTCTTGCGACGTAAAGAGGACCATCGGGTGCACATTTAATTATGTCATTTTGTGAGAAAGAAATGTCAAGGGGAATTTTGGTTTGGCCCTTACGAGGTTGAACATCAATGAAGGCGACCATATCTTGAAATTCTTCTTCATTATCACTCATATTGTTATTATTTATATCTTGAAGTTTGTCAACATTTATCACATCATTCTTAGTATCAATAGCTTTCACAAAAGAGATATTGTGATTTTGCATGGGGTTGGTAAAGATTTGAAAAAAAAATTGGGTGGGGCAACAAACTTATTTCCTTCACCATTAACGCCACCAACTTGATGTGATTATAACCAATGAGGTATTGCACAATATGTTTAAGACGCTTACACTATTCCATATCATGTCCATTTTGTCTGTGATAATGGAAAAAGGCATTTGAGTTAAAGTTTAGAGGTAAGGGCTTAGTGGTATCAATGGCTCTAATAGGAGATAAGGTAACTAAGTTCTTACTTATAAGTTGCAACATAATGGAGTGAAGGGTATCGGGTAGCAGGGTAAATTATCTACTCCTTTCCCTAAATGGATATGAATTTGTCATTTTTATGGTGGTCACTTGGGAGTTAACATGCTGAATTGTTTGAGGTGTATTTAGTTGTAAAAATCCCTTATTTTGTTTCTTGAAGTGTTGGAAATTGTTATGGGACACAGGTTCGTATTTTCAGGATGGTTGGAAAAAGATTTTGTTTCACGATGACTAACCAAATTTTGATAGTCACGAAGGGTCGTGCATAAGTGTGTAAAGGATGGAAACTTCATCATCCCAATTTAATCTTGAATATTGGTTTGAAATTTTTTAATAAACATTCTTTGAAGGTCAGCATTGAGAATCTTAATGTTGATTTGTGGGTAAAGCAATTGATAACAGACGATAAAATTTGTCATCCTTTTCATCCTTGTTTTGTTTACATTACATTAAATTAGCTAAGGTCATCTTGGGACCCATGTGCACTTGGAAATGGTTAAGAAAGGCATCAACAAGTTCATTGAATGAATGAATTGAGTTATATGATAAAGAACAAAATAACTCCAAGGCAGTGTCTTTCAAGGATCTAGGGAAAAGTTTAGCCAAAATATTATCCTAAAAAATGAAGTCACTACATGAGGTTGTGTTTGCAAAAACATGGTTACTAGGCTCTCCTTTACCACCATATTTCTCAAATCTAGGAATATTTATGCCTTGTGGCATTTGTTCTCTCAATATCTCCAAGGATAAGGGGTTTCTTTTGACATAGTATGATAGTTGACCATTTTGATTTTGGTTCAATGTGGCAATTTGTTGGTAGAGGAATAAAACATTTTGTAAGAGTTGGTTAAGGATGGAATCATTGGTTGTGTTGTGAGATGAAGGTGAATAAGGTGGAGGTGTATATGTATTTGAAGGGCAAGTGAATTGTAAGTTTGTGAGGGGAGATGGATTAGGAGATATGAGATTTGAATGCACAAAGCTACGAGGATTCATAGTGGAAATACCTAAGGTTCTATTGACATTGCTAGTTGGTTGTATGGTTATAGTAACAGTTGGATTAGTGTATGTAGGAATAGAGGCCATAATTGTAGAAGGAGGAATTGGATTTCCACCTTGACTTTGAGTGTAACCCAAAGTTTGAGCACAACTAGCAATTGTAGGGACATGGTTGTCAATGATATGAGATAGGATACATACAATTTATATTCCTTGTTCATTATCAAGCATTTTCCTCATGTTATCTATGACAGGAACCACAATACAAGCAATGTATTCATAACTCACAAAGTTTTGCAATTTTTCTAAGGCTTCATCTATTTTTTTTAGGTTCTCTTGAGGGACATTAGCAACCACTGTGTCAAAATCAGTTGCATTGTTTGTGGGTAGGGAGGGCATGGGAAATGTGGTATCAAAGCTATGGTCCATAATGCGTTGGCTAATATCAACACTATGAGTGAAAGAGTTGGAAAACTCAAGATCCACAGTGGATGTAGTAGCATGGGATGGCATGAGTCTCGAACTATGTCTCACTATAGTATTGGTAATAGAACACCAAGTTGTGAAGCTCATAAAAGTTATAATAAGAGACTGAAATTTTAGAAGCAATGGCAAAACTTGTTATAAGGTATAATTGATTTTCCAATTCTGCATATTCTTCTCCTTACATGTTTTTATTATTAACAATGAATCACCTTTGACATACAAATTTGAAATGTTATTAACCAAAGCTAACTTGAGGCCATATACAAGTGCATGTGCCTCTGCTAAATTGTTTAAACCAGGTGGAAGATGAATAGAACTGGATGCTAATAATATACCCTTACAATCCCAAAGGCAAATACCTGCACCAGATAGACCCATATTACCATGAGAAGCCCCATCAAAATTCAATTTGTAGAATCCTTGAATTGGAGGCAACCACTTTATTGCATTCCTGACAATGTTTTTCATTATAGGTCGATGAATAATACCCTTAAATGGTAGGATAATATGTTTCCACTTCTTTAAGATGTCGTTATCCCAAGACGTAGAGAGAGAAGAGACATTCTTGTGATTCTAAACATATGCATTGACTGATTCAGAAACTATTTATTCTATTTTTAATTGAAATTGCTCACAAGATGACCTTTCATCTCTAAAAATGCATTTGTTTCTATCCCACCAAATATTCCAAGTGATAATTTCTAGAACGATCTTCCAAATACACACATAAAGATATGACTTGAAGAGAACCAACCAACATGTGAAGAGATCCCATAAAGAATTGGGAAGAACAAGAGAACAATTTAATTTTTGTAATATGAAAGACCGACATGCTTGAGAAAAACAACATTGGACAAATAAGTGATCCACTAACTCAAGAACATCCCCACAAAAAACACAATTAAAAGGACCAACAATACCTAACTTAACCAATTTATCACTTGTGAAAATCTTATTTCTTAAAGATATCCAGGAAAAACTGCCTACTTTGGGTAGGACCATGGGCTTCTAGCAAAAAGAGTAGGCCCTTTCTTTTTGAGTTTGCACAAAATTGGCTAAAACTTTATAACCCTATTTGACTGTATAATTCTCGTTCTTTGATGGAGCCCATAAGATCTTGTCCTTACCCCTTGTTAAATAAACTAGTCTACTTTTCAAGATATCTCATAGAAAGCTTTTCTCAAAATCTAGAATTGGCAATGTTGTAAACTCTTTCCACACAACACAACTTGAAACTTCATCAATCGATTTCACATTATCTACCAACCTTATCCCCCAATTTGTTGTGAGAATCTGCTCAACCAACTATAACTCTTGATAAGAACACAAAGTAGGGTGACCATTCCATGAATCAGGCCAAAAGTGAACATATTCACCATTATTGACTTCCTATGATATATATGAAACAATGACCTCTCTACAAGACAACAAGAAATTCCACATAGCCGAACCATTGGGGGGTTTGAAATTATTAAAATTCTTTCTGGGTTGGCATTGTCAAGGTATTTAGCTTCCTTTAATTTGTACCATTTTGAACTAGGCTCAGTATTCATCTACCAGACCAATTTTTCTCCAAGAGTTTTATTCTTTACTGCCAGATTAAGCAAACCAACACCCCCTTTCAATTTTTCTGAACACATTTTATTTAAAGAAATTAGAGGTAGCTTCTTTTGATCATCCATGTTTCCCCTCCACAAAAAGCTTTTGATTATCTTTTCAATTTGCAAAAGGATTGCTTTTGGAGCCTTTAGAACAACAAGAAAGTAATTTGGGATTGATGCTAGAACTGATTTAATCAATAGAATTCTACCTACTTCGGAAAGCCATCTGACTTTCCATGAAAAAATTCTAAATTTAATTATTTCTATGATTCTCTCCCAATACATGCTTTTGTTTTCCCCCATAAAAAATGGAATCCTCAAATACTTACAAGGGAGTTTAGCTTGTTAGAACTCCAACAATCTAAGTAGCTTTCTTCTGATAGGCCCACTTGTACTAAAGATATAAATCTTTGATTTACTTGCATTTATTTTTTTCCCTGAAACATAAGCATATTTATCTAGAATTTCCTTTACATGAGCAGCCTCATACATAGAATATTTCCCAAGAAGTATGGTATCATCTGCCAATAACAAATGAGTGATTGAAATATTTGTGGAAGGGGTCAAGATACATTGCCAAAGACCTTGGTTATGAGCTCTATGAATCGATCTACTAATATCTTCTACCATTATGATGAAAAGGAAAGGAGATAAGGGATCTCCTTGATGAACCCCCTGTGTGGAACTAAAGAAACCCGTTGGAGAACCATTAATAATTACTGAAAAATTTGCACCAGACAAACACGAAAGAATCCACTTACACCATCTTTTGTTAAAACCGAACTTGTGTAAAACTTGCATCAAAAAACCCCAATTTACTCTGTCATACGCTTTCATCATATCAAGTTTGATAATGAAAGATGGTAATTTATGCTCCTTTATGGAATGTAACACCTCATGAATTACAAGTTCCCCCTCTGTTGTTTCTCTTCTTGGCACAAAACCTCCTTGTTCTTGTGAAATAATTTTCGAAATAGAAGGTTGCAATCTTAGGTAGATTGCTTTTGTGAATATCTTATAAATGGTGTTACAAAGAGAAATAGGCCTAAATTTCGCAAAGGTCTTTGGTTTTTTAACTTTTGGAATAACCACAATGTTTGTAATGTTAAATTGTCTTAACATTGTACCTATCCTTCCAGATTCTTCTATTGCCATCAACAAATTAAAACCAATGAAGTACCAACATTTTTGGAAGAAAATAGTTGCAAACCCATCAATCCCTAGGGCTTTATCAAGTGGTAAAGAAAACACAACCCTTTTTAATTCTTGAAGAATAAATGGTTTCATAAAACACTCATTATCCTCTTGCAAGAAAATATTTGGAACTGCTTCAAGTAAATCTTGCCCATATGCTGTAGAATTTTGATCTTGATTAGCAAGTGCAGATAAAAGATTGGAAAAAAAATTCACACCTTCTTACTGAATATTAGATTCCTTAGTGAGTTCTACCCCTGATGTGCTATCTTGAATAGTGAATATAGAATTCATAGTTATTTTCACTTGAGTAGAAACATGGAAGAACTTGGTATTACGATACCCATCTCTTAACCACAACTCTTGGGATTCCTGCCTCCAGTATATTTCTTCCCTAGCAAGTAACTTAGCCCATTCTAATTGCAAATTACATTGCTTTTCATACAATGATGCATCCAAACCATGCAAGATAATGTGATCATTTGCTTCAACCAATTATTTATATACTCCTTTTTTCTCAAATATGTTTTTAAAAACATGGGTATTCCAATATTTAATTTAATGCTTAACATGCTTGAGCTTCCTGCATAACCGATACATTTTAGAACCTCCTACAAATGGTGCACTAACCCACCATTGATTGGGTAATGATAAAAAATTAGGTTGCCTAAACCACATTTTCTCAAACTTAAAAGAAGAGCTCCTCCTTGGACATTGATTTGAAATTGAAATATTCAAAGATATTGCAAAATGATCAGAACCAACCAAGGACAAAATTTTAGTATTAACAAACTAAAACCAATTTGGAGATACCAAGAATCTATCCAAACTTTCCACTATCTGCATAAAATCTTTCCTCCAATTTTTCCAAGTATATTTACCTTTTTCAGGGATAATATCAACCAAAGCATTATCTTGAATAAAGGAAGAAAAGTCCTCCATTGTTTTAGGGGATGGGCGTATACCTCCTTTCTTTTCTTGATTTGATATAATAGCATTGAAATCCCCTACTAATATTACCATCTCCTCATCTATATCATCCAAAACTATTGTGAGACATCCCAAAGAGCTTTTTTCTCAATTGTGGCAGTTGGTCCATACACATTTATTAGCCAAAAATTAAGATCAAAATTATTAACTTTCATTAGCTACCAATACTTTTCATTTTTAACTTCCTCCACTAAGATAGTAATGGGAGAGGTACTCTCCTTTTCCCAAACAACTCAAAACACCATACAATTTATAGACAAACTCATGTACCAATTCAATTTTAAATTCACACCATATCTACAAAAGTTGTTCCCATTTCATTCAAATTCCAATGTCAATTACATTTAAAACTGTAGATACAATATTGACATACTTAAAGCATTCAGACAATACTCTATTCATGGAAATTATAGTCCTTTCACTTGCAAGGATATAGTGGACACTCTCTTGACTATCACGACCTCTCACTCCCATTCACATCTTCAATTCACCATCACACGTCCCTTCTTTACCAAGCCCACAAAGCAAATTGGCTGGTGACTATACTCATTCCTCGACGATTTGTATTTTCTGCCCTTTCACCAGGCATGACCTATCTCTTAGTTTCCCTCCTCTTTGTTCTATCACACAACCTCTATTCTTCTTCTCTCTTAGGTTTCAGTTCTACTTCACCCCCTTCTAACCTCTCAAGGGTTATCTTTATGATCTATTGCACAACCCTTACACTATCCTCCCTTTTCCACCCCTCTACCTAGCTTCAACCCCCTTATTCAAGTGTGTTCCAGTCTATCTTCCCTATCTCCTAGCGCCATCCCATGTTCCAATTTAAATCTGCATCAAAAGGCAAAAAGAACCAAAGGTATTTGAAAGCCCCTTCATATTCTTTTTGAGCTTTCTCCTCAAGGCATTGATTCCATTCTCTTCGTCTCCATTTTTTGATTTCTTCCCAACCTATCCATCTCTCCATCTTACATTCGAACCTTGCTTATGCATGCTTTCTTGTTTTTTCCACAATAAAATTTGAACCATCCTCAAATTGCTCGATTACGTGTGCCAAAACTATCAATTCATGTTGTCTGTAAACTATTCATCTCCACATTGCCAACCTTAACTGTACAACTTCCACAACTAATTCTTGAAACCCACTACCCATGCTTAAACATTGTCCACAAACTATTTAATTCTTAATGCCAAAGGCAATTATATCATTAATCTTACTTCCTGTCATTGTGGAGACAGGAACGCGAAATTGACTTGATCCCAAGATAAGTGAAGTTTTATTGATTCATATGATGCCCCTGCATCAAATAGTTTTAGCATTCCATAGTGTGATAAGACCACAAAAAGCTCCTTATGCTAGGGAGAAAGATGATTTCCACTTCTGCCACTTATGGATTGTAGTTTCGTACACTGCTTTAGACATTTTTGATTCTTGAAGCACAATGAGGTCAACCCCACAAGCATCTAATTGATGCTTGACCTGAGCCCTCTTGTCAGGGGCATTGATACCCTTGATATTCCATGATATTACCCTCATTGCACACGAGGAGAGAAACATACCCTCCTTGGATGTTTATTGGTCATTGCACCAAATTTCCCATCCAATGTTTCTTGCAAACTTGCCTCAATTTCCTCCTTTAACTTAGTCATGTGGTATTTCCTCCCCCTTTTACTCGGTGATTTCTTTACTAAGGGTTTCCTACGAGGTGTTTGTGAAATAGACAGAGGTTGATAATAATCAAACTCATCCTTTACCTTGATTATGCTCACTGAATAGTCCGCCTCCTTCAAGATAGTAGATTCTACCAACTTGTAGTCACTATTTTCCCCTATAACAAACTCTTCCATATCAACTTCTTTTGAAATTTACTCAATCATTTTGGAACCCATTGAAATGCATATATTTTCTACCAATTCTTCCAATATGCCTTCCTCTAACATATTTGCAAATTTTAGTAGATCTAGCGACTCAAAAGACTATTATGTTTCAAACTTATTTCCTTCCTCAACAATACACAATTGATTTTGACAACAATTATCTCTTGGTCCATCAAACATAAACTCCTTCACAACCCTTTCTAGTTGGCTCTCAAAAGAAAATGAAAAGGTAGGGGAATATAAAGAAAGCAGTTTTGAGTAATAGAAGCTTTTAATCCACTGCATATTGTCTTTCAACCAACTTTTAGAAAAAGAAAAGGAAACAAAATGGGGCCTTTTTGTTTGCATTTGTGTAATAACCATCACCTTATCTAACAAGGGAGCCTTCATACCACTTTTAATGCACCCCATTGAATCTAACAGACCTGACTCTGACCCACATCCATTTGGTAATGAAGGCATTGTTAGATTTTTAGGAATCTTAGGAGGGGTTAACTAATCTTTACAATATTGGTCACTATTAGATATGTGAGATATATAGGCCCCTTATTTCTTGTTACAAAGAATTTCCCCCTCTTCTGTGTTGGTTTTTTCCTTCTCAAAGTAGGCATTATTAACATGCCCAAGACAATGACATTTAGAGCAAACAGTATCTAGTGATTCCACAACAATATTTTGAATCCACTTGCCAAATTTTGGCGTTATGTGGATTTGAATTGGAAGGAACTTTGATGTATCTACTAGAACACAAACCCTAATAGGCTTGGAAGGATTTTTGAAGTAAACAAAATCATTTTTTAGGAAGATTCCTACCTGATTCGCCATTATTTCAATTAAATTTGACTCCCTATATTCAAGTGGTAATGAATGCAACTGAATCCAAAAAGTAACAAACCTAATAACAAAGTCTTGTGGATTGAAATTAGGACACTATGACTGCACGTACAAACCAGAGCCTTCATATACCCAAGATTTAATTTTAAAAATTGCATCTCTTTTGGATTTTTCACCAAAATCCATAACAAAAATTCCTTTTTCCTGATCTAGATAAAATACTTGCTTTGTCCCTTCCCAGTCATAAAAAAATAAATTTAATACCTCTATATCAGGAGTAAATTTCCAAAACTTACAAATCAATTCTTTTTGATGAAGATCTTGAACTTGTGTTTGAAAAAGTTCAATGGGAAATGTGACATTAACAATTCCTTTTTGAACAAAACTTGAAGTACATTGTGGATCTGGTTATGTTGTAGGGATCTCCTTCTGAGACTCCTTACGCCTTGATGGGGTCTTTGCAATCCTCATCATTTAACTTATCAATTCAAGGTAGTGTCCATGGCTGTATGCAAAAGAGAATGGAGAAAACTTGTAGAAATCAAACCTATTATAGAGCACACTTGCATAAAAGGAAAGTTGCATGAAAGGAAACTAATATAAGGCACACTTGCATGGATTGAAAATGCTAAACTAATTCACACTTTTCTGGAAATGAAAAGCTTGCTTGAATTCAAATTTACTATAAAATTTCTAGAAATACATTGCTTGAAATGAAACTAGAAACTATCTTATTTCCTCAGTCCAAAACAAGCCTTTCTAATCCCCCCTCCTTTGATCAACTTATTACATTGTATTTATAGAATCCATATTCCATATCTACCCAACCAATCCACTAAGAATGTGGATCCAATATCCTATTTTGGAGGGGTCGTTCATTAAACTTGGAACATTCTAGAGCAGTTACCTTTAATCTCGCCACCTTTATCTCAGTAATTTTATGTCACATACTGCTCCTTCCCTGATGCAAATCATGCCAAATTCTCAAAAGGGTTTTGAGCCCTTTTAATCTACTTTCCAGATCATTTTGAATTTTTGAATTTTGTGGAGAAACAAGGGAGATATCGTTGTTTTACTAAGACTACGTTTTTGACAATTTATGGGCCCCTAATTTTTAGGGAACCTTCAATTCTCCACATGAATGAAGGGATTGTTCTTCAGTTTGCTTGACCAAATCTTTGTTGATTATCTTTAAGAACATTCCACTATCATTAATGACACTTAATTTCTTTGATAAGTTGAGTTATTGAAAGATAATGTGGTAGAAGAGATCTCTTGAGCTGTCATGAACTACATGCTTAGCCACCAATTTAGGAGTGATTGATACTCATTAACTTTGCAACAATATTGGAATGTGCTAGAAGTCTGGAGGAGTTTTCTTTATTTTCCCATAATGTCTTCAAAGTCTTGTCTGGAGTTGATGTCTAGAGATCTTAGTTGCAAGTGTTTGTAGCTTCTTCTTACCATGAGTTATTTAATAACTCATTTATCTACATTATATCATCTTAAACACTTCATGGAGACATATTAGAGGCAATTTGGATCATATTTAATTACTAAAAATAAATCAAATATTCACTTTACATTCTACCCTAAACAACTAAAGGACTTTCAATTATTACTCAAATCCACTTTTAACACTAATGTATTAGGAAGAAATATGATTTTATTTGATTAAATATGAGATCACTTATGGTCTCATCAC
Source organism: Sequoia sempervirens (assembly GCA_007258455.2). Classification (NCBI taxonomy): domain Eukaryota; kingdom Viridiplantae; phylum Streptophyta; class Pinopsida; order Cupressales; family Cupressaceae; genus Sequoia; species Sequoia sempervirens. The sequence goes on from VDFB02271358.1 coordinate 961,153,369, forward strand.
GCCTCCATTGAAGAGTTCTCCTTTTCTTGCATTGTGTTTTTTTCTTTGCTCTTCTTTTCTCAGACCTCTTTTTTCTTGTTCCCTACACAACGATTGTTTTGATAACCCCTTGATCTTTCTTGGAGACATCTTCTGGTTTGGAATTGGCATGCACCTGTGGAGCTTGATTCTTTGACACAATCTTCTTAACCTTGTGTGTATTATCATCCTTTTCCTTCTGATTAATATGCCTTTGGTTAGACAAAGAAAACTCTTTTTCTCGACCATTGAAACTTGCATGATTAAGCTTTTGTTGTCCCACACCTTTATACTGATTACTGCTCTTTTCATATACTACATGTTTGTGTTCATTTGGTGGGTCCTTGTGAAATTTTCCTTGTTGGTCCTTTGGATTGAAAGTAACACCTCTTGGATTCAAAGCATTGACAGGAAAATGACTTTGCACATCCTCTTTTTGCAAAACTGTTGATTGTACAAGGGCTTTAGTTTTTGATAAAAGCCTAGAGTTATTGGTATTATCAAGTGGTTTCTGAAAACCCCTTTGATCTTCTTGTTTATTCACCCCTTGCGAATAATCTGACTTGTCATTTTCACAAATATCAAGAATCTCTTGTTTATCTCGAGCCAAACGTTGATGGTGAGGATAGAAATGGGCCCAGTTAGGAGTTGAAAATTTGTATCTGACATTGTAATGCCTTTGTCATGCATGTTTCCTAGTAGGATAACCATCTCTGCCATAGTGATAGAGATGCCTGTCATAGCCCTGGGGACCTCGATTAGTAGGTCTATCATTTTCAAAAAGTAGTCGTTGGGATGCCATTTTCGCTCTCTCTGAAACTTTTTTCTATAAGACCAAAACTTTGTTACTTTTGAAAGTTGAAAGTTGCCTAGTAGGATAACCATCTTTGCCACGATAATAGAGATGTCTGCCATAGCCCTAGGGACCCTGATTAGGAGGTCTGTTATTTTCAAAAAAGTAACCATTGGGATGCCATTTTTGCTCTCTCTGCCATGGTTTCTTTTTCTCCTGATATGATAATTGTTCATTTTTAAATTGTCAATTTAGTTGATTGGAAGTGTGACATTTTGGCATGTGCTTTTTTCTTTACTTTGAAATGATTTTTTGTAAGAGGTTTGAACAAAAATAATGTGTCAGTTGTTCTTGTATGTGAAAATGTTGTATATGCTAATCCATGTTTTTTTATGCTAGAAGGATTGAATGCCAATGTGATACAAGGATACCAGTATTGGCTGATGTATGCTTGATCCATGAAGAATCAAAGCATAACAAAGCCACTAATACTCAAATCTCAACAAGATCATTCAAATGAAATTGAAACCAAACATTTATCAAAACCTAACATGCTAAATTATGAAAGCTTTTAAAACATCTCCTCTAATCCATCTGAAATTTATCCCGTTGTGGAATTGGTGTCATGTTGATGTGGAACAATGACCCTTTCCCAATCTCGTGGTTAGTGAGCCTATTTCAGTCGATTCTATGGAAGAGAATCAATGAAACTATTGTGATTGATGTATGAAAACCTAGTTTATGTTGAAATGAACATGATGCAATCTAAGTTACCATGATTCTATGCTAAAAATGATCTAATTATGCTATTGCTAAGCTAATCTAAGCTAAAGCTATGCTAAAAGATGAAAACCCTAACTAAGATGGATGCATGGAAGCCATTAATGGATTCTCTATACTATCATGCAATTAAAATTAACTAAGATAAGCTAAAAAGTGAGTAAATATGAGTGTGAGTGCATATGAGATTCAATAACATAAGTTTGCAATTGGAAGATGGATCCATTTGTCTCCAAATAGTAACCTATTTATAGGAGAGAAAATGAGGAATGAAGGGTGGAGATCAAAAATCTTAATCACCGTCCAAGATGAAGGAGATGAGAGACATGGATCATGGATTCTCATCAACAAATAAGAATGCATGATGGGATTTAATCAAGGGTTCACAATTGCTTCAAACAAACACACTTTTGACCTACACGCAGGTCAAAGGTGACTTGTTCAAAAGGTCACAAGTTAACTTACACATGAAGTTTAGTGAAAATATCCCTTTTCAAATGATAGAGGAATAAGAATATTCTTTTGGAATATTCCCAATGGTTGGGAAAAAGACATTTCACAAATTAAAACAAAGTTTTAATTTGTGCAAAAAGGAGATAAGGAATATTCTATGGGAATATTCCCTATGCTTAGAGGGAAAGGTTAATTTAATTGCTAATTAAATAAGGTTTGATCATGGGAATATTCCGTATGCTTAGAGGGAAAGGTTAATTTAATTGCTAATTAAATAAGGTTTGATCATGCAATTAAAGGAATTGAAGAATTAAAGTGATATTCATTGATTTAAATGATTTAATGAATGGGGGAGAGATGAAATGATATTTAATCAAATAACTTAGAGTTATTTAATTAGATAAGATGACATAAGAGATTAAATTAAATATTTTGACGTATTTAATTTAATGAGATGAAATGTTAGCGTGAAGGGGGATGAATTAATCTGATTAAATTAATTAGGCTAATAGATAGAAATGAGGCAATTAATTAATTAGCTAAGCTAATTAAATTAATTAAGCAAAAAGAAGGTGAATTTAAAGAGGAAATGATGTTAGTAAACCTGTTTCGAATGTATGATATTGATTAGGACATTTTTCAGTGTACATTTTTCCCCTCATTTAAACGAGGTACCTACTGCTTCAGTTCAAAAAATAACGCCCTATAGATCAAAATTGCTACTTAAATAAAAATAAATAAATAAATTTGATTTTTTAGATGCCCCAATGGAAGGATAAAGTTGATTCCCTACCCCCTTGAGAAATCAGACGAAAATTTTGAATTTTGGGTTGATTTCTTGATAAAGGTGAAAAGCTGCCCCAAGGGTCCATAAAGGCTTCGGGATGCAAGAATTATGCCAAAAATACAAAAAATGATGCAAAATTAGGTCCAGATTGGCAAAATTGGTGAAAATAATGATAAACCCTATCTTCAAGGTTAAATTAGGGAAAAAAACCCTAATTTTCTAGCTTAAATAAGCCAAGAAGGGTCACTTTCAATTCATTTGTGCATTCACACTTAAGAGATTCTTGCTATTTTGAGCTCTGACCCTCTGACGAAATGGCATGCTAAGAGCTTCCCAAGCACATGTCCAATCGAGTTTCAGAGTTCCAGTGGCTTCCAGGCGCAAGACCACCAGTATGTAACTCCAAACTTGATTTGAAATTTGAATTCTTGATGCATTTATGACGCTTTGAAATTTAATCTTTGGCAGCGTCACTATATAGCGATGCCCAAATTGAAATCGGCAACATCCAAACGAATTATAGCGATGCATATTTATATGGTGACGCTATTCATGATTTAAAATTAGGGTTTCTAATTTTAAATGGTGACGTATGCTTGTTTGGCAATGCACTTGCCGATTTAGAAATTAGGGTTAGGGTTTTCCAAAGGTTAAATCACGATGCCAGCTTATTTGGCGACACTTTCTTCTATTTGTAATTTTAAATGCTTTGAGTGTTGCAATTTGAAATTTAAATATAGTGACGCTTTTGTGGTTTATGAGCTGTAAATTTCAAATTGAGTCATATTTCCTCGATTTCTTGACATCGTGTGCTTCGTGGGTGCAAGAGGTCTTCCCACCACTAATGTCACGGGAGCATAGGCCCACCATTCTGGAGAGATTAGGCAATTTGTTAGAGTTATGCCAGGAGCACCTAGGAGAGATCGACCTTTGGTATATTGCATATGCCCCTGTGATTAGGACACATCTAGCGATAATGACCACCCTATGCGAGAGATGGCACAACAAGACCTCGTCATTCCATCTTCTCACAGGCGAGGCGACGGTGACTCTGGAGGATGTTGGGCGGATTCTTCATTTGTCGATTCATGGAGATCATGTGATCTATGACACTGATGTCGGGTTTGATGCCTACCTTGAGGTTATGGAGATGGATCAAATTGCTTTAGTGACATCACAGATCGACCTCGAGCCATATAGAGGTCATGTGTCGACCTTCAGATTGATTGTCACAACCATCATTTCAGGTTTGGTGGCTCCTATTAGACGTAGTAGAGGAATCAACCCAATATGGGGCTTGGCATGGCATCAAATGTTGTACAAAACACTTTTTACATGGGGGCCCGTGATGCTAGCTTCCTTATATCTGAGTTGCATGATTTTGTTTATTGCGACGAGAGATACATTGGTGCAAGGGTGACTCTGCTGCATATTTGGCATGGGAGCACATTATCGTGCTGCGGCCAATTGTTTAGATGGCGGATGTGGAGCCAAATGATCTTGTCATTTGGAGATATAGAGGTGCCATTACCCTAAGGCACACTGGACAGATTAGGCTCCTGTATTAGAGACGAGTGATAGATGATATGACAGTCTTCCGTTGGCATCCATGGCTATAGATGCCGCCATGGTTCGACGATATTTAGTAGCTATATTTTTCCAGGTAGACCCAATACATGCAGGGTCGAGAGCACCATATTATTGAGAGATGTCTACCAGACAGGGTAGCCTGATAGTTCAAAGATGTGCAGGACAGGCCAAATGATGGATATAGGGCCATTTTTGTGAGATCGACACAAGAGGTTCCCACATGGGGACCAACTATTCTAGCTCCTAAGCTAGTAGAGAGCTTCAGGCAATTAGTGGCCTAGCCTTGGGTTTATGATTAGGGACAGGCGGTAGCTTAGACTACGCCTGCATATGATGCCTAGTTCGTTCCTCCTTGACGATTGACAGATTCAGTGGGTGTTCCTCTTAGAGGGAAACCCAGAGGTAGAGGAGTAGGGAGAGGCAGGGGCCAAGATGGCCATGATGGAAAGGTTTTGGGGGTCCCACCAATGGTACAGCCTCAAGTATAACCTCATCCAGGACCACCACCACCACTAGATGCTCAGGATGTGCAGATACACTAGCAGGTGTAGACATTGACTGGTGAGCGGGATCAGGCCCGCCAACAGGTTTTGGTTATCACTGTTGAGCAAGACCAAGCTTGGCAGTAGGTGGTTGCGGTTACAACTGAGAGAGATCAGGCATTACAACAAGTACAGGTTGTGACGAGAGAGAGAGAGACCAAGAGGTTGCTCAACATCAACAAATTGAGACCATTATGGCGTCCACTCATGGTCGGACAGTTTCAGCATGATTATACTGAGAGGCAGTGATAGAGGTTGCATATTATAGGAAGCATTATCATCGTGATGTACCAACAGCTTTGAGACAACTTGATTTTTCACAACGAAGTGATGCATGGCCACGAGCAGAGGATTAGCCTACAGGCAGGCTGGAGAGGGTAGCAATCACTAAGGCTAGTTGATTATGTATAGACACTTTTTGATTTTTCCCCATTCTTTATCATAGATATACATCCATGGGATCCTTTTTGATAGCCTCATGGATATTGTACTTATCATTGATATACATACACTGATCTAGATTTTTTACCATGACATTCATATTTATATATATATATATATATATATATATATATATGATACAGATACAGATGATTCATGATATGATGTGTTCACTTATTTCATGCTTATGATGGATATGATATATATGCAAATGTTATCTATGGATGCCTTTTATTTATGCTTATATGATATGTGATGATCTTGATATGGATGGATGCAATGTTATGTTCTTTTTCATTATCTTTTCACAGATGATATGGATGGGTGATTATGATATGTAGATGTTACATATGCAAATGATGTGGATGCATTTCTTTTTTGTATTTTCTATGCATTTTTATGATGACGACGTATGCATGGGGGTGTATGGATGCAAATGTTTATGATAATACAATGATTTAAGATTCTTAGAATAACAAATCTCTATTATTCATCACAACTCAAATAATTATGCAAAATGTATGATGTGCTATGATTATGAGATGCATGTATGTTGATGGTTTGTGGATTCAGGGCGGATGCATTGATGATGTTTTGTTGATTGTCATGATACTAGGGCTAGCGCAGAAAGAAGATCGAAGAATAAAGAAAGAATGACCATTAATTTCGATGACTACTTCAAAAGATCCAAAAAGTCCATGATCCATCAAGACTTTATTAGAGATGGTCACGAGACAATGCAAAATGTAGGATGAGGCATTCACACTTCGGGATTGGGATTTTTTCGTCGTTCCTTATTTTTGATATAACACATAGACACAATGCATTAAGGTATTAATAAACATGATGACGTTTTATCTAATGTAATGGACTTTGATTCAACAAACAAATAGGATAGTTCATGTTCACATCTTGACATACGAAAACCTCATTGGAATGTAAGTTAGACTTGCTTAAAATACATTGGACCAAAATATATTCAATAGTCAACAACATACCCTAAATGACCTTCCTACATACAACTAAGCAAGTATGCACCAATATTATTTTACAAGAGTATCCACAAGCACAACAAACGAAAGATAATGATCGATGCCCCATTCCTTTCTCTCTAAATCATTTTAGATAGACATCATTGAGAGATCTTTAGAATGGATCATTAAGATAAATCATAAGAAAAGATCAAAGACAAATAGTCAATGTTATATATGGCTCTTACCTAGTTTAAGTTTAGCTAAAGTGATATTTGATACTGATGTCCATCGTAGGAAGGATACATCCTAGGACATGTTGATCAGAGGGTTGTTTGATGTTAGGATGATGATGCTAAGATGAGTTGTTGCCACAAACTTTATTGACACATTTACCTATGATTTAGACTTTAGATTTTGACTTTTAGGTTCACACTTTACAACTTGCTATGTTTGCTTTCTACTTGTTTCTCCAAAGGTTGAAGGTGACGATTGATTTATTATGGGTGAAAGTTTATTGTGGGTGAAAGCGAAATGGGATGGGTGCTTCTACTTCATGGTGGTTTTCAACTGCATGGCAGATCGGAACAAAGTTTTTGAGGGTGGACCTTACTTCCACAATCAGGTTGGTCTTTTTATGAAACCTTGGCATGCGGGCTTCAATCTTTCAGAGGAACTACCAAATCGTGTTCCTGTTTGGGTGCGTCTCCCCAGATTTCCTGTTGAGTGCTGGCATAATGATATCCTGCACAATGTGGCTGCGCTATTGGGTAAACCTGTGGGTTCCTCTCAACAAACGAGGGAAAGAAAGGTAATGAATTTTGCTCGCATTTGTGTTGAATTAGATTTAAGTAACCCTCTTCCTGATTCCTTATAAATTCGGGCGGGTTCATATTCTTGGGTTCAACAATTAGACTATGAAACACTGCCATTTCGTTGTCGTCTTTGCCATGAATATGGCTATCTTCAGAGAAGATGCCCAAGATCTAAGCCATCTGAGACTCAGTCATCTCAACCCCCTCGTAACCCTCTGAGGGGTGACAAAGGAAAAGCGCCTATGTCTAGTGAGGTTGCAGATGCTAAGGGTTTTATTCCAGCTAAAGCTCGCAATAAGAATCGAGGTCAGAAGAGAACATTTAAGGAAAGACAGGAGGGAGATACCTTTAATTGGTTTGAGGTTTTGGATGATCTCAGTCTGCAGGAGGTGAACCCTGGTATGTTTGGAATGGACCAGAGGGTTATGGAGGACGTTCAGGAAGACATTGCCACAGAGGACATTCAGCTGCCACAGATAGAGGGGGCCTTGCAAACAGACTCAGTTCAGAGTTTGGGGACATCTAGGGAACCTGAGTCTATGGTTATTGCACCATTGATGGTGGGAGAAACAACTAGTCCTCCTTTGAAAATTGTTCCTAACTTAGCAAAAGGAAGCAAGGCTTCTCCTGCATTGGGTATTCTTCAGAAAGACTCTTGAAGAAAGGGACTATTGAGAAGCCTTCCAAGACTGGAAGAAAGAAAGATTTTGAGAAAATCAAGCTGATGGGGGAGACTTTAGTGGAGTCAGGTTTTGTCAAAACTCTTGACTCCCACTTTTCTAATCCTCCAAAATGATCATTCTCTCTTGGAATGTACAGGGCTTGAACAGTGTCCCTAGACAAAAAGTTGTTTGTGACTTGGTGCGAATTCATTCTCCTGATTTTCTTTTTTTACAGGAGACGAAGTTATCTGTTGAAAGCATGACTAGTCTTTCATCTAAGTTGTGGAGTAGAGGTGATTGCCAGTGTATTGGTGCTCATGGTACTGCTGGGGGTGTGGCCTGCCTCTGGAATCCTTTGAGGATTCGCCCTCTCTGGTGGATGTCTTCTAAATCCTCTATGTCTTTGATCGCTACAAGCATTGAGACTGGGGAAACTATTCTCCTCTCCAACATTTATGCTCCTACTGACTTTCTGGGTAAGCAATATTTATGGTCCCATTTAAGGTTTATCCGAAGTATTGTGCCTTATCACCCTTGGATTATAGCGGGAGATTTCAATGCCATTATTGAGTTGGTTGAGAAACAGGGTGGTATAGCAAGATTGGAACCTTCTGCTTTTTTGCTTCGTGATAACATATCAGCTTTGAACTTGGTGGATACCAAGCCTAGAAATGGATAGTTTACCTGGAACAACCGGAGAATTGGGGAGAAGTGCATTGCAGAAAGACTTGATCGCTTTCTGGTTTCTTGTTTTTGGGTTGGTGGTGGTTGGTCTACTTGTTCAGAGATTCTGGATTGGCGGGGTTCAGATCACTGGCCTATTAAGTTAGTGGTGTCCTCTGCTCGGGTGGCCCGATCTCCTTCTTTCAAGTTCCAACTTATGTGGTTGCGTGATCCCTCTTTACAGGACTATGTTGCTCATTGGTGGAGGATTGGTAGACCCGCCTATGGCATACCTATGTATACTTTTTCCAAGCTATTGCAATATGTTAAATATCAGCTTGAGTATTGGAATCGCCATTGTTTTGGGAACATTTTTCATGACAAAGCTCTTGCTCAATCTAAGTTAGATAATATAACCAGGGAAATTAGGGAGAATGGTTTGTCAGAAGCCTTGCTTCAGGAAGAGGCTATGGCCTTAAAAATCCTGGAAGAATGTGAAATGCGTGAAGAAATTTACTAGAAACAGAAAGCTCGTGTGGAGTGGCTTCAAGAGGGGGATAAAAACATAGCCTTCTTCAATTCGGTGAAGGCGAGGAGGCATGGCAATTCTATTCCTATGCTTGTGAATGATAGGGGAGAACAAATTTCCTCCTTACAGGAGATATCTAGAGAGGTAATGCAGTATTTTACTTCTCTTTTTAGGGAGGACACTCAAGAGGGTTCTGTTGAGGAAGCTCAGGTTCTTTCTTGCATCCCCCAACTTATTACTAGAGAAATGAATGATAATCTTATGCGTTATGTTTCTCTGGAGGAGTTGGAGGAGATTGTTTTCCATATGAAGAAAGGGAAAGCTCCGGGTCCTGACGGGTTTCCAATTGAATTCTTTCAAGAATTTTGGGATATTATTAAGGTTGATTTATTAGAGGTGGTCCAGGAATCTCAGAGGAATAAAGAAATGCTTCGGGCACTGAACTCCACTTTTCTTTCCCTCATCCCAAAATGTGATGGGGCAGATCGGTTAAGCCAATTTCGTCCCATTGTCCTTTGTAATGTGATTTACAAGATTATCTCTAAGGTGATTGTTGAAAGGTTGAAGAAATGGCTTAAATGTTTTATCTCTGAGGAGCAAGGTGGCTTTGTGGCTGACCGGAAAATTCTGGATGGAATTGTTATTGCTACAGAGACTATCCACTCTATGGCTACGTCAAAAGCGTCAAAAGCTAAGGCAATGTTTATCAAGCTTGATATGGCTAAGGCTTATGATAGAGTTCGGTGGTCCTTTCTTCGAAATATTCTTGGGGCCTTTGGATTTGCTGAGGACTGGATTCAGTGGGTTATGAGTTGTGTAACTTCTACCTCCTTCTTTGTTTTAATCAATGGGGAGCACACTAAGCTTTTTGGAGCTTCTCGTGGTCTTCGGCAAGGAGACCCTCTTTCCCCTTATCTCTTTCTTCTTTTTGCTGAAGGGTTGGGGAGATTGTTGAAAAGTAATATTGAGTCGGGGGTTATCCAGGGGTGGAGGTGGGGCAATGAGTTGCCTCCTTAGTCACACCTACAATTTGTGGATGATACTGCCCTGATGGGTATGGCTACTATCAGGGAGGCTACTAATCTGCGTAAGGCTTTGGATGTTTATCTCACTGCTTCTGGTCAATTAATTAATGAAGATAAGTCCTCCATCTTCTTTTTTAATACACCTTGACCTATTCAACAAAGAATTGCTCTTATTATGAAGTTTCAGATAGGCTCTCTTCCTTTGAATTATCTGGGTATTCCAATCTCTTCTGGTAAGCTCCCTAGAGATTCTTGGCAGCATATTCTAGACAAATTTCGAGTGAAGGTTAATCATTGGACTCATAGATGGCTTTCCTTTGCTAGGCGTGTTCAGTTGCTTAAATATGTGGTTCAGGCTCTTCCCTTGTATAGATGTATGCTTCAGGTGGCTCCGATGGGCTTTGTTAAGGAATTGGATTCCTTAGCAAGGTAGTTTTTATGGGCTGGAAACTTGTCTTCTTCTAAATGGAGCCTGGTCAGATGGGATATTGTGTGCTCCCCTAAACAGTTGGGTGGTCTGGGTTTGAGGCATTCATCTTTATCTGGGATGGCATTGGCTGCAAAACTTTATTGGAGATGGTGTGTGGAGCAAGATCAGCTATGGGCTAAAATTCTACTTCTTAAGTATCTTCCTGGGATCCCAAAGGATGAGGTTCCCTGTTATCCTCTGGTGGGAAGTGGATCAGTGATTTGGGGGACTCTCAAGAAAGGGGCTACTTTGATTAAGGAGAGATTATTTTGGATATGTAAGAAGGGAACATATGCTCTCTTTTGGTCTGACTCTTGGGATGGTTTTTCTCCCATTATCTCTCAGTTTCCTAATTTATTGGCTCTCTGTCAGTGCTTCTTGGAGGCTGGTTGGTCAAGGGTGAGTGATTTTAAATCTTTTCACCCTTATGGTCAGCTGGAGGTTGCTAGCTGGAAGTCCCCGCGTGAGTGGCCGATGGTAGGTTTGGAGGAAGATTGTGTTGAGCTTCATACTATTTTATCAGTTAGACATTGTAGTTCCCTCAAGGACAAGGATGTTCTTGCTTGGCGCCCAAATCCTAAAGGCATTTTTTCTGTGGCTAGTGGATATCAGGAATTGATGGCTCATAGATTGAATGGAGAAGAGGTCCATTGGTGGAAGTATGTGTGGAATAAGTTCTCTTGGCCAAAATGTAATTGCTTTGTGTGGACTTTGGCCTGGAATTGGTGTTTGACTTGGGACAATATTCAGAAGCGTGGATTTCATGGACCTTCCTTATGTGTTTTGTGTGGTGCTGCTGAGGAGGACTCTTCACATTTGTTCTTCAGATGTTCTTTCTCCTTGCAGCTCTGGCACCTTTGGTGGGGTGTTTGGAAACACCCTTGTGTTCATGCTTCATCCTTGGTGGAATTCTGGAGAAGTCTGGGTAAGCCCCCTACTTTGACTCCTTTTCTTCAGATTGTTTGGTGCATTGGACCTACCTTTATTCTCTGGCAGATTTGGCTAGAGTGAAATCGTAGGATTTTTCGAGGGGAAAGGTTAGGTATCCAACAAGTTTGGTATAGAATTTTGGGAATGATCCAGGAGACTGTGGAAGCTAAATGTGAGGTGATGTTCCCACTTGATAGAGGGGATGCTGAAATTATTGACAGAATGGGTTTTCAAGGTTTGTCTCCTACCTCTGCTTGTGTCAGAAGGGGTAGAAGTGCGAAAAAGAAAGTTCAAAGGATGGGTAGATGGATGCCTCCTCCTGAGGATATCTTGAAGATTAACACAAATGGCTCTTCCTGTGGTAATCCTAGACCTGCTGGGATTGGCGGCGTGGGTAGAGACTGTTTAGGTGAAGTTGTGTTCTTCTTTTCTATTTATAAAGGTTGGCAGGCTAATAATTTTATGGAGGGATTGGCGATTGTCTATGCTCTAGAGCGTGCTTATGCTCTAGGTTGGCGTAAGGTTATTTGTGAATCTGACTCTCAGGTTATTGTGAATTTGTTGATTGAACGTAAGGTGAAGGATGTTAATTGGCAGCTGGCTCTAGTTGTTCAACAGATTTTGCAAATTAGTTCTAGGATGGATATGGTGTCCTTTGTCCACATTCCACGTGAGTGGAAGAGGGCTGCTGATTGTTTGGCGAAGTGGGCTTCAGATCATGTTGATGTTTGGAGGGTTGAGGAATGGAGACATCTTCCCCAGGATTATTGTTTGGATTTGAGGAGGATCTTGACCGAGGATATGGATGGTTGTGGAGTTGGTTGACCGGTGCTCTTGCTCTTCTATTGTTCTTATGCTTTTCTCTCAGACCTATTGTTCTGAGATTTGCTTGTAATCTTTTTTCTAAGTTTCAATAAAGTTTTTACCCCTCTTTTTAAAAAAAAATATTAGTATTATATTATTATTATTTTAATAATATACATATTATACTATTATAATTTTTAAAATATTATTATATTTTCATGGATGTCCTTGCTTCTACTAATTTTGTGTCATTTCATTATTCTAATCTAGTTGTAATCATAGTTTGGTCATCATTAGACTATAATATTATTGTCTTTCTAATTTGTTTATAAAAGAATTGAAGCCCTTTCAAAAACCTCTATTTTACCTTTTATTACAATTAATTAAAACAAATTTAAAATACTTTTTATTTTTAAAAAAGCACATAACAATGCTCCCAAAGAAAATTGCATCTACAATATTATATTAAAGAAAAGCACATTTAATTCTAATATTGAAAAACAAACACAAATACATCTCACAGTGAAGCACTATTATCTACAATGTTAAATTAATCCATATAATATACATCCAAATATATCATTTTGGAGACCTATTTTATTTATTTCTTAAAAAAATTGAAATACCATTAAGGATTAAGGTTACCTATTTAATTTTGTAGTTAGGGTTAGAGTTAGGTTCAATATTATATTATTATCAATATTTTATTAATAACAACTCTCTTTCTTTTCTTTTTCTTTTTTTAGGAGAAAGTGGCAAGCCACCATAATATATTATATATATAAATAAAATAATAAAAAATCTGGTTTTGAAGAGCATACCGGAAAGAATGAATCAGTAAGAAACTGTCTTTCTTTTTAATTTTTTTAAATAAATAAATATTATTAACCAAATTCTTAATTGGAGAGAACTATTTAAAATTGATTTATTCAATTAAAGTAGAAACTTGACAATTTGGATAATGTTTTGGATAAGAACAAGAATGTGATGGTGGATTTTTTTAAATAAATATTTCTAATATGTCTTGTGTTTTTTGAATTTTTTTAAATAAATATATATTATTAACTCTCTTTGCCTTTTTGTTTTCTTTTTTTTTATAAGGATAAGACTATGGCTGTGGATTTCTTTAAATAATTATTGTGTTGCTTTTTAAATTTTTTAAATAAATAAATATTGTTAAATGTCTGTTGTTTTTTGTTTTTCTTTCATGGATTGTGTAGCACCGTGCTGCCATTGTAGGGTTATGCCTCTCAGTGTAATTAACTGCATTTCAACTGTAAAAATACTTTTAATTGAATCTTGTTCTCTTATAAACATCCTTATTCTGTAATTTTCTGATTTGAGATACATGATGATAAACAAAACAATGCATTCTAAAAGTCTTGTTATGGCATAGAAATCAATGTTTGCCTATAATAATTAGGTATTGTATTTGTAATTATGCGAAGGCGTAACCTATTTGAAGTTTTCGGAGCAACTTTTATCCATGGACGGTGAATATTTTTGGATAGGATATGCAAGACGGTTAAAAGAATATCAGTCGTTCATTATTTTTCACTTCACGCATAAACCATAGTCTTCTTCCTTGCAACATATGCAATATGTCCATGAAATTTTTCCCATCACACTCATTTATACTACAATCAACAACTTTTGTAAATTCGAGAAGTGGCCATGTAGACTTTTTTTATTGGTGCAAATACACCGAAAAATCTATTCGGATGAGCATTTTCTATGATTTACTGAATTTCAAATGTTCCTTTCACTTTCACCTTAAATTTTGGCCCCTATTTTACGAGAGAACCAGTCAAAGGCAAATTATTTAATTTTTGAAATAATATAATCATTTATCATTTATAATATAATCTTTAATAAAGTGAATGAAAAATTTAGTAGCTAGAAATATTAATTAATTACCTCAAAATTTATTTAATTATTACACCGATAAGCGTAACCCTATAATGCCAACACAATAGGGTGAAATGTGCAGTCAAGGAAAAAGAGAAGGAACAGATGTTCTTCGAGCAGGCGATAAGCAGGAGGTAGGGTTTCATGCCCAAGATGCCACCGCGGCTGTGGAGGGCGATTTGGGTGATTCTGCGAGGCAGGCGAATCATGCTGAAATGGAGTTCAATGGCCGGGCCGGGAGTGTCATTTACAAGATGGCGATTGGAAATGTCAATGTGCAAGTTGTAGAGGACGTCCCTTATATCAATATCCCTAACCACTTACTCAACTTAGAGGTGGAGAAGCTTAAAAAAATAGGTAGTCATTGCCAAGTTCGTGGGGATTTGGCCCTCAATGGAGAGGATAAAATCATGGATAGGGCATAAATGGAGGGGATGCAATCCTGATGTAAGATTTTTAGCTCTTGGCTTCCTACGCATTGTCTTTTCTTTTGAAACTGAGCGAGATAGAATATTGTCTGGTGGGCCTTGGTTCATGGGAAGTGTCGGGTTACACTTACAAGCCTGGTCTCCTGATTTTGATCCTCATAATGAGGAGCTGTGGGATGTTCCCATATGGGTTCAGTTGCACAAACTTCCAGCAGAGTTGTGGACAGAAGACATACTTTGAATCATTGGGGACTCGTTGGGAAATTATGTACATAGTAATCATTCTCCTAGTGGAGGACGGAGGGATCGAGCTGCGTGTATCGGTGTTAGGGTTGACTTGGGAAAACCTCTAAGCCATACCATCAAACTGACTTCAGTGCTTGGAATTTCACTAGTGCAAATGGAATATGAGGGATTTTCGCTTAGATGTTACAAGTGTGGCTGGTTGGGGCACATGGCTAGGCACTGCTCGGATAAACCTATTGCCACTACTGGTGCCTCGATTCATTCTGCGCCTGCTTTGGCTCCTCCACACGGGTCTGGAAATGGTGTGGGGCAGGCTCTTGTGTTGTGTGTTGAGGGGGTGAATGGTAATGGGCAATTGACAAAGTCCCCTCCCAAGGAAATGCGGGAGACGGAGTGCGGGGATAGTGGTCCCAATCGGTTGGAGGCTCTTTTAGAAGTTCAGAACACGGTTTTGGAGCACAGAGAGGTGGAACAGGGGGCCCCGTCTCCTACCTCTAAGCCTTCAAATGTTGAAGTAGAAGGTATTGATGCAGATTCAGAGGATAAGGAAAACTCATGGAGTATGGTGACCAGGTGTGCTAAAAAATTGGGAAGCAAACTATTAGTTTCCATGAATGTGAGGGGTGCCAATTCTAAAGGCAGGAAATCAAAGGCCACTAAGGCTAAACTTCAGGCCCTTGAGAATTTAGAAAATGGTTCCCAAAAATCGTTAAAGAGCTTTGTCAAGCCTGGAGGAGAGCACCTCCCTGTGGGCAAGCATTTATGAAGGTTATAAGCTGGTACATTTGAGGCATCAATGGCCCTAAGAAGTGTCACTTATTGAAGCGGCTGATTGATATGGAATCACCCGATGTTGTTTTCATTCAAGAAACAAAAATGGACTCCAATAAGTTTTCAGAGATTTTTCCCAGGGTTTGGTGGCAAGGGGATGGGACTGCAGTAGCTGCAAATGGTATGGGAGGGGGTCTTGCAATCCTCTGGAATAGTCTGTATTTGGATGGAAAGGTTGTAGACGAGTCTCCCTCTTGTCTCACTGTCATGATCAACAATTTTAGGGATGGGGGATATTTTATGGTTTCAAATGTGTATGGGCCCAATTCTGAGTTGGGAAGAATTGAGATCAGGGATTACATTCAAAATTTAAGAAGCATTCATGCTACGAAGGAATGGCTTGTAGGTGGCGATTTCAATGTTGTGGTCTACCCCAGTGAGAAGAAAGGTGGTAGATCGCTCTCAAATTCAGGTTCTTCAAAATTTAGGAAATTCAGTGAAGACTTAGCATTGGCGGATATCAGTCCTAAGTTGGGCTGGTTTACTTGGAACAATCAAAAAATTGGTGAAGATAACATTCTCTGTCGTTTGGACAAGTTTTTTGTCAATTCTAAATGGCTTTTGGATTTAGACTCATTCTTGTCTTTAGTTATCCAATTTGGGGGCTTTGATCACTAGCCCATTGCCTTGGTCCTTAACAAAAGCACAAAGCCTAAAGGCATCCCCTTTAAAATGGAGTACTTTTGGTATATTCACCCAGAGTTTGAGTTGGCTTTGTAGGTTTGGTGGAGTAAAGTTTTCAAAGGTAATAAGCGTTATATCCTCCTCCAAAAAATTGTAGAAGTAAGGAGGCAAGTTAGATTGTGGAACAAAGAGGTTATAGGTAATCTGTTTGAGAAGAAGAATAAGATTGCTGAAGAATTAAAAATGGTTGTGCAAAACATTGTGGATGTTGGTTATTCACAAGAGCTAAGAGAGAGGGAGTGGGAATTGTTGATTATGCAAGAGCAAGTACTCAGGATGGAGGAAATTCTTTGGCAGCAGAAGTCCAGAGTTAAGTGGCTTTTGGAGGGGGGCCGTAACACTAGTTTCTTTCATCTATCCACCAAAATTAGGAGACAACATAATAAAATTGTGGCAATCCAGAATGTTGATGGTTCTGATATTGAGGATGTCACTGCTATTAGAGAAGAGAGTAGGATATTTTTTGCTTCACTTTTGGGGACGACTCCTCAAGGTGATGTTGATGCTCAAAATGCCTTACTGGCTAACATTCCTAATCTGGTCTCTCCTAATCAGAACAATATGTTGCTTGCTCTGTTTACTCTAGAAGAAATAAGACTTGCCACTTTCTCCTTGGGGGCCAAGAAGGCACTTGGTCCAGACAGATTTCATGCAGAGTTTTTTCAGAGATTTTGGAATATTGTAGGGGAAGATGTCTAGAAGGCAACTGATGAATGCAGGTGTAGGAAGATTATGATGAAAGCTTGGAATCAAACGTTTATTGCCCTCATTCCCAAGAAGGACCTGAAGAGCTTCAATGATTATAGAGCTATTGCCTTATGTAACACAATTTACAAGATTGTTACTAAGGCTATGGTGAATCGTCTCAAGGGTTGTTTGGAGACGATTATTTATGAAGAACAGAGTGGGTTATTAAAGGGTAGACAAATCTTAGATGGAATTATTATAGCTCATGAAACAATTCATTCAATCAAATTTAGGAAGAAGGAAGGAATGTTGATCAAAATTGATATGAACAAGGCATATGATAGAGTATCTTGGGGTTTTTTTATCAAGGTTTTGTGGAAATTTTGCTTTGCTGAGGATTGGTGCAATTGGGTTTATAGTTGCATCTCTTAAGTCTCCTTCTTAGTTCTTGTAAATGGTGTGGCTTCTAGTGCTTTCGAACCTAGATGTGGGTTGCGGCAAGGGGATCCCTTATCCCTATTTTTATTTCTCATTCTTGTTGAATCCTTAGGTAGAGCAATCAAGCAAGAGGCTTGTGGGGGTTCACTATCGGGATTGCAAGTCTCGGGTGGTTTTGACAATGTTACTCACCTTCAATTCATTGATGACACACTGCTCTTAGGAGAGGCCTCGGTAAGGGAGGCCAAGTGCTTTAAGAGGATATTGACCCTTTATGAGAGGTTTGTTGGTCAGGCAATAAATTGTTGCAAGTCCAGAATCTTTTTCTTGAAGGAAAATTGTTTAGAAAGATTGGGTATTCAGGATGTCCTTGGTTTTGAGATGAATTGTCTTGCTAGCAGGTTTCTTGGTATGCCCCTCCTCAGTCAACAGGTTAAGGTTGCAGATTGGAATAGGGTGGTGGATAGTGTTTAGAGTAAGCTTGCCTCGTGGAAGGGGCGTTAGCTTTCATTTTCTAGAAGGCTCACTCTTCTTAAGTCCACTTTGGCCACTATCTCGATGTATACTATGTCTGTTTTTTAGATTCCTAGTAAAGTGGCTGCCACTTTGGAGAGGACTCAACATTCATTCTTGTGGAGGGGCAGTCATAATGCTTTTAAGTACAGTGTAGTTAAATGGTCAGAGGTGTGTAAGTCACATGAGTGTGGAGGGCTTGGTTTGAGAAAATGTGTTAGCATGAACAAGGCTCTTGGGGCCAAACTCATTTGGCAAATTTATGCTGAGAATAATAGGCAATGGAGCAGGATTCTACAAGTGAAGTATCTTGGTAATAATATAGACAATTTATTCAAAGTGGACCTTCCCATAGGTTCGATTGTTTGGAATTTTTTGAGATCTTGCATTGGCCTCATCACCCCAGATATTATGTGGAGACTTGGCAAACGGCAGAAGATCATATTTTGGCGTGATTGTTGGCTTGAGGAATGTGCCTTACATTCCTTGCCTGCCTTACGCCCTATGGTCAGTCACTTTGAAGACATGATGGGTGTTTGGACTAGTAATTACCTTGAAGTCTCTGGTGGCCAATGGCCTTGGAAGAATCTTATGCCTCCTTCCCCCGAGTTTATGCATTCTTGTAGTTCCCTTACTCACAAGCTTGGTAGGTGGCCTATTGGGGACAACACCAAATATGACAGAATGGTGTGGAGATTCAGAGGAAGCGGGGAGGTAATAGTCAAAGAAGTCTTTGCCACTTATTTCGGTGATGACACTGTGTCTAAAACTGCAAAAAATATTTGGTATAAGTATGGCCTCCCGAAAGCTAATGCTTTCTTGTGGATTGCCTGGAAATGTAGAGCTCTCACTTGGGATAGATTGCAAAAGCTGGGAAAAGCTGGGCCCTCGAGATGTGTGTTGTGTTTGTGTGAAGAAAAGAGCAACAATCATTTATTCCTTCTTTGTGCTTATGCGAGACAAGTGTGGTCTTTATTTCTTAATCATTGGGGTATTGTGTGGGTGTTGCCAAGAGATGTTCCTTTTCTGCTCGACAGTTGGTTTCTGAAGATAAGTAGCCCAAGTCTGAAATTTATATGGTTGGCTGCCCCGGCTTTGATTATATGGAATATTTGGCTTGAGTGTAATAGGAGACTCTTCCAAGAATAGGAGAAGGCAACGGTCAGAGTTTGGGATATGGTGGAAAGTTCTTTGGTTGAATTAGGGGAGGTGCATACAGAGCGGTTTAAATTTTTAGCTAATGAGGAGATGCATTGGGCTAATGCTTGGCCTAGATTTAGATGGTTGGGGGCTGGAAATCACATGGGGGGGAAGGAGGTGACCAAGGTGGGTTGGGTGGATCCAAAGGCTGCATGGATTAAACTCAATTTTGATGGTGCAACTAAGGGTAATCCTGGAAAGTTGGGCAACGATGGTGTCTTTAGGGATGTGAAGGGTCAACCTTTGGGCCTCTTTGCTTATGATTTTGGCTACTCGACCAACAACTTGGCTGAAGTGTGGGCTCTTTGGTGTGGCATCTCTCTCACCAAGAACAGAGGCTGGAAGTGGTTATTTGTGGAAGGGGATTCCAAGCTAGTAATTAATGCTATTCAAGGTAAGAAGTCAAGAATTGGAGGATTGATGCCATTGTGGAAGTTGTGATTTCTGTCAAGCATGACTTTGATGAGATTTCATTTTCTCACATCCAAAGATCAGGAAACCAGGTTGCGGATTGGGTAGCCAATTTTGGTGTTGACCTTGTGGCCAAAACTAGGGAGGTAGATCAAGTTTGGTGGAGTCAGTTTCCTAGTGTTGTTTATAAGCTGTTGCAGATGGACATTAAGGCCCATCCCCCTAATTCATAGTGGGTTTGTGCCTTCATAGTCGAGGCTTCATGCTTTTTCCTCTCTACCTGCCTTGGGGTTCTTTCCTCTGCTGGGTTGCTTTGGTTGGTGTTAGTTTGGTTGGCTGTTATGTTGCAGCGATGCCTGCATTGTATCTTTTTGGCTTTGCCTTCATCCATTGGTCTGATTTTTCGGTTCCTGGAGCCTATAACCAGGTTATATTTACCAAAAAAAAGAATGCTGACACAATGCCTATAGGAGGTCAACACAATCCGTCACAAAAAAAAAAACAAAAACAAACACATTTTAGAAATAAAACAAAAAAATAAAAACAAATATTTTAATAATAGTACAATTTTAATAATAATATAATATGTGATAATAATAATAATAAGATATATATATATACTAGTTATTTTAGTTATATTTAATATATGAGGGATTAATTTGATGGTCCAAGTATAGAATTAGCTCTAGAAAGTTCTACCGAGAAAGAAGTAGATGAAGGGATCTCTAATTGATTCACATTTTCTTTATTCTATCTGATTAATTAAATAAATGCTTTTTATTTAATTATGTTACTAATTAACCTTATCCTTCTTGTCAAATTAAATAAATTCTTTTTTAATTTACCCTTTTATCATATGTCAACTATAATTAAATAAATCCTTTATTTATTTAATTATTCATTTAATCCCTTCGTCACTTAATTAAATAAATCTTATTTATTTAATTATTCTTCAAATATCAAATCTTGAATTAAATGAATTATTTAATTCATAAAAATCTATTTTAACATGTTCCTCTATATTCAGATAATTGTGTAAGTTATCTAAGTATTCACTCTCGCTCAACTTGAGATCTATTTAAATCAATCGGTTAACTCCTGATTTAATGTTTGAGTTGCTTACATGAATAAACTCTTTGTCATATCATTCAGTCATCTAGTTCTAACTCAATTGCGTGTACATGCATATTAATTAAATATTCATATTTAATTAATTAAATCTTGTGCGTGCGTTCGAACAAAGAGTTGCTTTAATCCATCTTTATCTTTGTCATGCAAAGACTATTCTTCTGTTTTTGAATACCAAACTCGAAGATTAAATCATTTATTTAATCTTTATTTCTATTTCTAGTTTTTATCACTCATGTCGCTACTAACAGTTATCAGAATGCATGTCTAATCTTTCGATCCTAACCTATCATTCGAATGATCAATTTTCTATAAATTGATTTGTCCATCATCATTTCAAGCTCTCCCGAAATCTTATGACTTTTGGAAGCATATCTATTATTTGAATCTTCGATATTTTTCTAAATCACTATCACAGGCTATACTTGCACAAGAGAAATCTGAGGGCTATTATACTACAACGGCAAAATGGAGAGGGGCAATCGAGGTTATACATGGAATTACATAGATATTGGGTGAGATTGTTTAGTTTATTTACGTTTTATCTTTCCTTTGTTCTATGTTGTTTAGCTTAGATTGCATTAGAGCTTAGATCACATTGAGTGTGTGCTTTTAACCTTTCTTCTGCATTTTCTAGATGTTACATTTGGTGAACCCGACATGAAGACACCATCTTCGTGTATCCGTAGACTTTTATTCGATTTTTGCAGGTTTTTGTACGGATCGACGCATCTATTTGATGAAACGCCGCAATTGACATTCAGAGACTCATTTGCTTGACGAAATGACACAATTGAAACACTGGACCGCATCTGGGATTGGAAATGACACAATTTCCTTTCTTGACTGCATCTAAGATCTAAACAACGCATTTGAAAATTAATCACGCATCTGTCATTTTCTGAGCCGCAACCGACTAGTAAAATACCATGACGCATCTGAAAGAGAAAACGATGCATCCGACTGGTAAATTTTTAGGTTTAGACTTTCAATTTATAGTTTCCTTTCGTGTTTTTATTTTCGCTAATCTTCTATTTTCAGCGTGTGTCTTGAGGAGTTAACGAAGTTTTTGCAGATCGATAGTCGAAGACCAATATCAAAACTACTAATGAATCTTTCTGCAGAACACATGTCGAAGGCCCTAGTTAAATTTTTGAAACAGATTGTTTGGTAGTGTAGAAAATCTTTCATTTGGATTAAAATTAACAAGTGTCTACTGTGTTTGGTGCGAAAGCACAATTGTGTAATTACCCTTTACGATTTGGTATATCGAAGTATCATCTCCCCTTGTGCATCCGTACGATCCTGGGTGTAAGAGAAATGGTTACTGACTCTAGAACTTGGGCTTCTTCTGGTGGGAAAAAGTACTCACCCTAGGACGACTCAGACTGGTAGCACCCTAAACCCGAGGGACTTCCAGGTGGTATATAAAAGTGGATTCTTGGGGAAAGCCCAAGAATCACACGTATGGTTCTGATGATATGGATTTGAAAGGGGACTCTCACTGCATGGATCATGCCCTACGAACGGAATTCCCAAATTAAACACCTTATTTTGTAGTGTCCAAAATCCTTCTATTTATTGGTGCAACAGGTCGGACCTGTGAAGCCGTCTCATATTCTTACGGTTCATGTGTAGAGATGAAAGTATGCCATGGGATGTTCATGGGTACTATAGCTTGGCTGCCCCGAATGACATTAATGAGCTGTGGAGGGGAGCCAAAGGGGTCAAGCTATTAATCATCTGCCTTGAATAAGCGTAGCTGGGGAAACCCAAGTGAGAACTTAGTAAATAATGTCTCACACAGCCTAGGATGTGCTTGTCTGTTGTCAAAATTAAACATTCTTTGAGTCCAAAATCAAACGAAAAACACTATCTTATGATTGTCTTTGTTTGCTGGAACTTGATCACAAAAACAACGTTAGATTTATCTCTCAATTCACTGAAAACATGCAACTATCAAAAGAGTCGCAACTGTTCACCGAAGAGTCACAATTGTTCTGTCGAGTCGCATCTGTTTAGCCTAGAGTCACATCTGTCAGATTAGCTCGCATTTGCTCTGTTGAAAACCACATCTGTTTTAGGAAACCGCACTTGTGATATTATGTGACACATCTGACAAGGCGAGCCACAACTGCAGTCTGGAACGATGCATTTTCCATTGTTGCAGAACTTTTACCTGTGCACAGAGTTTAGGAAAACTGCATCTATTACAGTCTAAGTCACAATTTCCATTCTGAGTCGCATCTGTTAGAAACTACATCGCATCTGTCTGATACCAGATACTTAATTTTACTAGAAACTCACAAATGATCACCAGAAAACAGTATCTATGAAACATAACCGCATCTGTGAAATTATGCGACGCTTCTGCCCGAGTATTAGAAAACCAGAATTTACAGTCACAGTCTAGTCGACACAGTCATACCGGTCTTTGATCTGTCTTTTCACATTAGTCCTTGGACAGAAACCTAAAATGCTTTGCTCAATTTTGCATCCTTTAGGTATCATTTAGTCACAACTATAGTCGTCCTAATTCTGATTTTTAGTTTCATCTTAGACTACATACTATCAAAATTTTAGGAAGGTCACTTTTACAAACTTTAGAATAGGTCCACTTTCTACACTCTAGAAAAATCATAGTGTCAACTAAATCTGTCTTTGAACCTAGTCCTGTCATCATATCCTTTGTCCTATAGAGAGTCCTCCTAGCTCATCAGTCTAGTTAGGAAACTCGCCTTATCTTTGATCTTAGTCCTACATTGGTTCTTTGACATAACTAAATTGACACCTTGGTTAGAATTTAGGTAATTGGTGCCCTAGTCTCAGGTTTACAAAATTGATTACCTTAGAAGCTTGCTTAGACTTTGCATCTTTAGATATTGTCATTTTAGACTAGCGTCATCTTAGAACATTCCTTATTTTGCATTCAAAAAATCCCAAAAACATAGACTAGAGTCATACTATCCATAGACGTAGTTTTGCATTCCTCGCATATTGAGCTTATCTTACATGGTTGAGACTAGGTCTAAGAGAAAAGAGAGAGAAAAGATGTCAAACCCAAATGAATTCATCAATCCATTCTCGTCAAGACCTCACAGGAATTTGTTGGACAAATTCACCACTAGAGACACTCAAGGACATAGCAGAACATAAGACATAGAGGTTGTTGCACAAGACCCTGAGTTTGCCTCTTTTGTAGATGAGTATCTAGCAAATGATCACCAACGCTACTTAGCCAAATTGTTAGTTGAAGATGCTACCTTACCTATAGGATTCGATATTAGCACCTTACAAAATCAACCTACACAAGGGACAACCACAACGACTGCTAGTACCTCTATACCTCAGGTTAATACAGCCATACCATCTGGCATACCTACATAGAGTACGACAGTCCATACATCCCCATTTGGTACATCTAGCATGACATCAAGATTTAATTTCACTGTAGGGGCATCATCATCCACTCCATTCGGTCCTCTTGTTGGGAATAAAAGATCTAAAACGTTAGCTTCTACACCAAATGTTAGTGTCACGGGTACCATACCACAGTCAACGACCATACCTAGTGTTCACATTGCTAGTACAATACTGTAGACTACATAGACATGAGGGATTCCCTCTTTCCAATATGGCAATCAGAATCCATTCTCCCACATTGGCAGTCAAAATCCATTCTCTCAGATTGGCAATCAAAATCCATTCACACAGATTCTAAATCAGAACACATTCACTCAAATTCTGAATCAGAACACATTCACCAACATTCTGAATCCAAATCCATATCAAATACCAACATTCAATTAAAACCCATCACAAAACCTTGGATTTCATAATACATACATAGATCCGCGTAATCCGCCAAACACATCATTAACCCAGGTTGACATCTTGCAAACACAAATTCATGCATTACAAACACAAATGGATAACATGGCGGTGTCAACTAAGAAATCCTTTTCAACAAAGGACATATGCCCATTTCCTTTTGATAGATCATTGTACATGACACCTTTCCCTCACGAGTATGTCATATTGAATCTCCCTAAGTACAGCAGCAAAAAAAATCTGATAGAACATATAAGGGAATTTTCTACCATGTGCATAGATGTCGCTTATGACCCCACATATCTTATGAGACTATTTCCAAGAAGTCTTGTAGGAATTGCACTAGAGTGGTTTTCAGGTCTACACTATGGCATCAAATCTTGGGGTGAACTGGTTGAGAAATTTGTTAAGAAATTCTCCTTCAACATAGACCACGAGATAAATATAGCAACCTTGTGTCACACAACACAAGACGAAGGTGAAACTTTCATTGCTTTCTTCCAGAGATGGAGGACTATAGCTAGTCGGTGTCCTGTCAAGATACCTAAAAAACAAAAAGTCACTATGTTCCAGGAAAACCTTCATGTAAAACTAAGGAGTAACTTAAGGGTACATTGTTGTACATCCTTTTTGGAACTAGTGGAAAAATGGGTTATAATAGAAAAGGATCTCATTGAAAAAGGAGAACTTAAGACACCAACATCCAATAGAAATTCGATAGTGCAAAACGCCCCCAATGACAGAAACAAATTTTGGTCTCAGAACAAAAACGTCACCAATGATGGGGTAGTTGATGCTAAAAATGTACGAGCATGACCAATCATCACATTGCAAGGACCTAACTCTTCAGCCAACACGCTTAATGATGTCAATCAACCTTCCAACACGGTCCAAAATACTCAATGCCTGCAACAACAAAGGAGGTTTCAAAAACGTGAGTTCACTCCCTTAGGGGAACCCATCGAGTTTGTATTCAAACAACTATTACAACATAATATTATACAACTTCAAGAGCCAAGACAATACGATCCAAGACAATTTAAACCAGTTTGGTGGGATGAAAATGCCTTTTGTGATTATAAGAGAACTAAGGGACATAACCTACAAAATTGTCGCCAACTGAAAAATATCATACAAGATCTTGTCAAAAAGAGAATTATTGAAGTTAGTGGACAGAAACAAAATTCATCAAACACTGATCATCAAGTCTTTTATGATCCACTACACGACCATGGGAAAGGAAATGTCCCCAGTTCGAGTAACAAGACCAATATGTCAACCAACTATGCAAATATCAAGCATGATTATAATAGTGGCAAAACCATTAATCACCTTTGTTTCATCGATGAGAATATCAATACCATTACCATAAATACAACTCCCGAGTGTGCTATCAACACCCGTCGTACTAAGATCACTATCCAAGGTCTTCCATCGTAGCAAACACCACAACCTTCCAGGTCACAATATAACTTACTTGACCAGTTGGGGAAGACCCCAGCCCAAATCTCAATCTTGGAATTGTTGTGTATCTCCCCTGAGCATCGATCCATTTTAGATAAAGCTTTACAAAACACCACTATCCCAAATGATCTCAATGTCAATTGTTTCTAGGAAATGGTGGGCTACTTGACCAATAATCATCATGCCACATTTTCTGAACAAGACTAGGCAACTGAAAAAACAAATCATAACGACCCATTACATCTTGAAGTCCTTGTTGACGACACAAAAGTTAGACGAGTTTTGGTAGATGGAGGAGCAGGGTTAAATCCGTGCACTTTAAAACTGATTAAAGAATTAGGTTTCTCAAAAGCATGCGTAGACACGACCAAAATTATTGTTATTAAATCTTTTGATGGCGCGGAATGAAAATCAAAGGGGGTGGTAACACTTCCTATCAGAATTGGTCCTACAGTAATGGAGACAAAATTCCAGGTCTTGGATCTCACCCTTCCATACAACCTTCTGCTAGGCAGACTATGGATTTATGCCATGAAGGCGGTCCCTTCCACATATCATCAATGCCTCAAATTCCCTTATAATGGCACTGAAGTAACTATAGATGGTGACCCAGATCCATTCCAATATTGCACCGATCTAAAAGAGATACCCCAACGCCAAGTTCCAGTAAACCAAGAGGCTTCATCATCCAATTCATCTCACTATGTCGATCCATCCACACTCACTCGAACATCTATTTCACCTTCATTTCCTACCACTCCTAGGGTTGAGATCCAAGATAAGGGTTGTGGAGAATATTGCATGAGGACATCTTATTGTGTTATCCATTTGATTCCTCCTAAGTCATATGGTTTACCTACACCAGATAGGAGACAATCTATGGTCACTATACACATTCTTCCCACAACAACTTTCACTAAATGGGGAGAATTAAGCAAAGAAGCCGTAAATACAAAAAATGTCACCTCCTAGCTGTATAGGGAAGATAATGAAGAACCTCTCTCACTTGCTCACATTCCTACAAAACTATATGGAAAATGTTTCACAATCATGCAGAGCAAGGGATATAATGGACGGAGTGGTTTAGGCAAGATGGGAGGATTGAACCAATCTTTGTTTCTCAGTGGCCAAAAGGCTTAGGGCTTGGGTTTCAACCGATTCAGATTGGTGTTCCTAGTACCACATCACCCTTAATTGAGGAAGTAAGTGCTTCAGAAGATATTGAGACATCTCATGAACCATATGACCAACACCACTATGGCTCCCCCGACTCAAACGAATATGAGTGGGATTCCCTATCCTCTACCTCTTCCATGGACCTTGACAAGCTATTTGGAGAACTTGACTTAATGTTGAGATCCTCACCAAATCCATTGAATTCCTATCCACCAAAGAATATGACAAAAGAGGAATGGTTTAAACATTACTATTGGGAATCACTTGATCCTACCTCTTGGCAACCTGATACATCTATTTCAGATAACCAAACCTTGGCATTAGGCCCACCTCTCAATCCACCTAGATCTAAACCAAAGAGCAAACAGGACTTAGTACAAGACTTTTGTGACCATATGAACAACTCAGTCCTTACCTTGAATTCGTTAAACTTTGATAACTTCAATGATGACATGCCCTTAGTTTATCCCCAACTCATTGATTGGGATCAACAAGAACCACCCACCTTAGACATTTTTGAGAATGACAAAGTAATTGTTGAGTTCCTGGGATTACAAGAAGGCATACCTAGTGGTGATCACAAGGTTGGTTTAACCATTGAATTGGACAACAAAGCATATTTTGGGGAATCTGTTCAACCCTCCAGTCGCAAAAATGAGAAAAAGAATAAAAAAGATAAAAAAGGACGAGTCTCTAGGTGAAAACCGAAAGGTGCCTCTAGACAATGAAAAAGTAAAAATAAAGGACGCATCCGAAGGCGAAAAACCTCTCTGAGGCACCTAAGGATGGAGGTTTGAACATTATCCCCATTGCACATGAAAAGTCACCCATGCTCATTGAAGAATCAGTAGAAGTCAACATAGGCACATAAGAGAATCCTCGACTGGTTTATTTTGCAGCGTCATTGACCACATAAGAGTAGCCATAATTCCACAACTTCTTTACACAGAGATAGATAAAATTTTCCTGGTCATATGCAAACATGCCTGGGTTGGATCCTAAACTTGTTCTACATCACTTTCCCTTACAACCAGGTGTCAAACCAGTGAAACATAAATTGAGGAAAATGCACCCACGGATTGCTCTACTAGTCAAGGTAGAATTCAAGAAATTATTAGATGTTGGTTTCATTAGATCAATCGACTATGCAGATTGGATTTCCAATCTTGTACTAGTCACTAAACCAATAGGGGGCATCCGCATCTACACCGATTTCAGAGATATCAACAAGGCTTGTCCTAAGGATGACTTTCCTTTGCCTAACATAGACATGATAATAGACATGACAGCAGGGTATGAGATGTTGTCCCTTATGGATGGATTTTTAGGATATAATCATATCATAATTGCAACTGAAGACCAACATAAAACAACTTTCACATGTCCTTGGGGAATGTATTGTTGGAATGTTATGCCCTTCAGACTCAAGAATGCTAGAGCAACCTATCAACGTGCCATGACCACCATTTTTCACGATGTTGTACACACTCTTATGGAGGATTATGTCGATGAACTTATAGTTAAATCCAAGACAAGGGCAAAACATTTACAGGTTTTAGACAAGATATTTCAAAGGCTAGAGAAGTATAAAGTGAGACTCAATCCCAAGAAATGTGTGTTTGGGGTACAATCAGGAAAGCTTTTAGGGTATATCATTTCCAGATGAGGCATTGAAGTGGATCTGGCCAAGGTAAAAGAAATCATAGACATGCCTCCACCAACTAATCTCAATCAGCTAAAAACATTACAAGGGAGACTGCAATCCATCAGAAGATTTATAGTGCAGTTAGCAGATAAGACACATCCTTTTCAACATTTACTTAAGAAAGGGGTACCTTTTGCATGGACAGTTAGGTGCGGAGAGGCTTTTCAACTGATTAAAGAATATCTACTCACACCACCAGTCTTAATGCCACCTGTTGAAGGACGACCACTGATTCTTTGTATTACAACAACCCATTCATCACTCATAGCATTGCTTGCACAGAATGACGATGAAGGTCATGAAAGGGCACTATATTATATCAGTCAGACTTTGGTAGGTTATGATCTCAACTATAGTACCATTGAGCGTGCATGTCTTGCAGTAGTATTTGCTACTCAAAAACTAAGGCACTATATGCTAAACCATCAAACAATGTTGATTGCCAAAATAGATCCTCTGAATTATCTTTTAAGCAAAGCAGCATTAACAGGGCGATTAGCCAAATGGGTCATGATACTTAGTGAGTATGATATCCAGTATGTAGAGAGAAAGGATATTAAAGGACAAGTCATTGCTAATCAGTTAGCCGACGCCCCAATACAAGTAGATCACCCATTAGTTGCAGACTTTCCTGATGAATTTATATTCAAAATTGACACAAACACAACATGGAAACTATACTTTGATGACTCACATACAAATCATGGCTCAGGGGCTGGTATACTGTTTATCACACCACATGGTGATTCCATCCCCAAGTCATTCAGGATTGCATTCCCATGTACTAACAACACAACAGATTATGAGGCTCTAGTAACAGGGTTACGCATGGCAGTCAAGTGGAAATTAAGAACCTACAGGTATATGGTGATTCTCAACTAGTAATCAGACAGATAAATGATGATTATGAGACTAAGGATGAGAAGCTTGCTCCATACAAATGCATGGCTGATAACTTTAAGGAGTACTTTGACAAGGTTGAATTTTATTAGATACCTCATGTTCTAAATAGGGTAGTAGACACTATGGCTACTATTGCATCACTTCTAGACATTCCTAGCAACGTGCCTAAGTTTGAGTTCTTGCTAGAACAACTTTTGGTCCTAGCCTACGATATCCCAAATTATGAGATGGTATGTGACATTGTTGGTCCTGATTCCCCATGGTACAAATAAATCTATGACTACCTCCATGCCAAAATCATACCTCCTGGCCTTTCAAATAATCAACATAGGACATTCCTTCGTAAGTCAACCAAATACACCATTGTCGGAGACACCCTATATAGACGTGCCTTAGATAATACCCTACTGAGATGTCTCGATTCCGATGAAGCACAAGCAACCTTGTGTGGGGTACATGAGGGTATATGTGGTTCCCATTCTAGCGGTCCTACCTTAGCTAAAAATATTATGAGATTGGGTTACTATTGGCCTACTATGGAAAAGGACTCATATGTCTTTGTAAAGAAATGTCGCCAATGTCAGGTTCACAGAGACTTGATACATGAACCAACACAGGAGCTTCATCCCATAACGTCACCATGGCCCTTCACCCAATGGGGATTCGACCTCATAGGTAAGATCCATCCTACATCATCCAATGGCCACAAGTTCATCATCACTACCATTGAGTATTTTATGAAGTGGATTGAGGCTATTCCCATGACATACATTACCGGCACACAGATCTCTAAGTTTATCCTAAACTATATCATATGTCAGTATGGTGTCCCTCAGTCCTTAATCACAGATAATGGCCGCCCATTTAAGAATCAATAAGTCCACCATCTTTGTGACAAATTTCATATTCAACATCACTTTTCCACTCCATACTACCCACAAGGTAACGACCAAGTAGAGGCATCTAATAAAACTATCATTAGAGTCCTCAAAAAGACTGTCAATGATGCTGGTCGCGATTGGCATTTATAGCTCAATCCCGCCTTATGGGCTTATCGCACAAGTATCTGTACTCCCACTGACGCCACTCCCTATTCACTAGTATTTGGTTCTGAAGCCATTCTTCCTATTAAGGTTGAGATTCCTTCCCTGAGGGTATCCTTGAAAGGGCACATTGATGATGAAGAGTACCGAGTATCGAGACTCCATGAGCTAGAATTCCTAGATGAGCGAAGACAGAAGGCACTAGACCATCTCCAAGAATATTAGAATCGCCTTCGTCGTAGCTATAACAGGAAGGTCTTGAACAAAAACTTTGGCATTGGTGACCTGGTCTTAATGGAGAACCCAAAGAATCAAGCAGATAGAGAGAAACTAGAAAAGTTTGAACCTAACTGGTTAGGACCATATATTGTTACAGAAGCCTTTCGATCAGGAGCGTATCAACTCTCTACTCCTGAAGGGGAACCATTGTCCTCGCCAATCAATAGTCTTCATCTGAAGAAGTTCTACACATAGCTTCTAAGGGCCTTGTCTTAATTAGCAAAAATACCAAAAAAATAAATAAAATCATTACCTAGGTGAAAACCTAGCAAACAAGCATCTTGGTAATATAAAAAAAAATAGAAAATCCAAAAAAATAGTAAAGAGAAATAATTCGTCCAATAGTGAAAACCACTTCGGTGGTGCTTTGGATAAGTACCATGGTGAAAACCTTGCAAACAGGTGCCATGTGTAGTTGACTCTGCTCCTTTGTCTATTATTATTCTAATCTAACTTCCCTGTACATATCCTTTATCCCTGTACATATCCCTTATCCCTATACATATGACTTATCTTTCCCATCCATCGCTTGTACATACTATTCGTAATAAGTGGTAGTCTTTCCCATAACCTGGAACGATTGACATTGAGTGCATTTCATATCCCCCATTTTATTCCATCCATAATTAATTGGTCTTATACTCGACTGGGGGAAAACACTTGACGTGCGTCATATTGGTTCTTACATTGGTTGTGTTAAAGACGTAAAACCATAGAAAAATCCAAAAACATCACAAAATGACCTGAGAAAACACAAAAACATCAGAAAACTTCAAAAAGACAAAAAAATCAAAACATGTCGAAAACCCAAAAACAGAGTTAGAGTCAGTCGCAATTGTCAGTCTTTGTCATTTGTCGAACTACGTTGCCTCTGCGACTGGACGTAGGCAAGGCCATCTGCCGATGTGCCCCTGAGGCATTAGGTTAGTCCATTTAGGTTTGTCTATTTAAAATCATGACTCAATCCATATGTCTATATGACAAGGTCATTGGTCATGTCGAACTACGAGATCTCTGTGTGTATAATGTAGGCAAGGCCATCAATCAATGAGCCCTCGAGGCTACACTAGGTCAGTCCATTAGGGTTCGTCACATTCACTATCACACACATCATCTATTTGTAGTCAGTCTTGTCAGTTAAAGTCAAGTCAAACTACAAGGTCTATGTGTGTATAACGTAGGCAAGGCCATCAAGCGATGAGCCCCCGAGGCCGCACTAGGTCAGTCCTTTAGGGTTCGTCATCACACACAGTCAATTGTCAACACGTCATTTCAAGTCATGCATCAATCTGGTGAACAAGTCAGCAATGTCTCTAAGTCAAATCAAACAAATTTCCAAAGCAACAACCAAACTAGATCAACTAATGTTTGCTACAGGATGTGTCCTTCCTGGAAATAGACATCATCAAAACAATCAACCTGTGTCTTATTCAGGATGAGTCCTTCCTAAATACCGATATTAGCAACACAATCTATGTATTATACAGGATGAGTCCTTCCTGCATATAGACAATGTCAATCAAATCAACATAGCCTTACACAGGTTATCACATCAATGACATTTGACTCAAAGTCTTATACGATACATGTCTTTTTGAAACCAGGCTTTGTCATGCCTTATACAAATAGTCATAACATAAAAACCAGACTCAAAGTCTTATCTGGTATGTGTATCTCCTAAAATAAGGCTTTATCAATCAATCCTTTTATCAATCAAAATGAATCAAACAAACAGATCAAGTTTTGGCAAATATTTTACTGGATTTTTGATTTTATGGCTTGTTTATCCTATCATTTCACTTGAGTTTATGATGGGAATCCTGTTACTAGCTTTCTCAAGGATGTCTGATGAAGGATTTAGAGAAGCAACGATGTATCAGAATTATGTTTTATTTGATTGTTGCCTATCAACTGTCTTTTAAATCTTGTTTTGGGTCATGTTACTAGTTTCCTCAAGGATGTCCCATGAAGGATTTAGAGGAGCGATGACGTCTCATGACTTGTCTTTTATTTTGTTTGTTGTCTGTGGTTTGTCTTGACAAAAAGACTGGGGCAATTGTGCCCTTAGTATGAGTTAATGACAATCCTTTCCTGCGCCTGTCTGTTGTTAGCAAGTGGATGACCTTGCACACCTTGATCTATGTCATATCATGGTTTTTTTCTCCATTTGTATTGGTCCCGCCCAATGATGATAAAGTGCAACACCTTTTGTGATACAGTGAAACATCGAAGATTGCTAATACTAACATCCATCTCATTTATTTTATTATTTTTCAATCTTTCTTTCTGCACTAACAATTCTTCTTTCTTGCATTATGACGGAGTCCTATGACACACAAAAATATAAATCATCCTGCATACACATTCATGTTAGAAAATATCATTTCCAAATCATATATCATCAATCATACATACATCTTGCATTTGATATATAAAAACATATAGGCATTTATCATATCTAGGACATTATGGCATAATGGACATTCATCATCATAGATTACATATAATAAGCATTACATGTACATAACAAATGTAAATACATACATCACATTACATATATATAGCAACACATGTAGAAAGCATTGTACATATAACATCATATCGTACATAACATCCATCGACGTCATAGATATTAATACATACTTCATCACATAGAATCAACATCACATCATAGGCTGCATAAACACATCATAAAGAAGATAGGATCATCCATCACATAGGCTCATATAGACCTAACATGTATAAATAAACGACTACATATCATGAGAATCACAGCCAAAATCATATATATATCCCTCAAAAGTGTCACATCACAATGTCATAATGTATCAATAAATATGGAAGCCCGCAGGCTATATGATCATAATACAATGTATCAATACATATCAAGAAATGTCCCTATCCCAAACTGCCACTGCTATCATGACTGGAGTGTGTGGATGAATGATGCCGAGATCCTGATGACCTATGACCTGAATGGGGCCTGTCGTATGGACCAACTCTGCGTGGCTGCTCAACACCCTCTATGCTAACTGTCCTAGTGTGGGTCCTCGTCAGGGACCTCTCACTATGTGCCTGTGAAAAACTCGAGGCCCGTCTCTCTAGAGGAACTGCTGCCTCATACAAATCTTGGTAATAAGTGGCCCTCTCCCCAGATCTGACTAACTCTCGAGCAAATGCCTCTACTGGCCCACTGCAAAGAGCTCTAATCTTTGTAAACCTCTACTCGGTCTCTTATCTCAGAGCTATGGCCTGATCCCTGTCCATGAAGGCTCTGCCCCTCTCCATCTGCAACACATCTCGCTCAGACATCAAAAATATCATTTGCTCCTCCAAAGATGCAAGTTGGGCACGAAGTGTCACAGTGTCAGGATCATCAGCCCCTGTATTATCCTATCTCACCCTCTCCACACCATCATCCTCATCCTCTAACTCCTCCAAAATCCTATCTCGAATCTCCCACTCCTAATCATCCCCCTCCTTGTCATCATCCTGATAGGCACCGAGTAAGCCAAGGGCATCAATCTTTGCCTCCTCTCTACTTGCCTCCTCCTCTGCATGAACCTCTGGAAGGTCCTCCTCTGTGAGATGCTCCTCATCTCTTCCAATCTCAACACGCACCTCCTCCCCACCTTTTCCAATATTTGGCATGTGCACATCCTCCTCCTCCCGTCCCTCGTCATGGATAGGTGATAACGGTGGCCCTTGTCCCTTCCATCCACGCCTCCCTCTCCCACCACCTCACCGACCACCTACACGACCATCTCCATCATCGCCTCAACCACCTCCACCTCTCTGACCTTTGCCTCTGCCATGCCTACCTCGTGGTCCTGTCCTTCACCGCTTTATCAGTGCATCTTGATCTAGGTCTGTAAGGGGTATTGGCCTGTGAATGACCCACCACTGATCATATGCCTTCATGGTACCTGGATCGGCCACACCATCTTTCCACCCCCACTGCACTGCCTGTAATGCATCAATATCTGCCTCAGTCATGACCACTGGTATCTCTGCACCCCATAATGGGATCTTTCGTGAGGACCTCACAAACTCTGCTCATCCTCTAGGCTCATCCTAAACCTCTCCGAACTGCCGCAATACACGATCTGGAAAATGTCTCTCTATAATATGAACATGCGAAACAGTCCACCCAATCAGGTACTATGTCTGGCGGCAATAGGGAAAATGATCATCCTCATCTGACCACTCTGGACAACCCAAGTATGGTCTCCATGTGAACTGCACCATGGTATCAATGGCATGTCTGAAGTATTTGGTATCTCCCATATGGTGCTGAGTATTAGCCCCCGCATAATGGAAGGCATAAGGTGCTCCATGCTGCACATCAACTGTAACTGGTGGACGAAAGATGACAATGTGTTCCCACACCCATACCATCAAGAGCGTGGTACCACAACTCATAGACTGTGCCTCTCGATAGGCTATATCATGCAAATGAAAATATAACATGCCGAGAAGACAAGGGCCCCAAGCATACACCTCTCGATGCTCTAACATACCAACCAACATCTCTCCCCATCCCATAGGAAAACCATGACCTCGACAGTCAGGGAGGACTATACAACCTATCAATGTACACAATAGACAATCTAACTGCCTATACCTCTGTGCCAATACATGCCATCTAATCTCATAATGGTCAAAACCTAACTGTCTAATATCCGCGTGAGGGTGATATCTGCACATCTCAACGAAACCCCTCTGAGTATCGTACATCACCCTAGTGCCTCTAATAGGAAGTCTCAGAATCCTATAAACATCCTCAAAAGTATTGTTGCCTCTCCAGTAGGTAGGTGGAACGAAGAAGTCTCTGAGTGCCATCGCTCGCATAACATTGTCAGTAGACCCCAGTTTGCCCGAATGATGGACATGTCTGTCACATGGAGGAGACCCAAATGCCATAAGAACCGTTTCTCTGCACTCTACTAACTATCTCAGAAGCAAAAAGTCGATGGTCTCAACTCTCGCGTATAAACAGGGTCCAAAACAATCTGCAATGGCATTATACATGCCTCATGTCAGAATCAATCACCTATCCTAATGCAAAGTGACAAAATAAAATGGTATTCAAATGCGTCATTCTTTTGCAAATGCATCGCAAAAAACCAAATGCGTCATTTTACATCACAACTGCGTGCAGAAATAACAAATGCGTCTAAAAATCAAATGCGCCTCTGTCTATCGATGCATAACAATATCCTGCTAAATGCAAATGCGTAAATAAAATATCAAATGCGTCGAAACATTTTCACATGCGTTGAAAATAAAACAATTGCGGCTATGTAAAATGCAAATGCGTTGCTATTTCGTGAATGCGTTGAAATATAAAACACCTACACTAAACAATATACGTGAATTTACAAATGCGGTAATCCACATGCACATGCGTTGATAACGAATTCAAATGCAAATTTCTAATAAAGTGATGCATGATGAAAATTGAAATTAAACGCATAAAAAAGCACAAAAAATCTATAATTCAAAAGTCAAGATCTAGGTACATACCGGGGGGTCAGCGTCGGTCGGCTTCCTGAAGGTCTGAATCCTGTATGCTCGATGGTGGGTGTGTAGAATAGGAGACATCTTCGATGAGGATGTAGAGCAAAAATCTCAAATTTCGAAGCTATGGGGGTAAAAATGAATGGGTTTTTACCCCATTTTCTATTTATACCTAGGATTTTGGTGGCATTCCTTTCTACTGGCCATGTCAACTTCCAACTTCAATCGACCCATACCCGTCCCTAACACTTCCATCTTCAATTTCGTCAACTCCACTGCATTTTTGACTATCCAATGGACTAATCAAGACTATTTCCAAAAAAAATTGAAAATTTTCAAAAATTTGTCAATTTTTCCAAAGGGGCATACCTTTACCTATTTTACACCGGGGCATTGGGGCATATTTTTGATTGATTTTCTTTGACACAATCCTGAAATAACATTGTATCAAAGAGGGGCAAATGTAGACACCGAAATCTGGTCTAAGCCTACGACTTCAATATTCTTCATAATTCGTATTTCCATGGTCATGATTAAATAATGTCAATTATTTAATTATTCTCTAAAGTTCTTCATTTCTTCATTAGTTGAATAAACTTAATTATTTAATTAATTCACTTTAACTTTAATTCTTCTATTAATTAAATAATCTTAATTATTTAATTGATTCACATTTTCTTTATTCTATCTGATTAATTAAATAAACGCTTTTTATTTAATTATGTTACTAATTAACCTTATCCTTCTTGTCAAATTAAATAAATTCTTATTTAATTTACCCTTTTATCATATGTCAACTATAATTAAATAAATCCTTTATTTATTTAATTGTTCATTTAATCCCTTTGTCACTTAATTAAATAAATCTTGTTTATTTAATTATTCTTCAAATATCAAATCTTGAATTAAATGAATTATTTAATTCATAAAAATCTATTTTAACACATTCCTCTATATTCAGATAATTGTGTAAGTTATCTAAGTATTCACTCTCGCTCGACTCGAGATCTATTTAAATCAATCGGTTAACTCCTGATTTAATGTCTGAGTTGCTTGCATGAATAAACTTTTTGTCATATCATTCAGTCATCTAGTTCTAACTCAATTGCGTGTACATGCATATTAATTAAATATTCCTATTTAATTAATTAAATCTTGTACGTGCGTTCGAATAGAGAGTTGCTTTAATCCATCTTTATCTTTGTCATGCAAAGACTATTCTTTTGTTTTTGAATACCAAACTCGAAGATTAAATCATTTATTTAATCTTTATTTCTATTTCTAGTTTTTATAACTCATGTCGCTATTGACAGTTATCAGAATGCATGTCTAATCTTTCGATCTCAACCATCCGTCGATCTTTCGATCCTGACTTGTCATTTGAATGATCAATTTTCTATAAATTGATCTATCCATCATCATTCCAAGCTCTCCCGAAATCTTATGACTTTTGGAAGCATATCTATTATTTGAATCTTCAATATTTTGCTAAATCACTATCACAGGCTATACTTGCACAAGAGAAATTTGAGGGCAATTATACTACAACGACAAAATGGAGAGGGGCAATCAAGGTTATACATGGAATTACGTAGATATTGGGTGAGATTGTTTAATTTATTTATGTTTTAGCTTTCCTTTGTTCTCTGTTGTTTAGCTTAGATTGCATTAGAGCTTAGATCGCATTGAGTGTGTGCTTTTAACCTTTCTTCTATAGTTTCTAGACGTTACAACATCCATGAGGCTAATATCCCAGCTATTCATCCATTTTAGAAAGTGGTCAATATTTTAAATCAAAGTTTTGGGAAAAGAATTTGATTTTCTTAAACTAAAACTTTTCATAACTTTAAGGTAGGAAAGCCATGATTGCATTTTTTTATTTTTTTTAAATTCTTATATTTTTAATGTATTTATTAGTCCTTTAACCGTTTTCACAATTGTAGAATTCTATCATTCAGTTCTTCCTTTTTGTGCAATCTTTGGATAAACACTAATTGTTACATGGGTGTTATGTAGGTTTTCCTTAATTGTCCATGGGTAGGTTTAGGACAAATAAGAAAAAAACACAGATAACTAAAAAGAATAATTTTTTGGAATGGTTAAAAAGATGTTGAATAAAAGTGTGTGAAAAACTTTATCTTCCACCTCTCCATTACTACCATAGCTCGGTATTTGTTGAAATTTTCATTGAATTGGTGCTAGTAAGAGTATCTGGATGAATCGTCCGCATATTTTTCATTCTGAAATGTAGGATTTACTGTTCAATGTCAAATCTTGTAAGTTCAGATGATTGATAAATGATAAATCATAGCATTCAAACCCTCAATTTCAATTTTGCTAAATTTGGGTATTCTTGATTCTTTTACATGCCTTTAAAGTGAAAGTCATACATTACCTGTTACTATTTTCCTGATTATGGAGAAGATTTAAAATCTTGAGCAGCGAGGATGACAGGACGAGGCTAATAACGAACGACAAAGTATCACCATTCTGACACTTGATTAAAAAACCCTCGCAAAAACCTCTATTTTACCTTTTATTACAATTGATTAAAAAACTTTTAAAATATTTTTATTTTAAAAAAGCACATTTTATTCTAATATTGAAAAACAAAAATAAAAACAACTCACAATGAAGCACTATTATCTACAATGTTAAACTAGTATATATATCTTAAATATTAATCCATATAATATACGCCCAAATATATCATTTTGGAGACCTATTTTATTTATTTCTTAAGAACTTTGAAATACCATTAGGGATTAAGGTTACCTACTTAATTTTTTAGTTGGGGTTAGAGTTAGGTTCAATATTATATTATTATCAATATTATGGGGGACCAGAGAATAGGGTGAAGGGAAAGAGTGCAAAACCATGAAACACACCATCTGACCCTACAAGGTCTAAAAGAATGAAAACTCTAACCACCAACAACCCCATCACATTCCACCCACACACCACACCCAACACCAAGAAAACCACAAGCAAGCCACAAGGGCATCCAAAGAGCAGATCTAGGCTTGGGAAACTAGAAAACATAGAGAGAGGCAAGATAGCAAAACCATGAAGAACACCATTTGACCCTACAAGGTCTGAGTGAATGCAGACTCCTACCATAAACATCCCCATCCCAATCCACCCAAAATCCACACCCAACACCAAGAATCCCCAGAATCCCAAAGCCAGAACCACAACAAAAGAAAACCCCAGAGAAGGGGACCCAACAAAGCAGGGCCCAACCAAAAGAAGGCTCCTCCCGAGAGGAAGCACGTAGCCAAAACCCTCACCCACAACTGCAGCAACAGGAAACTGCTCCACCAAAAGGAAAACAACCAACACCACCAACAAAACCGCACCACCATCTGTCTCAAAAACAACAAAGTCCAACGAAAAAAAGTAAAGCCACTGCAGCCTCCCCACAAGCCAACTACACCCCAGGAAAGAAAAGCCATCAAACCTAGAGAGCCAGGCACTGGACGCAACCTCCACACAACACACGACCGCCAAAGAACTTCCATTAGAAATGCCAACCTTTCCACTACCAGTAGCTCCATCTGGGTCCCCCTCATCGTCACTACCATCGTCTGCATTGTCTGTGGATTTGAATCCGCCTCCTCCTGTCCTCATTGTTGCTCCCCTCATCATTGCTCCCATCGTGTAATGTTAATGGAAACCAAATTATTAATTGTACTATAAGATTTTGGATGTTTGGCACAACAAACTATAAATATTTAAAATATTTAGTAATTTCTCCCTACTTGCATAATGATAAAAATAGGATTTCTAAAAATAACATGTAAATTCTATATTTAGAAATCTTATTTTTATCATCATGCAATGTTGTAGTTCTCCTCATACAGACCCATTTTAGCACCTCTAGGTCAAACACACAAAAAAATTTAAATGTATATATCTACGCCTTTGCATAATCACGAATTGAGGAAAAAGGTACATAAGGAAAAGGTGAAACAATAATTTTAGGAAGAAATTAAGTGATAATCAAGACAAAAACAAAAACTAAAGTCATCTAATAAAATAAGTTTGTGCATTTTAATATTTTTGAGATGACTCATCTAAAATAT
The DNA here is from genome assembly GCA_007258455.2 of Sequoia sempervirens. Taxonomy (NCBI): domain Eukaryota; kingdom Viridiplantae; phylum Streptophyta; class Pinopsida; order Cupressales; family Cupressaceae; genus Sequoia; species Sequoia sempervirens. The sequence continues at coordinate 961,194,121 of VDFB02271358.1, forward strand.
AACATTTGAATAAAATTTTAATACTTCCAACATAATATTTTTTTAATATTTTTCTAAATACACTTTTTTTAATTAACAACATAAATAGAATTTTAATACTTTCAAAATAATATTTTTAAAAAATTATTTTTAAGGGTAAAAAAGAAAATTCTAAAATGTAATTCATAAATAAAATTTTACTTTATGTTTTATTATGAAAATATCATTTGTTAGAAAATGGTTCCATATATTTTATTTTTGAATAGTTTTTAAAGACATTCATTTTTTTTTAACAAGAGGAGTAAATTATAAATTATATATTATAAATAAATAAGATTTATCAATTAATTTGTTTTAATTTTGTGATATAATTTTTTAATGAAATTAGTGTATAAGTAGCATATATATCTTATATATATAATCTATATAATATAGGAGATAACATTTTTTTTTGCTTGTGATTATAATATAACATTGATTATATATAACATAGGGTTTTTATATCTTTATTATATATCTTGTTCTAATCTACTTTTATTAAAATCATATTAGATTTATTTTGATTTTTTTCTAAAATAATTAATATTTAAATGATTTAATTTTTTTAAATAATTAATATTTTGCTATTATTACTGATTAATTTTTTATTTTAATTAGTTTTAAGATTATTACTTTTTGATTTTCAATCTTATTTTTTTAGAAATATATCTAAAGTTTTTTCTAATTTAAAGCTTTTAATAATGTTATAATAATATTAATATATATATAAATTAATTAAATTACTATATTTAAATGGTTTATTTTTATATGATTTTTAGAAAAGAATTTTTAAGAAAATTTCATTTTTTTAAGATTCCTAAAATTTTGGTTTTTTTGTATTTTTTTGTGATGGATGTACTGATCTCCTATAGGAGCCCATGTTGCCATTGTAGGGTTACGCCCTTGGCATAATAAAATTTCTCATATTTATAATACTTACTTAATTACATCGATAGTTACGTCGATAGACGTAACCCTACAATGGCAGCATGATGCCTATAGGAGGTTAGCACAATCCATCATAGAAAAAAAAAACACATTTTAGAAACAAAATAAAATATTTTAGAATAAAAAAAGAAACAAAAGAAAAAAAGATAATATAATAATAATATAGTAATAAGATATATTTTAAAATAAACAAAAAAATCATTTTAAAAAGTACCATTTCAATAATGTAATAATAATATAATATAATCTTACTTAACCAGAACACAAAAATAAACATATTTTCGAAACAAAATAAAAAATACATAATATATCCACGTATCTTATATAGATTATATTTAAGATATATATAATAGTTTATAATTTATAATATAATCATAGAAAAAATACAAATAGAACTGTGTGCAACAATTAAATTTTAGCTAAATTTAAAGTTCAAGAAAGTTTAGCTAAATTTAAAGTTCAAGAAAGCAACAATTGGTATGTTTTAGGTAAAACTAGTTGTGGGTGTGGAGGGATATTGTTGCACTGATTTGTTCTTTTAATCAATTGATTGAAATTTAATCAATTGGTTGTGGAGGGATATTGGTGCACTGATTTGTTCTTTTAATCAATTGATTGAAATTTAATCAACTGTGGGTGTCAGAATGTTTTGAAGATTCTGTAATAGAGAGTATGGAGACCAAGTTAAAGCTCAAGAAATCAAGAACTGTTATCCATTCTTTAAGGACAATTGATAAGATTTCCTTAATGTCGAATGGGTATTGTTTGGCAACAGTTCAAGAAGCTTAGGAGAATTGGGATGCTATTAAGAGGAAAGGATTCAAGAAGAAAATGTGTCTTTTAAATGGGTACATCAGTAAGAAGACTGATCATGTTGAATATGTTATTAAAAGAAAGGTTACTCAATGTGATTGGGAGATACTGGTTAAGGAAAAAGCGAGAAATGTACCTGAAGACCCTTGGAAGAAAAGATTTAGGTAAAATGAACTAATTATTTTAAATTTAGATGTTTCTTGTTATTTTTTATTATTATTCAATTTAAATTGTTTGCTTTACATTTATATACCCAAAATGGATTTGTGAAAAGGCTTTAGAAACTTTCATATGTATTTGATGAGAAATTTTGCAAAACCTTACACAGGCCAATCTTCTTCCATTTTAATTTATTGTATGTTCCCTCTAGGAACCTTTCCTTTCTTAAATGTCCCATCACCAAGTCACCAATCTAAAATTCTTGCACTCTTCTATGTTCATCAGCATATTATTTGTATTTATTAGCACTTTTCTCTAATTTCTCCTTCACCTCTTTATGCAAATCATGTATGTACTCAAAAAGAATTTATGCTACAACACTTTGCCTATTCAAATCTGCACTATCTCTCAACTCATCTATACCCTTGGGATTGTACCCATACACAATTTGGAATGGACCCTTTTCTGCACTTCAATTAACTGAATTGTTATAAGCAAACTCAGCTTGTGCCAATGTCAATCCCCAACCAAGCACCTCAACAAATTACCCAAACTTTGATTCACAACTTCAGTTTGACCATCCATTTGAGGATGGTAGGCTGAGCCAAAACCCAATTGTGTTCCCATTTTCTTCCACAAAGTATGCCAAAAATGACCAACAAATTTTGTGTCTCGGTCTGAAATAATACTTCTTGGCAATCCATGTAATTGAACTATTTCTTTGTAAAACAAATTAGCTATATGGAAAGTATCACTACACTTTTTATATGGTATAAATGAGTCATTTTTTAGAATCTATCCATTACAACAAAAATTGAATCATTACCTCTTTGTTTTCATGGAAAACCAAAAAAAAAATCCATGCCAATGTATTCCCATGGTCTCTCCAGTATTGGCAATAGCTGGTACAATTCGATGTTTTGTCTTACTCCTTTCAAGCATATTGACATACTTTGCACCCTTACACCATTCTTTTTACATCTGCACCCATTCTAGGCCAATAATAACTCTCATTCAACTGTGCCAATGTTTTTTCCACTTCAAAATGTCCATCCAAACCTCCACTATGTTTTTTTGTCAACAAATTTTCCCTCATGGAATCTTGAGGTATACATAATCTCTTTCCTTTAAAAAAAATTCTCTTGAATAAAATACTCCAACCATGGAGTTTTGTCCACTCCCATTGGACTTTTACAAGTTGCCCAAGCTTCTTTAAAATCAACATCTTCTTCATACAACTCTCCCATGAAATCAAAACCAACAACACTTACCCTCATGTCATTCAAGTAATATAATTTATATAATTTATATTTATAATAATATTGTTAATACATAAATTCAAAATTAAATTATTTTATTTTTTAATTTATGTATTAACAATATTATTATAAATATAAATTATATTAATTTTATAACTATATATTTTAGATATGTAAAGTAATACTATCTAAATATATTATTAAACATTTAATAAAGGATTTTTAAAAATATTTTTTTATTAATTATCATTAAAATAATTTTAATATAAAAAAATCATTTTTCAATTTAAAATATAAATTTAGCTCAAATAAATAAATAAATGTATTTGGTATTTAATAATATGATTAAAAATATAAATATTTCTTAAAGATATATTTTTATAAAGTAAAAACTATTATTAGTAATATCTTAAAAATCAAAATATAAACTAAAACATATTAAAAAAATTATATAATCATATATGAGATATTATTATTAATTATTAAAATTAAGTAAATGTTAATATAATGATTTTATAAGTGTACATTTTAGATTTATAAAATAATATTATATAAATATATTGTTAAACATTTTATTAGAATATTTCTAAAATATTTTTTTTATTGGAAATGGCAGCAGAGCTGTGAAATATATTGATTAACAAAAAAGGTTGTTGTAGTCTTTACCCCGTAGGGATCCTTACATTCAAAATGGCATATAGCCCTCCATTAGCAGATATTAGAGAAAGCCCAATGTACACGTGTATTTAAGACAAACAAAAAACTATTACGTTTTTCCCTTACAGATCATCGTAGAACCGCCTAGAACCAACTAGGTTGGAAAAAGCGTAACACCACTCCATTCCCATAACCGCTTCCAACCCCAACCGCCTGCTCAGAAATTTGTGTTCGAGGAATGCCCATCTCGATGATTGGTACCAAGCATGGTCGTCGCCACTGTGTCAATGTCACCCACCAAAATTGAGCCCTTAAACACTGAACAAAGCAGAAGTAGGCATCTTTCCTTAGGTAAGTCTAAATCCAGCAATGAAGCTAAAAACCTGGAAGAAATATCCGAATTGGCCTGTGTACGATTCTTGGAGACGCAATAAGCCCTTCCAAGCACCATTTTTACTGCCTATGTGCACAAAATGTCCTTGTTGCGACATATATTCTTGAACCTCTTATCTGAAATTGCACCGTGGAATGTAACCTCCTTCTTCGAGCTTGAGAATTTCACCAGAGTATCCATTTTTGTGCCTCTGGATTCCTTCGAGGGCATCATAAATAGAGAGAAAAGCGGGCACCGCATTAAATTTCAGCCGCCAACTCCACTCTGCAACGTCCTTTCAAGTATAAGCTAGCATGTATGTTGCAGACTTTCCATTAATTACATGAAATTCTGACATTCCATAAGTTTGAGTCCCGAGGGAATTGAATGAATGTACTACAAGGGATGCACCCGGATATCCTAACAATTCATGTGGTATCTTGGGAGAATCCCAAATTCCTTCAACATTATACATTCAAATTGCCTCCACCTCCATTGACCTCTCCGGGAGATGAGAACATCAAATCCTATTGGGTTGTTGACGCATGATCCACGAGAAGAGTTAATAGATTGCTTTCTCTTACGCCAAGTGTGTGGGCCCATCAACCAAATCTAGTCGTCCTGGCATAGACAATGTACTCTCGGCGGTACATGGGCCAAACGAGTTATCCTACACCAACACCTACTTTGGCCAAGGCATCAGCTTCTCTATTTCCTTCCCTATATGTGTGATTTATTAGAATGTCTTCAAAGGATTTCATAAGCTCCAATGCTTTTGCTAGGAGAAAACTGAGCTTCCAATTGGGGGTGCTTTCACATCTTAGAGTGTTAATGACCAGGGAAAAATCACCCTCAATTTCAATCTTTGCCAATCCTAACATAATTTCAGACCAAGAAGCACAACCTGGAATTCTGCCTCATTATTTGTGCCTTCGGAGAGGCGTTTGGATGAGGAGATCACAGTGTTGCCTTTAATATTTCTAAAATAATTTTATTTTTATATAAAACATTAATTTTCAATTAAGGATATAAAATTTTATGGTCATTTAAGTTAAAAATACATTAATACCTTAAATAAATTACATTTTTAATATTTTAATGCATACTGCTCTTAATGATGTTCTTATTATGCACACCAACCACTTAAATGACCATAAATAAATAAAGGAAAAAAACTAATATTAATATGTAACTTAAAAGTTAAATAAATATTAATATTAAAAAGTATTATTTTGAAAGTATTAAAATTTTATTCATATGTTCTTAATAAAAAAATGAACAACAAAGAGAACATCGAAGAGAATATGCTTAAAATTACATTGTTAAATTTTTACATTCTAGTATGTGTTTTTGATTATATAAGCAGGGAAGGGCCCCGATCCTGTAGTAACAAAAGGAGATGGAACAACAAAAGACGAGATAGGCTAGGAAACAACACCAACCACACTTAAAAAAAACAACCAAACTAAATACTACAAAGCAACCATCTAGGGCTCACAAGCTAATTTACCAGTATTTTCACCACAGAATCATTATAGTTATAATAAAAAACATAAGCATACCATATACTATCCCAAAACGTGGCATGCAGACCAAATAAAAGATTAACTATAGTCCAACAAGTTCTAAACCAAAGCATAGCTAACATAAAGTAATAGTCTGATACTATCATCTAGAGGAACCAAAGTTTTAAGATAATCAGAAAAACCAAATAAAAAAGCAGAGCAAGAACAATACCATTATTTGGCATTAGCTATCAAATCCTAGTTTTCACCAACTAAGAGACGAATTCCCTCCAGTCTAGGCCAACTTCATTGGTCGGGTCCTTTGTGCCCTCCTACTTCCCACCTTTTTTTAACTACTTCTTGATCTTTGATTGACCAGACACCACACCATCTGTGGCACGCCACATCAATCCATCAGTGACCTTCATCAAAGTTATGATCACTTTTTCCATGTCCTTGACCTGAACCTGCAGAAAAGTGATACTACTTTTCAAGAAATGAATGTCTTCAGGAAGAGTAGAACCCTAGGTAGTGTCCTCCAATTCACAAACCTCCTTCTTAGTAACTTCCAAGTCCTCTTCCCCATCAAATTCTTCCTCCTTTTCATTGTCATCCTCCTCCAGTTCTTCTTCATCCATCTCATAGTCACAGTCATCACAATCCATTCCTTCACTTTCCTCCTCCATTTTGCGTTCAAATTCTTCCATAGTCACCTATTCCTCTTCCTCTATTTCATTCTCCTTCTTATTACCTTTTTTATCCGAAGAAGCAACCTTTTCCAATCTTGTCGATCTTCAGCCACCATGCAACATGCCCACCTTCCCTTCATCCATTTCCTCCTTTTGAGGACCTTCTGTAGTGCCCCTCCACGATTCGCCCTTTCATGATGTTTGATTAATTTTGGTTGGGTTGATTGAATTAAGTTGGTTTTATACTGTTGTTTGTTTTGGTGACGAATTAAATAAATTATTAAATAAAGCATTTTGATAAATTGATATATATGTTGTTCTTGGATATTTAATTTATTAAATTAAATCATTAAGTTAAAAATTAACTCGACAATTAAATATAAAGATATTGATTATTAATGTAGAGTTTTAATTATAAATTAAAATGTGAGAAAATATTAAAAGGAAATAAAATATTAAAATAAGATGTGAAATTGGAAGAAGATAATGAACAACTAGTTAAAACGAGTAAAAAGATAGAAAAAGTATTTTCGAAGCACATGCGTGACTTCGAACTGCTTGTCATCTAGAAACTTGATATTTTATAAGATTTTTTATCTGATTTTTGATTTCACGTTTTTGTCATTTTTGAAAGGGATTGATTTTTGTTTCGAACGAAGAACTTTGTTTGCAAGGATAATTTGTTGTAGAATTGTTTGAGATTGATTGTTTTTCAAAATGGGATTGTTGTGATTTTCTAGGTGGGTCACTGCAAGGGACTTCTGGCACAACCTCGACATTGCCCACATTGATTATCTTATGCAATAGATCTCAGATCATAGTTTTTGTATCAACTTTCATCCATAGCATATGTAGCACAATTTAGGGAAAGACGGGAGTATCATGTTAGTTGCGAAAGGGGAGAATCGACCAAGAGAGTATGAATTAGCTTGAAGGAAAGTTGCAAGTGTATGCATGATCAAATCTTCTGAAATTTCTATTTTTTTGCAGTGGAGGGTAAGTCTCTCTGACTTTATTTGGTGAGTCTTTGTATATTTGGTAGATATTATATTCTATGCGAGATCAGATTTCTTGGGGAAGATGTATGTTTTGGCTCATAAGTTATGTCTTTCCTTTTTTATACTTGCATGAATCATTTTCCCTTTCAGTAAAATCTCAGAGGCTGTCATTATTAGAGCATCATGGAATAGCCGTATCGTTTCGTTGAGTAGAATACTCCATTTAAAATGTTCTAAATCTTAGTTGATAAACTTTTAGTTTTTAGATGTCTGCTCTTGGTGGCTTAGATCTTAGAGCTTCTCCTTTTTTGCAACTTCAAAGGTTCCTCATCCCTGGAGCAAGCCTTATCAATTTTCCTTTGAAACATCTTATCCTCAGGGTTAGCCTTGCATGCATCTACTGAGTCACTACTTTAAATGTAACATTGATCAAGTTATCCTATAGCAGTATTCTGCAACACTCTTTGTCTTTTGTAAATCGATATGAGGGTCAGAGTTATCTGGCTCATTGTTAAATGCTAAAAAACATACCAATATATATTATGAAGAGAATAAATCATGGTTAGGCTTAGTAGTCATGATAAATTAACCCTTCATCTGACCAGATTATCTATGTTGAAATCCTTAGACTGAATCTCCCTCTCTTAAAATACTGGATCAACATATGCATGAGTGTTGCACTCCATACCATTTCTCCTCCTAAACTTGTGCATCCTAAGTATGATTTTGATTTCCTAATGACAGATAATTTAAGTCTTGTGTGTGAATCCAAGTATTAGAAAGTTTCCATCTAGGAGATAATTAAATAACGGTTGGATAAGGGAGAATGTTTTTTTTGGTAGCCACTTTGCATGCATATCAAGGAGAGTCTGTTTTTGTAGTGAATAATGTATGGTACGATTTCATCTTCTGCATTATTTATATTTGGTGCTATATAATGTGAATCCCCTTTTGTGTATTGCATTCGAGGGCCATGATTAACAAACCAAATAAAATTGATAACTTTTCATTATGGTGGCAGAATAATGATTCTTTTGTCTTCTCTCCCACAACATTAAGTAAAAGTATCAAATCTAGAAACACCTTGCTGCTTTCATTTGCTAAACCAATTCCTCTAGTTGTGAGTACCATTTTATGGTGTCCATTCCAACTACATCAAGATATGTAACGCCCCGCCACGAAACCCTAGAGGACAACACACTAACACCTAAAACAATTTTTTTTTTTGGAAAGTGCAACATTCACACGTTTGCAAGAGAAATATTATCTAGTTTTCTAATATAAGCCCTCTAGGGTCCGCGACTATGCTACTCGATACCCATTAACTAAATTAGCAAGAAACTATAAAACATTACATTAAATAAATTCTAACAACAATATGAATTCCATTTCATCATCACATTTATAAGATCAACTAATATGAAGTTATCCATTTTAATACTAACAATATAACAACATCAATATTCATTAAATTGACAATAATATCATTTATATTCATCATTACAAGAGAGAGTTTACAATAATTACAATGATACACCATTACATTATTACATCTTGAACCACAATGTCTCCTCGCAAATAGGTGAGGAGAATACACTAGGAGAATAATACATATTACAATAGTTTATGATACAATACATGAAAGATAATCCACATGAATTGGTACAAGTGCAGAAGTCTTCAAAATTAGGAGTTGTCACCATGAACACGAACCAAGTGAGGGAACCCAATGGAGTACAAGGCACATTCTACCTGACCATGTGGAACCCAAAGGCCCACCCCCCGTGCTAGGAGATAGCGAAAGGATCCCACCACCATAATCAGTCAAAGACATAAGACAACACAAGGGCTAACATGACAACAATGAACAAGTACAGTTCAACATCAAACAACAGTACACCACTTCCAAAGGCACACAACATCAAAGGGAAACAAGAGGCAAGGGAATACTAGGTTGTCGTAGGATGAGTGTCATCACATAGTTTGTCATGGGTTACCCAGGTAGATCTTCCTAGGCCCCGACCCCTATCCTGGGTTACCCTAGTAGCCTCTATTGATCTTCGACCCCTCATGCAAACCTATGTAGAATGAACGTACCTCTCATGAGGACGAGGCAATTGATCTTACCATTCTAGGCCTTCTCGACTCATCTCAAGCCTATACGAGAACTTGAGCCATGAGTGAGGCATTTACTTATCTTGATTAGTGTGTTACTACCCAGCCCCCTAATTCATTTTAGGTTATCACTTAATTTATGAAACTCCCATATGGGTTACCCAGGTGCCACTTTGTGCATCGACCCCCATTGAGAGCCACTCCCCTACAGACAACAAGGAGACCCCAATAAAATCAAAGAGAAAAGCCATTTGCACAATCACAAATACTCATTAACAATACAACAAGTTGAGGAATAACCCTTACCACTTACAAGTTCCAACCACATTGGTGAATATACTGTGCAAGGCTAATGGCCTACATATACTCATTTCACACAAAACCATCATCTCAAAATATTATCAAGAATTCCATCAAAGACATTTCCCCTAGCCTCTAGAAGACTCCTAATATTCACTTCACAAGAAGTCATAACATTTGAACAAAACCCATGAATCATTACCAAATCAATAATCATTCACTAGCCTCATACGAGCAAATCAAGACAATAATAGAATATGGGTTTACAAGTAAACACTTTATATTTACTAATTAATCATCTAATTTAAGGGTACACTTTTCCATAAATACTATCTTTCAGTTAAAATATTACAAACAAACCCATCGTCTATACAACATTTTCTTTGTTTCATCTATTTAATTATAAAACTCTAAAAGTAGCAAGATACTTAATAAGAAACATAACACATCAATGCGTATTATATATATATGTTTGAATGTTTATATATATATTCATATTGTGTTGAAATCAGAATGATAAATTGAAATACAACATTAATCCTGTAATATTTATAACAACATTTATACCAACATATCCATATCTATATATATATATATATATATATATAATATCAATATATAGACCATATAGAGGTTGATTTTCAAAAGCAACACGCAGCAAACAAAACATTGAGTATGGGCAGAGTAACAACGAAACCTCAACAGCCGAACAATGCAAATTATATTCCACTACAAACACATCCTCTATCACAACGAACAATGCATGAAAATGAGTTTAAGGGTGTGGCGGTTGCATGCATTTACTATGCATTTAACAGTGAAATGGAACAGATCCCCGGTGTGTTGGATGGGCGATAGGAATACACCACAGTGATGCCATCTACATAATATAGTAGATGCCCATGAATAGGATTACTTATACACACCACAAATATTTCTTACATGTTTATAATTCGATATAACCTACATATACATTTTTTTCTATCTGTAACTCATTTAGAGTCGACTAAAAGGATGTGAGTTTATTCATTACCAACGCTGCAATGTAAAATATACTCAGAGTCCAAGGTTATATATTCATTGATTACTTGAATTCAAACTTTGATGTGTTTGAAGCTTGGAGCGAATTAGAGAAAATTTAAAATATGTATTATCTGGCTGGAGATTGGCTGAATCAAACTCATCTTAACCTAGAGAAACTAACAGAGGCAGCGGCGGTGCAAGTCAAGAATAGACAGCAAACAAGATAAGATGACGCTGATAGAGAGAAATATATTTGATACTCATAAGCCCAAATCCCAACGAACTTGAGAGATATTAATATATCTGAGATAGGCTATATCCAGAAATCTTGTAGTTAAGAGAAGAATAGGTGGTTAGAACAGGGGCGACAACCTTAGTCAACATAAGATTAGTTTTTAAATATAAGGATAATGATTGACAGGTTTCAAACATAAAGATATCGACTGCTTAGGGAAATGGAGATTGTGGCAACCAAATCCACCATTCCTCAATGCATATATTCACAGATACAATAACCACGACTTGAACCAAGACTAGGGTAATAGAAATATGATAATCAAATTTGGGGAATAATACAGGGCAATAAACAACTTAAAACTTATGGAATAAGCACAGCTCGAAATCAAACAATTTGTTTTGATCAAATAGCACAATCTTGCATTATTCGTTTCAAATTCAACATTAAAATGGAGTAATAATGGAACCTGGTTTACAAGCTTGCTAGATCTGAAGCCTTGACGGAGAGCTCTTCCAATTCCAACTTTTACTCTTTCTGAATCTCCACAACACTGCAAAACCCCCAATTCCCAGCGTCCAAAACCCCCAAGAAATTTTTTCAAGAACCAAAGAAAATTTCACGTCAAGATTCCCCAAAATTAGTTTCCAGAACTAGGTAAAAATCACAGGAAAAGCCAAAACAAAAACTCCCTTCTCAATTTGAGACTCCAAATTAATATTCATGAAAAGTCTACCAAAAGGAAATTATCTTCAAAAATGAAAATTGTAGAAGATTCCCTGCCTTTTCATTTTTTGGCAAGTAATTAAATTACTTGTGACCACTTGAGCTGCATGGAGCTGCATGGTCAATGGGATGTTATCAGTAGTCCCCAAATGGAAATTTCATTTAATGTTCCAACAAAACCCACTTTTTAATTATTTATTTATATTACTATTTTATTTTTATATTACAATATTTTATCACTTTTAATTTATTATAAGCCATCTCTCAATAAATATATTTATGCTTGTATTTAGTTATCTCAATACTTTTAGACTATTAATTTAATTAAATAATTTAATCAACAAGATTTATAACTATTATCATTACATTTCAACGAAATAATTTATTTAATTCATTAATTAATCAAATCATTTATCAAGCAAATCTAAGTTAAATCACCACATAACAATAGCAATACCAAAACATAACCCAGATCAAAACAGAACTAACTTACCGAAAATGACAGACAACGTTGACGGGGTGACCAACTGGATACTCATCCTCTTCAAGGATGATGGCTCAACTTGGGGGACCCAATGCTATCTCCAAATCAACTATCTCCATTAGGTATAAGGCACGCTCAAACCTGGCAATTCAGGTGGATTCAATGCCTGGTACCTACAACCTGCAACAAACCACACGGTCAAACATGTGCATAGACAAACAAGCAATCACACCATGAAGGGAAAATCACAGAGTCGTAGGGCGCTCGCAAGTGAGTGATGCAACATTGTTCCTCTTCACGAAAACATCAAGACACAATAATTAGATATCAAATCATGATAAGAACATACATCTAATAATCACATTATACTCATATCAATAATAACCCACACAATCAATTAAACTGATCTACTAAGCATGATATAAACATAAACACCAGTGATAAATGTGTCATCAAGTAACATCATAACTGTGCATTAAAGTATCGTAATATCCAAGTATCATCAAACATTATCATAATTTCCAAGCACAACCAAGTCTCTGTCAAAAATAAAAAGGAAAATTGAGGGGCACTAAAGGGTATCATTTTTAATTCCTCTATCTTTCATCACTCTCCTTACTATTTGAGTCGCACCACAACTGGACGTGCCTACAAGCAATTCTCTCCCTCATTACTATCACTGCCTTTGGCAGCGATTTTGCTAGTTGAGCAAGATGTTAATGATATAACCGATCCAATAGTTCAATCATGTTCATCCATTTTACAACAGCAAGAAGCTCATACTTGCACCAAAGCACCATATAATCAATTATGTTTACTTTACTGATTCTAAAGCCTTTCCAACAAATCAATTCCATGAATACCCGTGCCTTACCAATCTGCCATAGGTACTGATTGTGATTTTTGGGTGTAATTAAAATGATAGGTAAAAGAAAATTGGGGTGAACTTAAAATGAAATACTTCTATTTAGTCAGTAGTTATATTAGATAATAATTTGAAATCAGATGTAGTATAACCATGTGAGTTATTCCTGGCTATGTAAAATTATCAAAGTTTATTTCGTAGATTTAGTACGAGTAGTTGGCAAGTATTATCAAATGATATTTTAACCTTACTATAATTTTCAGTACGAGTATGGTCACCCGTGAGTCCTTAGGTTTAATATTCAAGGAGAATAAAGTATAATAGATATTCGATGCCTTATTCTTTATATTCGATAGAAATGTTAATGTTTGGATTTGGATGCCTTGAACTATCCTAGATTCCATGAACGTGTATTTTATGGTCGGCGTTTGATTTTATGTATATATAGATGTATAAATTTATCCCATTATAAATATAAGACATTGATAATTGTTTCTATTAATAATATATACATCATGGTTATAGAAAAGATGAAGCTGCTTTTACTATATATTAAGGCTTTAATATTTGGATCTCATATTTATTTTCTTTTAACTCCTAGTGGGCTATTTATTAGTATTATATGTGAAACTTACCAAGTTATTATTATTTAGTATTGACTAGATATGTGTATCCACTATAATTGATTAAGTTACCAACTCATATTTATTTAATTTTGTATAGTGTCGTCAATATGATATTTATTTATATTGCTATTAGTTCTTGTGGTTGTAAGTGAAAGGTTACATTAATATTAGTTTTACGATCTCACTTATCACTTATACAGTTTCTTATTAATGGGTAATTGGTAAAATAAATATGATGTTAGAGTTTTTGGATTAAATGTGTTATTTTTTCTTTTGTTGACAATATGTTTTTATATCGGTGGAGGTTATATAGGATACAATTTCATTTTACTAATTATACAATATACATATATGTATATATATAAATATATATTATGTTTTATTTTGGATAATTGTAGAATTGGTTTAATTAAATAAATTAGATTATCTTTGGTTAATAAATGAATTATATTTTCTAAGAATGTTGGTTTCCTTTACAATGATTTAAATAGTTGAATTTATTTGTGAATGGCCTATTACGTGAAGTTAGAGGTTAAGTAATGAGTTATAGAAAATGTGAAAATAAGGTCTCCCATGGATATATTGTTCGTTGATTCTTCTTATTGATCATTGTGGTTGATTTTGATATTGAGTTGATTTTGGTTATTGTTTTACGGAGGGAGATTTTATGCCAAATTGTTATTGAGAGACTTTTAGAGGCTTGGGGAAATAGCTTGATTTTTGGTTTCATGATTCTTTCACTTGAAATAGATGGATTATACTTGAATTGTGTTCACGAGGGTCTTTAGCCTTGCACTATTTACATGTTATTATGATTGTAATTTGTGAGCAAGGTGGCCTATGCCTTGCTCTGGATATGTGATTCTTGTGGCTTCGTTTCGGTGTGCAAGAGGGCTTACCTTGTTGCACATGTTTGGGTCTTCTAGTTGTTAGTAGGGGGAGTGGCTCTCAATGGGGGTTGGTGCACAAAGTGGCATCAAGGTAACCATTGGAGAGTTTCTTAACTCAGTGATAACCTAATAAATAAATTAGGGGGGATTTGGGTAGGTTACACACTAATCAAGATAACTGGAAGCCTCACCCATGCCTGTAGTGCTCATTTAGGCTAAGGATGGGTTGAGAAGGCCTGGTTGGCAAGACCAACTTCCTTTTCCTCACGAAAGGAAGGTTGGTTCTGCATGTGTCACCCTATGGGGCCGGAGTCTAGTGAGACACTATCAAGGTAACCATAGATGGGGCCCGACATCTAGACTATCAGGGTAACCCATGGATGGGGGTCGACGTCTAGACTATCAGAGTAAGCCATGCCAGGACCATGCGATGACACTTCTCGTTATAGAAACCTAGCATTCCCTAGTTTTGTGTTCCCCTTGTTGCTTGCATGCCTTTGGAAGCAATATCTTTGTCATGTGATGATTCTATTATACATTGTATGTTGGAGTCATGTTAGCCTTTAGTGTTGTGTTACTATCCTCTTGACTATTTTGTGTAGTGGGACCTTAATGTTATCTCCTAGCATGGGGGGTGGACCTTAGGGTTCCACATGGTCAAATGGATTGTTCTTTTTACTCCATTAGGTTCCCCGTCACTGTTGTTTAAGTGCATGATGGAGGTACCACTTGTAGCAGATTCTGGATTTTGCACCAATTCATGAGACAATTGCACATGTTATGTATTGTATCTGTTTATCATTTGTATCATGTAATGTAACCTTGATGTATTCTTCCCATTGAAAATCTTGTAACATTGTTTGATGTACCCTTATGTGGGGAAAATTGTATATGTACTCATTGGTTCTTATTATGTGATCTTTAATGATGATGTATTTGATGTTATAATATGGAGTTGTGCGTTTAGATCTTATTAAGTAGGTTTGTTCATAATGCAGTCATGGAACCTTAGAGGACATAGCTTAGTTTATGTGTTATGTTTAGATATGATTTACATTTCTTGTTATTATACTTAAAAAAAAAATTGTGCCATTATTGTAGTTTAAGTGTGTTGTCCTTTGGGGTTCTTTGGCGGGGCGTTACACCTTCAAGGTCTTCCACTATGGTAATGACATTTTCATTTCTAGTTGTGTTAAATATTAAATAATAAATAATTTTTACATTCTCTTAAATGACCATAAATAAATAGAGAAAGAATTTAAATTAAATAATAATAATTTTAAATAAATAGAGAAAAATTTAAATATTAAATATTAACATTAATGTAAAAATTATTTATTATTTGTACATTCTAGCATGGGTTAAATGTTAAATAATAAATAATTTTTACATACCATAAATAATTGACCATAAATAAATATTAAAAAAATTAAACTAATATTAAAATGTAACTTAAAAGTTAAATTGTATCTAATATGTAACTTAAAATTTAAATAATATTAATATTAAAAAGTATCATTTTGAAAGTATTAAAATTTTATTTGTATGTTCTTAATAAAAAAAATAAACAACAAAGAGAACATCGAAGAGAATATGCTCGAAATTACTAATGTTAATGAACAACAAAGAGAACAAAAAGTATTATTTTGAAAGTATTAAAATTTTATTCATATGTTCTTAATAAAAAAATAACAACAAAGGGAACATCCAAGAGAATATGCTCGAAATTACTAATGTTAATGAACAACAAAGAGAATATTGAAGAGAATATACCTGAAATTACTAATATTAAATAAGCTCAAAATTACATTGTTAAATTTTTACATTCTAATATGTGTTAAATATTAAATAATAAATACCACTTAAATGACTACCCTTAATATCAATTAATAATAACTTGACCTTATAAAAATTCTCTCACCAAGATCAACAACCCACTTTCAAATTTAAGAGTGACTAGTGGGAGACACAAATTTTGCTTGTTCAAGCCATTACTATAGAGATCGACAACTTCATCAAATTTTATCACTCATTTAAACCAAAGGAGGGAAACCACTCCTTACATAAATTATTTAGGTCCTAATTAATAAATAAAGAGATAAATAATAACTACAAGGGTCTATTCTAATGGATGATTTAAATGTTGATTAGTTTATATATGCAAAAAAAAAAATTGCAAAAAGTTCATATGTGATATTATAAATTCTAATTTTATTCTATTTTTCATTTCTTATGTTGTATTTTCTAAAATTTATTTTTCATCAATTTGGGTTAGAATCATAGGTGTAAACTTGATTAAATTTGTAATTGAGAATTTTTTCTTTAACTTTCTAAACATCAAATTTAAATTTTTAACTTGGTTGATCATTTTACTGATCTAATGTACATTTTATTTACTTGTAGTTTTATTTATTGCATTTTAGAGATATACACTTATTCATTTAGAAATAATCAAGGGAATTAATTGAAAAAATATAGATATTAATTTGCAAAAGAGTACAAAAGGAAATCCAACACATTTTTCAAAGAATTTATCAAAGCACGTAATCATAGGTCCATTACACTCTTATCATATTTATATTCATTTATGATGCAAAACAACAATATGAGTCTTACAAACTGAGATTAGTTGTAGCAATTCATTAAAATAAACAAGAGTTTCACTCAGATTTT
Source organism: Sequoia sempervirens (assembly GCA_007258455.2). Lineage (NCBI taxonomy): Eukaryota > Viridiplantae > Streptophyta > Pinopsida > Cupressales > Cupressaceae > Sequoia > Sequoia sempervirens. Next base: position 961,211,477 of record VDFB02271358.1, read on the forward strand.
TATTGCACAAACTCAAAAAGAAATCACCATAAAATGTTTATTGGTTTTTGTTCAACTTTACAAAGTAAATGTTCCAACAAATCTACAATATTCAATGGTTTTCCTCTGTTCTTGGCAACATTTCCTGGCACCACACATAGCCTTAACTTTTTTTATTTACTATGCCACATAAGGATCTTCCAATCTGCAAGAATCTCCAGCCAAAAATTGGTTTGATACATTCCCATACGTGTTGTTTTTTTCTCTGATTTTTGCACCAAAACTCTCCTCCCAATGCAGCGCTTGAATTCCTCTGTCTCCTAACTTTCCACACTGGCCAAAGATAATGTATTATTTTGTTTGTTTCCTGCTTTAATGTGGCATCCCAAATCTACAAAGAGTCTGCACTGAAGGAAGATGAATCGCCCCATTTGGGCGCCCAACATAATATAAAAAAACTTTAATTATGTTTAAATCTACCTTCCAAAATAATCTTCAACATTAATATTGCTTTGGGTGTAATTAAAATAACTCCTAGAATTCCAGGAGGGCATAAAAATGATACCATCAAATTTGAATGTCACAACAAAATTTTAAAATAACAAAACAATGATGAAAACAAAACGATGCAGATACAGGGATACTTGGATGCTCTGGCATCAAACACACCAAGTAGGAAAATGTTTCATGAGTGAAAAACTCATTAACATTTGGGAAAGTATGGAATTGGAATTCCAAACTTCACCAAATTTGAAGTGTTGACCCATGAAGCCTCATCTGTTGCATGATTCTTCCAACAAACCAAATACTCCCAATATTCTTTCCTCCTTGTTCGTTTGGAAATCCGTGAATCAATGATTTGATCAATTCCTTCAAACTTCTTTTTCGTTGATGCATCTAATCTTGCACATCCGAAAAATCTAAAAATGTACTCTACTGTCCACTTGGTTCACCTTCATGATACTTCTACAAATCTGTAACATTAAATATTGGAGAGATATCAACGCCAATTGGAAGTTCAATCTCATATGCATTTAATGAGAACTTCCACAAAACCTTCCATGGGCCAATCTTCTTCCATTTTAATTTATTGTATGTTCCCTATGTGAACCTTTCCTTCCTCAAATGTGTCATCACCAAGTCACCAATCTAAAATTATTTCACTCTTCTATGTGCATCAACATATTATTTGTATTTATTAGAACTTTTCTCCAATTTCTCCTTTAACTCTTTATGCAAATCATGTATGTACTCAGTAAAATATTCTACTACAACACTTTTCCTATTCAAATCTGTACTATCTCTCAACTCATCTACACCCTCGGGGTTGTACCCATACATAATTTGGAATAGAATCTTTCCTGCATTTTGATTAACTAAATTATTATCAGCAAAATCAGCTTGTGCCAATGTCAAATCCCACTGATTTGGTTTATCCCCAACCAATCACCTCAACAAATTACCTAAACTTCGATTCACAACTTCAATTTGACCATCCATTTGAGAATGGTAGGCTAAGCTAAAACCCAATTGTGTTCCCATTTTCTTCCACAAAGTATGCCAAAAATCACCAAATTTTTTTGTCTCGATCTGAAATAATACTTCTTGGCAATCCATGTAACTGAACTATTTCTTTGAAAAACAAATTAGCTATATGGGAAGCATCACTACACTTTTTATATGGTATAAATGAGCCATTTTTTAGAATCTATCCATTTAAACAAAAATTGAATCATTACCTCTTTGTGTTCATGGAAAACCCAAAACAAAATCCATGCTAATGCATTTCCATGGTCTCTCCAATATTAGCAATGGCTGCTACAATCGGATGTTTTGTCTTACTCCTTTTGCATATTGACATACTCTACACCCTTGCACCATTCTTTTTACATATGCACCCATTATGGGCCAATAATAACTCTAATTCAATTGTGCTAATGTTTTTTTCTACTCCAAAATTTCCACCCAAATCTCCACTATGTTTTTCTCTCAACAAATTTTCCCTCATGGAACCTTGAGGTATACATAATCTCTTTCCTTTAAACATCAAATTCTCTTGAATAAAATACTCCAACCATGGAGTTCTATCCACTCCCATTGGACTTTTACACACTACCCAAGCTTCTTTAAAATCAACATCTTCTTCATACAACTCTCTCATGGAATCAAAACCAACAACACTTACCCTCATCTCATTCAACAACAAACACCTTCTACTCAATGCATCAACAACTCTATTTGATTTTCCACTTCTATGTTTTAAAAAATTTGAATAGCTTTAAAGAAATTCAACCCATTTCACATGCTTTTGACTCAACTTACCTTGGTTGTTAATCAATTGCAATGCATGATGATTGGTTTACAATACAAACTCCTTCGGCAGCAAATAATGTCTCCACTTTTTGAGTTCTTGCACAATTGCATAAAATTCTTGATCATACATGGATTATTTTCTCTTTACCTCATTTAACTTTTCACTGAAGTAAGCTATTGGTCTGCCCTCTTGACTTAGAACTCCCCCTATCACTGTACCACTTGCATCACAATCAACTTGGAATACTTTTCCAAAATCGAGAAGTGCTAACATGGGTTGCTTCGTCAACTTTGCTTTCCAAATATTAAAACCCCTCTCTGCTGCAGCTATCCATACAAAGTTTTTTTTATTACCTTTCATTGTCTCTATAATCAATGCACATATCCCACTGAAATTTCTGACAAAATTTCTATGAAAACTTTCCAATCCATGGAAGCTTCTTGCTTCAAACACACTCTCTAGTGAAGGCCATTCAACAATTGTTTTTACTTTTTCCAGGTCCATTTTCAGACCACTACTAGAAATTACAAACCCAAATACACCAATTCCTCTTTCATGAAACTACACTTTTTCAAGTTCACCATTAATTTTTCTTCTTTCAGCCTTTGTAAAATAGCTCTAACATATTGCAAGTGCTCTTCTTTTGTTTTACTACATATCAAAATATCATCTAAATGCACAATCACAAACTTACCAAGATATGGCTTCAAAACTTCATTCATCAATCTCATAAAATCTCTTGGAGCATTTGTCAATGAAAACAACATTACTAATTATTCATACAATTCATCTTTGGTTTTGAAAGCGGTGTTCCATTCATCTCCCTCTCTCATTCTTATTTGATGGTAACAAATTTTCAAATCAATATTTGTGAAGTATTTGGCTCCACTCAAGCAATCCATCATATCATCCATTCTTGGTAATGGGAACCAATATTTGATGGTTATCTTGTTTATTTCTCTCGAATCCATACACATTCGCCAATCCCCATTTTTCTTTGGTGTCAACACTATTGGAACCACACACAGACTCAAACTTTCTCTAATCATCCCCTTATCAAGCAACTCTTGCACTTGCCTATTTATTTATTCATTCTCTTTTGGTGACATTCAGTATGGTGCCTTGATTGGAAAAATTGCACCAAGAATCAAATCCATGCAATGAATTATGCTTCTCATGGGTGGCAATCTGTTGGGTAACTCCTTCATCAATATATCAACATAATCTTTCAAAATTTCTTGAACTTCCATGGGTATTTCATCTCCAAGTTATTCGTTGTCCCAACTACTACAAACTTGGGAATTATTGCAAAACAGGCCATTTCACATTTAAATTCTTCCAAAAATTGCTTTCCAAAAACCAAGCATACCTTTGGCTTATCTTCATTTTCCTCCTCTCTATTTTTCAATGGATTTAATGTATATTCTTCTCCATCTTTCTTTATTACATATATGTATTTAATTTCCCATCATGAACAACTGTCTTGTCAAATTTCCATGGTCTACCCAAAAGAATATGACATGTGTCCATTGGCACTATATCACACATGACTTCATCTTTGTAGTTTCCAATCTGAAAATTAACCATACATTGTTCATTCCCCAATAAATGATGCTCATTTTTTAACCATGAAACTTTGTATGGGATAGGATGTTTGATTATCTTCAATTTTAGTTTGTTCACCATTTATTTTGATACTATATTATCAGTGCTACCACTGTCCACAATAACTTTGCAATATTTTCCTCTTACCTTACACCTTGTTCGAAATAAATTTCTCCTCTGAACCAGTTCTAGTTTCTCTTTTTTTGGATTCAACAAAATTCTTCGCAATATCAATGACTCTCCATCTTCGAGGTCTTCTCCATGCTTTTTTAGAGTCTCCTTTTCATTTTCATCTTGTGCAACATGTACTCTTGAGGTCTGTTTCTCCACATTAGAAACAGGTGAAGTTGAAGCCTCTTCCTTGACCTCTTCCAAATGACCCTATTCCATGAGAGTAGTCTCCTCTTCCTCGAGGGAAATCTACTCTTCCCTTGCTTTGTTGCATACTTTCACTTGATGTGCTTGCTTCCTCTTGTTTGTTTTGGAAGCCTCTACCGCTATTCGGTGGTCCTCTTCCATGCCAAAATTTTCCTCTACCTCGAGAGTTATTTTTTTGCTTCCTATTGAGTTTCTCTTCCGCTTTCAAGGCATATTGATATGCCTCCTCCACATTATTCATATAAAGCAAACTTATTTCATCTTGGATGGATAGACGCAAACCATTCAAATACCTTGATACTTGCTTGATATCGTCTTTTCTATGATTGGCTCTTATGCTTAACTGGTAAAACTCTTCAATGTATTCCTCAACACTACTCTACTTTTGCTTCAAATTTTTGATTTTTTTGAACAAATTTATTTGATAGTTTTCTAGCAAAAACTTGGATTTTATTTTTGTCAACATTTGATCCCACGATTTTATTTTATCTTTTCCCTTTCACTATCTTTCTTCTTGTAGGTGATCCCACCATAGGGATGCATGCCCCTTCAACTTTGTGTGAGCATATTTCACCTTTTGATCGTCTTTAGTATTATCGTATTCAAAATATTTGTCCATTTCACCAATCCAATCCAACAACTCTTCTGCATTTAACCCACCTTTGAAATCGGAGGATCAAATCATGGCCTAGAGTTTATTTTCGTGATGGCTTTAATAAATCATTTTTCTCCTAGATCAAGACCAAGCTGGTTCACTTCCTCTCTGCCTTCAACAATCTGCTCTTCTTCATCATCACTTATGTCCACTGTGGGGACTCCTCTTCTCTGTGCCATTTCTATTGCCTCCATTTGTGTTGTGAAACCTCTAACTGTCTCCATTGTGTAGTTTCTTATTAATTTTGCAATCTCTGACTCCATACCTCTAGGTGCTCTACCTCTGCGACCCCATCCTCTATATGCCATTTCTCTTCTCAACATGACCTAACCTGGATCTGATACCAATTGATGTAGAACAATAATCTGAGTCTTACCATACTGAGATTAGTTGTAGCAATTCATTAAAATAAACAAGAGTTTCACTCAGATTTTTATTGCACAAACTCAAAAGGGAAATCACCATAAAATGTTTATTAGTTTTTGTTCAACTTTACAATGTAAATGTTCCAACAAATCTATAATATTCAATGGTTTTCCTCTATTCTTGGCAACATTTCCTGGCACCACACACAACCTTAAATTTTCTTATTTACTATGCCAAATAAGGATCTTCCAATCTACAAAAATATCCAACCAAAAATTGGTTTGATACATTCCCATGTACACTACTATTTTTTTCCCTATTTTTTGCGCCAAAACTCTCCTCCAAATGTAGTGCTTGAATTCCTCTGTATCCTCACTTTCCATGTTTTCCAATGATAATGTTTTATTTTGTTTATTTCCTTCTTTAATGTGGCATCCCAAATTTTCAAAGAGTGCACGCTGAAGGAAGATGAATCACCCCATTTGGGTGCCATACATAATATAAAAATCTTTAATTATGTTTAAATCTACCTTCCAAAATATTCTTCAACATTAATATTGCTTTGGGTGTAATTAATGTAACTCCTAGAATGCGTATGAAAATGACACCATCAAATTTGAATGCCACAACAAAACTTCAAAATAACAAAACAATGATGAAAACAAAATGATGTGAATACTAGGATACCCAAATGCTCTGACATTAGTTTAGAGTTGTAAATTTGGTCTACTTTAGATCTAACTAAGGAGAACATGACACTCATAATTTATCAAATTCTCCAAACATGTTTGTAAACATTAATAATCCTTACAAACATTCAAACATAAAAATAAAAATAAAGGCAATTTACTAGATTACTTCCACAAATTACATTAGGAAGTCTCCACACATGGGTAACACGATAGGGGAAGGAGTCTTAGATTCTAGAAAAATTGATACTAACTTACTAGTAGTAAATGGGGTGGTCAGGGTGCCAATGAATAATACAACCAACGACAAAGTCTAAAAGTAATGTTCTTCCAAATACGTAAGAATTTATTTAGTAAAATGGAAAAACAATTCATTCATGAAAAAA